>JAPMUY010009872.1:15000-737500 GCA_026901105.3 Galaxias olidus
TGACCCGGCCCTGCGGGTCTGACAAGTAACAGAGAGGAACAGAGCAACCTGTCCATGCAGGCTCCGAAACATTCCACACGGGCTCCGAGCAGGCACACACACACACACACACACACACATGCACAGAAACACTCAGACAAAATACGTGCACACATATGCACAGGCGGTGAGAGAGGAGGATTGGGTTAAGGCTCGGAGAAGAGTGTGTGAGAAACAGAAAGAGAAGCCGTCAAAATGTGTGTCAGTCCTGTAGTTGAGGGAAATGCCCCTGACGTATTTATCCGGCAAGGCGGATCTATCTCAGCAACACACAAACAGCCACTCCAAACACTTTCCTATCTCTAGCACTTTGTACGCAGCTGTCACCCGACTGAAATCCCCAAACGCTCCCAACCAAGAGCTGAGACGTGTAGTCCTAATCAGGAATCCTGTGTTTCTCTTGTTAGGAGATGGAATCTCCACTATATCCGTCAAATACCCCAAAAAAAAAAGTCGGAGCTAAATGAGTGACACGTCGTCACGTTTATCACAACTATTGATTGCTATCATTAACAGCTCACCACACAAACACGTTGACTCAACCCAGGGACACATGCACTCGCCTTAGCTACATCACCACTTATGACACATTACACAGCAGATAAGATCCTTGGCGCTGATAGTGTCACCTTGCCCCAGAAAAGAGCTGCTAAATGTACTGGAAAGACCGATTAAAGACTAGGGCATGAGGATTTTAGGACAAACTAGCACGACAAATGAGTTATTCCTTTCTTAATGAATGGCTACATGATTTGTTTAAGGTAGACTACTTATGGTTCTGCATTGAGAGAGGTGCATACTGGGAGCTGGAGTTTATGTTGTCTGTGCCGTGTGTGTTTTGCCTGGCTGACAAAAAGAAGCTTGTCATTGAAGGCCAACATTCTGGAACACACAGTGGCATGCGCTGACAATACTGCCGATGTTCCTTTTCTGAATTATTAATAATATTATGAAAAATATACATACAGAAATTCAAAAATGAACAGTTGAACATTACGGTGAACGTTATATCGTTATGTCAATTTGAAAGGCCATATGTAATGGTTATTGAATGTCGCCGCCAAACCTCCCCACGCCCTCTCTGTTGTCAACAGGGCGCGAGGGCTGCAGTCTAAAATCTAATTGGCATATGTGTCTCACTTCTGAAATCCCACCTGACATGTTCCAGTGATGAGAAAAGTGACGGGCGATGAGTTAAAGTTGCCTCAGGGACACAGCGCTAATCACTCTCCACATACAGTTCCCCTTTCACAACATTACAGCAAAGACATCAAAGGGGAGGATAGAAAGGGTAAACTGTCAATAGTTTGTGTGTGTGTGTGTGTGTGTAGTTCTTGTGTGTGTGTGTGTGTGTGTGTGTGTGTGCGTGCGTGCGTGCGTGCGTGCGTGCGTGCGTGCGTGCGTGCGTGCGTGCGTGCGTGCGTGCGTGCGTGTGTGTGTGTGTGTGTGTGTGAGTGACTGAGCCAAGAGTTCATCTTTTCATGTGTTCCAGGACACGTCTGTGGTCCTGGGCTCTCACTGTGTTTTCATGTTAAATCTTGCCGCGGTGGTTCCACCACTTGTGAAATGTGTGGATGTGAGCATCTGTTGAAACTGTGCATCGTGGAGGGCTTTCTGAGTGTGAATCACAGCAATAGGTTCACAATCAAATTTCCCTAT
The DNA here is from genome assembly GCA_026901105.3 of Galaxias olidus. NCBI lineage: Eukaryota > Metazoa > Chordata > Actinopteri > Galaxiiformes > Galaxiidae > Galaxias > Galaxias olidus. The sequence continues at coordinate 16,699 of JAPMUY010009872.1, forward strand.
ATCAATAATTTTGATGAGAGGACTTGCTATTTCAATTCAGTAAGTTACTTTGTCGAATGTTGTTTCCTACAAGGCGCGTTCCCTTGGAATTTTGCTGAATCATAGTGTGAGAATGATCCCCTCAAGCCTCACATACACTTGCCAAAAACCTGTCCTAATGCACTCTAGTTCAACTCAAAACATGAATTATAGCAGGTGTATTTCAAATAAGTTATTTCGAATAACTTTGATATGTGTGTCGGCTTGTGTGTGTCTCTGTGTGTGTGTGCCTGCACTGGCACCCTGGGAGTGTGCTGCGGAACAATAATGCAGCGCGTTGCCCTACAGAGAAAAGAAAGAATGTCCACCGTACTCTCTACGTTTTCCGAGAATTTCTCTGGAACATTCCATCGCGTAGCGGAAGCATACCCTCTGCCCGGAGTCATCTGACTTTCCAGCACCTGTCCTCTCTCTCTCTTTCTCCAGGTGTGTGTCTCTCTCCCTGTCGCACCGCAGCCTAGGTCAAAGGGGGTCGCGACGGAGCCATTCCTTCGTCTTGTTCAGAGCACATGAAAGCCGTGGCCCTTCAGGTTTTAATCCGGTCCGGTTTGGCTTGCTTGAAATGAACAGGCTCGCCACTATCGCCCCATTCCCCAGGTAACCCAAGTCTGCGTCATACACCACTACCACCACCTGTTTCTGTTCCCCAGCCCCCGGACCCTCCCCTTTACACCTGGCTCCACGTTGACAGCGGCCAGGTAGATTGAGACGGTCAGGCCTCAGCTGCTGGACAGCCGTCGGAGCTCTGTGTAGCCCTCTCCCTAGCCCCTGCCAGTCCACAGCTCCTCACAGCCCAGCAGCTCCAGCCCTCCTGGTAATGGGACCTGAAATAAGGCCCATTATCCAGTTGCACAACCCTTAACTCTTTAGTCCCAGAGGGGCTCCCCTAAGGGCCAGCGGGGGAGTCCATTATGGACCCCCAGACAGGAGGGGGCGTCCATTACGGCTCCGGGGGACCAAATGGCCAGATGGCCAGGTGCAACAGGGCCCTATCCCACCCCAAACAATTCTACCTTTCTTCCAGCCATCCTCCCCTGCTAGCTCCAAGCTCGGCGGCCACTCACACCCCGGGTCGGTCAAGCAGAAAGAGAGGGAGTGGAGGTTGGAGTCGGGGGGGAAGAGCTGGTTCATTCGTCGGGGTTAGATGCCCCCCAAGCACAAGCTGACCCCCTATGCTAATGGCAAAGTAGCCTGTGCGGGTTGGCTTCCTCACACCTGTTCCACTGGAGCCTCTCCCCTGCAGATGACAGCGAGCTGTATGTTCCCAATCAAACAGGTTGACCAGACACACAGGACGCAATGACAACACAATGTCAGGAGACACTTCACCCAATCAAATGACTTCAATCCACTGACCTGAGGTCCATTGACTGGACTTGTAGGTTACAATTGCAGAAGACTCCCGTAGGGGAGTATGTGCTTGTGGATTCATATCAATTAGACAAGTCACGGCGCTCAAAACTTGGCAAATGTTTCTTTTTATTTACTAATTCCAAAAATGTACCACACAACCTACACACTGCCCCACATACACACATTCCAACCCCAATACAGACAGACCATTGTATAACCACAAAACAGAAACAACAAGCCACTCAAAAACACCCAGGGGACTCGCAATTCACTGCTCACTCAATCCAATGACTGCAGAGACTGAGACCTGCTGCACACATCCCCTCAGAGTAACACTACACAAACACACACCGACACCCCACACATTCACACAAACACAACCTCATTCCTAGATACCCAACACTGAATAAAGCACATGTTTTATGATAAACATACAAATGTATAACACACACGCAGTCATGCACACATACACAAAACAAACACACACCAAGACACACACGCACACTCACACACACTCACGCAGCCCCTCAGGGGACCAAGCAGAAAGCATAGATATTGGATTACTTACAATTGACGCTTTAGTCTTTCCATTGTGGATGTGAAGTCCATGGAGGGCTTTCTGAGTGGACGATGGCCTCCCACAGAGAACCTGTTCTGGAGCCACTAATTAAATCCAAATAGCCTCTGACATTGATTTGGGAAACCATTACAGTCCCCTTAAGACCAGAAGACTACTTTGTGACGGGGGTTTCCTGGGGTCCGCCATTGCATTGCACCTTATTTTATTGTTGTCCAAAAAATAATGAAAACCCTATATCTAAAATTGTCACTTATAATCTCGACATTAAAGAAATGTTTTTTATTTCATTGATTACGCTAAAAAACCTTAACAAACCAATTTAATAAAATAATTGATGGACCAGCTAACAGTAAAAAACGATACCATGTCTTATGATCTATAGTTAGTGAGTTTGAAAGCTCTCCCCACTAGATGCTTGCGTGCACATGCATAGTGACCAATTACGGTACCGTCACACATCGGCTTGTTTAGCTCTCCTTAAGAGTTCAGCTCCACCTGCGCTCCGAGAGGGGGAGGGGGTTTTCTATATATGAGGATCATAACTTTTGGAGGAGACAGGTGCGCTTGGAGACTGCGTGATGTTGCAGAATCTAGGATCCCATAGAAGGGTCTCTCCCAATGAACATTTTTCCCCGCTACCAATGACAGTAAAACGATTGTGTTTTTTCCCGGAACGGTTTGCTCAACTCGTTCCTGGAAGCACATGTTCGCGACGTGTTTGCCAACATATTGATTCGGTGTGTCTTTTGGTTCAGGTAAATGAACATTGTTGAGGGCCGGGTGCACAACCTTGTGTTTAGAGTGCATGTCAATACTCTCTTTGGCAGTTTCAGTATCAGGACACTGCACATAAGATGGAAAGAGGCCGAAGTTGAACCCTCCTCCGCAGTTTCTGTCAGACACCTGTAATTACCTGCTCAGTGACACCACCACTTGTTTCTCAGCGGAGATTGCAACACTGCTGTTTTCAATGTACACATGGAGGGAGCAAAGGCAGAGGGAGTCACCAACGATGGCAGGAGAGAAGAGGTGGGCAAAATGACAGGATACCTCAGAACTCGCGTCACATGGAGGAGGCATAGGGTAAAGCAGCGGGAATACACAATAGGGAAGTATAGGTACATTTCCCTACTGCCATTGGCTCATATGGCTTTGACAAAAGTACTGGCTGCCCTATCCAATCCCCCCCCCCCCCTTTCTTTTCCAGAGAAATGCTGCAGGCATCGAGAACCGGCGGAGCAAAGCTTCATACAGCCCCTCTGCTCTTTCAAAAACAATTCCAAATAAGACTGTAAATGGATACACACATAAATACACATGCAACTATGTATGCATGTGTGTGAGCATAGAATGCATTTTGTAGATAGTGGCCGTTAAATACAGTTTTATTATTTAGTTGGGTAATGGTATAGCTAGCCGTTATACGTATGTGTCACCAACAACAAACTGTCAGCGTCATGCAAATCTGCTACAAGGAAGCTACTCCATTTCTATTTTCTTTAACTCTTGTCAGATCAAAATCTACATAAATATGCATTCCAGACTTCCTATGAACACTATTATTTCTCATTTCTAGTTCATAGCTATGAGATCCATCTTATGGAGAATGAAACCCAACAGACATGTTCCTCCTCAGGTCAAGCCTACCGTTAAGGATTGAAGTCACCGTGTCAACAACCCCCACTCACACATCTGAACTGTGACACGACACATGATTAATCGCACGCTGACAAAACAAACGACCTGACATCCCGTTCTGACAACGCAACCAAAAGAGGCCGAGCCTTCAAAGTGTGAGGGCTGTCGGACTGTATTTGTCCAACTCTGCCTGGTATGCGGGACTTTTCCTTTGTGTTTCGCAGGGCCAACAATTACAGGAACGATTTCGTCAGTGTGGAATTCCAAAAATTACTTCAGCTGATGATAGAGAGCGAGAAGTAGGAAAGTGCTTTCATTTTGGAAAAACAATTGCCAAAACGAAAAGAGCTTTGGGGATGGAGATAAAGAGATAGAGAGAGCTAAAGAAGGGAGGAATGGGCCGATGAAACAGTTTCACTTCTTCAAATGTTCTCTTTTTGTTTTCCCTCTCTTTCTCTCCTGCCTCAGGGTGTTCTGAGATGCTCTCTCTTGCATGTCTGGACGGCTCCAGTCAGTCCCAGGTGAAAACTGGTCACCCGAGTCCCCCTCACCCCCACCCCCTTTTCCCCTTCAGCTCACCTGCCCTGAGGCACACCTCCATCTGGCTCATTGGGTAAGAAAGAGCGAAACCATGCAGATGCTTCACAAACCTCACCCAAAGATGAAGCATTGCATTTATGGCTATGACTTCACTGATCAACTTTTAGAAGTTCTCTGTGAAACGTAGCTTTCTTTTGAGTCACGCTGAAGTTGTGTCAAGACAAAGTCCTGAAAAACAATCAGAAGTTTTGTTTCTGAGGGAATTATAGGCCGAGAGAAAGGCGAGGTTCGGCACTCGGGTAAAAGCAACAACCAGTCCTGAGGTTTAGCCAGTGTGTGAAGACAATGGGATTGGCATTGGGTGGGTTTATTTAAAGCAACAGTAAAGACAGAAGAGGAGGAAGTGGAAGGCAAAGAGGATTGATGAAAGAGAAGAAAGAAAAGCTAATTTCTCTTGACATGGACGGCCTGTTTACGGGATGGTGAGCCAATGCAGTGGAGAGTCACCGAGCCACAATGGAGGCCTCAGCCGTAACTGCAAACAACAAGGCCCCCCCCCCCCCGTCTCTCTCTCTCTCTCTCTCTCTCTCTCTCTCTCTCTCTCTCTCTCTCTCTCTCTCTCTCTCTCTCTCTCTCTCTCTCTCTCTCTCTCTACCCTAGTCTTCTCACCCCGTCCTCTGCCCACCTCGACCACTGCCAAGGGATTCCAGGGGCAGGGCTTCTCAACAGAACAAGAATGAAACAGCACTAACTCAGGCCAACCTGGGAAAGCAGCAAGAATAAAACAGCCCTAAACCCTTTACATTTTACAGTGCACCAGTCAGAGTTAAATCCTACTCCAAAAAGGGTATTGTTTTGGGGGAAAACACCTCGTGGGGGAGGACACCCCTTCCCACCAGCCCAACCTGTTTATCCACTGTGAACAAAACCAACCCTGCCGTTGGAGCGAGACACCTGCTGCTTCCTGGTTCACGGCTGGCGATCGGGAGTCGTTTAAATAAACAAACGGCGTCTCGTTTGGCGGAGGTGTTGACGGGGGTGCATTCCCGCTTTTCTTCTGCTCCTCTCTTACGCAACCCATAGCATTCTGGCCTTGACGAGAATTATCCAGTGCCACTCACTTGGAATATGGGATAATCGTTTTTATAACAGTGGATGGATGAATGTTTGCGTTTGGAGGTGTCTTGACTCTTGAAAACTCTACAAAGTTTGCACAGCCACCGTAAAATACATCTGAAACTGCAAGGTGTGGCTTCCAATCTGCAGATGTTATGATAACCCATCAATCCTTCTAACCTGTTGATGAAAAACAACAGCAAACCCCGCATGAGGTATTTTGTTGCTTCGTCAAGAAAGAGCGGGAAAGGATGACTTGTTGTCCCTCAGAATCCAGCAACATTGATCAATCAAAGACAAGGGAACACAAGCGGTTGACCTGTAAAGTTTATTGGCAACCAAATAGCTTTGTGAAGTCTGTAAAAAACAAAATCCTCAGAGAGAATGTGGATGTTGAGAAGAGGTCAAGGTCTATGGTGGCCTTCTTAGGTGCTCATCCTTCCCAGTCAGATGGAGCACTTAGGCAAAGTGGAAGCTGAACAGCCACTCCCCCCACGGCCCTCCCCTAGACAGAGGTAACGTGCCAAACCGCTCAGACAGGTGAGCTCAAAACTCCCTATGTTCTCTAGGTCTCACTTAGCCAGGCTTCTTCTTTGTGACTTTCGATGTGGCCATGTGACGTAAAAGCAGAACTTCGTCCACAGATGTTTGACATGACCGCCAACTCTGGCAGCGGCCACCCGAGAGGAGTGACCTCTGACACGATCAGGTAGTGAGGTCAGTGCCTTCCCTGACCTCTCTTTGCAGAATGCTGTTGCCGTGACCACTGCTCTCGGGCGTGGAGCCCCCCGAGCAACGGTCAACCAAGGCCACCGTTACCTCAAGAAAAGAGCTCTGGCTAGGAAAACATGAGCCGTCTCCGCTCCCCGCCTCCAGTAAAAACAGTCCCAGGGCTCCCAGAGGAATGGCTGGGGGAGGGTGGGGCTGGATGGTGGGGTGTGTGTTAGACCCATGCACACACAGTGACTGTGTCTCTCACTTGCATATCTACATCTTAAAAAGGAGAAAGCCGAGGCATGATAGTTCCCCTAACACTGTCTATTCATAATCTCGAGCGAGTGAGCGTACCCGTGAAATCCATTGGCCACGGAGGATGAGCTTGCCTGAACGTATCGACTCTCCAATCAGAGGCGAGATGTGTTTGTGGATTATGGCCTAATGAGATAGGCGGAAGATAGCCAGCCAGGGAAACACGGAGGGGAGGAGAAAAAATGTTGAGCTAATGTGTTTAGTCACTACCCCGATTACTTTGCTCACTTCCTGGGGTGCTAGAGATCACAACTCCAGATTCGGGCAAGTTTGGAAACAGTTTGCCACGGCCAGCCTATTTACCTATAAGGCTCGTCCAATTGGCCAAAAGGAGACAATGGTCTGTGACATCACACATAGTGAGTTGAAACCAAGGCAGAGTTCTGGGTAAACACCCCCGGGCACTAAACAGCCAACAGAAATACAATGGCTTCCCTGTTATTCAGCCCAGCAGGTCAGGCTGCCATATACTAATAGTAGTCTCTCAGTTTTATGAATAAATCCTTCACACAACAGCAAGCATGAACAACGAATGCATTATTGTTTTTTTGCTTTTCCACATTGAACAGGAATAGAGATGCAAAATCTATGTATATATTTTTATGATCATAATAGAAGATAAACATTAGCATTAACAAGCACATCAGACATGGGGAAGTAATATTGCACACACGGTGTCTGAGCTCATGTTCTCAATTATCTAGTTTATCAGTGCTGTTCATTGATTATTACCAAATGCTTCAGAGTTGATCAAGACAGACAGGTTGCCAAATGTTCTAATTGCTTCAAACACACCAACACAACCAATCTCACACAACTTGGTACACAACCAAAATCCCGTTCAGATGTGACACTGCTCATTGTCCCATAGCCCTGCTGTCAAATGCAAAGTCTACAGAGAAAATACCAAAAGCTTGCTCAGATCAAAATTGTATTTCAGGCTGTGATACCCTAGAAGGAGATGGCACAGGTAATCTATTGGCGAGGGGCCAAAAGAGTTTAGTTGTGGAAAGTCACCCCTGGCTGAACGTTGAGCTACGCACCCACATTTGTGAATCCAGGCCCATGTTTGACAGACAAGGTGCGATTTGGCCCTGGGGGGTTTAAGGACAGGTTGGCCATTAGCAAGGTCCTACCAGCCAACAAAGTGGTGAGATATTTCAATGTGTGCAGGTTTCATGCCGGTTTAATGTGTGCAGGTGCAGTGAGGGAGAGGTTTTGATGGAAAACTGGTCGATGGCAAAGAAAAGATTTGGGATGATATGATCAGAGTTAGAATCAGGACGTTATGTAGTGGCTGTTCCTGTTTGGCCTGATCTATAGGCACTAAACCGTAGCTGAAAAAGGAGAGGGGGGCCAGGTTGAGAGTGTAACATTTATTTATTTTTTGTATAACTGACCACGCAGAATGAAAATACATGAGGCCTTTCACGGGGGGCGAATAGTACAGGCAGAGTGAGATACTCCTCCCCTTTTCTTGTCAACATAAGCATGGCTCCCGCCCTTTTCCTACCGGAGTGCCTTATTACCGCCTCCTTCCTCCCTCTTCGCTTAATGCCTCCCCCCTGTTTCTCCCCGGGCCCTCTGGGCCATCAGTCATCCCCTGGGACAGGCCCGTCAAAGAGCACGGTGCCACCCTCTCAGGTGTTCCCCAGGTGAACTCCTGAACCTTGAACGGTGCACGGCCTCCAGTACGGCACGTCGCGCTCCTCCCCCGCGGCCCCGCACCTCTCACTCTCTCACACGGGCCAGTCAACTCTGTTCCCTCTTCTCGCGTTGTAGAAGCAGAAGCTGTCGTGGGTTTTGTGTTTTTATTACAACAGATAAATCATAGCAATACCTCTATATAGCAGCATGTGTGCCATTATTCTCAGAGTGTTGTGTGCTGCTGGTATGCATCCGTCACTATGTGCAAAAAAACGCACACGTAAATGCAAATACTTTGAGCGTTGTTGCTCATCTGTTGATGAATCTCTCAAAATGGCAGCAGTGCAGCCAGTTCTCTGTGTGGGATGAGGGTTTAGGCATGTCTAATAGGCCATCCAAAGGTGCCCGAGGGCTCCGCACACGAGAGATAATTATCTTTTATCTGCAATGTTGTGACGGGAGATTATGGTTCAAATTGTTAAGGAGACAATGCTGCACGAGGCCGTTTTCTTTTTCCTGTGGTGAAGGTGATCGTGAACAAAACCTTCTGGGAGTGTGAGGATTCAAACTATCCGCTCTCTGGCTTGGTTAATAATTTAGTAATACTGTGAAAACTCTGAAAAAAATGTGTGTTGGCTGAGGCATATGTCGAGGAATTAACAGCCTTAGCTTGTTCCATTACAGTTAAAAAAAGATATCTCATTCAACAGCCCAAAGTATGTGTCATAGCGTGTGTAACGGATGAACCTGTGACGTATTGGAGACTATTAAAAACATAACTATTTTCTAAAGGTATGCGGTGTAGGTAAGTGGGAAATGGGGGAGAGAAAATAAGCAGTCATCGACCCACATGACCTAACCAAGTCCCCACAGGAGACCACTATGCAGAGAGAGGTTGACAACCACTGACACGGATTAGTCTAAAAAATGGCTCATGGTGAGTGAAAAGCACCTTTTATACACACATGCAGAAATATACTTTCAGGAAACCTAAATAAAGGGAGAGATCGTAAAGCAGTGAAGGCCCATTCAAAGAAACACAAAGGAAAGAGAAGAAGAAGAAGAAGAAGAAGAGCCTTCACAGAGGGTAATCAGTCTGTCTGAGTCACCTGTGTCTGTCAGTGCACCTCCACGCCTCCTTTGGCAGACCTCCACGGCTCAGCACTTGAGGACGAGGTCAGTCCGAGGCCATAGGGTGCCATAATGGAGCATAGTTCTCTTAAAGCCTCTGACACTCACACACACACACACACACGCTTACACACACACACACACACACACACACACACACACACACACACACACACACACACACACACACACACACACAAATACACACTTACATACCATATACACACAAAGGCTACACAAACAAGCACCAGTGGACCCGCTCACTCTCATTGCCATTTCATCCCTCGTGCCCCTTTGACCTCCCTATTAAAACACAGAGCAGATCTCCTGATTGGACACAGCGGCTCAGAAACAAATGACGCCAAATACCTGACTTCTGTATGGCATCAGAAAACTGCAGGCTGGAGAGCATTGAAGGAGTATTCCACTTCCAATGGGGTTGCGTGTACTTTGGACATGACTGGATTTAATGGCATTGATTAAAGTGCATATTTATGTATGAACCTCCAAATCCACACCAACAGTTCACTTGAGGTCATTTCACACACTTTACGTCAAATTTATAAAACGCGCAACACTCACAAAGATGAAAAAGCATGGAACGTTGGAAAGTAATGTAAAATAATGTATTGGCATTTATAGTATATGCATTACGTAAATTTGGCTATATTCTTATGTATTTTATTGTTCGCAATGGAGGACGGTTGGGTGGGAATGTTAACATTGAACAAGTTCAGACACAGTATGGTCAATGCTATGGTGGGAATTTGTAAAGTTATTCCCGCTAACTTTTTCAACTGAAAGAATTTTGAAAATTACATTAGTCTAAATTAATAAATTACGTAATAAAATATCTCTTCAGTCAACATTCCTTTTCAAACCCTTTTTATTATTGAAAAGGTTCCTCACTATCAAGACATGGCTTAAATATAATCTTTAGATACATTTCCATGACCTCTTAAGAAAGACTGATGTTTATATATAAAAAACATAAATAGATCACAAATCTCTATGGTGTTTAGTCTTTAAAAACCTTAAGAGTCCTGGCCATGTGTGCATGTGAGTGCTCCTCCAAAGCTACTGTTTATTTCTGCTCTTCCTGTTTGTGCTCCACCACAAGAGCCGTTGCTGTGAATGCTGGGTAAAAATGGCCTGGGTGTTGCGGGTTGGGGGGTGGCAATGTGTCAAACATCACACGCAGTCAGGAAAGAAAGGAGACTCTAACCCACAGTTTACATGTCAACAGAGATTAAACTAGTTTATTACTTTCAAAGAGGGAAAAAAAATACGAAACAAAAAGCAGTCATATTTTACACTAGTGATTATTATTAAATTTTTACAACCATTCAGTCTGCATAACATAAAGAAATAATTCTACATCTTTGTTTCTTTCATATTTTTGGTACTCTGAATTATACATACAAATAACAAATACAGGAACTTTTTCACAATGCATATAATCTGTGGGCAGGAAAAAAAAGTCTTTCAGGTTATCCAATGCGGCAGTGTGCATGTATGTGTGTGAGTGTCAGTGTGTCTATGTATGTGTTCAAAAGTGTGTGTTAGCGTGTGAACACAAACCAATTGCCCGAGACCTATAGCACATCCAAAATAAGAAGACGCCTGCAGTCAGAGCAATAGACTCTACAAGCTTAATGCATCAAACACAATTCCAGCAGGCAAAAGTAGAAGCCTGTACGTTCTCAGTCCTTTCCTTTTCCCCCTCGCTTCTTTTCGTCCTCGCTCTCATCTCTCCCGGGCGCAGAGGCGCCCTGTCCTACGGCAGTTCCTCCTCCTGCCGCGACTCGTACCCTTCTTGTCGTTAGCTGCCCAAGGGCATGTTTCCTTTTTTCACTTATTTAATTAAAAAGTCTTCATTAAATGTACTGTATTTCATACATTTGTACAAATATATTCAAAGTCTGTACCCTCTCACAGCCGAGGAAAGGGGTTCGGGGGCAGAGGTGTTCTTGTCAGACAGGTGCAACATGAAGGAGCAGAGGACTGGGAGGGAGGGACAGGTCATGAAAGTGAGCTTTTCTAATGTCTCTTTCTTTGCTGTTGTTTGTGAAAAGTGGCTTTTGTACACAAGTGATGATCCGGATTGCGCGTGAAGACACCACGGTCAGTCAGTCTGCAAAGCGTTGTTGCGTTTAACAGAGGTACGCTTGGATGTACAAAAATAAGGTAAGAACTGAGGAAAAGAAAGCTACAGCCTGTCTCTCTCACACCGAGGTCAGATCATAGGAGGCTTGTTGGTGGAGCAACAGGAGCTTTGAAGTGAGGGGAGGGGGGAGAGAATGGGAGGGGGTCAAGAGCAGTTTGGTTTTGTTTTCAGCTTGGAAAGGTAGAGGTACCACGGTAGGGCTGTGACACGGGAGTTGGCTTGTGGCCCTGGCCTATCCCATGGCGCTCACCATACTGGAGGGGTGGTGGGGGGCAAAGGAGGAGGGGTGCATGGGCGTGGGTGTGCTCAGCATGTGGCCGGAGTGTGAGAAGGGAGGGAAGGAGGACATGTGACGTGACAGTGCGGCGGGGCTGAAGGAGCTCTTGTCCATCAGGCTCTTGGAGAAGTCGTCCATGCTGTCGTGGGACTTTTTCCCCTTTTTGGACTTGCTGGACATCTTCCTATTCCTGGTCTGGATGCCCTCCTTCTTCATGGTCAGAGGCCGGTTGATCTGTTCACAGAGAGAGAGAGAGAGAGAGAGAGAGAGAGAGAGAGAGAGAGAGGGGACGGGTTAATATCACACTGCTGCTGTTGTTGTTGTTGTTGTTGTTGTTGTTGTTACTGTTGCTGCTGTTGTTGCTATTTGCATAATGAATTCCTCAGCAAGTAATTAGGTTAAGTAGCAGTAGTAATACAATTTTTAAATCAGGTAGGACCTATCAAATGTCATGCTTCTTCATACATGCCAGTCAAAACCCAGTGTGGTATCTGACCAGTGATTCATACTCTGTATACAAATAATGGCAAAGTATGTGACAATAAAATGTGCTTAAACTGTCTTCATATTTTAAGCATCAAGAATGAAAACCAGTGCATGAGGAAAAATGGAAGACTACTTTTATTTATAATGCTATGACACAAGAGAAAGTGACGAAGGCCTGCTTTGAAGTCAATTTGGCAATTCCATTGTGAAACCGACAATATACGGTGTGTGCTCATGTTTGAGTGTGTGTCTGTTTGCATGTGTGTCTGTTTGCGTGTTTGTGTGTGTCTGTTTGCGTCTAAGTTTACACCCATGCATGAGCACAGTCAGGGCTAGTCTGGGTTTGGTTGGAAGTAGTCGTTGATTCTCTTAAGCTGGGCTAGATTTGAGTCTACAACCATGCCAGAGAGAAAGTCTACAGCCATGCCAGAGAGAAAGCGAAAGAAAGAGGGAGAGGAAAATAGAGAGAGAGCGAGAGAAACAGAGTACAAGAGAGAGAGAAAGAGAGAGGGCGAGGGGGAGAGAAGGAGAGAGAGAGAGAGAGGACTGGCAGCTAGCCTGTGTAACCAGTCGACCCGACCACAGAGACACATGACCATGACGGCCACCAGTGCCAGCCAACTCCTCCTCTCCACCATCTCAGCCGCCTCAGCTTCCCCAAGCCAAAATGGCCCCAGCTGCCATATTCCGGCACAGGTTTAGCCTGGAATGAGAGCCGGATGATGGAATTCCAGCTCTAGGCAGGATTATGAGGGGAGGTGGATGAGGCCGGCTGGTTCCCTGATCTTTAGGAGCGCTTTTCCCTGGGAAATGGGAATGGGGGGGGGGGGGGGGGTTGCCTCACTTCTCTGTCTGAGACTGTTGCCCTTTCCACTGACTCTTAAGCAGAATGGCCTAGATGATTAGCAGAGGGCAAAGAGCTGTGCATCTCCTCCGCCCTCGGTTATGTGGTTTCACTGTCTTAGATGTGGGCGCATGCCGAGGGACTTTCTCTGCCTTTCTTTGTCATCCTTCTAGAAGCTATCGAGAAATGTCTAGGCCATGGCTTCAGCGTCGGGCGGGTGATCTTTGATGCCAGGATGTCTGCCTGTGATCTCACCGTGGATGCCATAGGGGCCCGGTCTCGTCTTAATCACTACCCCATCGCGACAAACAACAGCGGAGGCAGTGACTCAGTGACCACCAGACAGTAAGCGCCACCTCAGCCCGTTGCCCTCTCTCCCCACACCGTTGGAAAAACACCTTAAACCTCAAGCCTCCTGAACAAAGCCTCAAAGGCTGACCGCATTGGGCATGATGATACTTTCATTCACAGACTGCGATACCCTAGCACACATGCCGTCGTCCTGGCTCTGGGTGTGAGCACTACCTGGTGTTTGTGGCCACTTATTTGTTGGTCACCATCTCATTGGGCTCTCGTCATTGTGTCATTCACAGGAAACTGTCTATTGCTCAGGTGCGCTAACCATACAAAACTAAAAGAAAAAGCAACTATGTCACAGCGACTTGTGGGAGAGACGGGGCTCTATCAATGTGGAATGTGTTCCAATGCATTTAAGCCCAACAGAAGTCTAGATTTACCAAAACAAACTAATCTTGCAATCACTTAGAGGTCGGGGTCATTTCAATTGCTAATATGTAACTGGAAAATGTTATTATGCTGGGTTATAACCTGAATGAGAATCTTTTTCTTTTATTTTTTTCAGTCAATGCAAATGTGCCAAAAGCAACATGGGAAAATGATTTAACAGGGAGTGCTTGCGTGACTAGCACAGAAGCAAAGCAGGACAGTCTCTCCCTTAGCAAGAGGATACAGCGCTCTGCTTTTATCGGAGGATATGTTGCCTATTATTAGTATGTCTCTGAAATGTGTATCACATCATCAACTCATGTTTTAAATTGTCAAACGTTTTGGAGGGCCATGTTTGTATGCACAGGAATGAGTTAAGGGGAAACAGTAAAGATAATGTGTCAGACGTAGAAAGAGAAAGAGGGAGAGGATTGAGGAGTAGAGAAAAGGGAAAGATACCGAAAAAAAAGAGAGAAAGAGAGAAAAAGTGGGAGGTAGAAAGACAGGCCCTGGGGTTTTTAGATTGAGGATGAGAAATGATGTGGATAGGCAGTCACCACTGCCTGTCCCAAAACGAATCAGTGGATTGGTGGTCAGAGGGGGACTCAAACTCCCAAGCGCAGATGTAACCAAAAGGCCTGAAATAAAATCGGCCTGAAAATTAATCTAATTTTAATTAAGCTCTCCTTTAATATTCAAAGGCCGTGCTGCTTGCTCAATTCGACTCTCATACATTTAGATTAGTATACACACAGCCAATAAATCTTAGCCCATTAAATTCCGTTCCGTTTATCATAGTGCTACCGTAATTCTCAACAGGCAAATATGCGATAAATACCCAGAATTTAAAAACATTCTCAAAGGGCATCGTTGAATGTACAATGACAGAACATGATTTAGAAGGGTGAATTAATTTGAAAAGAAAGTTGAAAAAATGCAAATAAAGGGTATGAAATTTGAAACATGCTTAGTAGATAGTTAGTAGATATCTTACTATAATGTACAGGAAGCTGTATTGCTTACATTGTGCAGTTTGTAGTATAGACCGCAAGCGTTACACACGGGGTCCCCGTTGGCATTTCTTCGCCACAGTGTTGTTGTGGTAGTTTGACAGTTTGCACATGACGTCCCTGCCCGTCTTGCTGCGGACTGTATAAAAAAAGCGGCAAGAACATGCATATCAGTCACCTGATCATTGTACGTCATACATATTTTAATCAGCCTATTAGATCAATGATCTATTAAAAAACAAAGAAGTGTTCTGCAAATGTTTAAATAATTCGAGATGAAAGCTGATATTCCAAAATACAGCTGCCTTGGCATAAGACTAAAAGCATCATATGTGCAGCCTACTTTCTAAAGAATAAATATTCACACAACACATTGAAGCAATGGCTTGAAATGGGAGCCATTCAAACTGGTTTCCATGTCCATAAAAGTAGCATAGTGTTTCATTCATGGCACTTCTAAACATAAATAGCCCAGCAATTTAATCAGAGATAAAAATAAAAAAAAATTTAAAGCTGAAAGTATTTAAAACGATGTTTTCATTACAGTGTAGTTTAAAATGTTCATCGTAAAATCATTGCCTTAAGAAATATGACATTATGATATTTTTGGATGATTAGATGGAAACCGAATGTTAAATTATGTTAAAAATAAATATATTAAAACCATTTAGATCCAGTTTGTTATACTCTTTATATTTCAAAGCAAATAAGAAATACATTTAAACATGAATAAACATGGATTAACTTATCATCATCTTTAATTGTATGGATGCTCTCTGACTGCAAGATTCACAAAATTATCTATTTGACACAAATGGGACATCATTAGAATCATTATAGTTTTCCAACTACCCACGTCTGATCTAAATAATGGCCCTGTTATCCATTAAACAAAATATAATTTGAGATTTTAAAAATTAAACAACGTGTGACCTAGTAACCTATCCATTTGTAGGTCTTTTTAATTTATGTTTTTCTCTATATATTCGTTTTTTCGTCGAACATTTTCTCCTTTCCATCCCTTGGTTTGGAATAATCAGCAGAGATGCCCAGCGCTTTAAATCTCAAGTCGTGACTCTTATTTGCCCTGGGTTGCTCCTCGCGCTGATTCGGACTCCGTTCCCTTTATGTTTAGACTAGGGAAACAGGCCGTGTAGTTAAAAGCGACTTATCTGCACTGCTCAGATATCCGGCAGCTTTTTCCTGGGAAGTCGGTTTTTTACATTAGGCTAGAGAGAGAATACGCGGAGGGGGGTGGACCATAAATTGGCTGCTAAAATAGCAGTTCTTGCACACTTCTCTGTCTACCTCGAAAGTTCTTTATCTAGCCCAAAAGAAATAGGGGAACTCCTTGGGACCTCATGAAAGCTACATATCTTTGGACTGCAAGACGGGGGCTTCCCCTTCAACGATGCTGAGTGGGTGTAGCTAGAATCTGACTATAAAGCTTTGCATGAAGTCCTGACTTTGATGGCATGTGCCTCATTTGTTGCAGCCAAAAGGTTCAACATGGTTTTATTTTGTAGTTGTTGCAAAAAATTTAAGTAAACTATGGAAATTATAGAGTTGAATAAATAGCAAATAAGGATGAAGAAAATTAAAAATGGCATTTCATAATAACATATTTGTGCAGTTTGCTGTTATATCTAAAAGAAGAGACCTGCACTTGGCGAGTCAATTTCCTGCAGCTAAAACTTCTTCCTGGATAGAGAAAGAGAGAGAGACGGAAGTGTCATCAATACAAAGTGGCAGAAACATACCAGTCGTCGCTTGGGTTTGATGAGAGGGCGATTCTGCCCGTTCATCTTGTGATAGAGTCCGCAGGCGTTACACAAATAGTGACCCGTGCCATCCCGCCTCCATAGCGGGGTCGAAGTGGCTCCACAGTTTACGCACTCTCTACCTTCTGTAATAACAAACAATACACACAGAGAGACGGAGAGAGCGCCCAGATCAGTTGGTCCATCAAATATATTTTCGATCAAATTGATCGATGCCAAAATGATCAAGAGGCTACTGATGGGTGGAAGTAAGCTTTGCCTCTAAAAAGTACTTTTCTAATCGACATAGTTATTGATAAGCATTGCATCTTAATAATCAAACGTCTTAATAAACTATATCCAAACGTATATGTTAAAACTAATATCAATTATAACATAATGCACATTTTAACACAACCCTTAACCAGCGTGCAACAGCGTGCACTCTTTTACATTTTGAATATATATCAAGCAAACAGTTCACATCAAGGTCCATGACACTACTCTTTTGTCACTTGGTGTTTTAGAAAAATATTATAAATGCAAATCCTTTGTGTCATATTTTTCAATTGGGCCTATAAGTGGGCGTTAATTTTTTTTAGCAGCACAAAATAAGCCTCTGTCATTCTCTACCAAGTACAACCTCTCATTTTGATGATGATAATAATAATAATAATAATAATATTTTATATTATTAAACATTATAAATACATTATATTATTAAAACAATTAAACGACCTTTATCTTAAAAAAATGGTTTATTGACACTTTAGTGACACCGGCAGGTGAGAGTAGGATCAATAGTTTCAATAGGGGGTCTCCTTTTCCCCAGGCCTTTGCAGCCTCGTAGCTGAAACTGAAACAATGAAGAGGGTTTATTTGAAAGCATAGATGTGTAATAGCAAGGCCTTTTGCTCTCGCATTTCATACTTCCACTTTTTACTACCAAGGCAGCTTAATTCTTCAGAGGAAGTCTAACCTCTGGTTTTGCCGTAAATATGTGACAGACATTCTGAAAGATACCTCGACAGTCACTGCTATGAATCAATAGTTTCAAAGCTTGTAAAGACAGTCATAAACTTTGACTAAGGGCCGCTGACACGGAAGTGTGTATGGCGAAATGAATTGTCACGTTAATAGTGAGCCAATACATATTGTTTGCATGTTTCGAAAGCAAAAGATATGTACAGAGGTCATACCAATGACTTCATGAAAGCAGCCTGTTTAAAATGTAATTATTAAGATCTCTAACACATTTCAGTAATTATTCTTCCCAATCCTCAAATGAATACCCTATGGAAATGTATGATTGCGCAAATAGGCTAATAAAACGAATGCGCTAGATATGCATCAACTAATCTGATAAAGATATATATATATATATATAAAGATATATATATAAAGATATATATATCTAATTACTTTACCTATTAAATATATATATATATATATATATATATATATATATATATTAAATAAAGCCGTGATTATGCCACTGATATTAATCTCATTACTGATAGTTTGTAAGCTGTGCTTCAATAACCTTTAAAATAATTACCCTCATATTTGGCTAGGATGTTTTCTCTTTCTCCCCCCAGTAATGGGGACTGCTCAATCGCTATTCCCACTGAATGCACAACCAGCATCCGGACTCTCTCAAAGTTACTGGCGCTGGGTAAACAATGCAACTGTCGCGTGCACCAGTCTGACAGTAATGGGATTATGTTAAACACATAAACGGGCGCGAGACAGCCATGCAAGCACGGAGGCCGTGGTCACACAACTGCCTCTCTATCCGTGAAAAAAAAGTTAAACTAAAATGTGCGTTGCTCCGGGTGTAAGGGTTTAAGAGAAATTAAATAATTTTCTGGACCAATTTCTATGTCATATTTTTTAAAGGGGTTAAATATTTAAATTTAAAATAAACTAAATTTGAATAACTGTAGTGTGACGATAATCCACTTCAAATATTTTACCACAATGCAAATAAATCGTTAGGATTAGCCCTATAGTTCATCCCCTATCTTGCCAGATATGGTCCAGTTTATTTAAACACGTTAGATGTGTGAGATTTTCTTTTTAATATATTTGAATCTACAATTTTACAAAACGTTTTTGTTTGAAACTTTTGAAGATAACCTATCGAAGCTAAAGGTCTTCTATAAGATTCAACGAAAACATTTGTAGAAATAGGCAAAATGAGAGGTTGTTCAAGTGGAAAATGGAAGGGCAGGAAGTATATTGGTAGGCTGGTATTAAACATGGCTGACATTGTGCCTGCAATCTAGGGGAATATTGGTTAGATCAAATGGTAATATAATAAAGCGCACGCCTACCTGAACAGGACCTTGTTTTTGGTCTTGTTTTGGAACCATAACTAGAAGATGACCCACCTATCAGACTACTTGGTGGGAAGAGGCCTGGGCCGTATTCATGAGGGACATAGGATGGGTATGTAGCGATGGGGTGGTGGGCAGATGCCCCCGCTCCAATTGACGCCATGCTCCGGCCATGAGCTGACTCCAGTTTCATACTTTCGGCCAGGGTCACCTGGTACTTAATGCACTCTTTATCTTCCTGACGCCCCGAACCGGAACCTGGGGTTGAAATACCAGGGTCCGGAGACACATCTTTCGGAGGGGTTGGGGGAAACGTGAAGAGGTGTGGACTGGAGTGTCCACCAGATAGAGACGAGGAAGACGCCTGTGGGTAGACAGACAGGCCTGCCGGGGAGCCGTGGTGCAGTGAGGTCTTTTGGAAAGGGCTCAGGTTCCATGGTGAAGTGCTGTGGTGGGGAGCGATGCCTTTGCTTCCTTCCAGCCACGGCAAAGAGCCGTGCAGTAATGACGGGCGACACACCTGGCTACCTGTATAGCAACATATACGGATAACAATTACAACATGATCTGAAATTATATTCCCATCAAACAAAATGTAATAATAAAAAATATATAATAAACAATGCAGTCGCTATTTGTTACAAATGATCAGCCAATGGGCCTTACTATCACCAGAAACATCAAGTAAAACAAAGAGCTCATGGGCATAACAATTACTTTTTGAGCATTATGTAGTCCTATGTCTGCGTGCTTATATTAAAGATAACCTTTTACCCCCCAACAAAGGGGGAAACAACTGTTAAACAGGTAAGCTCTACATATCAGTAGAATGCTTGTTAAACATTAATGTTTTTAAAACGTATTGTTTCGATTTATTCATTAACAATTAATTAATTTGTTAGTTATGGGTTATGTGTTGATTTTAAATGGGATGGAGGCTGCTTTAATTCAAGCACGGTTGCAAACTGTGTGCTGCATAGCACAAATTCTGAAGAGAAACCTTGTCGTGATTTACAATTCAGGAAGTTATACGTATAGCCGTCCTACAATAATTGTTTCTTTAAACAAATAGGGATATGTAGGCAAAAGACCTATATCAAATTATACTGTCGTTTTTTTTTCCTAAATAATTCACTAAACGCATTCGCTATATTGTCAAAATTGTATATAATCCCATAGACCTTTTTACATTTTTATTCTAAACAATAATATGTACGAAAAACTGGACATTTGATCGAGGACTGACATGTATACCTCACGTTGTTCTCTACTTCTTTCCAAATGTGTTTATTAATATCCTAAAATAAAACGGTCTATAGGTAAAATAAACTAAATGCATACACTCAATATGTATGTGGTTTAATTACTTTACCTATTAAAAAGGCAAGTCAACTGAGGACATGCAATTACATGTATTTGTTTTTGCAAAATTATAGTTTGACATGTTTTGAAATGGCAACAAACTGAACATAATAAACACAGTACAGGAATAACAGAACTTTTGATAAATTACTTACTGTGTGGAGGAGGTGGATACCTCTGGACGGCTCGAACTGAGTTTCCATAGTATGGAGAGACGTGGTTGCCCTGTCCATCAATATTAAACAGTACATCCACAGGATCGTCAGCTAGAGGATACTGCGACGGGTCCATATAGGAATGGCCGAGGCCCGGGTGGTGCGAACCGGGATGTTGTTCGTTCAACGCCGGGTGATGATGGCTCATCCATCGAGGTTGATCCGAACTTACTTCCATTGTTTTTAACAAACGTTCATGCACACGGATAAAACTGTTGTGAGATAAAGGAGGATTTGTCCAAAATTCCTTTCGTTAAATCCACAGGTTCCGTGATGTCTTCGTTCACCTGGAGATACAATTCATGTATTATTGTCTGGCCCCGTTGCAACCCTTGCGTTATTTTCGGTGTGGTTTAAATAGTATTTAAGTATTTGGCAGGGATTCACTTTAATGTGAATATGCCCGAATAAAATATTTATCAAAAATGAAACATGCATACGTTTGTCATAAAAAAAAGTCCAAAGTCGGATTCAGTAGCAACTTTTTCCTCACAAAGTTTGTAAATTGAGCCAGCTCAACAAGTTGTTTCGAAGTAAGCTTGTTTGCTGTAGATGGCTTACTGCGCACTGACTAGCATCGAAGTTTAAGTCACAGATCAAATCTCTGTTTGAGCGCAGAGGCAAACCTCCATTTACTGTGCTCCTCTGTTGCTCTGTCTCGCTCTCTCTAGCTCTCTCTCTCTCTCTCCCTCTCTCTCTACTCCTCGTCCCAGCGTGCCTCTCCCCGGCTCTCTCTTGGATGTTTTTTTTTCTTTTTTTTTTTTTTTTTTTTTTTTACAGTGAAGGCATTCTTTCAGGATGGCGCCAGGCAGCTCAATGCTCGCAGACAGCTGTGGCGCGACGCAACTTAAGGAGGGTCTGTCAGTGTCATCAGTAGGGGAGGGGCCTGCCCCGCTTAGCTTAATTGAATCAAGTGAGCCAGGAGAGACGCAGTACTGCTGCAAGTATTTTATAATATAAAATAAATAAAATAATCAAATAGAGACAGTTCCATTAACTGCAGTTACTGATTTGGAAAACGTGTTTGTGTGTGTGTGTGTGTGGGGGGGGGGGGGGGTTTCTGGATTTGATGCTGCGCGCAAAAACATGCATGCAATGGCACATTATAAGATGGCTATTTAATTGACATGATTTAAAAATGTCACTGTGTAAATTGTAATAAACAAAAATAATTGATATATGCAATGTCTTGTTTTAGAACATTAAAGAAAAATAAGCACCTAAATATTTAGAGCGAAATAAATAAAAGAAACAGGCCTAAAAATAGTTACAGGCCTACAGCAGGCAAAGCCTGTTGCTAATCTCGGTTGCATGGCAAGTTAAGGGGGACATTCATTCTCCTAAAAGTGTGACAGTGCGTCCTCTCGTGGTGACAAGCAAATTAGTCTAATGAAAGGTCCCAGCTAAACTTGAAATGCTTCATGATGCATGTGGAAGGATATAATTGCAATGGGACCTTGTACAATTATTTGGCATATAGGCTCCTGAACTGTCTGGTATGCCAGCTAGTTTTGCAGTAGATCTAGAGCAAATCATTTCAAAATCCAGATAAACAAGCAACACACAATTCACAAACTGAATACATTACAATGTATGATGCCACGCCCCGGAGTCATAGGCTACAGATTCCCACTGGATCAAGCATCTATGTTTCGCTACTATACCATTGTTGAACCATTGTTGGAAGGGAGGGGGGCACTTTCATGGTGAAGACACTGACGTTAGAACTATGGTTGATGCTGCTTGACATGACGTCACGTAAACAGCCAGGAAATTAACCTTCTCGGCAGCAGAAAAATCTACATTGAGTGCCCGCGGTAAGCGTGGAACGTGCGTTTCATTTAACTGTGAAATATCATGATCATCATGATCACACATCAGTGACTTCTTTTGGTAGGCTATACCCTGAGGTAAATGTTTATGATGTTTATTATCGTCATTGCATTGCCTTTAACCATGTATATATACATATGTGTGTGTGTGTGTGTGTGTGTGTGTGTGTGTGTGTGTGTGTGTGTGTGTGTGTGTGTGTGTGTGTGTGTGTGTGTGTGTGTGCGCGCGTGTGTGTGTGTGTGTGTGTGCATGCATAAGGCAACCAACGCGGACAGAGAACATCTGCAGGCTTGTATAATTCAAACCGAGGCCATCATTGGATTCATCTTAAAACCTTGAAATTTATTTGGGGAGGACTGACATGAGCCGCACTTTATTTTTCTCTCCACGTCACGGATTAATCAGCATTATCGGTAGAGTACATCTCATTAGCTCCTGAACTTGGATAGCGACTACTTGGATGCGAGCAAAGATCCCACTTCCACTTTCCACCTGTCAGCTCTCGTAATGATACTCTATTTGAGTTTTTTGTCTTTATTTCATTTTAGGCGACTGTATAGGTGTTTAAAGGCAATGCTGTATTAAGCAGTCGTATTAACTTGATTTATCTATTTTGTGTGTGCATATGTCCTCACTGGATGTAAGAGTTTAGCGTGCAGAGGAAGGAACATCATGTATGACTTGACTCTCCAAGCTTAAACTGTAAATAATACATAAATAGAATAAACGCTAGAGCGCCTTCGATTGGTCGTCTTATAAATATATGTTATACTGCCACAAAAGATAATAATATCCTCTCTCACACTCCCCCTCTCTCTCTCTCTCTCTCTCTCTCTCTCTCTCTCTCTCTCTCTCTCTCTCTCTCTTTCTCTCTCTCTCTCTCTCTCTCTCTCTCTCTCTCTCTCTCTCTCTCCCATTATGTGTGTGTGTGTGTGTGTGTGTGTGTGTGTGTGTGTGTGTGTGTGTGTGTGTGTGTGTGTGTGTGTGTGTGTGTGTGTGTGTCTGTGTGTGTCTGTGTGCATATGTGTATAACACCACTTTTCGGCACTGTGGGTTTTCCCTGCTTGCATGGTCTAGGGTCAGAGAAAGCTTTGGGAGATAATTTTCTGAACATTTATGCCATTGTGACATTTTGCTGTGCATGGTTTCTCATGAACCATCGGATGAGTTCATTTTCATTGTGAAAGATGCACTTTTCAGACAATGTTCTTTTATAATTTTTACCTAACGCTTACGTTGAGCCTATAATCAATAGGCCTATCTCCCTTTTTGCCTCTCATTATATCTTATTTTTTCTAAACAATAATAATCATTGTCTATTATACCAAAAAAAATTTGTAAACGTTTTTACATTTAACTTTTACATTTGTAAGGATTAGCCAATACGTTATTTGTGACATGCTATTGTGAAAAGAAACAATCAAAAGAAACAATCATAACAATAACAATATTAATAATAGCAACAATCGTATTTTATACAGTACGCTAGTAGTATTAGTGGTTGTAGTATTATAAGACTCATAAAAAAAGCACCGGCACAATGGTCCAGTTTCTGTGTAGCATGCAGGTAAAGTTCGCCGAAAACCCGTGGGGCGTGGATCCAGGGTGAACCAGAGGACACCACCCCAGGCATCGGCTAGCGCGCAGAAACCTCACGCGCTGAAGCTATCCCAAGTAACTGAATTAATAATCTTGTTGCATATGGGGACAGAAAGAATGCAAGTATAAAGAATACATTTGGCTGCTCCTGATATCAAAAGTTTAAATGTTCATTTTAAACCATTTAATCCCCAATAATAATAATAATAATAATAATAATAATAATAATAATAATAATAATAATAATAATAATAATAATAATAATAATAATATTATTATTAATAATAATGAAAATGATAATGATAATGATAATAATAGTTGTAGTTGTTAAGATTGTTAACAACAATAATATGGTTTTTATGATTGTTATTATTATAATTTCGCTAATAATAATAGCCTTCCAATTATTATTGCCATTATCATTTCTATTTTGACAATTAGAAAAATGTAATCTAAATTTATGAAAATTATCTGTCACGGCTCGTTCATAATCCCAAACGCAAAATGTGCACTACAAATAGGCTGAGAGCCTGACTCATTGCTTATCTTCTTGAGAAAGTTTCTTTCCGTATAGCTCCCTCGAACAGCTCTAGCCTAATATGTGAACCAACTCTGATTCTCAGAAACAAACTGAGGGTGTAAGATTTCCCTATAGCCTACGAAACATGTAGGAAGATTTCACATACTGACTGAAAAGGGTTGACATTTGTTGCAATAACTGTCTAGGTTTTTTTTACGGTGAACTATCATTTCATTTAGAGCAAATTTGTTGCAGTCTTCTTTCTATTCATTTTCTGTTGCCTCCAATAGGCCAGAAGTGTCTTGTTCGATTGGATTACAAGTACCATATTTGTACTATAACCAACTTAGAAGGTCTCGCCACTATTACGTAGTTTTTTTTTATTTGCCTGGACTGTCTGATCTTGCATATTGGGAATAGAGCAAATCAAGAAGATGTCTCGACATTATCATTTTAAGCCACTGTCATGTGCAGCCTGTATTTGTCATGTGCATTTTCTCAACTGATATAGTAGATATTATCCTGGTTTGAATGGCATTTAAAGCATTGTGTGAATGACTGGCTTTGTTATCTTGAAAAAACAGCTGTTATTAGGCGTTCAGCGTAAATCAATGGAACGGCATGAGATTTCTCGGCCCGGTCTGCACCTTGCTTATATGCAAATGACCACTCCAGTTCTACCTATGATGGAGCACCATAGGGATGCCTTTAATTTCGTATCCTATTAATTTCATTCAATATTACAGCCACTTTCCGAATCAACCCACATCGACCACAGACGAGGCTGGAAACGGTAAATGCAGCCTCAAACCCAACTCCTTTTCTGAACCATTGGCGAGGTAATCAGATCTATTTCATGGTTCACAACATTTTACCTAGGATCAACTCAGGTGGTGATATGCAATTCCGATTCTTTGTATTTTTTTCTTTCGGGATGAGCTACGTGGACAAGGCAATTCTAGAACTCCAATTGGGACTAAAACAAATCCTACATAGCCTAGTGTTTCTAAAACAAGGTAAAGAACGATCACCGATAAAGAAATATTTTAACAACTTGGAAATTAAATTGGCTTATCTGATATAGTAACACGAATATTATTACATCAAAGACATTAAAATCAAAAGCTATAAACATTTCTGCATTTTGTCTGTGGAGTATTTATTCACAATTGCGTTCACAAACCTGGAAAAAAGCGTTGGCTGTACAAAATATATATATAAAAAAGATAGCTCTAAAACAGCATCTCCTGAAGCTTAGGGTGTTTTCTAATGTCGTGAATAGCAAATAAGTCAAGATTAACACGCACTTATGCTTTATAAATTGCTAATTTCTAACAATAAATGCGCTTACATCTGCAAGAACAGAATGACCAATTAAGATTAGGCTACAGACTATAACAGTTATATTACTTTGCAACTTGAACGATCACATGCCGACTGAAGGAAATGTTCTAAAAAATACTGACCTTAGAAATTGGAGTGGTTTGTTTGTTTTTTTCGAATGGCTGCAGATGTGAGGAAAAAATGACATAGAGATCGAAGCGTCGATGACATTTAGAGAGAGCAAGCTGAGCAGGGGGGGAATGTGGCGCGCGCGCCGTCACCCCGGGGTTTCATGCACACAGCCAGGCAAACGCGCACGTATACACGTGCACACTCCCCCTCAAGCAACAACGATACTTACTGTATGCTACGTTTATATCATAGCTCTTCCGGGTCGATGTGTAGAGGGAAAACATAACTTAGTCGGCAATAACAGGCAACTAGGTGAATGCCGTTTTTTAAAAAGATGCTACTGACCATGTCGCAGATAAAATTGTAGGCTTACGACAATAGCATCGTCGCAAAGGCCTCTACTATAGCAGCATCCAGAAATGTCGCATTTGTAATGCTATTTGTCGCTAATGTAATGATATTTGCTGGGGTGTTGGGCTAATTATAGCATGTAGCATTTTATTTTTATTTGTCGCTTTCATTTATACTACATGTAAAGAATATAGCATTCTCTCTCTCGCTCTCTCTCTCTCTCTCTCTCTCTCTTTCCCTGATTCTCTCTCTTATTCTGTTCGTCTTTTTGTACCTAATTTCACTCGCTCTCTTACACAGGATCCTGGGATAATATGCTTAGAGGCCTATAGGCCAAATAAATTCTGTTGAGACAAATATGTGGTGTTGGCCCATCTTAGATTGCCTAATGTTACAGCTACAGCCCTGAGTTTGAACACGGATATATAGAAAGAGAAACGACGGAGAGAGAGAGAAACAGAGAGAGAGAGAGAGAGAGAGAGAGAGAGAGAGAGAGAGAGAAAGAGCTTTGCTTATCTCACGGAGCGCCTTGACTCTGAAGGGGAATGTAAACTGATCACATCGAATTCTATGCTTGGAGAAGAAATTAAATTAGGAAAAATTAGGTCAAGATCATTTCGACAAAAAACTGCATGTAAGCTTGTGGATTCAAATAGCCTAAATTGTATTATATACTAATGAATTATTCACTGTTTTTTATAGTTAGTCCATACAATAATTATTTCAATATCTAACAAATTACAAAATAACACATTCAAATTATAAAGGTTTATTAATCTGCTTTAGAAGTAAACACGATACTTATTTTGAGAATGAATAGGTTTTCTTCTTCAATATAAGAATGACGCTAAAATGCGTCGATGGAAAATGTGTATACTGATGTCTTTGATATAATGAAAAAACAAGCACTAATCATTATTCATTGCTCAGATGATTAGGACATATTAGAAGCAACTGAAAGAGATCAGCACATAACAAACATGCGCAGTTTGTACAATACCTGTTGTATATCTTCTAAAGTTGAACGTAAATATAGGCTAATATTTTTTTATTATATTCAATACAAGTGGAAATAAAGTGTAGAGCTGACATCCAGATTATAAACGAAAGGTGCGTTGAAAGGTTCATTGTGATTTTAGTCATCCACAACAATATTGTTCATTAGAGTGATTCCATTTTGATTTGGTCAGGGTGTTGTTCATAAACGCGGCCAAGTCTTAACTCACCCATATACTGCCTTAACTATCCAGAATTGCCATGAAATTGCTTGATTAATGTGGAATTTGTCGTAAGATCTTGAGTTAAACGGAGGATGACAACAGATTAGCTAAATTATAAGGTTATAAAAAAACACGCAATCGTATTTATTGTACAAAATGGCGAGAGACAAAAGGGTCCATTTGTTGGGCTACTTGTAAATCTTATCATCAGATAGAATGGGGGATTATGATATCACGTAAGTAACACGTACAATTATGGTGGGCCATCCTATGTATGGTTTAACACTTGCTGTAAATTATGAATGATTCGGTAATCAGTTGAAATCCAGTTCAGCATTGCTGGTTGTGCATCCACAGAGAAATGGCAAAGTGGGGTCCTTATGGTCATTGTTTGTATTTGTTTTAGAGCTATGTTTATATTTCTCTATATATTTGGACTACCATTTACTGTCGCCCTGACCTATACCTGTTACAGCGCAAAGCTACGCACAAGTTGTCCTTATAAATAAATTACCCATACACAAAGGTATAATAACAACTTAATGATGGAATTGCAGTCATTATGTCTTCAATCTGTTTTCTTTCAAAAATATTGAAAATGTTGAACGTGGTGACCTTATAGATTGTATTAAACTTCTCCTTAATGTGGGCCTATAAACCACATTTTATCTATTTAGTTTTTTATTTTCTCAATGTGTTCTATTATTCTCCACCATGAACGCTCTCCAAACGTAAGCTAGTGTTTTTACTGCGCCTTCTTCCTGCGATTTTATTTTAGAATATTAGACCGAGGTGGGGAGAATTATAAACGACTCGCTTCTTATCTGCTCCCTTCACGTATCCAGGATCACAGAAGCTGATTAAGAAAGAAGTCACAGCCAACGCCGGATTCATAATGATTTGGAATAATGAATCCTTATCTCCCCTCTGCAGATTATCAGCCTTTCAGCTCGCCATGTTTTGTTACATGGGATAATTTATTGCATCTAATACATCACAATGAATCTGATGGGGGAAAGTGATGGCCAACGTTAGGAGAGAGCCTGTTTTTTTATCCTAGGGCAATGAAATGCCTTTACGATTTTTAATTGGTAAAATATAAGGGGGATCTGATAAAAAAAATAAAAAAAATAAATAAGCACAGAGGTATAATCTTGCCTTCTAGTGTTCCAGTAACACTGTGCACTAGCCTATAATTAGTGTGTCAATTTCAACCTGAAATTAACAGCATCGACCTGCCATCTCTGCTTACGCCATGCAGTGGAGTCAGCGAGATCCTAATTTCACATGATTTATTTTTCACCAAGAAGATATAATTAATCATAAACACCGAAAACACTGCAGTAAAGTGGAGATAACAACATATTTGCATCTAAAAAGATTCCATGAAGCGAATTCGTTTTTTCCTCCATTACCCATAGAATTACCATCTCTTCGTGACATAGCCACAACAGTGAATCTCGAAGATTTTTAATTTCCTATGATTAATCTGAAGCAATATATCATTAATCATTACTAGTCGAAAAAATAGAGCACATGTAAACACTGCAAAAGAGACGGTATAGGCTGTTCGACGTAGATTATCTCAGACATGTTGATGTGACTGTGCGTGTTTGCGCGCGCGCGCGCGCGTGTGTGTGTGTGCATGTGTGTGTAGTGTGATTGTGAGAGTGTGTGTTTGTGTGTTATGTTGAAATATCCAAATAGATATAATACGGATAATAATGACAAGACATTGTAATTTCAACATTCATAATTGTAATCATCGCACAGTTGCTAGAAGATAAATAATAACGCACTATTGCACTCGCTTTTTTTTACCATTATATAATATAAATAATAAAGACTATTATTACGATTATCATAATGGTATTATACAGTCCTTATTTGAATCATAGTCCTTTGGCCATCAGCTATCGAAATTTTGGATGGCGCTGTTTAAATTTGGCCTTGGTAGAGTCCGAAGCCAGGATAAATTAGCATTGTTGTAGCTGTAATTAGCTGATTATGAGCGCATCTCTGTCATTCTCTCCTCTCTCACTTTCTGTCTCTCTGTGTCTCTCTCACTCTCACTTTCTCTAATAAGTATTTTTTATTTGTAAGGGCAACAATGAACACAACGCACCACTTATTTCAGGTCTTTCAGGGCTCTATCTGTCTAGTACTGATTTGTTACATGCTGAAGCTATCCTCTACCTTGTATAGACAATTGACACAGTTGATCGAATTGGTCTGTCCGCCTGTCTGTCTGTATTTTCGTCTCTGTCTGTCTGCGTGGCAACGTAAAGCATGGCATGCTCAATTAATTGCATTTTATTAACAACCCTAATAGTTGCATGCAACATAGTAGTCTAATTTAAATACACAAATAAAGTGTTTTTGATCTATACTTTGTTTGACATATAGAGAAATGAAGTCGAGCAGTAGATAGAGTTGGGGGGGGGGGGGGGGGGTTGGCAGGCATGTCCAGATAGAGCTGTGTGGATGAGTTAATCAGATGGAGGGCAGGGGACTTGGGGGACAAATAACCGTTCGGGAGACGTCCCTAGAGAGATATGAACAATACAAAATGCCTATTTATCTACTTGGGAAATGTACTCGTCCTTTAATAAGCAACCATTTATTAAAACCGTTGTCGTTCAACCTGCCCACTAAATTGCTTTGCATCCCGACCGCCCAGATAGACGCCTGTGGATTCCATATCTTAATGTTGATCACCTTCCCTGTAACAATCAAAACAATGCCAGATAGAATTTCCCATGCAGGCCCCTGGTCTCCATGATATTATGTAGGTCTAGGCAAAAATATAAATATTCACTGCATGATAAAGAGATGTTTTAAGATAACCTCAAATTGTGTTTTGAGAGGAGGCTTTGTCTTCTAACTTAGCAATTACAAATATTTCTCTCAAATGTATCTTCCATACGCTGCTTTCCCCTTTCTTTAAAGTTTTCCCTTGCTTAATTCGGGGATTCGTTTAAGCGTTATTACGAGGCTCCTAAGCTGCTTAGTCAATGGCTGTTTGTGGGGTTCTGAGGAGTCTGGGGGGAAAAAAAGAAAAAAAAGAGAATAGGGAGGAAAAAAGAATGAATGAAAGACGGGCTTGATTTTCCTTGCAATCCATGGAACAAATAGCTAACATTTAACGTTTACACCCTGCATGGCGACACACTGGCGCTCCTGGGCCGAGCGAGCCGGGCTAAAGTGTCCCGAAAGCCTTTGGAGGGTGTAAGTCCCCGGCTATCAGGTTCTCCAGATCCCCCCGCGCGCACACGGCTTCGGTTTCAGGCCGGACTTGTCCGCGTTCTGCTTTGCTGCCGTGCGTCTTTAAATGACTGTCAAAGAGGCAAATATCAAATAGCACGAGGTCAAGCCAATTTGAATTTTTGCTCTACTCTAAATCCGCACCCCCCCCCCTCTCTCTCTCTCTCTCTCTCTCTCTCTCTCGCTCTCTCTCTCTGTCTCTCTCTCTCTCTCTCTCTCTCTCTCTCTCTCTCTCTCTCTCTCTCTCTCTCTTTCTCGTTGCTCACCCTTGCAGGAAGCCTGATGGAGAATGAGGGTAAAACAAACCAGGAGGGGGCTATATAGCCTACTTACACCGGTGCGTTGTAAATAGTCATTATTTGCTCTTACCCCATTAGAGAATATGAGCCAAGCAAATGGAGCTAACTGTGTGTAAGCCATGCTGGGGTGAGTTTTTCATTAGAAAATAGACTTAATCATCAAACACCTCAATAGGCTGGTCAATACAATCTGGTTTGTTGTTGAGGAAAACAATAGTCAGGCTATGTTGACCTATATGCAGTGTATAATTTTACAGTAGAATACTGTATTTGCAGCCTACATTAGATTACAGTTGCAGACACTGTTATAGATGCAAAGAGATTTTCAGCAGGCAGCAAATGCATCAATTGACTTTGTGTAGTGATGGAAGATTGGTCTTTGGCAGACTGTACTTTATTGGTGAAAGTATTTTGATGGCCAAATATGGTGTCTGGTAGCGTATGCATATCATGATCAGATTAAGAGGAGTTGTGCAATGCCCAATGTTACCACCAATCTCAAATAGGGTAATTTAATGTATTGCTTTTTGATAAATTATCTTATTGTGCAAATCTTTTAATCCACCCAAATATGTTTTGAAGAGCAAAGGTTTCTATTATGCTGCAAAGTAACAATTCATTAAGGATAGTTGGCTATCAGACTGAATCCAGAATAGTTGTTTTCACCTATGGCAGTGAATGAGGCGTTCCAGAGCCCAATTTCGTTATAGGAAAAAGAGTGAGATTTGTGAGTTGGTTTTTGATTGACACTCTGTCCCCGGGATCATGTTTAATCCCTGCTTCACTCTACCCTTTTCATAACTCATTTCTCTCCGCGAGATGAGGACTCAGATGGTTGCCAAGGCAACAGAGATAGCACTAAGCCATTTCCATGTCTGTGAGTGAGGCCGCTATTCCGCATGCAGAGCCCATTTGCAACAGAGGTCGTCACAAAGTCATCCAACACAGCGCATTTATGATGACACTTTCTTCTACCTACACCACCCCCACCCCACCCACCCACCACCACCACAACCCTTTTTTCTCTCATAAAAAGCCTAGTGCACGCGCAAACTACATCAGCATCCAATGACGTCCCAAAGAACGGGAAGATGAACTGGCCTTTCTGATCAAAGCACCCTGGAAAGCTCGCGGCTGGCCCGGTAAAGGTAGTTGCCTTTCTTTAGTCCCCTCCCCATTGCACCCAATCCTTAAGAGAGAAATGACTTCGTTTTCAATCAGGATAGGCTATGCCAGCCTGCAACCACTTAGGTATTTTGACATTTTAAATCAGACTTTGACCAATAATACGGGTAGTTGAGAAAAGCCAAAGAGGGCTAGATCAGGTGCAACCGTGCATCTTTTGGGAAAACAAATATTGCTTTCTGGAGATCTTTAACTGAATGTTGTTGATACATTAAACACTGCATCTTTATTACCAATGTATTTTTATTAAATTGCACTTAACACTATATTTTTTGTGTTGCCAGACTGAATCTTACAGTAAAGCTACCCATTGCTTGAAAACGTCTATAATGGTCCCTGCGTGCAGGTCGATTATAATTGGTGAGGGACCCCCTCGCAACAGGTAGGTTAAACCTTTTGTTTCTAACTTTTTATTGTATTTTAATATGGCTATTTAACTATTAATAAATAACAATCAAATATTGACATACACTAGATTGATAGGTATTTTAAAAGTGATGGGGACCACGAAGTCAGGAAAAGGTGTACTGTATACCTACACAACATGATGATAAGAATGGTATCCTCTCATTCATTTTAGGTGAAGTGCACCCATAGTTCTACCTACAGTGTACCCTAAGCTTTTTCCCGAATAACTTAGTACCCCTAATTGTTTATTACACAATCGGTTTAGTAACAGTAACCCGGAATCAAACAGACTTATGGGCAGGAACATCTTTGTACAAAAAAAAAACGTCAACTTTCTAAAAAATAACTTTAGAATGCCAATGGAGATCCGTGTCCTTGCTGAATAACAAACAAGATGTTAGATATCTCTCTCTAACACATTGAGAGAGAGAGAGAGAAAAAAAAGTTAGCAACTATCTAATGAGAATAGGAGCATGGTATATAGCCCTACATTAACTCAGACATCCAGCATGTTGAAGAGAATATGCAAACATATTTGACAATGCTGTAATTGCAGATGATGCTGGAGGCTTAAAAGAGCTCGAAATAATTAAATGCTTTCAAATGATTTTAAACGCATCTGCCCTCATTTAACATCACATTTCTAATTGCTTTTGAAAGCCTGGCATCCAAAAACAACTGATAAAAGAGAGTGTAACAGCCCGGGGAGAGTAAAGTCATGAGTGTTGTTTACAGTAGGCCACTCTCCCATTCAGTTACAACCTGAAATGACAGAACGGTGGGTCTAGCCTTGGCTTTGACATAGAAACAAGTCATTCATGATGTAAAGCTAAATTGATGTATGGGGGATTTTACTTTGCCTTTATTTGAGACATCTCCATTTAAGTACTTTCCCAAAATAGGAAGGTGTAAAATAAACATTGTTTACACCAATCAACCCTCTGTCATAAAATGTGTATTATATATGAAATGTTGTTGCATTCAAAGCCAAAGCAGTAGACAGAGGGTATGCACTGTGCTTGATACACAACATAAACAGCTTATATAATTTGCATGGTAGAAATATTAATGACATATCTAAATAGATACATTGATTATGTATTTACATTTTGTGAAATTGTGTGTGTATATACAGTACTGTACATAAGTTTTAGGTAGGGGATGCTGTTTTGAAGGTGAAAGGTGGTCACACCAAATGTTGATTTGATACAGATTTGCTTCTCCCGCACTTAGTATTTTATGAATTGCTAAAAAAAAAAAAATATTAACATTTATATTTGTAGGTGTTTTTTTTCTTCTAACTGTAAGGACTTTACACCTGCCTAACACTTTTGCACAGTACTGTATGTATATATATATATATATATATATATATATATATATATATATATATATATATATATATATATATATACAGTAATAAATGTGTTGTAT
Source organism: Galaxias olidus (assembly GCA_026901105.3). Taxonomy (NCBI): domain Eukaryota; kingdom Metazoa; phylum Chordata; class Actinopteri; order Galaxiiformes; family Galaxiidae; genus Galaxias; species Galaxias olidus. The sequence goes on from JAPMUY010009872.1 coordinate 50,526, forward strand.
AATTGACTCCCTTTCTAAATAGCACTGAATGAAACATTACTCACTTGACAGCTTCCCAGCAGATTAATAACTAACAACTGTAGCATACTCAACAAAAGTGTTTTTGCACCCTCCTTATTTAAACTTCTCGTCTCCCCTTTCAATAATCTAGCACTTGGTGTTAGCCAAGAAAACACTTCTGATTGCTTATAGATGTTTCTGATGGCATGGTATTTGTTCCAATGAAAACAACAGGTGTACGATTACCTAACAATACTTAAAGTGCTCATGCTCTAGGATAGTGGGAGGCTTTAAGCCAGCCATGCCATACAGACATTTGAGCTTGCCTAATGCCCAGAACACTACCTTGTGCAATGGAACGTTTAAGTCTTAAAGACTGAGGAAAAAAGTGTCTTAGTAGCACCCACTATACTATGTTATTCACAGATGTTTAAAGCATCTACCACCAATAAATGTTATATTTCAAGGTAGGCATTTAGAAAAGGCCCACAGAAATGACGATGGCCTTGTGATTTGACGTTCTGTAGATCTCACAGGGGTTGCACATTTAGTCTTTATTTAAACTGCACCATTAGTTCTAATGATAATATTCCCTATAGATATCGGGAGCATGTCATACCTTCAAAACACATCTGTCTAACAGATTGGGCTTGGAATTGCTTAACGTCCACATTTGCTTTCAAGTCAGGGGATGTTCTTGAGCGCAAGAGTTCTTGATAAGCCATAATATAGCGTCAGCTCATGTGGAACACATTTCTTATCTCTTGTTTGAGTCGCACAAAGCTAAACGGCTACCTCCTGTCTGTGCTGGCCAAAGGGATTGTTAAGAAATACAGAGCTACAAGAGTAACAGGCCACTGATTTCCTTTGATTCTTGTTATCATATTTCAGAAATCTCAGAACGTTCAGGTCTGGTCCGTCCAGCTCTCTTCATCACGAGACTCAACGCTGAGTGAAGAAATATTAGAACCAACTGTTGAAGGGACATGGAGGCACGTGTCAGGTCAGGCAAGGCAGCGGATTGTTGAACGGAACGAGACGGGACACTGAACAACTCTACACAACACAAACCAGCCAAAGGATTTGACGCTAACACTCAAACTGAAACTATGAAAATGGCACAAGAAAATACAACGGGGGGAGCAGAAGGGTGAGGCAGCGACAGCCTTTCTATTTTGAAAGTAAAAAAGAAGAAGGGAAAAAAGAAGCCCATAGGCAGCCACTGCTCATCTGCTACTCAGCTGACAGAGATGCAGTCTGATTTAAAACTCCCTTATACTTGATTGTATTATCTGGGGCATGATAAAAAAAATAAGTCATTGTTTCTGCCTGAGGCAACCAATTGTCGCTCTGAGCCCAAGTGAAGATATGCTAAAAGCCTTTTCTGTGCAGCTGGCGCAGACGGTGAGACGCAGAGAAGATTATGTTTTATTAGCTGTTCATGGATACTTAATTGTGAGATCAAAGTTAACAAATGTTCCATCAGTGCCCAACGGAACAGATGACACTATGTTAGGAAAGATCAAAGACATAATGGTGACATTTGCAGGCAGCAGAAGACGTACAGAAAGTCTGGTGTGTAAGATATTTGACACAGAAGGGTTATTAGCACTGATTTTCTGTTATGATTAACTAAAACATATTACATTAAATACAATTATTTAAGAAGATGATCTCTCCCATACGGCCATGCTTAGCTGACTTGTCACCAAAAGAAAACCACAAAAACAGTAAACAAAATCCATTTGTTCAGATTGTAACTTGTGTAGTCAAAAACACACCGAACAAGTATTTTGTTGAAGAATAATGTACCGTCAAAGTCCAGTCCTGAAGGTTTGGCTGACAGTATCTGTTGACATGGCGCTGAACTCCAGTGACGATTGGCCCTCAGATGACTGGCTCTCATTTTTTATGCCTTATCGGAGCTTTGTCGTCCTGCCAGTCCTTTTGCTGCCCCTGCTAACCCCTTTCCTTCACCAAACACACACACACACACACACACACACACACACACATACACACAAACATACACATACAAGCACACACACACACACACACACACACACACACACACACACACACACACACACATTTACGCCTATGTTTCTGACAGCTCTGCGTCCCGGCCTGGCTGATAAGCGTCTATTCAGCACGGAGGTGCAGGAGGTCGACCTGTTCAGGATTTGATCCCGAGACCCTGTGGGGTCAGAGGTCAAAGGGGGGTGTCAATATTGGGCTCCGTTGGTCAGTGGCGGTGGAAGGCGTCAATGGAGGTGTTGTTCTGAAGTGTGACAGGGTAAGTCTACACTCACCTTAGAAAAGACCATTGGATTCTCTTGTAACACACCTGCTGTGACTCGTCTGAATTATTACCTTATTACCTGTACTAAACTGAACCCATGGTCGGAACTCCCTGCCCCGCACAGCCACACACGCACTCTCGCACACACAACACACACACACACACGGACATAAGATACGAAGGTACTTCTGCACAAACAACAGCTTATAGGCAGGAGCTTGTGTTCTCCATCAGGGCATGCAACAGGTGTGTTGAAAAGCTGAATGAGGCTTTGACACTGTGAATAACACAGAGGGAGAGAAGAATTAAAGGCATCGGACAGAAGAGGTGGGACAGGAAGAGAGTGGTAGGATGTGGCGTGATGTATCGCCCAGTGAATTGGGGGCAGATGAAATAAGCTTTCACAAGGCTGGAAGACTAAAGAATCCATCAGACGCTTCCTGGCTTTAAAAGAGGCAAGGGAGCCTTCCTCCCTCATATGCAGGTAGGAGAGGTACCCTCACTCAGGAACAAAGGAGCAAAGTCTAAACAGGGACCTCTACACTATCATCTTCGTGTGTGTGTGTGTGTGTGTTTGTGTGTGTGTGTGTGTGGTACGCTTTTGGCCTCTCAATGGGTGGAAACACACACCGCCGAGGTGAGGTGGGGGGTGAGAGGCTCAGTGACGATACCGTGGCGCTCCTGCCGCCACTGGTCAGGGGGTTAAGTGCCCGAGTCATATACACACACACATTTACCCGCACTCACACACACACATACCTACGGGCCGCGCAGACACAGAACACTGGAGCCATTGACCAACATTTACAAAGCAGAGGCCACCTATGGGGGATTCCCTCCCACACACCCAACACACACACACACACACACACTCACACACACACACTTAACAGGAGCTCAAAGTACCCAGGAGTCTGGCCACACATACTGTGGCACCTTAATGATAGGGTACATTTCCTCAAAGCTGGGATGTAGTATTAGCGCTGTACTGAGCTGTCGTATTCAGCAAGCTAGTTAAGGCGGTCCTGCAGTGCTATCTGGGCTGGACATTCTTTAGATTGCAGTGAGCTAGCTGTGTAATGTAGCTCACTACACAGTCAGAAAACTTAGTGGCTACACATTGCTAAGCTTTAAATGTCAAGACGGGAAGCGTGGCTTCTTACTATTTTGGTACACCGTGGGAGCAGAGATATATTTACAGTATGTCTGCGGATCACACTGCTACACGCACTGCGTTAATAACCTAGCATAGCAACAGGGAGCACTACCATAATTACACCAAAAAACACACCTCCAAGTTAGTGGCCGTCGACCGAAGTATTAACACAGTGTGACATGCGGTGGGGATCACAGTCTTTCAGTAGTGAATAATTGACAGTTGTGTGCGTGGTGGTGTTCCATATCATGTTCTTCAGATGGGGTCATGCTTCAGTGAACAGTGGTTTGGTGGTGGGTAATAAGAGGCTATTAGTATACTTGTGGTTATGGTGCATTGTGTTAGGCGGAAGAATGCAGACAATGCTTTGCTGCGAGCGAGTAGGTATAATGGTCCACTTGCTGTAGTAGGGTAGCGCTGGTACACTGTGCTAGCTACTGTAGCTGGTGTGGTGCTTGGCTGGGCTGCGAAGCGTCTCAGTCTTTGTGTCTCTTTGTGTCTGGGGTAAACCCCTGCTGCTGCCTTTGTCTACCAGTGATCGCCTCTAATGCTGCAGCACTAATTGTTTAACACAGAAACACGTCTTTTCTCCCTTTAATGTTTTTGTTTTTTATTGTCACCAGTGCATTCATTACAAAACCTTTGTGGTTTTATGCACTCCTTCCTTCACCCTCCCCTCTTCCTCGCTCATCTCTCTCCTCTCTTCTTCTGTCTTTCACCCTCTCCGTTTGTCTCTCTCTCTCACACACGCCCTCTCTCTCTCTTTCTCTCTCTTCCCTCAGCGTCCCTCGTTCCTCTAAAATGCCCGCCCCAGTAAATGAAAATATGAACATCAGCAGAAAAAGGGATGTCTGGCAAGTTGCATCATTTTCAGAAACAAACCGTGTGAAACCGTGTTAGCCAGCGTATTAGCATATATACATAAAGACCGGCGTGCGAGGCTGTCTTCCAAATAAAAGGAAAACACAAAAAGAGGCAAATGTTACTCTTCGCTACCCGTGACGGTGGTTTCTCAAAGAGATAGCGTTCTGGGTAAACATGTGATTGCCATAGATCCAATCACCTCAAACAAAGGGGATAAGCAATGGAGCTGTGTGAATTAGATTGTGTGTGTGTGTGTGTGTGTGTGTGTGTGAGTGTGTGTGTGTGTGTGTGTGTGTGTGTGTGTGTGTGTGTGTGTGCGCGCACACGTGTGTGTCGTGTGTGTTGGTGCATGTGTGTGTTTGAATATGATAATATATGAATATATGGGTATCATACTGTAGGTGTGTATGGGTGATGTAATATAGTTTGTAGATAGAACGAATGCTACAATAGAAAGGAACTGTGTTCCAAGCACCGCTGTTATCATTTGCATCATAATAGGAAACTGATATGAATAGTTCCAGGTCTGCACTAAGCTCTTCTACAGGCTTTCATTTGCATCGAAGTTGCTTACGTCCACAAAAAATCAGTCGGTGTATTGTTTTGAACGTTTCATCATACTTTTTTGCAAACTAAAAAGACACGCGGAAGTGTTGTAGGCGTAATTTTGCAGCACCTGGGAGCCAGAGAGATGAAAAGCTACTATAGAGACGTCAAGACGGGAGAAAGGAGATATAGATTCCACCGTCCTGAATCTGTCTCTCCTGCACTACTTTGCTTATAGGTGGTTAGTTGCTACTAGTTTTGAGGGCTCCATGCGAGCGTGGGCGACGTGAGAGAAGGCAGCCATTAGGAAGGTAGAAGGATTGTCCGTCGTGTTGTCGGCTACTAGAATGGTTCTAACACACCAGAGGACTGGTCGTGTTCTTCAAAGACAGTTCAAGCCATTACAGAACTAGTTATTACTTCAGGGACCCTCCCGACCCCCACCCCCTCCACCCGTATTCACCCAGTCCCACTCTGAGAGGGCCCTCGTCAGGGGGCGGAGAGGCCCTGTGTGTCCTAGATAAGACCTTCTCCCCATTGAGGAGGGGGGACCATGTAGGAATAAGAAGAGTGGGTGGGGGGGGTGGGGGGGTTGAGGGTCACCACAGTGGCACGCTCCCGATAGCACTATCAGCTTATGCTAATCATCCTCTAAGTGTTTCAGGAGGAGAGGGACCGGCGTGCCGTTATCCTAAAACACGCGCCTCCTACTTAACCTGTGGCGTATCGCGATGAGCTCCGCTCATTCAAACGGCACGGCTCTTTATTCAAAAGGGACGAAGCTGACGAGACACCGAGAGAGGGCCCCAAATTGATTAATCGCGTCCCAAATTGATGTTAAGCGCCGTCGCAGATACAGCCGTTCTCTTTCTCTATTTTTCTTTTTGACCAACGTGGCTTTTTGAGGGTATTGTTCCGCCATAATGGGGCGGATAGGCAGGTTGTCGGGGCAGCTTTGGATGTCTGGCAGGATAGAGGGAACAGGAGAGGAGTCTAGTGTAAATGGAAGGGCTTCTTTGTTACGTTGGCTTACTGTACACGACAGGTGGGAGATAAAGAGAGAGGGAGGCCAAGCTCCTCCATAACCTATATATTTCGAGATGAAAAACTTGGCTGATGAATATACCTGAGGCGCGGGAGAGGGAGATAAAAGTCGGTGTCAAAGCGAGGGAGTGGGGAGACAAATGGGATGAAAGACTGGGGGAAACGTTCGCTGTATGTCTAGTCAGATGTAACGCGTGACAGGTCCTGCTCTCCAACGCACGCTGTTGTCGTCAGATATCTTAGTAAAGTTTTCCTTGCCTGTCGCCCGCGTGTAAACTTATTCTTCCTGCCTTTTTTCCCACTCTGTCCTACCATTCACCCCTCCCCAGATTTCTACATCTTCTTCACTCTGGGCCTATATCTTTTTTATGATTTCTTTCCAATCACTCCATCTCGTTATTCCTCTCCTCTCCTGTCCTCTCCTCTCCTCTTCTCTCCTCTCCTCTTCTCTCCTCTCCTCTCCTCTCCTCTCCGTCTCTCCTCCCCATGTTTAGACAGCAGGGTTTGGGTGAACTGGGGGACAGGAGGTGAGGTCCACAGATAGTAGGCCCCATTGTGGTCCAAGGGGAAATGCATTGTGGCTGGATTTGTCCAGTTTTATGTAAAAGCAATACTCCTTTCACCTGAACTGATACAAGCCATGGCATAAGCCCCTTACTGCCATGTGCTGCATTTTCCTCCTAATCTCTCTGGATTCAGCTCCGTCTCCACATACCTTAGGGCCACCACAGATAACGCTCTAACTCCACACTACTCTCTGTTTCTCTCTCTCTCTCTCTCTCTCTCTCTCTCTCTCTCTCTCTCTCTCTCTCTCTCTCTCTCTCTCCCATCTAATTCACTCCCACTCACTCACTTTCTCTTTTTGCCGGCCCCTTCCTAGTTCCGTTTATTTATTTATTTGACTTTTTTTGTGCTCTTGGACACCATCGAAGCAGACCAGGGGAGAAAAAAAATATGTGATCAAGAGATTTAGGTGGAAGAAGAGAAAATCACTTTCTGAATCCCATCACAGAGAGCAGATGAGAAATGGAAGAGAGGACTGAAGTGAAGGAGGGGGAAAAAAGGAGTTTGAGAGAGAGAGAGAGCGCCAGGCAGAGGGGAGACAAAGGCGATTCCAGACTTAAACCGACGCCAACATGATCTAACATTCCACGTCCTGGTGGAACCCCATTTTGCTGCCTGACTGTGTCTGGAGTCTGAGTGACAGGCCAGATAAAAGGAACATAACGTCCTTGCTCTGTGCAAACAAACACATGCGCGCACACACACACACACACACACACACACACACACACACACACACACACACACACACACATATACACACACACACACACTACACCATCTTGGCACACTATTGCTACTGTCTTGATCCCTGGAACATCCTACGCTTGACTCAGTCGGCATTGATTGACAGGTTTGTCCTCAGTGATTCTGAATATTAACTTCAAGAGACTTAGTGCGATGATAGTTCACTGGCCTAATCTAATCTACCTCCTTACGAAACTTTATTTGGCTTGTTTACTCCCCCTTCTCCTTTTTTCATGACTTTTCACCTCCTATTTATCTTCCTCGCTCTTTCAGGTTGCCTTGCCCTTCTGTGTTCTGGGAGTCCTTGTAGAGGAACTGTTTATCAGGTGGGCTCGGGTTCAGCAGGGGCAAGTACGGAGGGGACACACGGCGAGGCGGTGCCGCAGACTATTTCTTCCCTCTAGAGAGGGCCGGGAGTTAGATATGGCCCTCGTTCATGTTGTCCTTGGTCTTAAGTCTAAGGCGCATCGACCGTGCTGATCCACGCTGCATTCCAAGGACTCACCTCCGGTGTCTTAGCGTTGCATCCACTCCCTGTTCTCTCTTCCTGAAACAGCTTTTTTTTCCTTTTTATCTTTAACTTCTTCTGGGTTTTTTTGTCCTCTGATTTTCTAATCGTCCTTCTTTTCCTCTAGTCTTCTTTATGTCTCTCCTTGTTGTTTAATCACTTCCGGCCTCATGCTGAAGGTCGGTCTCAGGTCATTCGGGGGTCTCAGTGTAGCCATGTTGCCTCAGTGGTCAACAGTGGCCATGTCAACCAAAGAGAAAGTTACCGTAAAAGTATACGCACATGCACACACATCCACTCACACACACACGCATAACACGTGTCTACAAACAAACATCAAGCACACACAAAAACACACACAAACACTGAAATAAAGGCTGAAGAATCCTTTGGTGTGGAGGTTTTGCGTATAGGGTAAGAGAAGGGAGGACTTGCTAGCTCAGCAGGACTGGCCTGGAGGGGAGCTGCTGGGTGTAGCTGGGTATCACTGCTCACCATCGGCCAAATGGCTATCAGAAGATAAAACAAGGAGAACAACACCTTGGACAAGATAGGCCTCCGCATTCCAGCACAGCGACCACAATCTCCCACAATTATCAAAGACTCTCCCTAATATCTCCTACAGCTCCTCCTCTATTACAACCCACACACGCCCCCTCCTCCCCTCCTTCCCTACCCCCTTCTGCCCACCCCCCCAACCCCCCCCCCCTATTTTCCAGCCCTGGCCATTGTTTGTGCCGCCCGCCCTGGCAATGTGCTGCTGTGTGATACAGACAGAGGGCAATTCAGCTCCACGTAAAGACCAACCTATAATCTCCTCCCAAAGACAGGTCCACCTACCCCACCCACTGTGTTAAGCACACACACACACACACACACACACACACACACACACACACACACACACACACACACACAACATACATCCCCTTCACGTAGCCACACAAACCCACCCACACACACGCACGTACATTCATACATACATACATACATACACACTCGGTGACGACTGCTTTAAAGCAAGAGCAGCACCCGGAGTGACACGCACCATTATAAATAGTCTAATCTATATGGTAATACCGTTGTATTCTACAAGCAGAGAATGGGGATAAGATAACATTGTGACTTCAGGGTTTGTACTGCCTTCTATGGTAATTGTTATCAAAGGTTATTGGGGATGACATCGTAGGTGCGTTGGGATTGGCTCGGCCCTGTTATTTATGATATGAATTATGATAACCATGATGTCTCTGCTCCTCTTCGTCTCTGGCTCTCTGACTGCAGATACAATAAATTGCTATCGTTAATCACCCTGCTTTGTTCCGCCATGATTACCCCTCCGCCGCCATAAGAGTTTTATTTAAGGAAGAATATGGATTTGTCATCCTTCTCACGGCAAAATGAAACTGACAATATTTTATGTTCTGACATTTAATTTGTAAACGCGGACGCCAGCAACATTTGCATTTTATGGCTCTTTCTCTCGTCGTCCCATTTCTCGCTATCTCCCGCTCCGTTCCTCTCCTCTCTCCCGCTTTACTGTGGAGTGGAGGTGACATTTGTGCATCAAAGTAGAAGGGCAAACACATAAAGCGAGCTTGGTGTGTTGTGAACGTGGTGGGGAATGTCTGCGGAGTAGAATTGTCGTCACCTTTACCATGTCCACAGCCTTAATTGATAAAAGATGAAAAGCTTGGGGGGGGCAAAGCAGCACGATGTGTTGATTTGCAGAACGCCGACAATATCAGCACTTGTAGTTTTCGAGATAACCGATATGATATGGTGAATTGTTAAATAATTTGTACAGCCCTGACAATATCCAACCCTTCGAGTTGGGAGATAACAGCCACACTCTGTTCATCTCATTTGTGTGTGCAGCATTCACACTCACAGCAGTTGTCTGATTCGGAAGATTGTGGGCACCTTATCTTCTGACACAGCGTCAGACGAACCCAGTTACCCAGAGCACATTCGTGAAGTGGTGTTAAGTTGGATTTGTGCCAGTCTTGATGGGTAATATTCTTAGTCAACAAAATATTGACTGTGCCTAAGACTTATTAAATATGCATACAGTAAACATGCTATTGGCCTCTTCTCTCTTGCAAATATATTATAATCTCACCCCCCCCCACCCCCACCCCACCCCACCCCACCCCCACCCTCCCAATTGAATGATTTTCATTATTAATGCATATAAAATATTAATGTTTTTAATTGTTGTATCACAATTTTTATTCATTTGTCAACGCTTAATTGCGAGCACCTACCAGTAAGAGCACATGGCCACCCACACACATCAACCCACGCACACATTCACACTCACATCCATGCGCCCACACACACAAACATGCACATCCAAACAGACACAGACAAACACATACACACACACACAGGCACATACACACACAGGCACACAAAGTCACAGAAACACACTGCAGGCTTTCTAGGAGATAACTGCTGTGGAGTTGAGCTATTTCCTCTTCCTGTTGCCGTGGTGCCAGGCGGGCCACCCTGCTGCCACCCAGGAATGTTGATAATGTTGACCCTAGGCACAAAGAACAGAGGCATGAAGCACACACACACACACACACACACACACACCAATCAACCAAGGGTCTACGCCCATGTTGTTTACCAGTGGGCAAGAACTTAATACATGTAAACATAACAGGAATAAACCGCTTCAAAAACAACACCCTCTGGAGATGAAGAGTCTTTGAATGGCTTTGACCTTGATCGCTTAGTTTACTTTCGCCCACAGACACCCACACATACACACACACACACACACACACACACACACACACACACTCACTCTCACCCACACATACACACACACACATCGGCGGCTCCTTCCCTCTCGTCTCCACCTTCCTCTCACTTCCCTGACCTTCCGGTCCGGGGGGAATGGAAAGAGAGAGGGAGCGCGGTGGAACCTTGGGCTGCGAGTTATGCAGGAGTGAGCTTTGAATAATTGTCCCGCAATATGAGTGTCTCTGATTAATTGCCTGAGATAAGGTCTGCGTTTCCTCCCCCTGACTCCCCCCCTCTGTCTCCCGCCTTGGCTCCCCCTCCCTGCCTGAGCTCTCGTAATCAGCCTTGGGTGCTCGGGGAGATAGAGGAGGCAGAGAGAGAGAGCACGGAGAGGGAGAGAGGGGTGGGGGGAGACTATTTAACTGACCCTGTCATCTCTGAGGGTGATGATGGTTGTTCTAATTACTCCACAATAACAAAGCCCCTCATTCAGCATTGACAGCTGCTCGCAATCAGCATTTCTATGAATAGCGTGGCAAATGAGAACGCGCACAGATATTTACAAGCAAACATACTATACTTACTTAAATGCCAGAGACAATAAGTGCAATGCAGTTATTAATTAGCATGCAGGTGACCATCAATCTGTGTGTGTGTGTGTGTGTGTGTGTGTGTGTGTGTGTGTGTGTGTGTGTGTGTGTGTGTGTGTGTGTGTGTGTGTGTCTGTGTGTCTGTGTGTCTGTGTGTGCGTGTGTGTGTGTGTGTGTGTGTGTGTGTGTGTGTGTGTGTGTGTGTGTGTGTGTGTGTGTGTGTGTGTTTGTAGTTCATTGCCAAACCTCCCTCCGAAACAGCTAGTTGTGTGTCTCCCACCCTGTGGAACCCTGGGTGGAGATTATGACTGGACTTTGTTGAACTGACTATTTACACATCAAACCTCTCTTAATCCCTCCCTCCCATCACCACCAGCTTCACCAAAGGACCACGGAGACAGACAAGGCATTTCCTGGAAACGAAGAAAAGAAATAAACAAAGCAAGGCAGGGAAAACTGCAATAAGAGAGGCTGCTGAACTGTGCAGTCATATTTACTGATAAACACACTGGGCCTTTGGACTGTTTCAATACAGTAGCATACCTGGACCAGTCACACACACAAGCCTGCATTTCAATTGGTTGGGGAGAAAGAGTTGGGTGGGAACACAGAGGAGATACAGGGAGAGGCAGGGAGAGAGTGCGCCACAGAGAGACAGATAGGGGGAAAGCAAATGCACAGCACACACTTGACTCTGCAGCTAATGGTAAATCTTCAGCGTTCTACAGTCATTTACTGTCGAGCCTGGAGGCCAAACTGCCTTTGAAGTGTTCTCAAATGTCAAATCAATTATTACTTAAATGAAAAAAAGAATTCAATTTGCCGCTTTCATGATAATCGGAAAAATTTCATGATAGAAAAAAAAAAGCAATGCAATTTGAGACGATTTGAGCCCCGGCTTCCCTTTTTCGATGCGATTCTTTTCTTCCGTCAACTCCAGATATGCTGATTGGAGGATAAAGTTGTTGATGATTCCGTCTTTCCTTTCATTCCTTTCTTGTGTCAGCGCCGTCGCCATCGCCGAGTAAGGAAAATCAATTTGCCAGTATAATACTCTTCATCAATTGGTACTGGTACCATAATGATGTTCTACACCTGAGCCCTTGCGTGTGTGTCCGTGTGTGTGTGTGTGTGTGTGTGTGTGTGTGCGTGCGCGGGCGCCGGCGAGCTACGTCGGGACGAGCAGTGTGGAACAATGCGTCGTCTTCATGATTCATTAGCTGCTAATGCAGATGCGTTAAGGAAGACGGCACACCCCTGTGAATTACACACCCTTCACACTAATGGCTGGAGAGAGAAAAAAAGAGGGCCAGTCGGCTCCTCAAAAACGCGAGAGGAAAAAAAGGAGAGCGGCCACGCTGGCTGGCTTCGCCGGGCCTCCTGTTATCGATGAGAGCGTAGGACCGTCTGTGCATCCGTTCCAGCTACGGTGATAGCCTTTGCTGACTGCTCTGTCTGTGAGAGCTTCCACTGAACAGCTCGAAAAAGCCTAGTGGCACTGAAAGCACAGGGAGGGAAGAGAAGCACCAACATGAACTGTCAGAGAACCACCTGCTTTCCAGTACGGGTTCCTATGAGGGCCAAACAGCGCGCCGTGAGCTGGGAGGGGTACGGTATAAGGTCTTGTTGTCCTGTCTGGCACTGACAGACTTGAGGTGGGATTTAAAAATGGGAAAGAGGGAGGGTGAGAGATAGACACACAGAAAGGCAGACAGGCCAGCAGGAATACAGCCAAGCGCCCGCATCAACTGCATAAGCACCAAACTGTACTTGCCCCTTCGCCCTCTCCACTCTCCGCCATTCTCTCTCTCTCTCTCTCTCTCTCTCTCTCTCTCTCTCTCTCTCTCTCTCTCTCTCTCTCTCTCTCTCTCTGCTGGTGCTGCCTGTGTGGAATAACATACCTTTTTATTTCTACCCTCTCCTCCTCCCTCCTTCTCTGGCCCTGTGTAAAAAGATCAGGGCCCCTGATAGAGCCAGCGATTACAAAACCACAGAAGCCGCCTCCTCCCCAAAACAAAGTGTTTTTCAGCCCCGGCTTTTTTTTAGGCCCTGGCGCCACCCGGAGCAACGTCAACAATAAACATGGCCCAACGTAGTGCCGGCGCTTTGTCAAGTCCTGATTCATAGACACTCACCCTCACGTAGGCACATCAACACAGGTATGGAGCCCGACGCACAGCGACACACGCACAGACATACAGTGTGTCCTGGTGAGTGATCGGTGGCTGATTCAGAGGCAGAGCGTGCAGCTGAAGTGGCAGGTAGAAACGCCTCCCCCTTCCTGTGACCTTGTCATCACCCTTTGACACCACAGAAGCTCTGCACACGAACACGCACACACACACACACACACACACACACACACACACACACACACACACACACACACGCTCAAACGGTCTCTCCAAAGTTTGGGTTTTCCATCTGTTATCTGGCTCACCTGGCCCCTGTCTTTACCGTGACAGACCTGTACAGTAGCAACCATTAACCCCCCCCCCCCGCACACACACACACACACACACACACCCCAAAAAACACACACGAAACACACAAGCACACACACACTAACACAGAGAGAGCGTAAGTGTTTTGAGAGGTCCACATTTCATGTAATCGCAAGTTTGTAAATGCACATTTGGCGGAGTGAGGGTTTAGAAAAGCACCCTTTACGGAGGAGAGGGGGCAACAGCCTATCTATACATCAGCAGTGGCTGGCTCCCGGCCCTGCACCGTACAAGTGGTTCAGTTAAACGCTGGAGTCCTGGCAAATTGACTATTACTTCAAAGTGGCCGGTGATTATGTCTCTGAGTGATTAGAGGCTTGTTAAGAGGGAGCCACTTGAGCATTGCCAGTGAACCCGTGAAGGAATGCCGCTCCAGCCGCTCGGAGACCGCGTTGACTGGCGGGGGGAAATGCCGGAGGACACACACAAATCCCACAGAGGCAACGGCCGTGCAGTTTGGCGCAGAGCATAGCAGACAGAAAGGCTCTCTGAGACTCACACACCCTCTGCACTGTAGGCGCAACGCAGAGCATAGCAGACAGAAAGGCTCTCTGAGACTCACACACCCTCTGCACTGTAGGCGCAACGCAGAGCATAGCAGACAGAAAGGCTCTCTGAGACTCACACACCCTCTGCACTGTAGGCCCAACGCAGAGCATAGCAGACAGAAAGGCTCTCTGAGACTCACACACCCTCTGCACTGTAGGCGCAACGCAGAGCATAGCAGACAGAAAGGCTCTCTGAGACTCACACACCCTCTGCACTGTAGGCGCAACGCAGAGCATAGCAGACAGAAAGGCTCTCTGAGACTCACACACCCTCTGCACTGTAGGCGCAACGCAGAGCATAGCAGACAGAAAGGCTCTCTGAGACTCACACACCCTCTGCACTGTAGGCCCAACGCAGAGCATAGCAGACAGAAAGGCTCTCTGAGACCACACACCCTCTGCACTGTAGGCCCAACGCAGAGCATAGCAGACAGAAAGGCTCTCTGAGACTCACACACCCTCTGCACTGTAGGCGCAACGCAGAGCATAGCAGACAGAAAGGCTCACTGAGTCTCACACACCCTCTGCACTGTAGGCGCAACGCAGAGCATAGCAGACAGAAAGGCTCTCTGAGACTCACACACCCTCTGCACTGTAGGCGCAACGCAGAGCATAGCAGACAGAAAGGCTCACTGAGTCTCACACACCCTCTGCACTGTCGGCGCAACGCAGAGCATAGCAGATAGACACAGAGAGACTTCATTTTTTTTTTAAGATACACGTTCACCCAACTTGAGCCCTCCATGAGTTTATTTATTGAAGGAGTCCCGCAAACTAGAAATATAAATGAAAACATGATACATTCACTTTAAATCACTCATAATTGCATGGCAAAAGACAAATGCTGTTACAAAAGACCACGTGGATATGAACACATGATCTTGTATAAATTGACCTATAAAATGTATAGGTTGTAATAAGAGCTTACAAAACCATGCAAAGACTCACACACAGTCCCTCAACTCAGCCTGCTCCGGGTCAAAAATAAAATCATTAACTCAACACACTGAGGGGAAAATACCTCTGTACAAATTTCATTGCACTTCAATTGTTCCCAGGTTTTTGACTGTTTGGGACCTGTTCAGCCTGTGGTCGCTCGCCCTGTTTTCCCTTCATCTACACATCAAAAGGGCAAGAGAGAGAGAGAGGGGGGGAGGGGACGGACTCGGAGAGAGCCAGGGAGCGAGAGAGAACCACCCGGGAGAGGGGAGCCAGTGAGCGGGGGCCCCCGTACGGCACTTTAATGGAAATAACAAGCGTCTATCTCAGGCAATTAAGTCTGCATCCGATGCTTATCGCTTGGCCCAGGGTTCCACAGTGCCATCTAAAGAAAATGTTTGTGTTTGAGAAACTCCGTCCAATAAACAAGATAAGGGCGGAACACGTATGCATGCGGCATATCGCATCCGACCCCGGCTTTGTACTTGGGAGGATAAGTGACTCGGAGGAGCGTTTCGGCGGGCAGAGCTGATCATCTCCTACCAGCTAAACGTCCACTATTCGCCTCGTTCACAGGCTGTGTTTGCCTTGTGATTTACATAGATGGGAAAGGGGAGATAGAGAGGTTTGGCGAACGTGACGCCAATGCAGGGGCTGCTACGGAGCAGTGCAGACACCTCGTTGACATCCAACGCTGGCAAAGGGGAAGCCTTTGCACGGGGACGGACGGCCGGGATTCAGGAGGTCTGCGGCACATCAGCTCGAAGCGCACACAGGCATGGAGTGAGGTTCTACTGTAACAGTGAAATAATGACTTTCCCTATCGTCGCACAAATCACTGGCTGGCGACAAAGCGATGGGGTCGGGCCTCTGTCAATCCTTTGGCACGCGTCCTCTCTGTCAGTCCTTTGGCACGCGTCACCTCTGTCAGTCCTTTGGCACGCGTCCTCTCTGTCAGTCCTTTGGCACGCGTCCTCTCTGTCAGTCCTTTGGCACGCGTCCTCTCTGTCAGTCCTTTGGCACGCGTCCTCTCTGGAGCATCACGTTGTCGGCAGGGCACAGCTCCAACTTCCTCTGCCGTCGTGTCACGCGCCTAATGTCACGCGTCAGGACACAAGGTGAAAGGATCCTGAAGAGCAGCATTTCCCACATAGCACCTTGTTCAGTAGGAGGCCTGAGCTGACACACGTGATGTGTTTGACGTTCCCTGGGCGGGAAACACAGACAGGCACATGGAGCAGTGCACGCTATGCTTCTGTAAAGCACCACCAGAGATAGTAGTGCGGGGTGCTGTGGTGGCACTATGTCTTGGTAGCTTGTGTTGTAGAAAAAAAAGGGGGGGGTGGGGTGGGGTGGGTGGGGGGGGGGGGCATGTATGTTTTCCCTCTTGTCGGGACGCGGAGGCCAAACCAACATTGTGGGGCCCATCCGACGCTCAATGCCCGTGTCGCGGTGGGGTCATGACCCCTGTTTGAGTGTCTCAGGGGTCAAAGGGTGGGGTCAATCAGAGGGGAATGTTATCGAAAGAGCTCGAGTTTATTTGTTTAATTTTCCTTTCAACACTGGTGTCTGCCTCTGATCAAGATTACCATGGATTACTATTAAAGGAGAAAGAGGGAGAGAGAGAGAGAGAGAGAGAGAGAGAGAGAGAGAGAGAGAGAGAGAGAGAGAGAGAGAGAGAGAGAGAGAGAGCGAGAGGGAGAGGGAGAGAAGAAAGGACTGAGTACAAGAGAGGGAGAACATATTGAAAGAGAGTCAGAGAGAGAGAGAGAGAAAGAGAGAGAGAGAGAGAGAGAGAGAGTGTGTGTGGGGGGGGGGGGAAGGGGCTTACTGCTTCAAATTAGCTTGGATAAATAATCCTGTCTTGCTTTTCTAAACATGGTGCCCTAAACTTATTGTCCAAAGTCAAATAAGCTGTACAAACCACAAAAACACTTGCTGGCCCTACAACTGAAAGGCGCTGCAATTCACATGAAGGTTACTGAAAGTGTCATGAATTTTTCGCTACACTCTTTTTTTCTCACTCGTTCCATCAACCACCAAACTTAAAATCTCCACACAAAAAGGTGTTTGTTTGATTTGCCTCAGGCAAACTCTACTCCAATATTAACCTGTTAAAAAAATCACCACACAGGTGTTTCCATTTAAACTGTCAAATGTTATTTTAATTGGCAGATTTACATTTAAAGCTACATGTAATGTTTCATTGAATGTCACTGGCAGGCTGTGTGATTCTACCACTAAATCATGAATCCATAGTGGCGTAGGGAAACTGTGGTTGTAGTTTCTGAGCAGTTGATGTGCTCCGGTGCATGACCAATGATGTCTTTCCCCACCTGGGCGCCAGGACTGGTGGCAGCACTGCTACTTTAACTAAAGCGGTGAACTCTTGACCTCCGTGGCACAAAGAGCCTGAGGGAGCAGGCAGGAGGAAGGACTGCGGCTGGCCCGTACCCTCATGTGCGACTCATACAATAAGGGGTTGAATGGTTCAACGTGGCCTATGTAGAGGTAACACAACAATACGCTTAATTTGAGGATGGTGAGTGGCTGTGAGCTGAAGTACCTGTGCGTTTGTGTTTGAGCTCAAG
Source organism: Galaxias olidus (assembly GCA_026901105.3). NCBI lineage: Eukaryota > Metazoa > Chordata > Actinopteri > Galaxiiformes > Galaxiidae > Galaxias > Galaxias olidus. The sequence continues at coordinate 68,183 of JAPMUY010009872.1, forward strand.
CGAGTGCCCGACTTGAAGCGTGTGTGTGTGTGTGTGTGTGTGTGTGTGTGTGTGTGTGTGTGTGTGTGTGTGTGTGTGTGTGTGTGTGTGTGTGTGTGTGTGTGTGTGTGTGTGTGTGTGTGTGTGTGTGTGTGTGTGTGTGTGTGTAGGGACAGGAATAGCTCAAACACTGCGGCGCCAGCAGTCTGCCCTTCCCTTGAGAACGTAACGGATGAGCGCCATTGGAGAGAGATTGAGAAATAGAGAGAAAAAGAGAGAGAAACAAAGAGTACGAGAGAGAGAGGGGGTGGGGTTAGGGTTAGGGTTAGAGAGAGAGAGAGAGAGAGAGAGAGAGAGAGAGAGAGAGAGAGAGAGAGAGAGAGAGAGAGAGAGAGAGAGAGAGAGAAAGAAAGAAAGAAAGAAAGAAAGAAAGAAAGAAAGAAAGAAAGAAAGAAAGAAAGAAAGAAAGAAAGGGGACCACCAGAAGATAAAGGATTGAACAGTGTGTCCTCTCCGACACCGTGTGGTGGTGACACAGTTGGCCGGGACAGGCTCCACTCTCCTGGTGAACTCTCTCTGCCACCCTCTCTCTCTCTCTCTCTCTCTCTCTCTCTCTCTCTGCCTGCCCTGGCCAGCCCTGACTCACTCCACACTCACCTCCGGTTCTCTGGGATCGTCAAGAGCCACTTCTGCTTCGTCATCTACACTAAACCCTCACAATTACATAATTACAGGACCTTGTTTTGTGGTTTCTGGTTTGACTATTTGGTGTCATTGTCTCTCCCTTTTCAGCCTCAGGCTCCTATAGGCCTACAAGTCCATGCTGGCCACGGTGATCTTATTGTTTAAAGTGCTCTCAATCTGGTTCAATCTGGAGCAGGGACTGATGACTCTGACGGAGGAGTGAATAATGTGTAACGAGGGGTGAAGTCAAAAGTCGCAGTGAAATACAATTTTGCTTTGCTCGACACTATTCTAACGCCAAAGCCTTTTTCGGCCATTTCACTGACCTCTTGCACCGTTAGGTTTCACTTGTATTTTATTCATTCTGATTTAAAGCTTCTAAGTTGTAAAAACAAGCTATTCATAGCTGGCCAAGTTTGGAATATAGCCCAGAAAGCCAAAAATCCCTGAAACCCAATCGGTTTATGGGCCCCTTTTTTATTCTATTTTATTTTCAAGACTACAAGAAAAACAGTACGATCGAAGAGTATTACAAAAATGACACTGAAATCATACACTGTCTATATAATTATAAATAATATGACAGATTTTACTTCTGTGGCGGACTAACATTCTGTGTGTACAACGTGTTTGTACAATCGATGTGACACACACACACACACACACACACACACATACAGAGAAGCACACACACACACACACACACACACACACTTTGACCTTCGTAGGGTGCACACCCCTGTTCCCCGCACAGCGCCTGTCGATATTGCTCGTTTCTACACTTCACTGTGAAGACAGTCTCCAAGTCAAACACGTTTATTGAAAAACACAGCCCTAACAAAAACATAGGCCGTGCTGTTCAGACAGCTTTAATTCCCTTGACGGCGTTCCAGCCAGTTCCACTTTAGGTTATTATGGACTATAAATATGCTGGTTACCGGGGTTAGAATGTCAGCGCTGTTTGCCCTCGTTAAGACACATAATTACCTCATTTACATGTTGTTTCCATCCGAAAATCAGGAGCCATTACGCTCCCCCGCACTCAAAAGCCCTCCATCCAAAATAAAATATAAACACTTGCCCCCAGCAATTACAGCCATGATCCAATCAGCTTCAGAGCTGTGTTAGACAGGGATGCTCTTCCGAGGGTGGCAGCAGGGCTGGTGAACCAGCATGGAGGACATGAGAACTGTGGTGCCCAGGCAGAAAGTAGTATTAGTTACATCTAGGAGCATCAGAAGTTGAACCACTTTCCAAGCTACGATGCACGCTGTAACATTCTGGCCTGCTTACATAAGAAAATGAATTGCACAGGGGAAAAAAAGCATTCCTAGCTAAATGCCCATATATCCAGCTCACCATGTTCCCGACACACACACACACAATGATTTGAAGGTACCACACAACCTAGCATTAACACACACACACACACACACACACACACACACACACACACACACACAAACACAAACACACAGACAATTAAATATATCAAAGCACATTTAGGCAACCTGAGATTATTAAGTACCTTCTGAAGTGTGAAGTTTGTATCTGTACAAGCGTGTGTTTTTGTGTGTGTGTGTGTGTGTGTGTGTGTGTGTGTTCACACTGCCCTTAAGTGTGTTTCATCGCAGACTTCCCAAGTAGCGTATGACCTCAGAATGACCCCTGCGCTTGTCTAATAGGGCTAAGTACGGGGATTTCCTGCCCCTGAAAACAGCTGTGGGTCAACCTGCACCCAGCCGACTCCAAAACTCTGGGCCTCAGGAGACAAAGAGACGTGCCCACGTACACACCGACGTGATGTTTTGGGAACGGCACAGACAAAACAGAGCTGTGCGAAGCGGAGAGCTGGAACCAGGGAGAGAGAGAGAGAGAGAGAGAGAGAGACGGTGAAAGAAAGGGAGATGATGGTAGAGGGACATGCGTGGGCTCAAGGCGCAGGGGAGATTATGACGGAGACAGGTAATCACCGGAGATCATCAGAGCCCCCCGCTCCTCACGTCCTCAGCCCGTCCTCAGCCAAGTCGCAACCCACCCCCCCTAAACAACGGCGAAATACCTCCGCTCCTTTCCCGTCTTCTCTCTCTCTTTTTTCTCCTCCTCCTCCTGTGTTTTTACTCCTACCATATCCCTTTCTCCTGCTGCAGTCTGCGTACGCAGTGGGAGTGTAGTAGAGGATCCCGCCGCGATGGTATGTGTCTGTGGGGGTGTGTGTGTGCGTGTGTTATAACAGTATTACGGTGGTGGTTGTGTATGAAAACAGCAGATAAGAGGCCGGGATGATGAAATGTGAAGCAACAACACATGACCCAGCTTAGAGATCAAAGATAAACCAACACTGGAGAAAACAGTACCTATGTACAGGAGCCAGCAAATAAACGCACACACTAACACACACACACACTATTAAAAATACCAGTTACACAAAAAAATAAAGAGCACCGCCAAAAACAAGACATCATTTAGCTTCTCAAAACCAAGACATGTACCTTGACGAACTACAACAACAACGGCAAGAAAGGCAGCCGTCTGCTCATCTAGATCGTTCCTGTACTGTGCTTGTGTACGTGTGAAGGTGTGTGTGCACATGTGCATGTGACGCCAGTTCAGCATAGTAAATGAAAAAGCATTGATAAGATCAGTGAGACTGACCTGAGTGTGAGTTGGTTTCTATATGAGAGAGAGAGAGAGAGAGAGAGAGAGAGAGAGAGAGAGTGTGTGTGTGTGTGTGTGTGTGTGTGTGTGTGTGTGTGTGTGTGTGTGTGTGTGTTTGTGTCTTGGGGGAAAGAGGCGTGCCACAAGGGGAAGGAGAGCGTGCGAAAGACGCAGGAGCAAAGACGTGGCGTCAAGAATATCTTTTTATTATTTCAGCTTTTCTGAAGAAAGAAAGAAAGAAAACAGCACCTATTCCTCTCTTTTCAATTGTTCCATATTTATGAACAGTTGTCCATACTTCATGTTTTGAAATCTCCTCCTGTTTGCTCTTTTCATATTTCTGCGCTACATCCGCGGGGCTCCCACACATAAAGGTCCAAGGCTCCTTTTCATCCACCCTTCTCTATCACACCTTCCATTCTTCAATTTAGTTCGCTCAAACTCCATCTTGGTTCTCTCTGTGTGTCTGTGTGTGTGTGTGTGTGTGTGTGTGTGTGTGTGTGTGTGTGTGTGTGTGTGTGTGTGTGTGTGTGTGTGTGTGCGTGCGTGCGTGCGTGCGTGCGTGCATGCGTGCGTGTGTGAGTGTGTGTTTGCGTGTGTGTGTGTGTGTGTGTGTGTGTGTGTGTGTGTGTGTGTGTGTGTGTGTGTGTGTGTGTGTGTGTGTGTGTGTGTGTGTGTGCGCGTTTCTGAGTTATCAGTGCATTTATCAGAGCTGTGTTTCCCTCCTGATGCTGCCTGGTGCCAGAGGGCCAGAGTCGACGTCTCTCAGCTCCTGTTGGTATTCATCAGGCGGTGCCGCGGACTGCCACTCGTTTCCCCTCCTCCTCGCCTCCTCGCCCTCCTTTTCTCCTTCCTCCTCTTCCACCTTGTTCTCTTTCACTAGAATTTTTCCCAGACGTAAAAAATATCTGGAATTATACAGTTATAGCTGATTAAAAACCAAACTCTGATTAACAGCTGAGCCGGCACGCAAACATTTAAATGCAAACACACACACACACACACACACACACACACACACACACACACACACACACACACACACAAATACAATGGCGCACACAAGCACACACGTTGATACACACATCTGATGTGCTGACCATCAGATTAGGGCTTGGTGTGCTTGGCATATGGCGGGTCTCCTATAGCTCCAGCTCCCCACCTAGCCAGCCACTCTGCCTGATAACAGGGGCCAAGGCGAGCCGGAGGCTGACAAACAGATAGCGAAGCCTGGATCGCTCTCCTGGGGTGTTCCGCTTGGCCAGCCCTGGTCCCTGCTCCACTCCACGGCTCAGGGACACCATAGGATGATTGGTATGGAGGCCCACTACACTGCCTCATTCCCCGACAGATTATTCATATCGCCTAGTTATGTTCCACAAAGCAATTATATACCTCCACACCCCGTCGACCTCGGGAATAGCAGACTACAGTGGCCAGAGAAAAAGCAAAATGGCCGCCGCAGGTGAAAAGGCTGGTGTTTGTGTGGCACTGCGGCTCCAACATAGGCCTCAGCTTTGAGGCAGCTGCTCTGCGGCCATAGATCTGTTGCCACCAAGCAAAGGTGCAGCCTGATTATTGTCGTTGTACCCTGACCCTGACCAAGGAGACCACAAACACACCGGCACACACACACACACACACACAAACATCGTACGGAAGGACATGGTTGCTTTGAGAGGGCCGTCACGTAGGCACGGTGCTGAGAGTAAGAGCAACACAAATGAAAACAGCATGAGGAAACATAAACACACACACACACACACACACACACACAATTAACCAGTTACCGAAAGCACTTAGCTACTTTTGGTACCCATGACATCATGGGAAAACTGTCAGTTAGCAGACTAGCACTAGTTCTCACAGTCACACATGCATACACACGTGCGCGCACACAAACACACACACACACACACACACACACACGGACCAAGCCGTTTCCTCTCCCACAGAGCGTTGGCCTGGTGTGCTACAGGCAGGTGTTCTTAGCCCTGGCCCTTGGTTGAGCTTGGCTGCTCAGAGAGGGCGCTGGGCGGCACAGTCGGTTGGATCAGGGTGGCTAATTGAATGTCCGGGGCCACAGGAGCGGAGCCTTTAGCCCATAAAGAGAGGGGCATGAATATGTGGCTTTCATTTAGGTCGGCCATGAGAAACAGAGGGAGCGTGGGACCCAACACCAAACGGCTCAGCATAGTCCCCGGCCAAACTACAACACAGCAGGCTAAGGTAAATAAATACACTTAAATGATAATAAGGTTTGAGTGTCTGCACGTCGACACAGCTCCGTCGCCACACAGGCCCACTGGTCGTGAGTGGGAAAATGGAAGTGTCTAAAGGCAGACTTTAAATGATGTCTGGGGTAATAATGGAGGTCATCTAACACACGCAGAGCCGGATTCCAGTCCACTTGACACACAGGCAGCTTGGAGGGCAGCACACGCTAAGGGGGGGGGGGGGGGGCAGACGGAGAGATGGAGAGACGGTGAGATGGTTCAGGAGATGTTGAAGGAAAAAAAGAGGGCAGATGGAGGCACTAAGGATTAGGAAAAGGGGGAGAGGGCAAAGAGAGAGAGAGAAATAGGTGACTGGAGGATACAAGAGTAAGGGAGGTCATGTGAAACCGGGTGAAGTTGGACGGTACAAGGTAAATAGATGAAATGGTGGGAGGAATAGGAACAATGCGAGACAGCAGGAGGACATGGACAACGACTATGTTGTGGAAATGGTACTGTGTCTTAGGTCATGAATTACTGCATGGATGACTAACGTAAACCCTAACACTGATTGCACTTACAGTAACAATGGCAAAACAAAAAACTATGTTCAAAAGACATTGCCTCACGGAATTTAACACTTATAAAACATATCTCCTCCTCGTTTGGCCCATTTGTTGGTGTTGATGCGTAAAGCAACGACATTGAGTTTCATTGTTTCAACAGAGGTTTTTAGAGTGGTTTTCTGTGAAAGGCTTATGCATTTGGGTCCTCTATGTCCATAAGCTGTTTATAACTGGCGGACTTCACAAACACACACACACACACACACACACACACACACACACACACACACACACACATACACACACACACACACACACACACACACACACACACACACACACACTTATCTCATAAACAAAACAGTCATGTAATGATCTTCATAAACACAAAAATTCTAAATGTAGCTCAACACAAATGCACAGTCTCTAACAAAAAATGTGGGTGGAAGTGAGCCTCATTTGACGAGGAAACTATTCCACCCAAAGGGCATGTCTACAGGGAGACGTTTTGTTAAGTCTCTTTCCAAACTGTCTATTCACGACTTGTATGGAGCACTTCCCCCCTGAAGCCCACCCTTCGAGTGAGGGAAACGACCTGGTGTGCTGCTGGCTGAGGTGGCACACTGGCTAGTTGTCTAAGGAAGGAGAGGCGTGGGTTGTGGAGGGAGCCTTGATTGGGTGTATGGTATGGGGCAGCACTAAGTGACAGAGTATAGGGTGGAGACATGGCTAAAGAGGGCTTAGACGGTTAGTGTGACCCCTGACTCTCCTCTCCCCCTGGGGCCCATTTGACATACTTTCATCTTAGATATCACATTCCCAAAACCAGTTGTAATTCTGTGCAGTGTGTGCAGTGAGTTGATTTATTTACTAGCCAGTATATATGGGTGGGTGTGTGTTTGTGTTTTTCAGCAATGGGGATTGATTCACTCGTATGAAATGGAAACTGAACCCATATAGACTGAATCACAGTCAGACACAAACCAATGCAAAACGTTATTTCTTCTAAAATTATACGATACATTTTATGCTATCAAACATACATAAAAAGAGAGTTGACGCTGTCAACAACCAAGCATACGATCTGGAACCATTCTTTTCATTCCCAATATGTCAAGGTTGTGATGGTCTATTCCAGCAGAGAGAAAGAGAGAGAGAGAGAGAGAGAGAGAGAGAGAGAGAGAGAGAGAGAGAGAGAGAGAGAGAGAGAGAGAGAGAGAGACAGAGAGGGAGAGAGAGAGAGAGAGAGAGAGAGAGAGATGAGGTTAGAGGGGAAGGACTCTTGCTCTCCATCCTCTTCTCGCCAGAGAATCCCATCATGAAACGCCAGAGCACAAACAGCTCAGCCAATGACTGGAACTGGGGGGGATTTAATCTCCATCTGGGGTTCACTGTGACAACAGCACCATCTAGCAGGTTCTTGGAGGCACTGATACTCACAGGAGCCATTTGGAAGCAACCTGAACATTTGTGTAGATTAAACATTCTTTCCTTCCTTCACAATTAACAGACTGTTAATCCTTGACCATTGATCAAAAATGAGTAATAGAAAACAATTCATGTGAAATCCTTCCGGAAGTCTTAAAACTAAAATCCACATGAGAGAAAAAATCAAAGACCAGAACTCAAAGGCAACAGCAAGCCAGTCTGCTTGTGTGAGAGTCAAACAACACAAGACATCTGACTAATTACAATCCTTATTTTCCCTTTGTCCTGTTCACACTGGCCTTTCTTATTCCAACTAAGAAAACATTAAACGGGGAACAGAGGAATTTTCAAAAGTCCCTCTGTGAAATAACAGTGCATCTGCACCACGCTGGCTCATTTAAATATCTCTCCAAGCGCCGTTTTCTTAACAAAGCACCCTACTACTGTAATAACAATTAAATCAGATGCAGTGAAAACGCTTGCCTGCAGCTAGTGTTTAAAATATCATTTAAAACGGCTGATCTGTAATTCCGGGAGGATATGGTATCAGGCAGCGTTCTTGTCGTTCTGACGTATAATCTCTGCGGCGCAGGAAAACAGCGTCCGCTCCCTGCTGGAAGCATGGATGGGAAGCCAAACGAGAAAGAAAAGATGGGAAAGGATTTGTGTTCTTATTTTCTTTTGCTCCAGGCGATGAGTTCATTTGTTCACTAGTGATGGGTATCAACGGCAGTCTATGTATATTTGGTGAGAGGAGAGAAGGGGAGCTGATCTGCTGTAGACCTAAGGGAACGATCTAGAAAAGGCTGACTCCAGGACGCAAAGGAAGGAATACACCATACATTGGAGGGTATGAAAGCAGGCCTCCATAACTCACAGAGACAGAGGAGGAGGAAGATGAAAGAGAGGAAGGTGCGAGTGGAGGGAGTGCCTTACCCCAGTGTAAGGGGTGTGTGTAACACCCACATTGGGTTTGAGTTAGACGTGTGGTCTGGACAGGAAGAGGCTGGGGCCAATACACTCAGCAGGACACGGACCCGGGTCAGCTCACCACACACACACACACACACGCACATGCTCTCTCACACACAAACACACACACACACACACACACACACACACACACACACAAGGCAAAGCCCATCCTTTCCCACCTATCCTGTTGCAGTGGGGGGTAAGGGCCAGCCTTAGACCAGATTCACATTCACACACACACATTCACACACACACACACACACACACACACACACAGACCCACACACACAGACCCACACACAGTGAGCGGGTGGATCACGCGTGCGGAAACTAGCTGTGACATGTTGTCCCGGGGCTCAGGCAAGAGGCTTGGAGGTTGGCCTGAGTCATTTATCATACAGCCAGAGCACAGTAACCCAAGCCATGAGTGACAGGGATCACACACACACACACACACACACACAAACACACACACGCACACACACACACTGGCTTTCCTAAATACATTCAAATGTACTTAAAAACGTACACAAACATAGACTTGTATTTGTGTGTGAACACACTCACACACACAAACTCACTGAGATCCAAACAGACACGCATGCATCCGAAAACACACAGCCAGACGCACGCGTTCCCTCCCACATGGCCCCGCGTGTCAATCACGCACATTAGAAACCACAGCTCTTAAGATGAGACTCTAGTTACATCGACCCCCACAATCAGGCCCTTAGTCTGAATATGCGCTCCGCTTAATCAGTCCTTCACCACTGAATGATACTGCCCCTCTTCACCTTACTCCCTGTCTTCCTCCGCAAAATGTGTGCGTGTGAACGGGCCTCACTATTCAGAGGACGGAAACACAAGCGAGCCAGATTGATGTGCAGACTGGTGCTCATTTGGACCTGGGCCGAGGGAGAAGAGTGGTGCGTTTAGGACCGCTACTGTATTTTAAACGCCTGGGCTTTTTTTCCCCTCGTACCGCTCCGCGCGTCCAGGAGACAGATGAGGGGGCCTTGCCTCACACCCGTTACCACGACGATTGGAGAGAGCGAAAACGCCGGAGGGAGAAGGGATAAATCTACGAGGCGGGAATCGATCGGCGCTCCCTCTTCCTCCCGCTATCTCATCTGCAGGGCTGAGAGAGGCAGGCCAGTTTAAACGATTCTGACCTTGTCCGACATAAATAGTCAGAAAAGTCCATGAAGCAGATAGCTTTGTGTTGGGTTCGGAGGGGGGGAGGGGAATGCATTGAGATAAGAGGGTGAATGAGATAATGCCTTGGCATTACTACATCAGAGTCAGTGTCACACACACACACATGCAACGCAGACACACACATACACGGACACACTCTCTATCTCCCACAAACCCACAAGCACGTGCTCTTTTGCTCACACCTCCCTACAGAATAGGTTGCCGTGGGAATATGTCTCCTTTCGTCTTTTCCTCCTGTGGCTTGATCAGAGAAGAAGGGAGCATAGAGGAGAGGACAGAGAGATGAACGGACTGGGATGAACGAAAAGAGTGGGGACTGGGGATAGATATCAAGACGCAAGAGAAGGGAGGACGGCTGGAGATGGAAAAGAAGTTAGAGGACAACATGGTCACAAGGAGCAGAGAACAGCAGGCAATGGAGGACAGTGGGAGAGGAATAGTGTGAACTCTAAGCTGCGACTGTCTGTCTACTTCCACTGTGCATTATCAGGGCTGGGGCTCTTTTCCCTTCTCTCTACTATGGCTCCTGTGAGCAGCGATGGCACGGGGGAGGGAGGCGATGGAGGGGTGAGGAGGAGGAGGAGGAGGAGGAGGTGAGTCAATTGGCTCCAAACGAAACCTTCTTCTCCTCTCTGAAGAAGACATGAACGTTTTAAAATAAGAAAGAGCCCTTTTATGTTCATCTTCTCTGGCTCTTTCTCTGTTCTTTTGAGTGTAATGCCGCTGTACCTGGCTGTGGCGCTGCCCGGGGTAACAGCAGAAATCTCTCCCTCCATTGTCACCTGTTCCTCTAATCATTTCCCTCCCGCCGTGCCACAATGGAAGAGGGTGATAACGATAACGAGGTGACGCTAATAGAGAGCAGCGAGGCCCTGAACAATGTTCAGATGGCTTCACCGAACACGCTTAGGCGCACACACACACAGACATTCTCTCTCTCTTTCTCAAACACACACACACACACACTTCTTTCCTTTATTATTTAGGGACACTCAAACCTTCCTAGCACATATAGACACCTCTGCAGTTTAATCATAAGACATGTTAATAGCAGGTTGAGGACGGCAGCGTAATATGTTAATTCCCCATACTCCTTAGCAGTAGACCAAAGAAGCTTTTCAGACGGCATGATCCAATCAACACCAAAAAACCCTGATTCAAAGAGAATTCTCAATGCCAGATCAGAATTCCAAAGGCTAACACATTCACAGAGCTGGAATTCCAGAGTGCCCCTTATGATTGTGATGTATCTGGGATCGTTGGGCCGTCCCTGGAAGGGGAAATGTGAGGCTGCTCTCCGTGTGCGTTTATCGGTGGCCGGCATCGCTGTAATTTCAGTGTTCAGATGCAATCGCTGCCTCCTTCCCTCAGGAGTAAACAACAACAAGCACAAATACAATAGACAAACAAAGCCTGCAGGACATGTATGCAAACAAACGCACATGGAGGTGCAATCCCCGATCCCACACACACAACAGAGCACCTTGATTAATGGGAAGATTAATGGTGCACAGTTCATGATCTACTGCTTGCATTTTGTCAGTTACATCGGTCAAATCATGTACATAAAAAATATTATTTTAACTAATAGTTCAAGTAAGCTCAAATGCCGTAATACAATAATTCACAATAATTCAATTGTTATGAAAACCCCTAAAATACATGTAATGTTATATGTCTGAGAGTTTACCAATACAGATTGATCATTACCATCTTCATCCTGGCTAAAAATTTCCACTGCAGCATGATACTCATGTGAAACAAAAGATTCGCTGACTAGGTCATTTGTAAGGCCCATATTCTGGAGCCTGCAAAAGGTGGGATAGATTTCTGATCAAGTAGTGCCATCTGATGGACACCATCTGAACTACATTCAAAGTGAGAACGGTAAGAGACAGAGGTTAAAGGCACCCAGCTGAGAGCAGGCTCCAGGCCCAGTTAACTCCTTGCCCCTTGTACATCCTAGAAGTCTAGCCTGCAACCCCTGGACGCCACACACACATTCACACACAGTAGGAAGTAGGAAACCCCTACTTTTCTGTTCAACGGGGAGTCATCAACACGATAACAATGATTCTTTCTTACTACCACCATGTTGTTCAACTAACGTGTGCCTGTGTAGTGTGTGTGTGTGTGTGTGTGTGTGTTCCCTGACATACCAGGGAAAGGTTTGCTGGCTGGCTTTGGCTTTCAAAATACCTCTGGGGATTTCTAAACACCAAGGGAAAATGTGCTGACAGCCTTATTGGCTTAACTTGCCAAGACAGACAGCTAGAGACACATTTCTCAGTTATTTCACTCAAATAAGAAACAATGGTCAGTGAGTTCACCATCAACGATTCCATTTCACTGAGCCATAACTGCATGTTTCAATAAATAATAAATCCATAACACAAAAATAATCTTATTTATGCTCATATGGGGAGTTTGATGCTTGGCTCGATGAAACAAACACTTGGGATGTGGTTTTGGTTCTGTCACACGAGGCACAGAAAAACAAAGTAAGAATTAATGTCGATATTTTAATGTGAATATGATTAAGGGTAATTCTGAATAATATAAAGATGACTTCAACCAACATAAAAGCAAACTAGACACGTGTGAATATAACTTTATGTACACTTTAATGTCCTTGGAACAATTATTCTACTGAGAAGATATCAGTTGGGTTTGAGGGTGTTCCCAATTATGTCACCACACATCTGCTACGGTCACAATATTTGTCAAAGAAATATCATAGGACACATATGAAAGGATCACATTTGTCTGTAAGAGGTTTATTTTTAAAGTATATTTTACAAATAGAAGCACAAATGTTCATAAACTCTGGACGAGAGCTGTCTGAAGTACTTTGAAGCATGAATGCCAGGAACTGACAACGGATAGCAGGAGGATCTTGCCCATTTATCTGTGGAGAAACAGAAGAAGTTAGTAAAATGTGTGATAAAACCAACCGCACAGGGTGTAGGGAGCACTCAGAACCTGACAGCCATGTTCTCTACCAACTCATTCTAAGTGCGGCGTAAAAGCACACTTTCACTAAGCTTCAAAGCCAGCTATACATACCCTTACAAAACTACTGTCTTACAAACTACTGTCTATGTGGGAGGGTTACCTCCATGAAGCCATGAATCAGTTTCTGACATCACCAGGGTGTGATAGAGGCGGGGGGGGGGGGGGATGATTTGAGGGGAACAAAATATTTGGTTTTAGTAGCATGCACAACAAAAAAAAAAAACGACACTCGCCAACTCACCAGGAATTTAACTGGTGAAAACACTGGCAGGGGGTGGGGGGTGTGTGAGACATGAAATGTGGTGGATGACGGACAGGTAAGAGGAGGAGAGAGAGGTACTCACAGAGCGGCAGCTCCAGAGATGATTTCAATGAGCTCCTTGGTGATGACAGCTTGTCTGGTGCGGTTGAAGGTTAGGGTCAGCTTGTCAATAATGTCCGCTGGAGGCAGACACAGAGAGAAGGGTTCATTACTCAGTCCATTCGACAAGCCGTACGTGCACTAATCGGGAAAGCCGTTGTACATGCTGTATTAGTCAACTGAGAACAAACAGAGTGAACTGGTGTGCTGGATTTTGAATCAATGCCATTAAGAGTCGGATGTAATATGCCACCTAGTGCTGTTGCAATGATAAACATCTTACTGTGCTATCTTCAATACCTTAAGGAACATTGTAATCAAAGTTGATTGTAGCTTTTTACAGACAACATATTAGGAACGGTACAATGCAGAATCATGTAAATATGTAGCATGTGTGCAGAACGACGGATACAGGATGACGATGATGATGGCAGCGAAAGTAAGACTTACAGGCATTCTTGCTGGCGCTGTCCATAGCGGTCATCCTAGCACTCTGCTCACTGGTGGTAGACTCCTTCAGTCCAAAATAGAGAAGGTTGACCAGGGCAAACTCCTGGTAGTTCCTCAGGACATCAGCGTCAATGTCATCGTAGATGCCCATGTTCTCTGTCAGGTAGATAGGGAAGAAGACTTATTAAGAAATGTGGTTCTTTAAGTGATAACAGGACGTCTGTTTGAATCCAATCTGTCATTGACTTGGCCTTAAAACAAAGGGGGGTCCCCTCACCTGAACTAGCGACTGTGTCGATGGAGTACAGTGGCTTGGCCTCAGTCTTGTATGAGATCACAGACCTGTAGACAAGGAAATACATTAATCATCATCACATTCATAAAACAATTCACAGTGTTTAAAATCCATCTGAGAAGATCCTTCCAATCCGTACTTGAAGCTGTTGAAGATGACGGCGCCCTTGTCAAACTCATAGCCTTGGTTGAGAAGCTCCGAAGCAATGATTGAGGCGTCTGTGAAGGTGGGGGGCTTGCGGCCCACTTCCTTCACGTTGAGCAGGAGGTGGCTGCCATGAGTCCTAGGTGGAAAATGGTATTGTGTTTATTATCAAGCTACTAAACTATATATAGAGTCTACTGCTCCCTCAACTTCATTCATACCAAATTTTATAAATCAGCTAGGTATATAAAGTTCCTTCCAAAACATCAACTTTACACAAACGAATAAGAGAAAATGCATCATGCAGTCTTATGTTTACAAATTGGATTTCCAATTCTGTTGAACTTCTTAACATGAAACAAACTGTTAGACAGGGATATGGTCTGTGTACCTGTGCAGCAGGCCCCTAAGCTTGTCTCCCACACACACGACCTTCACCTCCTGACCAGCGGCGCTGTGGGTGGCTATCTGGGCCTTGATGGCCTTGCCCACGGTGGAGTGGATGCCACCACAGAGACCACGGTCAGATGACACTCCGATGAGAAGGTGCTTGGCGTTCTTGTCTTCAGAGGGTTTGATATCTGCCTTCTCATAAAGGGCTGGAAGACGAACAAGACAAAACAAAATGGTCATTAGGTTCACTCCGAAAATCGGACAAAATTTAGGAGCATGAAAACAGACAGTCTAAAAGATTCTCTTATAAAAACGATCCAGCTAACATCGGTAAGAGGAACTCAATGGAAAAGTTTCCAATTAGATCTATTACTTTCAGCCATGACATACCCAATGAGCCAACGCCATAGACGCGAGCAGGCTTCAGCTGTCTCTCAGCACGGGCATACTTGGCAGCAGCCACCATCTTCATGGATTTGGTGATTTTCTGGATGTTCTTGATGGACTTCAACCTAATGGTGACTGATAGAAATTAATAACAATTATCTTCTCACCAGTACTATTTAAATAAGAAATTGACAACTGTCATTGCATAACACATATTATGTAATACTTGGTCTTTGTGTAATGGACATTATGTGTGCATGTAAATTTCAGGTTATCTTGGGCAGTGCTTTCAGAATACAGCAGATACTTACTGTCCTTCAGGGTGGCCATGTTCCTGACCTGCCCACTGCAAACAGAACATAGGCTACTTAATTTGTACATAGTTGGCTGCAACATTATTGTCAATCCAGCCTTCTAGTTGACCTTAGTTCAATTCCGTGCCAAATAAAATGGAGACGCTTACATTATTTTGCAATGAGTTTGCAAACATAACATAGTATTACTCTTAGCTAACTCCGCTAGCAATTACCACCACACAGACCAGCTTTCAACTGAAGTACATAATGTTTCGCACAAGGGCAATGGGGAAAAAAGGTTGAATTGGTATTAGTCGTTATTGAATGTTCTGCAACATGTAAATTGCTAAAGGTACTCCCTAATACTAGACAGCAATTACACATTGACTGTCAAATGTCATGCTTGCCAACGTAACTATATGCTGGCCGGCTGAACTTGGCCATTCAGACTGATGCATCACAATACCTTTGACAAATATAGCAGGCTACTGCATTAGCTTGCCTGACGATGGGGCCTACATGTTAGCACGCCCTTGCGATGAATGGATATTTATATTGAACATTGGAATTTGCACATTTAGAAAATTGGTGTACTAAAAGAATGTGCACATGTGTCATGGTGCCTTATGTTGCTCTGTTAATTAAATATTACTTACCATTGGGGCGAGAACACCAACGCGCTGCTCCTGGCGAACATGGTTAATTCTATGAAGGTCAGACAGGAAGCACTGCGCATGCACAAGATAGATGCAAAATGTCGACAAAACCTCGCGTTATTTTAAACACCGCATATACTTGTGACGTAACTTAAACGGAAACGTGATAGTGAAAAGACAAGAACCGCAATAACATTGAAGCGTGTTCCGTTTACCATTATTTTTTTACATTCTCAATATTATTGCTTGTATTATCGTTGGTGCTTTTTGTGTTCAGAATGGGGAAAGCTGATTTTCTCAGTCCTAAAGCGATTGGAAATAGGATCAAAGCCAAAGGTCTTCAAAAGTTAAGATGGTATTGTCAGATGTGTCAGAAGCAGTGCCGAGACGAGGTAAAGTGATGTTTCGACACGTGATTACTTTACTTACTGTACTACGGTAGTTTTTAGATGTTACATTTAGATAATATTTTGGTGTCTAACTACTCGCTGTTTGTGACAGAATGGCTTCAAATGTCACTGCATGTCTGAGTCCCATCAAAGGCAGCTCCTGCTGGCCTCTGAGGATCCAAATCAGTTCATGGATTACTTCTCAGAGTGAGTTACCGTCTACTTTTCATAAGGCATTTGGAAATATTTGTTTTAAGTATGAGGTCAGACGGCAGGACATGGCGTGAGAGTAGGAAATTTGTTCGGAAGTTTTTTATTTACCAGAAATAATTGTTTTTGTCGTCTCACCTAGGGAGTTCAAAAATGACTTTGTAGAGCTAATTAGAAGACGCTTTGGTAAGATCTTATTATATTAAAGCTGGGAATAATCCTTAACAATATAATTCTATTACATGTCAACTGTTCCGCCCTTAAAGATGTCTCACTCTGTTTTTGCCTCATCTTTTAAGGGACTAAGCGAGTGCATAATAACATGGTCTATAACGAGTACATCAGTGACCGGGAGCATATCCACATGAACTCAACTCAATGGGAAACACTCACAGACTTCACCAAGTGGCTGGGGAAAGAAGGTATTTCACAAACATCCCAGCTCATACGTTGTGAGGATGTGTGTTTGGGTATGAAGTTATTTACCATGTACCATGTTGTTCACAGGCTACTGCAAGGTTGACGAGACCCCAAAAGGCTGGTACGTCCAATACATTGATCGTGACCCAGAGACCATCCGGCGCCAAGAGGAGCAGGAGAGGAAGAAGAAACAGGACCTGGATGATGAAGAGCGTAGCGCCAAGTTCATAGAGGAGCAGGTGCGACGAGGCCGAGAGGGCAGGGAGCCAGAGGTATGTTAAACCCTCAGTATTTGATTTTCCTTTTCTACTCGAATGTTTTACTCTAAAGGCAGGCTCAGAACCTCCATTTACATTGAATTAACAAATGCTGTCATGGTAGGGGTTATGAAAAAATGGCTTAGCTGATTACCAGAGAGTTGCTTCCTAGCGTTGCCTCATAGCTGTGCCAAACCTAGATTCCCAACAGTCCTTTCAATGCAATGTTGGTAAACCGTAATGCATACGTGTAAAACCATCTTCACTGGGGTATTTTCTAGGAGGCTCCAGTTTTCACAGAGTTAAAGCGGGAAAGTGAGGAGGAGAAAGGTGTGGTTCCTCTTAACAACAATCCATTTATCACACAACAATACACAGACTATTGCATTCTCTCGAGACCGACTGGTCATTTGTACTTTCTTTTTTAGTTGCCTTCAATCTGGCCAAGGCTGCTGGTTCTTCTGCAGCAGGCCCTTCAAGGTACACTAACCAACACAGACGCCTTTTGGAATCTATATAAACCTCAGATGTGTTTAACATCCCCAGATCTGTGATGATTTGATGTGATATGTCTTTATCACCCCTTAGCATTGCTCTGGGTCCAACTGCCCTGAAGGCAGCCGCTTCTGTGAAAAGGAAAGACGTGCCCTCCACTTCGGATGCCAAGGAGAAGAAAAAAAAGTCCGCTCTGGATGAGATCATGGAGGTACAGCAGTAGTTTGGAACTGAAGCAGGACACCACCGCTTGGTGTAAAGGTGATTGTGCATGCTACACAGTGGTGCTCTTGTCTGTTTCAGATGGAGGAGCAGAAGAAGAAGTCTGTGAGACTGGATTACTGGCTCCAGCCAAACATTGTGATCAAAGTCACCACCAAAAGACTGGGGGAGAAGTACATGAAGCAGAAGGGGGTCATTAAGGTAATGCAGGAGTGGAATTGTGCTGCGTTTGTGTGGCAGTGTTGTATGTGTATGAGAAAGTCAGCCATGCCTACATGTTTGTTTTGTGTAGGAAGTACCAGAGAAATACACAGCCATAGTGAGAATGATCAACTCTGGTGACAAACTGAAGCTAGATCAGAGCCACCTGGAGACTGTCATTCCTGCACCAGGTAACCACTGTTCATTATTTTTTTAAGTAAAAAGGAAGAAAAAATATATGAATTAAAAGGGTTACAGATCATAACACATCTATATTTTCAATCCCTTCTGCTGTGTAGGCAAGCGGGTCCTGATTGTGAACGGACATTACAGAGGCACAGAGGCCATACTGGACTCCATAGACGAGAAGAAGTTCAGCGCTACGCTAATCCTTGACTCGGTGAGGCTAACGCACAATATGTCTCCTTTGGCTGCCTCACCAACTCTTTAGTCCATAATACATTTATTAAACTGGCTATATAAGATTACATTAATATGTATACCTTTTACCTCTCCAGGGTCGAATGAAAGGCAAGAGAGTGGAAAGGGTCGAATATGAGGATTTCTCCAAAATGGCTTGACCAAAATTGCTTGACTGGTGGCAGCCTAGAGGCTGAGGTGCTCTACTGTGTCAGAGTCCCCTCTGCCTTTGCGTCCCCACACCACATGTACATATTCCACATAAACAAATAGTCCAAGAATGAGACACGGTTGGTTGTTTTGTTGTTTTAATTTGTATTGTTGATCAAGTTTGTAATGAAGAGTACGCTAAATCTCTATTTCAATAAAACACCAAATACATGGTAGATTACAATAATGAGTTAAGAAACGTGTTTCTGTCTAAAACCTTAAGAACCTTTTGTAATAAAATATTGTAATAGCTCCATAATCCCTCCCCCCTTTTTTAATAGTGTGTTATTTCAATTATTAGATGTATTGACTTTATTGATACATAAAAGAAATAGCCACATAGTTGAAGTGCTACCAGTTTCTTCAGAAATGTCTTTGCATTCTACTGTATACCACTGAATATCACCAGTGAATGCCTGTGAACCATGTGAATGGATGCTCAGAGCGCCGGGAGGAAGCTGTCGAGATGTGGAACGATGTAGTTGGTGTAATGGCCGTCGATGAAGCCCTTGCCACTGTTGTGGATGAACCAGCAGTACACCTCTGTACCCATCTTCCTATTTTCCCTGTAATCTTTTTGCCAGCCCCTGTCACATGCACAGACATTTAGTGACTCAAACAGTTCTGTAGACTACATTCCAAATGGAGGGACTTTGTGTGTATGTGTGCCTGTTTTATCTTTACCTGGTGACTGACAGTTTGTTACCCTTCACCTCCATGGTGGCCTCCTTCTTCAGTGGATCTGCTCCCTGGTGGAGGTTGTACACGTTCACCTCAGGTTCCTGTGCAAACTGACCTGGGAGGTCACAAACACATACAGTACTGCGCATAAGTTTTAGGCACAGGATGCGGTTTTGAAGGCAAAGGGTGGTCACACCAAATGTTGATTTGGGACGGAGTTGCTTTGCCCTCACTTTGTATTTCATGAATTGATAAAATATAAACAATTAACGTTTATATTTTTATATATTTATATCTTTTCCTAACTTTAAAGACTTCAGACCTGCCTAAAACCTTTGCACAGTACTGTACATACACAGTCAGTTAAAAGGCTTATAACGATAGTTGTTTGTTGTAGTAATTCTGAAAAGGTTGGAAATGTTCAGTTCATTCTTGTAATATTTCATTAAACATACAGGGTAGGAGGATTATTAAGATTATCAACCTAAGAAAAATGATAGTGTCGATTAAAAAGTGCCCTCGGTGATTAATGTTAGAGTAGACTTGGGTTATAGGCTGACCTATGAGGCCATGGGCCAAGAAGGAGTACTGGTTGTCGCTGGGGATATAAAGGCCCAGGAAATCCACGTTCACAGGGTGCTTCTTCCACGCACGATGAAGTAAAACCATAACTGAGATGTTGTCTATCTTGACGCTGACATGAGTGTTCTTCACTATGGAAACCATCACTCTGAAGCACAAAAGGAATGAAACAGCCCATTTTGGTGTGGTTAAAGCATGTGCAATTTTCAATCAATGTATTGATGATGTAGGTCATACAGCTACATAATGAAAAATCAAAACTGCAAATAGTATCCCATACCTAACAATTGTCACCGTGTCCATTCTCAAACTAAATAAACCTGTTAACTAACAAGTGTGTGGGGAGATCAGCTATTACCCGTCCTGAGTGATGTTGGCCGTGGCCTCCCAGGTGAAGGTGTGGTTGTTCTTGCCATCGATCAGTTTGATGTGTTCAGTGCTTATCACCACTGAGACTCCCTCTGGCTGGTAGTACACAGAGATGGATCCAAAGTATGTGTTCAGCTTCTTCTTCTGAACCCGTTTGGAGCCCACCAGCTGACCATTGACCACCACACCTTGTACATTACGTCAAGGATTTCAGAGGAGCACCCACACACAGACACATTGTACTTAATGCACACAGCAATATTGAATATACAGCCTCAAACACACAATAACACACAAGAGTGAGTTACCCTACCAGTTCCGGGATCAGAAATAAGGTTTAGGATGTGTCCCGGCTCAGAGTCGATATTGAAGCAGACGTCCATGTTGTTAGTAGGCAGATGGATGACAAAATGGGGGTCGCCATCAACTGTATATGACATACACATATTAAATGAAAAGGCTAGCAGAACGCCGTGATTGGTGTGTGTGTGTGTGTGTGTGTGTGTGTGTGTGTGTGTGTGTGTGTGTGTGTGTGTTTGTGTGTGTGTATGTTTGTGCGTTACCAATGGTGATGCGAGATGGTAGAGGCCCCTTAACATGGAGAGGAGGGCTTTGGGTGATCATCAGCATCCAGGGAGGCATAGTAGGCGGCACGCTGAAAACCAACGGTGGGATTCCTGGCCCAGATACAGACCCACCTGATCCTACACACACACACACACACACACACACACACACACACACACTCATTAGGACACTACAGTACACCCCAAATCAGACCAAAATCATTTCCATAAGTGATATTTTGAACTGGCACCTCCGCAGCAGCCTTGCTTGGGGTCCTTGGGGGAATCGGCCAGCAGCCTCTCCACAGCATCACTGTCACTCTCCACCAGCAGAGCGGTAAACGGGGTGACAAACTGGTGATCTACAGCCAGACTAAGGATCCTTTGGGTGATCTTCCTCTTCTTTGCTGCCGTTGTGGCCAGTGACCTGCAGGAGACGCACATGCCTCACAACACTCAAATCTTTCTGACTCCAACATAAAACCAGCGACGAAGAATATTATCCAAGCTGAAAAAAGGTTTACATTTGATCCAAATCCATATCCTTCTCACCTCTCAGCAATGAGCTGGTTGACTGTGATGTAGGCCCACATCTGTCTAGCGAAGCCTGTGAAGGAGTGCTGCTGATGGGCCAGCTTTGTGTCCAGCTCCTGGGTGTCTGCCTCCGTCTCCAGAGACAAGTCCAGACGAGCCTAGGGGATGGTGAGGAAGACAGGGACCAGTATTAACATTGTATGAGCTGTTTTACACGAGAAATGTGTGTTCTTGTGGGATTGTGTGTGTGTGTGTGTGTGTGTGTGTGTGTGTGCGCACGCGTGCGTGTGTGCGTGTGTGTGTGTGTGACTCACAGCGGAGGCGGTGGTTAAGCTTTGCAGGATGGTGGACACAGAGGCCTCCACTTTACCAGCTACCACCAGCTCCGAGCCACTGAAGAACTTATCAAAGTGGTTCTGTGTGACCTCAGACACCGAGTCGACAGGGAACTGGATCGTGATCTTCCTAAGAAGGGGTGTCGACACCTGGCTATAGAACATCTGGAAGATTTGGAAGGGGGATGAAAGAAATTAAATGAAGAAGAGGGGAGATGGAAGAGGAGAAGTGGTTGCCTTATTGAGATTTATTTTGGAGGGGAGATTTGGAATAAAATAAGTAAATTTTTTGGAGACGTTGGTTTGTTGTTGGGAACGTTGAGGGACTGAGAGAAAGAACAGGAACTACACTTGGCTTTGTATTGCCATGTGGCTGTACCCTGAGCTGGTCTGAGGCATCATGACTGGCATAGATCCTCTGAGCCACGCCCCTGTTCTCCATGGCGATGCGCTCCAAGAAGTCGTAGTCCACGTCGAACCCGATGCCCAATGAAAACAGAGAGAACTCCTCCCTCATGACCCGCTTCACGTTCTTTTGGATGGTGGAGAGTTTGATCTCTCCTGCAGGGGTGGAGAAAAAGGGCCAAACAAAAAAAGATTGATGTCCAATTCAGACTACAGGTCAACGTTAAATCAAGTCCTACATTTATCGGTTGACAAAAAATGCATAACTGTGCAACCACATCTATATGATTGTCTGTATTACCGACAGTGGGGTCGCCATCCGACACCAGGATAATCATTGAGACAGAGCGAGGGTCGATCAGGCCCTGGTTGGAAGCTTTCACTAGCATCTGCACCGCCCTCATCAGGGCCTCGTTGATGTTGGTTCCTGGAGTCAAATAGGGTGTCCTTAAGCCAATCAGAAACACTTGTGTCGCTCAATGAACAGTCTCTAACATCCTCCTGTGACTCCCAACATATTTCTTTCATTCTCTCTCTCTCTCTTCTTCTCTTTTTTTCTCTCTCGCTCTCTCTCTCTCTCTCTCTCCCACTCTAGACTCACCTCCATTAGGCTTGATGTCCTGGATGTATTTTTTGGCCTCACCCACTTGGATAGAGCTGCCTGGTACCAGATCATCACTCCAGCAGCGTACATTGTGGTTGAAATCTATGATGCTGAAGTAGTCATCAATGGTCAGGTCATCCAGTATAGCCATCATGGCTTCCACTGTCTGAGAGAATATCTCTTTTGAGCATTTTAAATTCTAGCCACAAGAGAGCAGTGTTTCACAACTGAAGAGTTTATTTTCACGACGTATCCGAAATGTGTCACTTTCAGAGAAAAGTATATCTGTTGTCTAAAGTTTATCGAATAATTGTTAAAGCAATGCAATAATATTCAATATGTTTTTATTGTATTCTAAACTATAATCTCATAAGAGTATGTGTCTATGTTTTAATAGCAGATAAAAAAAATCACAGAACAGTGTTTCAATTTCCCACAAATGGGAGTAAAAGTGTGGGGTGTAGCTTGAATACGATTAAAGTACAAAGGGCAGTCAGTGTTGCTATAGTTACTTTCACTCACCTGCTTCATTTTGACCCCCCACATTGACCCGCTGACATCGATTACAAACACAATATTTTTAGGAAGGGGGCTGAGGTTGTTGGGGGCAAAGAAATGGACAAAGTGACCATCTGAAACCTGAAGGAGACAAACAAACACTCACTTAATAATAGTCTATCACAATATAAGACTATTAGTATTATATATCATTGACATCATTTTTGACGGGTCAACAAAATGGCATGGCTGTGTGATTGTAATACCTGCAGCTCCCCTGCGTTGCTGTCTCTTTGGACGTCATATTTGACGGTAAAGATTCCATCTATAGCACTGGTTGTGCAGTTGTCACACTTTCTCTGCTCCTGCCATGTGGGCTTAAACACAACATGGGCCTAAACACACACACACACACACACACACACACACACACACACCCGCACACAATTATCTTTGGCTGAGCATTTGGAAAAGTATACATAGCCTTTTAAAGGTGAATTAAATATTATTGAGTGCTGTGTTACCTTGTCTTTGGAGGAGGTGACCTTGGTCATGCCAGTGAAGTGTTCTCCCAGGGTGTTAGGTGTCTCCACAAAGGCAATGCCTTTAGGCTCAAAGATATACACGTCCACCTGGACAGAGACACAGGGTGAGGGTTCAGGATGTGTCGTGTTTCTGTTGACCGACATAAACACACACACACACACACACACACACACACACACACACACACACACACACACACACACACAGAGGCAGACACACTCGCTCCTCACCTGGAAAAGGGGCACCAGTCTACCGGGCTGCAGGTGAAGCGAATGCTCGTAGAACCCCAGCTTCCTCTGCATCATTTCCTGGTAGTGCAGCTCAAACTCAATCTTACTGCCAGGAGGAACGTGGACCTCCGTCTTAAAGGTCTCCATGTCCTGGGAATTGGCCCTGCGGATGCGTATCAGAACACTCTCTTTATCTCACGTACAACCACAAAATATTTGCATGGTCCAAAACGAGGAGGTTTATCATGTGATGTAACTGTTGGTTTATATTATTGGTGATAAAGAAAGCGTTGTTCACATTGTATTTATGAATGACAATGTGATCAAGTCCTGGGGTGGCCTTAGGGGTGTCCTGTGGGAGGGTGGGTGCAGTACCTGACGAGGCCTGCAGCCTTGCCTCTTGCTCTGGCTTGGGCGTACAAGTTCCTGGCTACCGTCTTCTCCTTTACCGAGCCCACAAACGTAATTCCATTCACATTCCTACGTATGAGAGACAGCACATTAAAAGCCTTAAACAAAACTATATATAATATAAATATAATATAATATAATATAATAATATAAATAGAGATATGGAGGATAATAGACGTTTGTGTGTCCTGTGGAGAAGGTCGGAACTATATTGTGGTGGTTTAGGTCTCACATGGTGAAGTTGGTGATGAAGGCTCGTTTGGGGACCTGGACGTTGAAGCCAATGCTCTGAGCACTGAGACCCGAGTTGACCACTGAGCTCTTGACTATGGTGTGAGCGAAGCGCGACGTGATGCGGCTCTCCACCTTGTAGCTCTTGACAGTGATGTCATTCCCCCGGATGGCCTGCAGGTATACATAAAGAGAGCATGCGACTGACCCCTGCTGTGACGTCGTCTTCTAGAGAGCAGTGCTGAAATATGGTTGATACCATGGCTACTTCAAATACTCTTCCCCTAAACGAAATGGCATTCTGTGGTTCGAGATTAAAGTGTAAAGTAGACCTTAAAATACTATTACCGTAACTGAACAAAATGTCAAATAATCTGGCATTTAATCGTATTTCTCGTATTTGTATTCAAACGTACAGAGGCTTTATTTTGAGAGTCAACAAAAGGGAACTTTAAATGTAGAAAACCCAAAGTAAAGCAGCAGAGATGAGTCAATAACCTGTCAGTCATGGGAGTTTCTTCAAACAGCCCCATTGATTTGTAGATAAGACTAAACTATGTCACAGTCGGGACAGTTGGAGAACAACAAGCTGACTAAACACACCTCAAAGTCTTCATCTTCCTCGCTCGTCAATAACGCTCTCTGTAACACAGAGAGAGAGTAATCAGCCTCAAATGATACAGGAGTATCAAATATTTAGACAGGCACGACCTATTGTAGATAAGTTGGAATGTGTGATTTGCATTGTATTGTTTGTGGTTTAATCTATTAAACCCTTGAAGGCCCCATTTTTTGTCATTCCTAAACGAATTATTGGACTATGGCCTCAGGTGTCCACAGCATAACAAAATACATGTTATGACATAACTAACTTCTTTTTTTTTTTTTAAATGATCAATTATGATATATCACATCAATTATGTTTGTATATACAACTGACAGTCGGGATGCAGTTATGACCCCTGTGGGATTGTATCTTACCCTATGTCTTTCGTGATGATCCTGAAAACCTGTCTGGTGGAAGAAAGGAGCACTGTTTATTGTAAAATAAAATGTCAAAACATGTCACTTTGACTTCAACAAAAGATATCACAACATAATAAAACAAACTTTATGATAAAGCACATCTAAAAATACTACCAGGAGTGTACGGTGAGCATTAAAAGCCTAGTAAAAGCCAACCAAAAATTTTAAACTCCAACTCACCCTTTCACCTTCCCATTCTCCATCGATGACAAACTCGAAGCAGTGCAAGTGATGTAGCAGCACCAAACTAAGCAGTAGCCCCAGAAGCCTCATGGTTGTGGCCGGTCTGTGTGCAGGCCAGGCAGTCCACCTAAAGTGATCCAAACACTGATACAGCTCTTTTGCTGGGAGTCAGCAGGGAGCACAAGAACCCCGACTGGGGTTAAAATCCACTGAGCAGGGACAAGGTTGGAACTTTGGTCAATATTTGTTGTGTTGTACAGAGGAGAGTAAAACTTTGAAACTTGACCCGTAGTGCAGGTGGGTAAATGGGACACAATGATAGAAGGCGGATTTTGAACAAGGCCAAGGGCATTGGGGGGGGGGGGGGTGCACAACTAGTGATGGGCCATGACCTAGTCAACAAGCGCAGAATACATTTGAATCACATAGTTCACATACCGTACACAGACAATGTTGGAGGATGTCTACCCGATATATTGTCTATATATTCATATACATAAAAGCATTAACACAAATCCATTCTTAATATTGGTTTCTAAAGTGATCATCTTGGCTTATGCTAGGCCTATAATGGCATAACTTATAACACTGTATCCTGTGTAGCCTATTTTGAAAGTTGAAATATTTGAATATTTTACATTAGGCTACATAACCCATAAGCATCGCCTCGCCTTGACAAACAATAGAGTAATGGATATGTTCGCTTATGTGATGTGAAATTAAGACCATAAGATGGTGATAGAGTTCTTGGGGGAAAAGACCAGCAGTATTGACTATTTCCTAAAGCAATGGTATTTGACTTTTACTAGACATTCTCCAAATCAATTGGATACTAGTCCGGAGCAGAGAGCGTCTGAATGGTAGGGGTCGCTGCTCCCTTCTCAAACAATAAAACAAATACATTGAATTCTCTGCCAAACATGTCTGAGAAGATTCAAAGGTTTATACTTATACGATTTTTAAAATAACAAAGTCCCTCATTTAATATGGCATTTCAAATGTAGGCTATTAAATATTTTAGTTTTTTTTCTAAATGCCATGGTCCGGACATTTATCAAAAATTCTAAGTAGCCTAATTGTAGCATTTTAGCTTTATTGTTTGAAAGAAGTCGGAGAACCTTTGGGTGAAATTAACATTTGCCAGGGGATAATTGTGGGCCTTACTGCCGGTGTGACCCTAACAAATTATTCTTTCCCTCAACCAGTCTCTGAGTCAGTCTATAAGTAAGAAGATCTGCACTGTGTGGGGCGTGCCGCGGTTGGTCAGGAGTCCTTACCAAATACCAAGGTTCCATCTCCAATCCCTCCGTCCTCAAAGACGCTTTGAGACTCGACAACACTTACAGAAGTTGGGGCTATGCTCTGGGAATATGTGGCTTTCTTCGTTGTAGTTGCTCATGGATATGGATTTCAACATGCTGTTTTATACTTTACTGATGTGTTACGGGAGTTGTATTTTGGGGCAACTTGATGATTCTGGATTTGAAGAAGATATTTACTCCGACTCCACCGACTTTGATTTGGATATTGTGAGTGTTGAACGTTTGCTGCACACTGATGAAAAAAATTATTTAGTGAGCTTTACTTGACTCGTTATTTTCTCAGGCTCCCCCCAGAGTACCCCGGCAGGTGAAAGCCATCCTTACAAAGGTAAATGATGCAAAACAAGAAAAACATTTGGAGCCATTTGTGCACCTTTTTCTTTTTACATATAAACACTGTGTCCAATAAGTAATCATTCTAATATGTCAATTTACCAAACCTTTTCTTGTATGGATTCTAGAGTAGGCATTATATTTTGGAATCGATGCTCGCCTCGACTTGTTCCAGATGATCACTTATCATCATACAGTCATCATATGACTGCATTCATTCCACATGAGTTTGTCGTATAAAGCGAACAAGTATTATGAACTGACTTATGTAGATCAGACAACTGAAAAAAGCCAAAGTATTACTTATGCCAAACCTATTGAATGTGTGATGCTCAACTTGTGTCTGGACTGTGCAGGAAAACAAGCCACACATCCAGGAGCTTTCGATAAAAACCACCATCATATCCCGGTATGCTTTCACGGCCGTTTCATGTACGATGATTAACCGCCACTCAGCTGCTGCAGAGGGTGTCTTCCAGTTCCAAATTCCCGCTGCTGCATATGTTTCTAACTTCACTATGTAAGTTTCGACGCGCCCATAGGCCTACGCACAACACCAACAAAAAGTTAGTGTTAAATGCCAAAATGAGTTTATTTACCCCATTTTTTTGTACAGCTTTGTCGATTTGTTGAGGTATACAACTGCTGCTCTTTTACCAAAAAAATATATAAATGTTACTTTGACAGTCAATACAGTAACTTTTTTATTATTATTTTCTATCTTGCCAACATTTGCTCACAATTTCATGCAGTTCATTTAAATAATTAGTGGGTATTTTTTATGATGTTTGAGTTACAATGGGAGAGGTTAACAAAGGGTCTGTAAGGGGCACTGCAGTTAATATGTTACAGTCTTCAACACTCATTTGTTAAAAGCTCTATTAAATGAGAAAGTCACAATGGCAGTTTGTTTGTGGGGAGACATTTTTGGACAATAATCTGTATAAGTTATCCTGAATGTGACCCCCCTCTTCCTCCATACACACTAATGCCTGACCTTTTAACTGCAGGATCATTGGAGGGCGTGTCTACCCCAGCGAGGTCAGGCCCAAGGACAAGAAGGTCAAACAAGATAAGGAGGCTGATCCCAAGGCCAAGAAAAAAGAATCAGGTGACACGAGGTAGGAGGTTGTGTGTGGGCCTGTGTATGTTCGGCCATGCGTCAAGCTCTACAGTCTAATTTGCATTAGGTCTAGTGTTCCCTCAGCTTTGCTTTTCCTAGCTTGTTGCTGCACAGTGCCACCATGCATACAGAAATTAATATCCCAACTCAAACAACAGAGCGTGTGTGTTTCGGACCACATCACCGTTTACTAAGGAGACCAGGGACGTTAAAAATGATTCCATAAGATATGACGTCACAGCTTTATAGCTGTCTTGTTCCCTGAAGGTTTTTACATAACTGCACAAAAATACTGAAAACTAAACAGAGGACAAGAAGAGAGGGATTAAGATTGGAATAAATACATTTTTAAATTGTTTAGATTTAAGAAACTGATACTGAAAAGTAGGTTTTTAGAACAGTTTACCCCATCTGGGATCAGTCTAGTTTGTCCTCACCCTCTCCACACTTCCACAAATATGAAATCACTATTTGGACTGGTTTACATAGAACCCCACCTCTTGCGTTGGATTTTCCCTATGTTGCATGTACTACTTTGCTCTTTTTGTCCCTCTGATTTCATCCTTCCCACTTTCTTTTTACCGTCTTCCCTTCCTATCTCGCAGACCCTTTATTTCCGTTTCTTCTTCTTCCCCAATGTCTCATCTATTTCTTTCAATCAATCCCATACCCTGAAAAACTCTCTCCCTGCCTCTTCCAGTCCAGCAGAGTCTGAAGTGGAGGTGTTCCGCATGGCGGCCAGTATTCCGGGTCGAAACCGGGCTGTCTTTCTGCTGGCTTATGAAGAGCTGCTCCAGAGGCGCCTGGGCTACTATGAGCAGGTGACCAGCCTGCGGCCGATGCAGCTGGTCAGCCGTCTGAGCCTGGACGTTACCTTGGTGGACCACTCCCCCATCACCTACCTGGAGGTCCTGCCGCTGCGCAATGGGAAGAGCAACGCCAACGGTGGCAAGACACCAGGTAGGCTGGTTTTAGAGGGTTTGGACTGTGGGCAAATGCTGCATAAACGGCACGTCTCTATAGCTTCTTCTTCCCTTATCCTTCTGCACAGAGCCGTTTGCTGAGTGTATTATTCTTTTTGACTTTTATTGCTTGGGGTCAAGCGTGATCCAATCACTTTTATTTAGCCTGGGAGAGAAGGCTTAGTGTTCAAGCACAAACCCATTTCCCTCTTTGTCTCCTTTCCCCCCGCCCCCAACCACCAGCCACGGCCACACATCCTGTTTCCACGGTGATCAAGCAGAGTAAGAACTTGTGTAAGGTTACCTTCAGCCCCAACATCGTGCAGCAGGCAAAGATAACCACCAACGGCAACCTGGGGGAGTTTGTAGTGCGCTACGATGTGGAGCGAGAGATGGGAATTGGAGACATACAGGTCAGAGCGTCAGTCTCATTTCTCAAATTCAAACACAATCACTCAGACACACGGACATGTATTCCCACGGAATCTGTGAATAAGGTTATCATGCCATGACCATGGTCTGTCCACATACAGAATTACATTGGTAAAAGTGTGTGAAGCCATAAGACTGTGAACACTTCCCAACTGGCAGAGAATGGCATGTATCGAATTAGGGATCAAAAAGAACAGATGCACATCTTTCACCATTATTTTTTCTCATGCACATGTACATTTATATGCAGTCAAAAATACAGGGCTCTACACACTAACACACACAAAACACACACATGTATCCACCCACTCAAAAATAACAGATTTTGTAGAACAGTTACCACCCCCTTGCACATTATGCAAAGATGTTGCGCAAACAAACAAACTTATTCTAAGAAAAACTCAATCTGCAATTGAAATGTAAACCTCGATTTACAAATGTATATTAGATATTTGTCTAATAATCATTTGTTCTTATACACAGGTTTTGAATGGTCACTTTGTGCACTACTTTGCCCCCAAAGACCTGCCAGTGGTACCTAAGAATGTGGTGTTTGTAATTGATACAAGTGCCTCCATGCTGGGGACCAAAATCCGACAGGTAAACAACACAGAAACACGATGAATGGGCATGCGAGAAGAATTTTTTAATTATTACGAAAAATTATGTACCTACTTTTTAGCAAAGCATACTTGGAATGTTTGATAGGATTCTACAGGGAATGATTTTCTGTTCCGAGTTTTGTTTTGCAAAGATTTTGTCTCTGGAGAGAGTCTAGGCTTAGTGTTCCGGATGGTGAATTTGACCCTCCTCCTCCTTGGCCTCCCACGCAGGGATAGCAAAATCAGGACTTTTTGCCATATGACATTGCATGCTAATCCCCTTGGTCAGATCCACATCTGAACAAAGCAGCTGCACAACTGCTTTTCCAAGTAGAGTGAACAGTTCAAGCAGGAGGAGGAAAAAGAGAAACGGAGCACCCAGTTAAAAAAAAAGAAACATTCTGCGAGGATGGAAAGTCATTTAGTTATGGGGTAATGGAACGTTCTAGATGATATCCTCGGTCTGACGCCCCCACCCTCCCCTCGCTCTGTCCACTCTTCCAGCGCCTACCCCCAGTGGGCCACTGTGCAGAACAACAAGTGTGCTTTGATCTGGCTCCACAATAGTGTTCCAGTATTAGTTAGACTGGGGCTCTGACCCTTGATCCATGCATTCTCTGGAGGCATCTGGTGACCCCCACTCAACCACACCCACTCTGCAGATCACAGAACTCCACTCTAAAGATCTGCTAGTTGTTGTGTGTTAACTGTAGGATAAAATACGTTTCAGCTAGATGTGTGTGTGTGTGTGTGTGTGTGTGTGTGTGTGTGTGTGTGTGTATGCACAGCATATAGAGAGACCAAGAAAGCAAGAAACCAAGAAAGACAGAAAGAAAGATAGCAGGAATCTCACAGCTGGCCAAAGGGCTTGGCCCTTCAATGATAGTTTGATTTGAGTCCGACTGTTACTGATTGAGCATGACAAAACTAAAATCATGACTGCAAGCACTACAGCTGTATGCCATGACCTTATGATAGTTGGTTGTGTAAAAGACATCTTCACCTGTCAAAGCCTCTCTTTCCCAGTTTGATATTTTGAACTCGACAACAGGGGGCAAATTGTGTTGTATTAAATTTCCCCAGTAGACTCTCACTCTCATTATCTCCCTCTGTTGCTCTCTCTTCCTGTCTTACCATCTCTCAGACTAAAGAAGCCCTTTTTACTATTCTGAAAGACCTGCGGCCTGGAGACCATTTTAACTTTGTCAGCTTCTCCAACCGGATTAAAGTTTGGCAGCCCAAACGCCTGGTCCCCGTCACGCCTCTAAATGTCCGAGATGCAAAGAAGTTTATCTACATGCTCGCCCCTACTGGAGGTAATGAGAAACCGCCATTGCTTAAGGTCGGGGTGAGCGGGAATCTTAGACAACCTGCACATAATCCAAGACCTGGGATGAAGATAGTATGAGAGGGAAAGGAGGAAATATATTGCACAGATGGGACACAGTAACAACAATGTTGTTTCAAAATAAGATAAAGAAAACTCACCGACACGTTACGGCCACTCTAATGTTCCAGGCACAGACATCGACGGGGCCATGCAGACGGGGGCCTCGCTGCTCAGCGGCTACCTGGCCGCCTCCGACTCCCACCACAACAGCGTGTCCCTCATCATCTTCCTGACGGACGGCCGGCCCACCGTCGGGGAGGTCCAGTCCCCCAAGATCCTGGGCAACGCGCGCTCGGCCGTGCAGGAGAAGTTCTGCGTCTTCACCATCGGCCTGGGGAACGACGTGGACTACCGGCTGCTGGAGCGCATGGCCCTGGAGAACTGCGGCATGATGCGACGGATCCCCGAGGACGTCGACGCCAAGTTCATGCTCAAGGGGTGTGTTGGTGTGTGTGTGTATGTGGTTTTAGTTTAGTTTTTTCCTGAGGTATTTTGCATTGTTAATCATAATTTATTTTTTCTTCGTATTTTCAACGTATATATTGACATTTATGCTATAGGTATACTATGTCCTTCCCTTCTCTGAAAGTACTGCAGATGACAGCCTTTTTAAATCTACACGGACTTCATATGTGAACGATCTGTCCACATGTTAGCCAATTAGATCTCCCTAATCCCTTTCGCCTCCCTCCTTACCCTCTTCTCCCTCATCTCTCTCACCAGGCTGTGGGAGAGATGGGTCCAAATGTGACAGTGCTGACAACAGACCTCTTTAGTCGGCCCCAGCTCCAGACAGCTAGCCTCTTTCTTTGGCTCTGGCGCGCGTTCCCCCTGTGTGCCTTCTCTAACTCTCTCTCCTCTCCTCGGGGATCTGTAACACCTATTCAGCTTTCCGTCTCACTCACTTACAGACACTTGCGCACCCTTCTAGGTGTTGATTTAGTTGGGGAGGAATGCTTGTGTGTTGAGAAACGTGGACATGCGTAGAGGTGAACCGACAGACTGCTGCGATAACAACACCGGCAGGTTCTGCTTGAGCAAACACACTGCTGAAGAGGTTGTGGGGTTTACTGTGGCACACACCAAGGCCATGCTAGAGGGTCAGCCCACAGACTCACACACACACACACACACACACACACACACAAGCACACACCTAATACATCACCTTTTCACACTTAAAGCCATACCTTTCTAAGGCAGAGGGAGTGTGTAAACATGTTTAGTGTAGCCATTCTTTTAGCCCTTTCAGAGACTCAGAGGGCGCACACACAGGGATCTGATTTATGTGGCTACAACAGAAGCTGCGCTGATCGTTTTAGGTGCAGGCGTCTTTACCCATCTAGAGGCACAACCCTGTGTTCAACAGTGTTCAAATCGCGCGTCTGTCCTTTTCTTTTCTCCCTCGTTGACGTCCCTCAGTTCTTTGACTCTCCGTTCCCCTCTTGTCTCTGTCCCAGATTTTACGACGAGATCGGCACCCCCCTGCTGTCGGACATCCGGATCAACTACACGGAGGACTCGGTGCAGTACGTCACCCAGCACCTCTTCACCAACTACTTCAACGGCTCCGAGATCGTCATCGCCGGCAAGCTGACCAACCAGAGCGCCGAGTCCCTCCACGTCCAGGTCACCGCCAGCAACAGCGACCGGAGCATCGTCCTGGAGACAGACGTGCCGCTGCGCCAGCGGCAGGCGGAGACGGAGAAGCACGTGAAGGCGGCGACGGCACAGGCCCAAGGATCCGGCGCCGGGTCAAAAGTCCCCACGCCAGGGCCGGGGGGAGCCGCAGTGGAGACGCCCGAGTCGGTGGCGGCGGACTTTGTGGAGCGCGTGTGGGGCTTCCTGAGCGTCAAGGAGGAGCTGAGGTCGCGGCTGCGCAGTCAGACCAGCAGGGAGAGGGAGGACCACACCCAGCAGGCCACCAACCTGTCCCTGGCCTACCACTTCCTCACACCCCTCACCAGCCTGCTGGTGGAGAAGCCCCAGGTCCTGGATGACGGCACCATGGCCCTCGCCCCCACGCTGGGACCCATGACTGATGAGGCTGCCTCGGCCAACCTGCTGTCAGACGAGGGTGCGGCGGAGGCTCCGCCAGGCAGCCAGCATTCCGTTGTTACCAAGACAACAGGTGAGACCCTATTCTGTACTGAGACTGTGCATTGCGGCTTACATCACGTACTGTCCCTCCTGGTACTGTTGTGAGGTATTAGCGACAACTGGCCAAAAGTCAGGTCAAATGTAGACAGAGGAATAATTCAAGATTGGTCTCTCCTTGGAAAACCCTGACTGGTTTATTTTATGTCGATAGGAGAAGCCAAGAAGAGCCACGCCAAGAAATCCATCCGAATCTCCAAGACCTCAGGTAAATATGGGCATGTATGTATGTACTTGTCAGGCTGTCTGTGCTCAGTCAGAGGCTCCCATGGAGTAGCTTGGCCCGGAGCCGAGCTGTCTCTCTATAGCGGCTTTAAGGCTCCGTGTGGGAACTTGAAAGACAGGGGAAACATACAGTGGACTCTCTCTACTCTCTGTGTGCGTCCTGTTATTTAGAACTGTGTGAGACAGACCGTAGTGATCACAGACACTGAGCACAGGGCTTAAAAAGGTGAGAATGTTCAGGGTCTAATTGAAATACCAGCAGTTGGCCGTGTAGGTGGCATTTAAACGCAAACACAGACCCAGACACACAACAGCCCAGCCAGGGAATGTGAGAGTGTGTGTAAGACGGAAGCTGAAACAAGACAATGTGAGTGTGTTTGTGGCAGTTAAAGCCGTTTTACTGTATTTTGGTCAGGGGGCATCCAAGCCCATCAGTGAGGGTTAATGGCCCTGTCATTATGGCTCCTCTCTCATCTCGGCTCAGCCCGGCTCCATTCATCTCGGCTCCTTCCCACAGGCTCACTCAAAGCCGCAGGCAGCCGCAGAGATATGCCATCTTATGACACATTCAGATGCTCACGTGAACAGTGCCGTTTTTACGTATTTAAAAGCAAAATGTCACGCACAATGTCACAACGAAGACACTCACGGTTCCTTATCTGTTCCATAGTCTCCTTAATGCTCCTGTATATGTGTGCTCTTCAAACCTGTCCTCTGTCCTCCCGCCTCAGCGGACGGCGACCCCCACTTCGTAGTGGAATTCCCCCTCAGTAAGCTGACAGTGTGTTTCAACATTAACGGAGAGCCAGGACACGTCCTCTGCTTGGTGTCCGACCACCAACACTCGGGTGAGACTGCTTACTCCTCTGCCTTCCTTCCTCCAGCTTAGTCTGTCACTCAAACAACACAATGCCCATCAACATACTGCAGAGACGTGTATTTTGTCTTTCCTCCAAGTCATTTATATTGTGTGTGTGTGTGTGTGTGTGTGTGTGTGTGTGTGTGTGTGTGTGTGTGTGTGTGTGTGTGTGTGTGTGTGTGTGTGTGTGTGTGTGTGTGTGTGTGTGTGTGTGTGTAAACCACCTGTAGGTGTGACAGTGAACGGGAAGCTGATTGGTGCCCCAGCACCGGCCGGCAGCCACAAGCAGCAGCGGACCTATTTCAGAACCATCACCATTGTGGTCGACCTGCCTAAGCGCTCCTACATCGAGATCACCCCCAAAAAGGTCATCCTGGACGGACACGACCGCATGGTCCTGCCCTGCGACACCACCATTACCGTGGCGAGCGGGGCGTTGTCTGTGGCCATCGTGGGCAAGTCCAACGTGACTGTGACCGTAGGCGGAAGCATTGGCTTTGTGATCCTGCTGCACCAGTATAAGAACCCAGCACCCTATCAAAAGGACCACCTCGGCTTCTACATCTCCAACAGCAAGGGGCTCTCTCAGAACTGCCATGGATTACTAGGTAAGTAGATGCACTGATACGGCAAGTGTATCCCTTTCTGATTTAATCATATGCCTTAAAAAAATAAATGATTCCAAGCAGTCTTTGGTCAATGTGATCCTTTCTGGTCCATTATACGTGCAGGTCAATTCCTTTATGAGGAAGTAAGACTGGCAGAGTCTCCCGTCAACACCACCGATATTGGAGACATAGGGACGTCCACGATGCTAAAGGTTAAAGGCCGTGCCGTGCCAGTGGTTCAGAAGACCAGGAGGATCTACAGTGGGAGCCAGACCGTGGACTGTTGGTTTGCCAAGAACAACGCTGCCAAACTAATAGACGGTACCTATGAGGACTATGTGGTGTCACACATGTTTGACACAGGGAACTGGCCTCATGGGACGAACGGGGCATAGCACAGCTAAGTACATATCACAAATGGACTTGTCTGGACCCATTACCACAGACCACAAGTGACGTGTTGTTCTCACAAAAACTCAAGCCTCTGCACCTAGTGTCCATAAAGTCTGTATTATCCCAAAGATTCTAACCATGACCTTTAAACAAAGTCATTTCACAATCACGTTCTGTTTTCTGGTGCACCTGGACTAAATATCAAATCATCATAATGTACATTTGTTTTTGTACTTTTCTAATAGAATGTATGACAGTGTCATTTTAATGTTTTTACTTGTAAATATAACCTTTTTCTACATGACTACATTTTGATTTCTGAACAAAACAAAATACAGCAGTAGTTATTCGTATCTTACAACTATTGCTGTCTGAATTACCTTAAAACCAAAAATGTATTTGAACTAAGAGAGACCTTACTTTTTCCCTAAGATCAAAAAGCAGCTTCAATAAAACCAAGGCAACTCACACCCTTCCTATTGTTCATAATATTCAATGAAGGGAAGTATAACACTTTTTTATTACATGTTGAGGCAAAGCTGAAGTACTCCTTCAGACAACTGACATTCAAACTATGTCAACACTCATGAACGTGGCGACCATGAACTGAGGAACACACCTGGTCACGCCAGAGACCAACCCCACTAACTAACCCTTATTCAGCTCTGCACAAACGACTAGATCCCTTTAAACCCAGACCACCACACACACACACACACACACACACCCCCCCCCCCCCACACACACACACACACACCTCTATCATCAATTGGGGGTCAGAGGGCTACTGGCTCCTCCCCCACAGGTGTGCTCCTCTGCTTCCAGCTCTGGTGTCTATCATCACGCTCCCAGTCCTGGCCATCACAGAAATTCAACATGCGCGTAGTTCAATGTGTCACACAATCTTTATTTGTAGTAAAACATGGAGACAATCATTCAAAAGCACCATTAGTCTTTATAGCTTACTCTGTAGTCAACACCTAGAACTTTGGCAAGCTCAGTTATTACATGGACATGTAGGAACAAACACATCAAACAGTGGAATAATTGTTTTTTAAAGAAATGTAACAACAGTGTGTAAATGTAAGACTTCAAAAAGCTAACAATAGTCAAATAATAATGTAAACATTGTGTGTAAGTGGCATATCCCTCTACAGCAGGCCTAGCTGTTGTGCAGAATACTAAATAGGAATGGTCCAGGACAAGTCATACATAAATCCCCACCAAAATATATTGCAAATGGTTACTACATGTTACCACAGATCTGAATGCAAAAAATACTATAATAAGTAAAACTGAAATAAAAAATAAATACTTAAAATAAAATGCAAAGCACTATCCATAATACAACAATGATACTTATATCTGTATAATTCCCAGAATCTTGAATAACTTGGTCCCCTTATCCACAGTCGATAATAGATTCTACATAAAACCGATTTTAAAACAGCATATGGTAGTGGATGTAATACTGTCCTACAGCTCTATAGTGTAACTGGCTGATAAAACACTATTCTGTCCTTCATGACCTCTGATCTTAAGCACAAGGCAGGTGTAAGCGATACGTCTGACACCGTCGGCGAAGAAACGCAACACAAGGACATTAAACCGACATATGATAGAACACATCACTGAGCAGCAGCAAGCATAGGGCACAAGTAAGTCTGGTAATTACAGGACCATGAAAAGAAAAAAAAAGTAAAAGATGGATTTCAAGTAATTATGCCTAAATGAAGACAAATATTAAGAAACATTTGACACCATTTGCTGTCTGTTCTTTGAAAGCTGATATGTCATGAATTATTCTTTGGAACTTCAGACTTTCCCGAAAAGTCCCGTGAGGGGAGAGAGGACAGGTTTATGGCTGTGCTCCGTTTCATCCTCTCAGTCCTGCTACCTCAAACAGCCACTGTGCTCTCTACTTATCCGGGTCTTCAACACATTGCCACACCCCTGCAGTTACTCTGACGCTGGCTTGATACGCAGGTATCAAGGTGAGAAATGGGACTTTAATAAGTTCCTCAGCACCCTTTGGTGAACATGCAGTGCCTTCCTTTCAATGAAGTCACGTTTACGATAC
Organism: Galaxias olidus; assembly: GCA_026901105.3. NCBI lineage: Eukaryota > Metazoa > Chordata > Actinopteri > Galaxiiformes > Galaxiidae > Galaxias > Galaxias olidus. The sequence goes on from JAPMUY010009872.1 coordinate 106,415, forward strand.
ACTAGTCTTTGAAATGAAATGATAAAATACTTGCGCTCAAAAAACAGATAGGCATCAGAAAGTCCAATGCAAAGACAATTCACTGTGAGCCCTTACTAATTAGTGTAATTCATAACTTTTTCAACAGACATCCAGTTTGCCATGCCCAATAACACCCATTATTGAGGGGTACATAGAACATGTATATGTAAGCTTGAGTGTGTGTGTGTGTGTGAAGGAGTGTGTTTGTGTTCATGTTCTGAAGTGTTTACACCTCCACCCAGCTGGGTCTTATAGGTCCTCCAGAGCGCTGCAGATGAGCACTTCGTCCAACAAGGTCCAGCTCTTCCTCGTCCTCAAAAAGCTCCTCTGAATCGGATTCTACAGTCAGCAGCACCTGCACATGGATGAGGAAACACAATATCAGCACACACATGCAATCATACCTTAAGTCTTAGTCATTTAACTATTTGCATATGGTAATGCTCTCTCCAGGTTGCACTGATCTATGTATGATCATATTGAAGCAGCATTCCAGATTTTCACACATTTTATTACAATACAAATCCAAAAATGCTGGGCCTTGGGCTTTATGTCACACGTCTTCTATGGTTGCATATTGGTGCCTAAAACAGAGAGGGCTAGTCGGTTAGTTCTGCTGAACTTGCTCTTGTTCCATAACTTCACTCAGGGGAGGGGGGAGTTTAGACAATGTATGAACTAAGGTTCTGTCACAGCTGCCCATCCCACACAGAGAAAGCCCCTCTTCTGCAAACACACAACTCCAATCCCACAGCAGCAGCTCGCTCACATTTATGACCGGTTCCTTACATACTGGATTACAATCAATGCCTCTCTTCTGTTTCGCCGTCTCTCTTTGCCTCCTCCACTTTGCTTGGCTTTCCATAGCCTCAGTGACTGGCAACACAATCCCAAATGTCACTTTTATTCCCGGGATGAAGGCATGATTTGTAGCCATTTGGCATATGACCAGGGATGAGAAGGAGGACACGGAGGGAGAGAGAGATGCGTGCGAGAGAGAGATGCGTGAGAGATAGAGAGAGAGAGAGAGAGAGCGAGCGAGAGAGGTCACACAATGCATATGACATTTAATGGGCTCTGCAGCGTCTAATTGGAATCCCCTTAATTTGCCATGGTACATTACATTCAAGGGACATCACTTGTGCATGTTTGTCTAAACCCAACACTACTTCAACTTGCATTAGCCATAAGGATAGGGTACAACTAACTCAGTCTAAATACTATTTGTTTTGTTGTGGTGATTCACTCTTACCAGGACAACACAGCACTCAATGAGACACTGGGGAATTATTGACTCGAAGGAAGGGCACGATTTCATGCAGCCTTTGAGAAGGGACATGGAATTGGCACAAACATCCAAAATACCACAAATGGGCAAGAAACAACGACGGGAGAGAAACCGAGAGACAAGCATTGAGAGAAAAATGTACACTACTGAAGAAAAAACCTTTCAGCCAAAGAGATCAAATGGGCCAATATCCCTTTGAACCCAAGCAAGAAGGAATTAAAATAGTATACAGTAAGTGTGCGTTTGTCCAAACAAGCCATTTGACAACATTTGCCGAGGAGACCTTGTGTGGCAGTAATATACAAAATACCTCAAAATCTCTCAAATTATCCTATAAACACAATGTGTATACTTCTTCTCTACTACGCCCTTGTATCCAGCTAAATAAACAAGCATACAGTACACAACTCACATGCCTCTTATCCTTGTCACTGGGGTATACTGTGTTTTGGAGATGCTTTATGGGAACAGTAAGTAAAATAGTATTTTGCTTAGCCATCAAACGCAAGCCATTTATTTATAAGTCCATGTAGTGCCACTGGAAGAAGAGGGAGTGACATGAACGATTTATTGCGTTTCATAATGTGAAACTATAATTTTTATTGGCCCCTTCTATTTGATGACGATTTTCCCTCCTACGTCTCTTCCTTTCAAATCATGTATACTGCCTGGGGCTGCAAAGAGCAATCAGGAAAAGGGAGATGCTTTTCTTTTTCTCTCTCTTCCCATCAGATCGCTTTTCAATTGTTATTCAGGACACATTAGACACGGAGAATGATTTTTATTATCTTGACCTGCAACTCATACGTGATTACTATCTCTTACCTGGGACTCCTCGTTTGGAACCCATGGCAACGAGCCCTTCTCGACGCTGTCACAGGAGTCGTCCAGGCTCTTCAGCGTCTTGTACTTCCTCATCATTAGACTGTCCACCACCCAGAACATGATGGACTGAAGGGCAGCCACCGAGAAACATTAATATTACATTCATAATAGTGCCGCGAAGGACGGACACTGCATATTTCTCACATTTAAATATTATAGGTTCAATGTTAATAAACACTAAGGGATGCTGATTTAAAGAATGGCAACCGAGGGTTGAACAGCTGGATGTTGTGTCGGACTTACGTTGACAATGAATGGCACGATGAGCATTACAAGTGCCAGTTCCAGCTGAGGGTCAGGAATGTAGTCCAGAAGCACCCCCTGCAACTGGAAACGCAGCACATGCATCATTATAACACACAAACACACAGTGTAAAAACACACACACAGACACACACAAACACACACGTGTGTAAACTCATACACACACTGAGTATTCTTCTAATCACATCTTTGTCTGGGATGAATTATGTTAATGGCCTGGTGCCACTTCCTATCCCCTTCCTCAACAAAAACAAATGAAGACGTTTAGTGCATCTCTGAGATTAAGCAGGCTGTGATCATATTTTTTGTTTTTCATATCAAAGGATTTTCCTGGGAGAGAAACTGTTGCTATGGTGATAGCGAACAGGGATTCAAATAAACAAATACGATCTAGAAAAACAAACACACAAAATTGCAAGCAGCAATTGACATGGACTGGATGATATTAACTGAGTATTCTCTTTGTTTAAGAGAAGCAGCTATCTTTTCTTCCCTCAAAACCTTTGACCCTCCCTTTGTTTTTTCCTTTTAATCTTTGCTATCTGAGAGAATTAGTCTTGTGACTTATTGGCTTAGCTAGTTCACATTGTCATGGGGACATTTCACAGTAGCCACTCCTCTCAGGGGCCTAGACGGGAGATAACAACAGGGGGTCTTGGTTGTTGAAACTCACGTTGGTCCAGCCCGGGATGAGCAGCACCAGGCTGACAATACTCTTCTCCAACACCATGATGAGCAAGTACACACTGCACTGGCCCAGCCATGCCGCTGCATGGGGAGGATCGCCTAGAGAGAGAAACACATTATTAAATTGCGGTGTGGAAAAAGATGTCCTTTAAGAAGCCAGCACTCCATTTACCTGGGAATTTAGGATGAAAGGCTAGAAAAACATGTTGAGCATAACATACACGGAAGGGTCTGTAACCTCTGAATGAAGATAAGACAAAATGGGGGCTGCAAGCACACGAATATGGACACATTAAACGGACATGTATGTATCACTGCTAGTCTTAACATGTTCCTCTGTGTGACATTACATCACCTCTGTGATCACAGTGTACGCAGAGGGGGACATGACTCTGTCATTGACAAACACACACACACACACACACACACACACACACACACAAACCTGAACTGAGATGAAAGAAATAGAGAACAGAGGAGAGAAAAAAGAATGGTATGTCACTAGAAGACGCAATCAGAAAGGCCCAAATGAAAGACATCAAGTTGATGAAATATTAATATTTTTAATGATGATTAAACTAAGGTCACCAGCGGGCAAAAATTGTTTTTGAAAAGTACTGCTTTGCTATTTTTAAGTGTGCACATTTGCAGGAATAACGTATGTGAAAATGGTCCAATGTGAATTTGACTTTCTGGAGATCTAAGCCAACAATCAAAACATTCTTGATACGCCCTTGTACGGCTCTGGGGAAGTGGGTAAAAGGCTAATTTACCAAAAACCCGGCATTACGCTTTGATGCATTCAGATTCTGAGAAATGGTCAAAACTATAAACTTTCTCAAATAAAGTAGAAATAGCCTCCCCTGATTGGACACCTTATTTTTCTAATGTAGCTGCAGTATGGGCAGGTAGGAAAACTGACCACAAACCTATGATAAATTATGATGAGATTGATGGCGCGTTCTGAAATTCTTTTCGCAAAAACCTCTGGAGAAAACTAAATACACAAACAAAGAGCTGAAGAGATAATGGCTTAAGTCGTGGATATGGTTTGGTGGATTTCATGAGCCTACAGTGACATCTGGTGGTGAAAATAAATGCCTCTCTACAATATTCACCTCAAAAAAAGCTGGCAGAGCCCACATACGCAGTAGTGACTAACAAGCCGTTTGCAGGTTTCTGTCTGTCCTTTTTTTATACAACCAAACAATTATCAATGGGTTTAACTGAAGTGAACGAACAGATGTTTCCCACTAACCGTATTCTCCAAAGGTCAGAAGAGTATACTGCTTATACTCCACCATCTTTGACACAATCTTGACTCCCGCCCAGATGACCAGCATCCCAAGTGTGGCGTCCAGCAGGAAGTTCATCAGATATCTGCGGCAAAGCAAACACAAAAGGACTAAGAGGAGAGCTATCCATCGAGCTTTCCAAACCTTTGATTTTTTTTACAGACTTACAGCGAACAGGGGTCCTCCTCGGTAAGGGTGGAAAGGAAAACATTGGCAAAGTGGATGAAGAGAGCACCAATGGCCTGCTTTGATGTGTCAAAAAACCTAAAACCAGCAGAGTTGAGATATGTAAAAACACTGTCCTTTTTCTGGGGAGCAAAATGTTTAATAAATATAAATCAGGTTTTAATAGAGTTCATAGAACACAACAGATTGAAGAAGCAAATAAATTTCTCACCAGATTCTCCAAGGTCGTCGGATAGTTGCGGGCTCCCGGCACCTCTTTACTACAGGCACAAGCAAAAATAATTGACTGCGATCAGTATTAGGCGTGAGAGCATATTTTTGAGGATGCAGAAAGACAGAAAGCCTTGATGGCTCGAGAAGAGCAGGAGACATAAAGGAATCACACTGTCTTCTGTTTTACCCACAGCCCCTTCATTCCCCCTGCTTAAAGCTAAGTAATTAACAGATTCTCACTATTCCTTCTTATCCATCAGAATGTGTGACTCCCAATGAGAATACCGAATGGAAACTAAAGAGTCACCAGATCATGCGGCTTAGCAACAAATATAATAATTGTGTCGGTAACATATGGATATGAGGCATTCAATTTAAATTGCATGTGCAGATATAACTTTACTTGAATGCATTGCTTAATATGAGACAGAAGGCCTGTATGGCCATTGGCAATTACATTTACATCATAGAGGAATAAGACCATAAAAAAGGGTCAGGAAAAAAGGATTAGGGGGCAACATGAGTACTGAAGTCTACAGTGAAACTGTGACTGGACTTCTGCACTGATGCAATCAGTTTGACTGAGTGGACTCTTGTTACTCAGTTGCACATTCATAATTCAAGATAACCATTAACAGACTCATGTGCTTAAAGCAAGACAGGGCCAAACAAGCATAGTCTATCTCAGATAAATGCACAGGGGCAGGCATTTAGCCTACTCAAACTCACTAGGTTGAATATTGATTTTGTTTTTAAAAATAATAAGCAATTTACTGAACATCAAAGATCATTGTTCCACCACTCACTTGAAACGTTGACATTTATTTTTACAGTGCTTACCTTAATGAATGATTATTATTATAGTTGGCAATGAAGTAATATCACACAGGCTTACATTTTTTTTATAAAAATCGAACATGTTCTGACATCATTCAGGTGGCATGTGCAATTCATAACTAAATCACAATTGTAATTAAAAACACACCACTTGCATCATTGTGGTCCCTTGAAATATAGGCTATTAGGATTGGATATCTTAGCGTCTGCACTGTAAAATAATCACAATGCAAAGTATAGCACTGAAGTTGTATTTATAAATACTCACGCATCAATGTACTGAAAGCAACTATTGCTAGCAGCCCTTGGATCAAAACTCCAAATCTGTCCGTGAGAGCTCCGTTTTCACAGCCTTGGGGGTTCGCCTTAGTAACGTCAGACATGTTTGCAATGTCGAATACTGAGGTTTTGAATAGTCTTTTCACCAAGAAAATTCCGTTGTACCCGTACATGTCCATGTCGAATAGTTTATCAACAAGCCGTGTAGAACAAAGGACCTAGGATATCTTACTTCCTCCCTTCGCAACAGCCAATTTTCACTTATATTAGGCTACTTAAACAAGCCGAATCGCATATCAGTCTCGCAAAACATCTCGTTCATTTACGCTTATTTTGCTATTCAAAGTCGCTGGCGCCACTCCATCAAAGTAACATTTCCGTGGTTAAAAAAGTAGCCTAAAATCCTAATATCCTATCCTGCCCAACAAACAGCAAAGTAGACATCTGACGTCATCTCCTGCTGTTAAATTCCTGCGAAAGCTTCTTGCGTCTTATGTTAGTCATTTGCGTCATACGCTCGTCTGCAAACAGCGAGAATGTGGATCGAATAAACAATATGCAATGTAGTAGGAGGGCTCTGTAAATGTGTGTGTTATTTTACTCTGAAAGATTTAAAGTAAATTAAATTAGTATTTTATGTTAGCGACTGCCTATTGTTTATTAGGCCTCGGCAAAGCTGTTTGCATTACCTACGTCACTAGACCTAGGCTAATAAATAGCACACCGTTTTTGCTTTTTTTTTATTGGAACCAAGACAGAATGCATGCATGGTTTAATTTAAGATACTTCTTTCTAAAATGTCGTACTGTAAGCAAACTATAGGGAGACGATATACGCACACAATATCAAATGCATTGTCACACTAACCACAATGCTTCTATGATGCATGCTAAAAAAAACATTCTCTGTTTACTATAGGGATTTTTGTCTCATCACGTTTGGTTGTATTGTACCCTTGCGATGGGGAATATCAAGGTTCCACTGCCCCGGGGCACAGAAACAGCGCGACGCACGTGGTGGTCGGTAGCGGGGGTGGGGTGGGGGGGGGGGGGTAATCCGTTTTTGCGCGCGCCTGCTAAAACCTGTTCTCTGGCAGATTATGGACGGCAGCGCGCGACCTCAACCATCTGTTACCATCATCTCATCATTGGCCCTTCAACCACGACAGCGGAGGACGCAATTGAGCCTCCAACAAACGTAGATAACCTATATAGCCTATAGCATGACTTTGCAAATTTACAATTTGTAAACTATGTTTTTGGTATGTTCATGATTCATTCAATTGATTTTAGCATAGTCTCAACTAGTTTCACGGATAGGGGTGAGCGGCTCGGGTAAATCATAATAAAAATCAAAAGCCTAACGTTCGTACAGAATTAGTTAAAAAACATGGTGGGATAGAGTTTGTAAATACTTTTTTCTCATATCACCCATGATTTAATTGAATGCTAATGAAAGGTGAACTGACGTGTGAATTGTGGACCACACGTTTTCAATTGTATTTTCTATTTTGTAATTAAAAATGAAACAATCGCATGGCCTTCTTTTTTTACCCAGGCAGGTAGTCTACTAATGAAAGCTCCAGCCCCAGTAAATCCGTTCTTTTTTAGTCGATTTGGCGGAGACAGAGAGCTCCTCTCACGTGCGTTAGACAAACTCACCTTTCGCCTCTATTTCTTCTATAAACCTATGCCGTCCTACCACTAGAGGATAGTGTTGGATTTGGTAAAAATTATCCTTTAATAATTGTTTGATTGAAGTTAATTTCAAAACTTATTTTGACCCTTTTTCTCAACGATAATTCTGTCCATTATATAACAAATTTCGGTTTTTCAATCTGGGGTATACAATGTTTGCGTTTAATCATCAAAAAATTATGAATTGTGTAGCCTACACCCCACTTATAATGCATTTACCTATTTTTTCATGAAATATTTTTTTACTTATTAGGCTTATAGCTACACAAATTGTAGTCACATTGATTCTATGCACCTCCAAGTCACGAAATCAATGTCATGCGTTGAGGGAAAGTAGTCCACACGTTTAGGGTAACTTTTTTTGTTTTTTTGCAAAAGCATTATGAAATCATTTTTGATATTAGCTAATTTGAGCCGAAAAGCAATATAATCATTGAAACAACTGTAATTCCCTTTAATTAGCTAATAGCCCATTAATTGTATAGCCTACTCTAATTAACATTGTATTACAGATCTATGGTGTGTATTTCTTTTCTCACACATTTTTTGTATTATAGAGTAGGCCTACGTACTATAGAGAAGAAAATATGTGTATAAATGGGAACATAAAAAAGCTCAACAAGCTCTTAATAACTCATCATTGACAATGATTATCCTGCACGGTTTCAAAGATAATTCGAAGACATACTCTTGTAAAAGTCGGGGTTCTCCATGGCCTATTGGCTTTGGCTTTAATCTTGAACTCAACAATATTATATTTAATAAATTAAATGTATTTAACTAAATGCTCTTTGTTTGTTCCAAATAATCACAGGCTGCAGAAATCAGATATACCATTTAGCATAGAAAGAGAATAAGCCATGTATAAAGTGTGTTTGATGTGCAATCATGAAGCATCATTGGTCCATAAGCCTGCTTGTAACCTGCTTTTCCTTGGTGTTCTTTTTTTTTTTCTTTTTTTTTAAATAAAAAAGAAGTTCGAGTGGATTCTGGGACATCGGCATTCTAATTATAAATGGCCAGACAAAAATGTTCAACTGTTCTAAAGGTCGATGAAGGAGTTGGCTAGAAAATATCTGAAGATTTTGGACATGCGCAGATAAGGGATGCCATATTGGAACGAGGATTTGGCTGAGTGTAGCAGCTGAAATACGTCGCTTGTTTCAACCGAACGGCAAAGGGGTTCGAGAATAGACCCGAAAAAAACTTAAGTAAGGTAAGACAGGTGAGAGGTTGATGTTTCTTTATGTAATTGTGTGGTTTTGGAAGCTAGAGGCGCTAGTTTATCGATGAAATTACCACGGTAAGAGTTTTTTCCTGTCTTAAACCTTGAAGTGGTCCGAGGCTGTTTCTGTAGAAAGGGAAATAGGCTAGTGCATTCAGAGCAAAGTTGTTCAAAGTGTCTTACGTGAGGAGCCTAATTATAGCTTTCATTTCTGGTGAAAATGTTGCTTCGTGGCACTTTCGATAACAATTTTTGTGCTATGGTTTTTATGTTCTTTACTGATTTGGATTATGTACATTTTTAGTTTGAAAACATAATTAATCCATAGGTACTCTGTATTTTAAAAAAAAATTATATACCCCGTTGTTACAATGTACTGAAACACTTATTCTTCTGAAACACCTTCTGTTCTGACTAAAAAAAAGACCATGTAATTCCAATAAAACCTCCACATTCTGAAGTTAGAATTTAACATAGTTATTTCCATCATAGCCTACGTGTAGGTGAGTCATGTGTTTTTCCACACATAGGTGCGTAAATGCATTGGAAAATACCGGAGATTGCCAAAATGTCAAACCACTTTCAACATGGCGGGTTCTTGCACACTGTATCAAAAACTGCATGTACAATCTGTGAACGAGGAAAAAATAAAATGGTTGTAGTGAAGACACCCATTTATGTTTCTTTTGATGCACATAAACAAACCCTAATGAATTAAATTCAAAGTAAGCGTTAAACAACCCTACTCGAGTTTTTTTCCGCTGCAATAGGGGCAGCTTTAGAGTGTGCAAAGTACATCTGCGGAGTGCCAAACACTAATGAAAACATAACCTTTCTGCTTTGTATAGAACGCCGGCTACACCCTTTATATCCGTCATTATGCAAAAGATAAAGATTTCCGCTTTCATTTTTAACAAAAATCGCCATCTAAACCGAAGGCTGAAGAGCTTTTTCAATGTAGGAGAGGCGAGTCTTTATTCAAGTAGCCCGAAATAAAATAAATTCAAATTCTCCTTACTTTATATTTACGCATATGTCGAGTCAGCATGGAAATCGGCCTATAGAGGACCTGTGCATCGTTTGGCAATGACAAAATTATACAATGATTAAGTTGATAATTAGGTTAAACCGCGCGCTGCCTAATCATTTAATTATTAATTTTCACGGGCGTTCTGCAAATCAAAGATTTAGCCTATTATTCTATAGGATTGCAGATCGGGATTAAATTCGTCTCCGTAATGGACAGAAACAGTAAACCATTTATTGGAAGGTAAAACTTGGATTGTAAAGGTTATTAATGTTACAGCAGTGGATATGTGTCCAAAACATATTTTACAGAACTGCATTCCTTGACCGCAACCTATACAGGTTTTTGAGAAGATCATCATTTATCTATATCCATCTATTGGTAGACCGTAGCCTGTCGACTTCCAAAATATAGTCCAATTATCTTAAAGAAATTGTTTTTAAGGCGAACCAAGATATACTTTATTTCATGCAATTGACACATTGGAATGTTTTTATTTCATGTGGTCTACTACGTAGTACGTGTTTTATCATGGTGTCCGTGATAAGGTTTCTACTGTATGGTAATTGTATCCGAATGTTTCAAAACAGAAACGAATAATGTGAAACAGTCTAGATCGTATAGAATAGTCCTAGCCTGAGTTTGCGCAAGAGGCACCGTGCCACTTAAAGGACAACAATAATTTTAAGTAGACAATATATTTCCAACGACTTTATTTAATATATTGTATATGCACACTAACCTATTTATTTTCTGTGCTATTTGGTAAAGGAGAGAAAGTTGTTTAAATGTCATAAAATGTGCCCACTAAGGTATAGCTTGGGGCAAACGGACTAACCATAGACTGCTTGTGTATCCCTATAGTTTTCTCTTGCTGGATTTAGTGGATTAGGGCCAATTGACAACAGCAGTCCTTAGCAGTCTTTTATATCATATAGTCAGCAGATCTAAGCGAGCATTTTAGTGGCACTACATTTAGAGGTACTATGAAACATTTGACAATAATGTGCAAGAAAGAAAATAAGTGTTTATTAGTAAGTAAAACATATAGGCCCGGTTTCCCATACAGGGATTAAGCCAAATCCTAGACTAAAAAACATTTTCAATGGAGAATCTCCATTGACAGTGAGATTTAGTCTAGAACTAGGCTTAATCCCTGTACGGGAAACCAGGCCATAAATTATCTTAAATCAGCAAGTCTTTATCTTTTGTTAAAATTGTAATGTATAATCTGAGGCTGTGTAAAGAAGATGAGGCCATAATAGGAGATAAGGGAGGAATACCTCAGGCCATGTAGTATTATTTAATCCCTTAATTCCCCCCTAAATCTTTAGCATGTTGAGCTTTAGAGAAAGGCAGGCTTGGGGCTGGCACGTGGATGCCCACCAACCCATCATGGCTAATCAATAATTGTAGCTCTGCTCAATCTCAGATTTAGGACACAAATGGCCTGTGTCTGAGATTACCTCCCAGATCAACCTAATCCCTCCAACTCAATCTGGGACTGCCACTGTTTTAGATTTTGTATGTGAACTAGGTTTCTTTGTCTCGAACAGCCCCACCTCGCATAATGGTAAATATGTGGCAGAGCTTGGACTGTTGCTTAATGAAATTGAGTGACCTTGGTGGTTGGGTTGGTGGTTATCCCCTTGGATTGAATAACTGTCCACGTTCACCACTCATATCTAGTTCCCAGGTTTTTCTCCCTGCTCAATTCGTTTTTTTGACTTACATGTTGTCAGAGATTAGACTTCTGTTTGTTTATCTTTGTTAATTGAACTGTTGTTTTGATTGGTCTTTGTAGCGTTCTTTATGAGATGTTTTGCTTGGCAGAGACTGCCGGTGTTTTTCAGGTCCCAGGACCTTGTTGGGCACATAGTCTAGAGGCAGTGAGTGGAGTAGAGTGGGGCAGGGGACAGCGTCATGTGAGCTAAATTAGTTCGGCTTGTTGTTTAGATATGTGCTGGGGTCACAATGTGATGGAGAGGATAAGGCTCCGGGGACTGAAGCAACGATAAACTGGAAAACACTCCATTTCTAGAGAAAGGAGTTTTTGGAAGTGCGGATTACAACATGTAACACAGCCTCACTTTTGATCAGAATATCTCATCTGAAGTGCCTCTCTAGAGGTTGTTATGATTTGCCTTGATTTGAGGACCTCTGTCTACCTATGGGTTGAGTCAGTGGTAATTGTCAAGTTGATGAGTAGGAGTAAGTCAGAAAGTTGGTGAGTCGGTGTGGAGGATGAGATAACTGGCACTGGTCCCAGATGACTGCAGACAAGACTGCAAGAACAGTGACAGAGTGGGTTGAACAACAGGTTCTCTGGGTTTTTTGTCCGGAAGGTTTTTGACAAATGTTTACTGGAACAAATAATTATTTTCAGTAAATTAGTCTGTGTACTTAAGATTTTATGTAAACAACATTTTGTTTCTCCTTGTTGGAAAACCTTTTCAAGTAGTTGTATTTTTAAAAGTTTTAAAAGCCAGAGAAAGAAAATCCCAGAAGTGCTCAGCCAGTATGACCAGATATGATTGAAAACCTAAATAAATGAAGTGTAAGTGAGTGTTTGAAGAATACGCACTCTTTAAAAGTGTTGAATTAGTATTATTATAACCATTGTTGTATAACCATTGTGTGTCTCAGTTGGTTTATACATAGTGGACTCTCTACGTCGATCCAGTTTTTCTACCTTTGTCCACTCTGGTGTAATATTGATCAATCAACTGTTCAGCCTCAGACAATTTCAACATGGAGACACTGCTCCTGTCAACAAATAAACATACAGATAACAGATTTTTGCAGTTGAAGACCTCCCCTCTGTTATACACATTACCTCTGCATTGGTATGGTCTACTGACTGTTTCTATATTACCAGGAGGACTTGTTTCACGGAGACTTCATGGGTCTTGAATGATTTATTGTACCCTTTCTCTATATTAAAGGACTGTAGGAGATGCAGTGAAGGTGGATGATTGATACAGGACAGTTCAAAGGGTAAAGGTCAAAAGAAAGAGACAATGCAGACTTGCAGCCAAGACAAGCCATTGGCCCTCACCTCAGGGAAGACCCACACTCCAACGAATGGGAAAGAGGAAGAGGTGTTTTCCGGTAAGAACCTATGATGTATTTCTATTCTGTGTTTACTTCCTTGTTTACCCTTTACCACATACTTCCTTATCAGATAAACTGACTGGTAGAGCAACAGTTGCATAGCATAGTCAATGCATAGCTGGAATGATATCTGATGTTCAAGAAGAACAAAGGACTAGGAAAAAAAAGCTACTAAACTACTAAATTGTGGGGAAACACTTATGATTTGTTGTGTTACATGTGTTAATTGAATTGTTTTTACTTTTATTAATCTGTTTAATTAACTTAACACAATTATAACTATATCTGTTCTACAGCTGTTGTACATTTTCCTTCTATACCATGTTTGTGGAATAAAAGTAAAAAGAAATGTGTATATGCTCCACTGAGTTTTAAAGGTGTTAATAATTGACCTTACACCGGCATGTATGAGGCGAAGGACTGTCTTTAAAGCCAGGCACAAGTGAGATCTTTTCTCATTGAGAACCCGCCACCCCACTCTATTAAAATAACAGGATGAATCCCTCACCATTCACTGAAGAGTCGCACCATCACCTTAGACAAGGGACGGGGAGGGTCACCAATCAGCAGTAATGACAAACACATAACTCACCCATACACATTTTTACCTACCAAGCATGCTTCTCCCACCGGCACCGGGAAATATTCTAACCCTGAGGGCAGACATACATTACAGAAAACGAGATGTGGAGTAGTCAGACTTGTAGACTTGACTACACACTAAACACCTTTTAGATTTTGGGAGGAATCACACTTTTATTTTCTCCGCTTGCATCACGTTGATGTCAGAGGCTTGACCTTTTCAGTGTTCTTTAAAGCAAAGGTAGGCCATTTTGAACGTGTTTACTACCAGTGCCTTTCTGCTCATTCTCTGTGAAAAGAATAGATGTGCTGACAGATGTAGATGGTCAGTGATTCACAGATCATCCTGCAGAAGTGCAAACCAAATTTATTAAGGGCATTTGGGGTACTGGAATTCCAAAAGACTGATTGTTTTAGGGAAGCTTGAATGTGTTCTTTAATTACTATAACGAAAGTTTTACTGGCAGTTTGTGTTTGATAATCAAAACACTTATACAAAAAAAATCACTGTAATCACAAAAATATATTATCTTTATGTAATTCTTACCTAGATTTAAGGTAGTCCTAGTTCATTGCTGTATTGATGAACTGTGACAGGGTTGGCATGTGAAGTAAAACGATTGGCTGTTGTCAAAACGATGTGTCTTTGTTTTTGTCCACTCAGAAGATGATTCCATGGAAGGCGACTCAGAGTTCAACTGGGAGGAGTATATGGAGGAGACCGGTGCTATTGCTGCCCATCACACCGATTTCAAGCATGTGAGTAATGTGAGCCTCAAATAATGACATTGTATAAGTAGCAGTTATACAAATCCCTTTAACGATGTGTTTGAATGAGCTAGGCTCCACTCTGCCCTTTCCAATGCTATCGCAACAGGGCCGGAGCTTAATGGCTTACTTTACAGCTGTGACTCACCTGTTGTCAGACAGGTGCTACAGAGGAGATGGATTGCTCTTATGTGACAATTAGACTACAGATCATTTCATGAGATTGCTTACTCCAAGTGCCTTGGCAAAGTGTGTCACCCAAGCTTGCTGTAATGAGTAGTGTTGCATTTGCTGGTGTGAATATCAGTAAAAAGCGTATTTGTTCACGGTTGTATAATATGCCGCCAGTATTTGCTTTGCTTCTTCCTCTATAATACTATCATGTGCTTAAGAAACCAAACTCACATTCCACAGATTTTATATGGCTTTTTAGGAGTGTGTCTACAAATGCTTGAACGCTTTTGACAAACTCTTGCTTATATAGAGTTAACATATTACATGTTCATAACAATTCCATTGCACTGATGTTTGTATAGCACATCCACTAGTGGTGAAACAAAGAAAACATATGGATCTTTTACGATCCAACTGTATCTCTTTTAGGAAATCGTTACATACAATGATGGGATGAAGCCAGACAGTTGATTTGATGGGATCCTGTGCTTGACAGACCTCTCTGCCTGTCTATCTGTCTGTCCTGCGGGTGTCTGTGTGGGAGAATCTGTCTGTCCTGGTGAAGCTGACTGTAAACACATCCATTTCTAGTTAAAAGGAAATGAGTTAAAAGGACACCTGAAGTTCCATGTCATCCATATATTAAATTGTATAATAGCTAGTGAGAGAGTGCGCTGTGTGATAGTCTATAGGACAAACAGATTGCCGTCTGCCGTGATTTGAATGGCCATTCTCTCGGGGAGGTAAATTGCCGTGTTTGTAAGTGGATTGAGTCACTGGGGTGCCGACTATGAATTCCCTAGAAAATGGGATTCGGTAAAGTGCAATAGTGCTCTCCAGTTTTTTTGTGTTTCCCAGTAGAGCTGGGACAAATTGTAACAGTGATTCCTCTTGGGCCACAAGCGCACACGGCCACACTCGCATACACACATACGTACACGGGCTCACACACAGCCACAATCGTATACACGTTTTCGTAGACACACACACACAGCTAAACTCACATACACACGTATACGTACACAGGCTCACACACACAGCCACATTGGCAGTCAGTCTGTGCTGCTGAGGCGGCCTGTAGCTCTCTTATATAAGCCAACCAGAGTGATGCAGCACATTTGCATTGTTGTAGCAGGAAGTCATGAGGCCATTTCTATTGTGTTTAATTCTAAGATGTTGGCTTTTTCCATTGACACAAGTTGTGTGCATGAGTTTGCTTGTGTATGTGTCTGTGTTTGTGAGTCTGAGCATCCTGCTGTTTTTTATGTAATGGGCTTGGGATTTGTGAGACTGCCTGTGGCTAGAGTTGAAACACTGGGCTACATTCTCTGCTTCCTGCTTACATCGAGAGACATGAGCCTATGTAGTGCTCTTTCTTTTTTTTACACGCTGCCTTCGGGGTCTAACAGTAGTTGTCTGAAACATTATTATTTCAGCAGCTCAATACATATTTATCATTCCCAAAACCAAACATTGGGAGTGAGCTGAGAGCGGATTGCCGAAAGAACCTGTTGTGAATGTGTGTAATGATACACCTGTTCATTATGTTTCCACTATCATGACTCCTGTGGTGTCACGTTTCTTCAGCCAAATATGTCTCAGCGAGCTTCATTCACCTTGTATGCCGTAGAGATTCTTACGTTTTTATTATATGTTATTATAATTTATTATACGTAAATAGTGAGTGTGTTTTATTGTGTTTATGAGTATATGTACTGTATGTACTGTACGTGAATTAAAGGCTCTTATTAAGGTTCTAGAGGCATACTTAATTATGTGTGGCTTTTGCTCTCCTACTTTATACTGAAAATATGACTTATGGACTGCTCTTTGATTCTGCCTGGTAATCTTGTGCACAATGCTACTATTTTATGTTTGCAACACTCATAATGTAATGGGCTTGACTGTTACGTGTAATATGTTGTCTGTGTGTCTGTTGGAAACGCATGTTTTTAATACTATTGTGTTTTATTTATTTAAATATTTTATTGTTTTATTTTATGTTGATTGTGCTGCTGCCTCATGCCCAGGTCTCGCTTAATTACATTTTTTTTATATTTATGTGAATTCACCTGGTTACATTTTTATTTATTTAATTATCTATAATCAATAATCTATAAAATATAAGTTTATGTACATATAATGGCTGGGTCATATATAATATTATAGACGATTATATAATTTTATCATTCCATTAAATGACATATAGACTAACAATATGAGCCAAATGTTCCACCACTGCGCGACCCGTGTTGAAGGCCTTCCTCTGTCGTGCACACTTATCTCTCTCTAATTGTCCTTCGCAAAAAAAAGGGGATGGGTCTAACTCTGTTTTTGAATTGGTCCTGCCAGGTGGAGATAAGCCTCCAGAGCAGCTTCCAGCCAGGCATGAAGCTGGAGGTGGCCAATAAGGGCGGCCGGGACACCTACTGGGTGGCCACGATCATCACCACCTGTGGCCAGCTGTTGCTGCTCCGCTTCAGCGGCTACGGAGACGACCGCAAGGCCGACTTCTGGTGCGACATCATGTCCGCCGAGCTCCACCCCGTCGGCTGGTGTGTCCAGAACGACAAGACCCTGGTGCCACCTGAAGGTAGGGTGAACAGCACACGTTATTCACACACGGGGCTAGGCAAAGGTCAACGTTACACAAAGTGTGCACACCGAAAAGGTCTCTGAACAAACCCGAGATTGCGTCGTGGATGTACACACGTTTTGTTTTGACGCACACCCAAAGACAGTTTGTTCTTCACGGCTTTGCTGTGCTCTCGTTGATGTTTCTCTGTCGTGCTCTCACATTATGCTGTTGTACAGTATATATGTTAGTGCAATCCCTCAGTGAGCCTTTCCCTACAACATTTAATTATACAGGAGCACAAGATCTCTCTGTACTCCCCCAGTTTACATTAAACCGCTTCCAGTGCCTCTTTGCCTCTGTCATAACATCATCTCATAATCATTTAGATATATGACATAGCCGTCGGTTCAAATATATTTCAACCAACCCAACTGATACAGTAGATGGCTCACGTTCAGTAGCCTTGCTCCGACCATTTATTTTCCGCCTGATGGATAGTGGGGCTTCCGTTGTTATGGAGACGACCTGGATCTGTTTCTACGTGCCATAAGTGTCCTCACCCGCAGACAAGCTCCATTTGTCCCCTTCACACCTGGCACAGAGTGCGCCATACTGTTTTTGTGCGTGTCTAATAAGGCCACATAAACCATTGTGTAGCGTAGACTAGCAGTTAGCTCGTTATTGTAAATGCGTTGTCTAATTACGACTTTGCTTATTCATATACTTTAATTAACAAGGGTAATTCAGCTTACTGTTTTTGTAATTGGTGGTGAGGGGTATAGATTCAGGGAGCCTAATGCAATTCCCTGATTGTGTTGGTTTGTCTTGTGTTTCATCTTACCCACCTTTTCAAGACTTTTGCACTTTGGCAGATATCGTGTCTTTGTGTGTCTAAAAAAGAAAGACTTGGTGTTTGTCTTGTGTGTGTAATCTTTCTATGTTACAGTTACCTTTATTTCTTTTTTGTTTGTTTCTCAGATAATGTTTACCTAAGAAAAGGTAAGCAGCCCTATCAGCCTCTCTGACTCACTGTCCAGCCTGACTGCCTGCCTGCCTGCTTGGGTGGCTCCTAGCTAACGTTTTAATGAAGTAGAAGTCTGTGCTGCCTCCTCTTCCTCCAGCTCCTCTTCTCTTTCCCTCTCTATCTGTCTAGGGCCTTATGATTCCAGCGTTGCAGAAAACAGTAACAGTATCCCAGGCAAAACATTCAATTCACAAATCCATACAAAAAGTCACTTAATTTAGTTTCTTTTTTATTTTAAGACAGTTTGAGGGAAATATATTTGTATTGATTGTAATGTAATATTTTCTAAATATGTTTCCAAATGAATTATCCATGGGGTAATCCTAATAGTCTTGCTAATAGTGTTTTTGCCAGAGCATGATTATAATTTCTATCGTCACGCTCATTGGCTGATGAGACACATGCGTTGCCACGGCAGCCCTAGGACTGCATCCCATAAAAACAAACACATACGAAATCATTGTAGATCAGTGGCAAGTTAATGTACAGTACTGTGCATAAATTTTAGGCACGGGATGCTGTTTTGAAGGCCAAGGGTGGTCACACCTAATGTTGATTTGATACAGATTTGCTTTGTCCTCACTTTGTATTTTATGAACTGATAAAAAATAAACAATTAACATTTATATTTTTATATATATATTTTTTTTCCTAACTTTAAAGACTTCACACCTGCCTAAAACCTTTGCACAGTACTGTATAAGGAGTGCATTTAATGCATTTCATTAAATAATCAAGATAACAAGCTTTTCATAAATGAATAGTTTGTAATAGTATTTTTGCTGTTACACAAAAAGGGATATTAATGGATTCCATAGGGCCCTATCTCTCGCACGTACTCTCTCTATGTCCCAGTAGAAACATTGCCTCAAATATGTTTATGCTATTGTGCTCTACCTGTTTTTGCATGCTTTTCGTTCTATGCAACAGTAATCTAGTTAATGTCAGCCCATAGCCACCTGCATTGCAAAGTCAATTTAGACTTGAGAAAACATCTCATACTATTTGGTTCACATTTCTAATACTTAGGAAATTGCCTTTCTCTATTTGTGAACATACCTTAAATGCTGAAGACAGATCGCCAAGGCGAGAACAACCCATCTAAAATTAATCCTACTTTAAGGTTCAGATTCCTTCAGGGTATCTTCCAGTCAGATTTGTATGCACACTAACTCAACAAGTTTGTCTTGCATGATTACCTATTAGTCTGATTGACTCCCCAGCTCTCCAGTGTGTGATGGCTTTTGCAGTTTGTAATTGGATAATTTCTCGTTGATAAAAGTATTTATCAAATCTAGCAAATATCAAAATGTTATGTAATTGGTGTGCTCTGGCTGATTTCTGTCCATCGCTTTGGAGCTGCTGTGTTGAGTTGCACAAGAAGTTGCACTACTTTGATAAACAGTGCATGGTTCTTAGCTGAGTGAGAAACAGGAAGAGAGGATGTCACCTCCCCCACCATTTAAGTGATTGAGACGGTGTTCATGACACTAGCCTCGTGTCCACCATAGCTATGATAACTAGCAAGTGTTAGATGAAGTGCTAGTGTGGCCAAGAGGCTACCACCAGCGCTTCAGTCTTTATTAAAATCTGTTTTTCTACATGAGCAGGATATAACATAATATAAGGGAAATGGATAGTCTTTCAGCAGGGGCATGCCAGGCATTTGGGGCCCCATGAAAAGATATCACATCGGCCACAAAACCCCAGACCACGCCATTCAAAGCAATAACTACCTTTGCAGGTTTGCAA
This sequence comes from Galaxias olidus, assembly GCA_026901105.3. Lineage (NCBI taxonomy): Eukaryota > Metazoa > Chordata > Actinopteri > Galaxiiformes > Galaxiidae > Galaxias > Galaxias olidus. The sequence goes on from JAPMUY010009872.1 coordinate 126,311, forward strand.
CGCTCTTGTAGTCCAATACTTACTGTACTATATTTACTGACTGTGAGCTGTGAAAATAAAACACAGTGCAGACGTGCATGCAACATTTTGCATACAGTGGAATTCACTATCGATGCAATACTGATACCCTCTAGAAGAAATGTGCTAATGTCCATCTTCTACAGTCTAAATTTCATTGTAATGGTATCATTCTCGTATTGACAATTCTCTTAACCTTAATAAATAACCTAAAATAAATATAACTTAAATGTACATTAACAAGAAGAATATTGGCCTAAATTACACGTGTAATCACCACTACTAAACCACCAATAAAACTACCATATTTCAGTCTGCATCAAAGCCATAGAGACATACGACTTGAAGGTATTATTGTAACAGTGGCTGTCACTTATACAGACTGAGTGTGTGCTCAATGCAATGTGCAATGCTTTGAACTGTCCAGCATCTAATACAGACCATAGGCTGTTTTAATTTCAAACTATGATAATTATGTGGATTACAGTATTAATAATTACAGTGTTTGAATTCTTTTAAATGAAAAGGATTTAATCATTTTTCTTTTTTTCTTAATAATAAAAAAAAATCCGAAGCATCCCCCTACAATTATGCCAACTGACATTCAACACAATGCTGCTTACCTCCTCCTTCAGTTGGGACTAGGGATGGTTTTATAGGTATGGGGATGGGGAGACAGGGCTGCTGAACCTGAAGCTGCATCTGTTGGGCCTGGTACCAGGCAGGTTCAGGGGAAACTGATTTAGTATGAATAGCTTGCTAAAAGTTTACCCGCATTGGTTAATGTCGGCTAAAAGAGGAGTCAAATGTAAACATTCACAACTGTCTGTGAAGATTAAGTAACTATGTTAGCGGAGCTAAAGTAGCCCGTTTCTCTATGGACTTAGCTAACTGGTTAATTCCCACTACTCACGGACTACATCCACATTACTTTGTTAAAAATTGGGTGACATACTGTCGCCCTATCTTTTCTCTCTCCTGTCTTTCTTTTTCATTTTTGGTAGCCAGACTTTTCTTTAAACTGAGATGTGATTCGCTACACTTCACACTCATCATCGCAATGCACTGCCTAGTACCGTACCGTTCGCCTGGCCTTGGGGCAGGCAGGGCCGAACCATTTCAAGTAAGGAGGGAGGTGGACAATATAGAGGCTCTCAATGTTTACTTTTGGCCTTTCGTTTTATTAGTACATTGTAAAGAAAATAAATTACCCAATTAATTCTAATTACCAAATACTGAAATAATTTTTCAGGGCCCCTGTAAGTCACAGCCCCTTAGAATTGTCCTAACCCCCCCACCCCCCACCCCACCCCCCACTCCTTATGGCATCCCTGTCTTTCAGTATGGATGTCGGGTGTCTGCTATGCTCCTTGCTTATTGGAGCTGCTCACCTGCATTCTGCAGTACATTGCCCCAACCTCCTGCAGCCTGCACACGTGTCTTGGTGCGGAGAGCTTTAAGAGTATATCACAAGTTTGGTCATGTGACCATGTGGCTGCTCTCAACTCCACGGAGGTCATTTGCATAATGCATTTGCCACGCTGCTTCCTGTTGGAGCCTGCTAGAGATGAGCCTCAGTAATACAGCCTGCTCCCGCTCTCTCTCTCTCTCTCTCTCTCTCTCTCTCTCTCTCTCTCTCTCTCTCTGTGTGTGTGTGTGTGTGTGTGTGTGTGTGTGTGTGTGTGATTAAAGGGTTCAACCTGTCTGGGGGTGTACAGGGACTTGCATGGTAACCTTGTACAAAGAAACCTTGAACAGACAGAGGAACATCGTATCATAACACACATCTGATTTGAATCCCAAATGACCGAGTGCGTGTGCGTGTGCGTGTGCGCGTGTGCGTGTGTGTGTGTGTGTGTGCGTGTGTGTGTGTGTGTGTGTGTGTGTGTGTGTGTGTGTCTGTCTTTATGGCTGGCTGCTTTATTTGTTTAAGTTAATTTTCAATAAGAACCATAACCATGTACTACAGCTTACTTATGAATGAATGACCCTTAAGGGTTTGTTTTGACTATCCATCCAAATGCTTAAGTTGGACATTTACGAACAACTGCTAGCCACCCCATCCCCCTTCACCACCTACACAACCACCCCCTCATCCCCTTCACAGACCTTTCTAGGGACCCTCAATTTATGACACATAGCACCTAACACATTACTGAGGTAATTCATGTTACAGATATTGCTCTAATATCCCCCTGTCTTGTTATCAACACGGCCATAAAATGTTAATGGTTATCAGCGCCTTTGTCAACTCACCCACACATGATTAAACCTATCACAACACTGGCCTGTTTATGTTTATGCATGACTTGAATGCATTCTTTTCTCTCAATGTGTTTTGTGCTCTATTTGATCATTTGTAAATTTGAGTTTATTAGCAGTTTACTGACAATATAACCTACTGTCAAAACTGGCAAACGGGTGATTGCTTTTGTTATTAGTGCACAGTGCTTACAGTATGTACTAGATTAGCGCAGTAATGAATAAAATGTGTTTCATCATATCAGTGATGCATGTGAGATATGAGAGGGGAACAACCATGGCTGAGGCGTTACCGTCCAACATGCCTGCTCTGTCATAATTGCTTTGATTATTTAAAGTGAGCTTTGAATCAGGCTTTCTTCTCGCCGTGCTCTCCTGCCGGATATGCAATCCATTTGCATGCCAGACATTTGCCTGGACAGCATGGTGAAGCACGGGGTGCACTACTGGGAGGGAGGGGGGACTTCTTCTCAAGGTTAATTATGCAGTTATTGTGGTGTGGAAGTCAAGTTTTCACCTCGGTGTCTCCTGCCTTAGGGATGTTAAAAAAACAAACTGATAATTATTTACATATCAACTAAGGGATGAAAGAGGGGGCAGAGGGGGTTGGGCTGGCTAGATTTGCTGTGGAGGCTTTTTGTTGTGCACATGCATAGCTGCTACTGCTGCTCGAATTCTGCTCAGCTCGGTTCCAAGCTGGGGGATGACTAATCTAGGCAGGATCTGTAAAAATAGTTCATTTATTTCTGCACACCAGAGGTTAACGGGAGCACGGCTGTGTGTTTTTGTGTTTTTTGTGTGTGTGTGTGTGTGTGTGTGTGTGTGTGTGTGTGTGTGTGTGTGTGTGTGTGTGTGTGTGTGTGTGTGTGTGTGTGTGTGTGTGTGTGTGTGTGTGTGTGTGTGTGTCTAGTCTAACTGGTATGGGAAAAAAAATGTTTGACAGGACAAAAACACTATTATTCCACAAAGGTGGGGAGGGAGCGTTTTGTGTCTGAGAGAATTGGCATCATTTTTAAGTGTTTCTTTGATTCAAACATGACTACCAGCTCCCACTTGATTTGAATACAAATATTGATTGAAGAGCAAAAACCAATTTATTTGACCTGTGTTTATTTCCTTGACTTGCATGTAATTCCCATTTGTGTATAGTGCATCCTTTGATCAAGAATTCAGCGTGTTCACAGGCATAATGCCATTTGACACTACTGACGCTGAGCCTCATATTATTTTACCATAACAAGACTTGATGGTGGAACATTTTTAACTTGCATGACAGTAACACTGCACAGCCATTGTGTGTTGAGTCACCTGGCACCATCTTAGTGTTTCATATATGGAAAACAGTGTTTCAAACGCAAATATTAAGGATTACTTCCTTTTCGAGTCAATGAAGAGTTCCTGGTTCAAGCAGTGTCAGTCTGTATTCAGTCTGCGTGGATTCAAATGAAAATCAAAACCCCAACTTAACACGCCATGAATTATGCATCCTTGGTGCACTGTGTAAAACAGGAAGTGCAGTAACCCAAAGATGTAATATGAAAATGTGCTTCAGCTAACCGTTTAAGATGGCTCTGTAAGTCTGCAGTAAATGTCTGGGTGTAGCTGTGAACATGCTGATTCATACAGGCCATTTCTAGTAGTCTATGATTAAAATAATAATTTTTACTATAATTATTGTGGGCCGCTCCACTAAAGGTTAGTCACTAATAATTTTCTATGCAATTATATGAAGCATGCATATCAAGTAGGGAGCATAGGAACCTGAACTCCTCTATCCCTCTGTTTCAGCCATCAAGGACAAGTACAGTGACTGGACAGAGTTCCTCGTGCAGGACTTGACAGGCTCTAGGACCGCACCTGCCAACCTGCTGGAAGGGGTGAGTGGTGGCTCACGCTGGCAATCACAGTCAAATAAAAGAGGCCATGCATATTGTGTGGTCAAAGGCTGCTGTTGACATCACACATTAGATTAATTCAGAGCCGTGTGTGTTCAGCTGGGGTTTTCACCACTGATAGCGACACTTTACTTGTACAAGGGGAAATCACTATGACTCATACGCTGTCTTTCACAGTATTCCGTTCTCTCTCTCCCTCACTTATTCTATTGTCTGTCTTCACTAAAACAGCTATGTGTGTATGTTCTCTTCCCTCCCTGCCTGCCAGCCCCTGCGCGGTAAGAACACGGTGGACCTGGTCGTGGAGGGCTCCGTGCTGGAGCTCCGTGACCTCACCGACCCCTCCGTCTACTGGGCCGCCAGGGTGGTGCAGAACATCGGCGGCCGGCTGAGGCTGCGCTACGTCGGCCTTCGCAACGACCCCGCCCACGACTGCTGGCTGTTCTACCTGGACATCAGGCTCCGCCCGCTGGGCTGGGCCCAGGAGAACCGTCTGTCCATGGAGCCGCCCGCAGGTGAGTGTGTGGTCAGACCCTAGAGACACCCTTACCTGTCTTCCTGTATGCAGTGCCTGCCTTCCCTATTCTTCCCTTCTGTCTATCTTCACGACTCCTCCTCAAGAGAAGGCATCGTAGATTGACGTTTTTAGCCTCTGAGGTTTGAGGAAAGGTGACAAAGCATTGAACCTGCCTTTGAACAGAGGATATGGCCGTCGTTGACTGTATGAGGAGGCACAAGGCACCTGTTGGGGCAGGAGATGGGGCGCGTTGCTCAGGAACAGCTGTATGTTACTGATGTGTAGACGTTGATGTTTTTAGTGCTGTGGTAATGTCTTTCAGAGCCGAGGGGGTTTACCTCAGTGTGTGTTGTTGTGGTAAGCCGTGGTGCTTTTCGCTTGGTTCAATAGACCATCTTCCCTCCCCACCATCTCCATTTGGCTTCTGTCTTCCTACTCCTTCCCTTCCTCCTCTCCTCTCCTACTCCTGTCTCCCTCCTGGCTTCATCTGAGCGGCTGATCATGTAATCGCCCCTCTAAAAGGAAGCTCTCATCTCCATTTCGTTGGCACCCATCCTCTCCTTCAAGGGGAGATTCAAGGGCTTTGTGTGTGTCTTTCAGTGGCAGAATAACCATGTCAATACATAGGTCTAATTAACGTAGTTTTTTATGCACAGTTTAAACAAATACAGTTATTAAAATGCACTACAAGCGTGTAAAATCAAAAGATGTATAAAAGTACATTAAAGTAAAAATCTTTCAATATTGCATCTGTTATTGTGATTCATTTAATTCCTTTGAAATAATTGGTCTTACGGTGGCATGATTCTACTCGTCTGTCAGTGTGTGTTCTTCAATAGAAATACGTGGGTGTTCTTGACACTTATCTCGGCCAAAGAGGAAACTAAGCAAAGCAAGCACGATGAGTCATTGTTACGGCCTCTGTCTTACTTTTGTCGGGGGGTGGGGGTTGTTATTTGCCTGTTACTAAATTCTTACACAAACCATTGTGTGTATGTGTATGTATGTTTGTGTTTCTGTCCGGTCTCAGAGCTGCGTTTTCTGAGCACGGCCTCCGAGTGGCAGCAGGCTCTGGAGGCAGCGCGGGGGGAGGCGGAGCAGAACCCCCTGCCCCTGGAGGTCTTCAAGGTAGGAGGGACCCTAACAAACACTCTCACCGTTCATCGGATCTGTCACTCTGCATGTCCCACAACGTTATCGTTATCATTGTTGGTTGCTTTACATACTGCCAGCCGTTTAGAGTACTCTGTGTGTGTGTTTGTGTGTGTGTGTGTGTGTGTGTGTGTGTGTGTGTGTGTGTGTGTGTGTGTGTGAGTGTGAGTGTGCGCGCGCGCATGCGTCTGCTTGTGTTTTTAGTGTTTAGGGCCGTGTGTATGGCTAGATAAGCCACCCTCTTTACCATACCTTCTTTGTTATCTCTGGGTGTGTGTTTAGTTATTAGAGTAGGATTTAGGATTTGTTATGTTATGGCTCTGCGTTGTGACTGCGCTGCAGTTATGCTCTCTAGTTATGCTATTGCATAATCTCTATTACGTATTACTAACCTATTATGTAACTTACAAAAACATGAATTAGAATAAGTAATAATTTAGGAATACAGTGCATAGCAACCCATTTCACTTACACACAGAGGACCATTTGATTATTGTGAACGTGGGTGTGTATGTGTGCATGTTTGTGTGCATATTTATATATCTATATACTTCGACTTTGCTGTGCCAGGACCACGTGGACATTCCCAAGCACTCCTTCAAGACAGGCATGAAGCTAGAGATGGTGTCCCCAAGGGAACCACTCCACATCTGCCCTGTGTCAGTCAGCAAGGTGAAGTCCATTGAACCACAGTAAACCACCTGCAACCCTTTTCAAATGCATGTCCATCCAATCCTAGCCGTGCCGGCTGTTTATAAAAAATGTATATGAAAAATACAAGTATCTTTATCTTAACTTAAGTGGAACTAATCAATTTCCACCACCTTTCACCATCTCTCTATAGGTTTACGACGACTACTACTTCCAGGTCACGTTAGACGACCTCAGCCCTGAGGCCACACCCCTATCGGTGGTGTGCCATGCTGATTCGCCAGGCATCCTGCCCATCCAGTGGTGTCTGAAGAACGGGGTGGGTCTGGAGCGGCCCAGAGGTTACCACAGCCAGGACTTTGACTGGGCCGACTACCTGAAACACACTGGCACTGAGGCAGCCCCCGACAGCTGCTTCCCCGACGTAAGACTGGATCATGTTTATAGACTCTCTTTCACCTCCTGACAATAGTATTTCTAACCATTGTGTGTGTGTGTGTGTGTGTGTGTGTGTGTGTGTGTGTGTGTGTAGAAATGGCAGAGTCGTAGCTTCATCAAGGACATGTGGCTGGAAGCCGTGAATCCCCAGCGGCCGGCCGAGGTGTGTGTGGCTCAGATCACACAGGTCAGGGGACGCCTGCTGTGGCTCCGACTGGAGGGTAAGACCCCACTCTGTGTGTGTGTGTGTGTGTGTGTGTGTGTGTGTGTGTTTGTGAGAGAGGGAGAGACTGTTTCTTTTCACTCCATTCCTTGCCCTGGTGTCTCCTGTAGGTGTGGCAAAGCCCTGGTCAGAGCGCATCGTTGACGTGGAGTCCATGGATCTCTTCCCCGTGGGCTGGTGTGGGGCCAACGCTTATCCCCTGACCCCCCCCCTCAAGCCTGTCTGTAAGCGTTACACACACACTGCCGGCCTGCCTCAGAGAAACATTCATGTCAGGCCGTACAAAATGAGCTCTTTCTTTTCAACCTTGTGTTTCAGGCCAGAAGCAGAAGAAGATTGCTGTGGTCCAGCCAGAGAAACAGTACGTTAAGTAGATACCGCCTTCCAAGCTTTGTCCAGGAAACACACAGAGCCACTCCACTCTGAGCCCTGGCCTCTTTACTTCCTGGAAAACAAATCCATAACCAGCCATCTCCTCTCACCCACACAAAGCCATCCCTCTAGCCTTTATTTTCTACCACCGCAGTGAAGACACCGCTAGATTTCTTTCTGAGGTCAGCCGTTGTCTCTTTCTTTCTGTGGCTCCATACCTCACCTGAAACAGTAGAGGTTTCCCTGGAAATGGCCCTCTGGAGGCAGTGATTGATTTAGTTGACAAATGACATGTTAGATTCGGGGGGCTGGCGAGTGAAGCCCTGGGGAGCGCAGGAAGCGTCTCCTTAGAGCGCGGAGAAACATGAAGCCTTCAGTAACGCTTTGTCAAGTCACTCGTCCTCTTCATCATCTTCTCCCAGCAGTGTCACTTCTGTGCAGCGTGCTCGAGCTGACAGCAGAAAATGGCCGCCCTCCAGAGGGAATACCGCCGTAGTTTGGCTGCACTGTTGCCCGTTGGACTGTTTGTCGACTTCGTCAATTGATCTGATGGGTGTTTTTCCCTTCCTTGCAGAATGGCTCCTCCCCAGCCTGTGGAGCCCGTCCCACTCAACCTTTGCCAGCCGGTTGCTATGGATACAGGTACTAAATCCACATTAAAGTTAATTTGATTACAGCAATTAATGCTAATGAGTGCTAATTATAATAACATTGGTAGGAGGATTCTGTTTGCGTGTGGGTTTGTGTGTGTGTGTGTGTGTGTGTGTGTGTGTGTGTGTGTCTCTCTTGAATATCAGTTTGGTTGTACGGGGGTTGTTTGTTCGGCCCCCACATGCACCTGTGGCTGTAGATGCACATTAATGAATAAACAAAATGTGTCCCAGCAGTGACAATCAGTGGAACCTCATCTTCTTCTCAGCGTGAAGTGGGGGGGGGGGGGGGGGGGAGGCCACGCGTGCTACTTCTAACAGACTTACCTACTGCACACCTCCTCGTTCCCTTTCCCTGGCGCTAGGCGAACAATGCTGGGTTTTATATTTTTTATGTGTGTGTGTGTGTGTGTGTGAGTATTTGTTTGTTTAAACCTGTCTGAAGAGTGGGGGTGGGTCCTCCACCAGCCCTCCTTCCAAGTTCCTGTTTCTCTTTAAAAGCACTCACTTGCTCATGCATATTCATCACATGTCTGATTGCCATACACCCTGAGCCGTGGAGCCTGTTAGCAGGGAGGCGGGCGGGCGGGCAGGCAGGCAGGCGGGTGGGCAGGCGGGTGGGCAGGCAGGCAGGCAGGCGGGCGGGCGGGCAGGCAGGTAGGAGACGGTGCTCCTGCCGGCTGACGTGGAGATCAGAGGATGGTATGGAGGCTGAGGTGCAGCACACTGCACCACTATGTCTTGACTGAAATGTCCTTTCCGTGCTGAGGGGATTCAACATGATAGCGACTGTTCTTCCCGGTTGGACTGCCCTCACCTGGGAATACTTGAATTTTGTAGTTACGTTTGAGATATTCTGATAAAATTGTTAAAATTATGATTCTGTATATCATATTGTTGAACAAGCATATAATCTCTTAAACATGCAGCCAATCAAAGTTTAGCTAAGACTATATGACTGAATATTTCTTGATGTTGAGCTACTTTGTAATTATCAAACCTGTTCTCCCACCTTCCTTAGGCTCAGCTAATGGCAGATACTGCTGTTCCAAGATCTATATCAACCACCGGTGTTTCTCTGGGCCCTACCTGAATAAGGGACGCATCGCTGAGCTGCCACAGGCCGTGGGACCGGGGAAATGCACGCTGGTCCTCAAAGAGGTAGGCCAAACACACACACACACACACACACACACACACACACACACACATAAGCCTTATCAGAAGCACCAGCAGCAGCAGCCCCCAGCAGAGGAGGAACGGAGTATGCCCAATCAAAAGAGAAGAGGCACACTTAGAGGGGTGGGGTGGTGCAAAGATGGGGGGGGGGGGGGGGGGGTTGAGTGGAGGGAGGAAGGGAGGGAGAGAGAGGGATGAAGGCAGCGGGAGAGGATGGAAAGAGGGAGGGAGGAGAGACGTGTCTTGTTAACCACCTGCCGTCTCTCGGCAGCACCTTCGTTTTAATGTGAGGACCTGTCAATCAGGTGTGTTTACACATACCCCCGCTGTCACTACAGCTCAGTGAGGACAGCCTCGCGTTCTCCTGGGGCCTTATAGTGAGAGCGCGCGCGCGTGTGTGTGTGCGCGTGTGTGTGTGTGTGTGTGTGTGTGTGTGTGTGTGTGTGTGTGTGTGTGCGCGCCGTTTGTATTTTGGTCTCACCTTTAAACGTATGTGTTTGTCACCTGGTTGATTTTTTGTGTGATTTGCTGCAGTCTCCCTTCACAGTAGCCCCCTTTCAGGAAGTGTCGGCCTCCGAGTGCTTTGACCTGGAAGTGACATGGCGTGTGTTTCCCCTCAGGTGCTGAGCATGCTGATTAACGCGGCCTACAAGCCTGGCCGTGTCCTGAGGGAGCTGCAGCAGGTGGAGGGGTCGCAGTGGGACAGCCACGAGGAGACCCTCAAAGCAAAGTGAGCAAACCACCACAGAACCCCCACCCCCTAGGCCAGCAAAGGTTCCATACTGTTTAAGGCCATAGCAACAGTTGTCAGACTGATTTTAGCGTGAGCCCAGAATAACCCACTTCAGACTGGGCTGGTGGACTTGTCAAGTGCAGCCACGCGTCGTATAGGCGCCCAAAGTAGATCCACCAGAGTGGTGTACGCGGCGGCCTCATGTCCCTCTCCTCCCGCAGGTACAAAGGGAAGACGTACCGCTCCACCATCCGCATCGTGCGCCTGGCCGAGCACATCCCGGACTTCTGCCGCAAAGTGTGCCTGACGCTCCAGTGTTGCCCCAACCTCTTCAGCCCCCTGCTGGTCACCGACACGTGTCCCGAGAACTGCTCGGTGCAGACCAAGACCAAATACAGTCAGTATTCCTATTACACTCATTTATGTACGAGTGGAGATAGCCCTCTGGCTGTTTGTCTGTGTGTAGTAAAGTGGATGGTCCTGTGGTGGTGTGTGCAGCCTATTACTACGGGAAGAAGAGGAAGCTTCCCAAGCCACTGGGAGGAGAGGAGGTGGTGGAGGGAGAACTGGCCAAGCCCGCTCGCCGCCGGAAGAAGAGGAAGGCCATCTTTGTCCAGAAGAAACGGCGCTCCTCGACCGTGGACTACACCCAGGCCGGATCCCCACAGGTCTGATACACATAGCACTCTCCTCATTCTTTCTCTCTGTCTGAATGGTTCATGTTATTCCATCTCTGTTCTCTTCCCTGCTGCAGGACAGTGACGAGGACTACGACGAAGACATGGATTTGCAGTCGGGCAGCGAGGAAGGCACCAGCTCCGAGCTGCGCGAGGACCACACGGACACGTCCTCTGTGGAGGTGGGGAGCAGTAGCCGCCCGCGCCGCGCCGCCACCCTGCGCCGGGCCACGTACTCGAGCGCAGCCACAGGCAGCCTGGAGGGGCCTGAGAACAGACGGAGGTCCACCCGCTCTCTGTCGGCCTACAGCCAGGACAGCGACAAATACCAGCCCCCCAACCGGCAGGAACAGCAGGTCGGACCAACACACACTCACACACAAATAATCCGGGCGATATGTATGCTGTAGACTACACACTGTGCACACTCGTGACCCACATTTGACTAAGTGTGTGTGTGTGTGTGTGTGTGTGTGTGCGTGTGCGTGTGCTGCAGGTGGGGTGCGTGGAAGAGGAGGGTCAGTTAGTGCTGGACAGGAACCCTCTGGAGTGGAGCGTGGATGACGTGGTTCACTTCATCACCTCCACTGACTGTGCCTCCCTGGCCAACATCTTCCAGGAGCAGGTATTGTGACACACAGACACTCTCTCTCTTTCTCTCTCCCTCTCTCTCTCTCTCTCTCCATCTCTCTCTCGCTTGGCTAAATGCAATCAATGGCTTTTTCTCAAACACCGTCTCTACTCCTCCTGTCTCCCCCACTGTAGGACATCGATGGGCAGGCCTTGCTACTGCTGACCCTGCCTACGGTTCAGGAGTGTATGGACCTGAAGCTGGGGCCAGCCATCAAGCTGTGCCACCAGATTGAGAGGGTCAAAGTGGCATTTTACAAACAGTATGCCAACTGACCCGGGGCCGTGCACATTCCAAGGAGGAACATTCCAAGGAGGAATTTTCAAGGAGGAACATGGAGTGTCACTTGGTGCCTAGTCATCATGACAGGTTTCCATGCTATTTAATCGGTAGGGAGATGATGATGGTACTGAAAGAAGAGTCTACAAGATCCTCAACAAACAAGATGGTATACTAACATGACCAGTTTGGATTACCAAATGGCGGATCTTTGTTTCTTGGATTTTTCCTTTACCAGGAGTAGGGACATGGCGAGGGGAAATTATGTTACAGTATGAAGGAAGTGACACCTGAGGAGCTTGTGAAGTATCTATGTAGCCACATAATCCATTGTGAGTGGAGGCATGAGGATCAGATACCAAAAAGCTAGGTGGTAGGATAGACTTTAATCAACTGTGAATAGTAGAGCACAAGACAGCGGAGTCACTCCACGTGGAATACAGATCTGTGAAGAGTTTATATAGAGAATTCGAATTTTGAAATTGAGTATTTGTTTGACAGTTTCTTTTTTTCTTTTTTTTAACGTAATTATAGTCAGCACTGCATTTAAGGTATAAAAAAAACTACTGGTAATTTAAGTATTTTTTTTGTTTTAATTCCTTTTTATTTAAGTTGCTTTGATAATGTTAATTTGATTACGATAATCAAATGATGGTGGAAAAATTTTTATAAAATTTCCTAATGAGATTATATAATATATTTTCAATATTTATTATAATCCTTATTTAAGAAATCTATTATCTAATTAGCGGTAGAAACGTTGTCAATTGACGAATATTTACTATTTAGCTTTGACAAACTCCAATCTGGTCTTAGTTATATTAAGAATTTAAAGAAATGTTTCTTAATTTACCTACTTTTAGTGATGTTGGCATAACAAAGTAGAATATTAGATTCAGTACATTCTTTATGCTGTATAAACGTACATATTTTAGGTGTTACTACGGCATGCCTGATATAAAGTACAGCTGTTGTTTTTTTGTTTTTTTTGAGTATCAACTACTAATTTATTTGATCTTAGTTTTGTTTATATTATGTTATAGATTTAGATTTTTTGCAAAGATTCATGTCAAACAATCATGTATATATATTTTGTATCCATCTATGCAAATGCATTGCAGATATTTTTGATAAGAAAAATACATTTTTACATATTTGTGTATCCGGTTCATTAATTATATTTAAGGGCTCCATCTTATTTGCGTTGCAAATTCTTTGGAATTTCCTTCAAAAGTTGTTCACTTACATTACCAAACAGTTATTTAAACAGCAAATCTTTGAGGATAGGTTTCTTAGCAAAAACCTTAGCTAGCTGATGTTACACTAGGATCCTTGTTTGGAACAGTCAGTTAAACAGTAGTGTTTAACTTTACGTTTCGTTATTTCTCTAATTACAATATCCTTGAGCTGCCTATGTTTTTATGATAAGACCTGAAATGTGGCCTTATAGTTCACAAATACTCAACTCGATACTCAAAGGGATTCGCATGAATTCACTAAAGACACTCAGATGACCTTGCATCTTGAACTTTATAGAACATAATGAGGATGTAACAGAAGAGCCCACCCCCCTACAACCCCTTCTCTAATCAGGTTGTTTCACTGTGCTTACAGTTACTATGGTTGCTGAGTTTTCTAGCTAGGACATAAACCTGCCAATTCTTTAACAGTAGTTTTTTAAGATGTGGATGGGCAAAAGGCCAAGCCTTCACTGTAATGCTGAAAAAAAGTCTCATAAAAAGAGTTGGCTCCTGATATACCGTCATAACGTACCTGTTATTGCAAACATGCCCCAGTCTCACAGGGGCTACATGTCTGCCTAAATGGTCCACCAGGTCCATAAGAAAGCGTTTGAGGCCAAACAAGTCCCCTAGCAAGTTCTGAGAGCAGTGATACTGTTTTTTATATCAATATCAGCTTGTTTGTGGGTACCCTGGTAGCTTTATTTCTAGCAACAGAAGAGTAATCATGTTTGTCGTGTTGGTGGTACTTTTTCATACGCACAGATGGCGACCATCTTTGCTGCCGCAAACTTAGTTGCTGCTGCCACTGCTGGCTGGAACAGCAAATCAGATGGTTGCCATCTTTGCTACTCCGTGTGTTGCACTTACAAGGCGTGTAGCGATTGTGCTTCAGTTTTTTATTTTTTATTTACAACATTGTTTAGAAAGACAGACGGTGAGAGATAAAAGCAGTTTAAGTGTTGTTGGCTTGCTTCATTGGACATGTATATAGGTTCTGACTCAGTAGGTGTAATGTGATGGTGAAGGAGCAACAACCCAAAGTAACTTTGTCATTAACACATTGGGCATCCAAAACGCAGCCTCAACAGATCATTGACAACAGAGAGATTAATTAAGCTTGTCCATGTCAGGAGGTTGGGCTTGTAGACGGTTATCTGCTGATCTTCACATAATGAATTTCTCCACGGCCATGCCAGACAGTACAATACTACATCCTTCACAGCCATTAGTGAGGCCGTGTCTGTTTATGAAGCACGAAAGCAATTACCTGCATTCATTGTAATAGCTATTTTATGTAGAACTATAATCGGAGGTAGTCATGCATTCAGCAGCAAAGTTTATTAAATTACATTTAGTTTCTTGCTAATGTAATTCACAAGCGGCAATATCAGATTTGGGGGTCTATTTCTCACCAGAATGTGTGTCTTGCCTTGCCAACTCCGTGGTACAGTTGAATTAATTTAATAGCATACATCTCGCCAACTCTGACACTTTCTATTGAGTCACTCTGAAAAGAGGCTCCCTTCAACTGCTACCTCACATGGTTGCCTGGCAACCTGATATCAAATGTCTGCTTTGCATGATTTTTCCCTGTTTTATGTGAATACAGACTGAACAAGTCATGACTGCAGAGAAGTAAATATGAATTAAGTCAGAATGAGATAGAACAAAAATGACTTTGTTAACCTTCCACGTTCTGTAGGAGTAGCTTTGTGAATTTGTTTTATTTATGATATAAATTGCCTGGATAGTACCCCTGACAAACGCGAATACACTAGAAAATACACATACACCCCCTGAACAATCTCCTTCTGTGCATGAGTGTGTGACAGTGCACAGCTGGGTAAAGGAAAGTGAAAGTGTGCATGGTGTGTGCATGTGTGTTTGAGTTTGCACGTTTGCATGTGATAGTATTTGGGTGTACAGTATGGTTAACGATAAATATGCTCTGGTACGCTACAGCTCTTGTGTTGCAGACTCAGAATCTAGGTCAAAGAAGTACACCCTGCAAATGGTAGATAGACTAACCAAATAGGAAATGGCTTTGTTATAGAAGATTTGTTTTGAAGGGACAACTAAATTAGTTAACAATGCATGGTTACATCTAGTGACAACTATTTCAAACAACCTAAGAAATAAAAGGTGTTCAAGAAAGGTTCTTTGTGGATAGTGAAAACTCAACTTTTAGCTGTTTGTGTGTTAAAATGTTGATACAGTTGATCTAAACTGTGTCAGAAGGCATACTAATTTAAATCCCAAAGCAGCAGTTTAACCATTCAATTAGGCTTGTCTGATGAATTATGCAACCTTTGAGCTTTAGATAAGCTAATAGACAATCCAACCACAGCAAATTGATGAAGTGCTTTTGTGATTTCATCGCTGAGACATGCTTCACAATTGATTAGGGTTTAGTAAGTCACAGTGAGTGCATATCTATAACATCACACCTCTGTGTACCAGCCGAACAGTTGCATCTCCATTGTTCATTATTCATTAGTCATTTGTACTGCCCGTGGGACTCCCTCCCATCTGCTCGGCTACCATTTCCATATGCCTCCACTTACTGAAGGGGGCATCTGAAATTGAAAGTGAGAGAGAGGGGAAAACAGGATGGAGGGAGAATGTGAGTTAGATTGGGAGAGAGAGAATGATGTTAATTAATCTAACTTTCCCCTTGTCTCTCACTCAAAGATAATGCATTTGTTGATATTAACATTTGGAGACTGGATGAAATTATGAGAAAAAATTACGTTAGTGCACTTAATGGAGAATGAATGCAATAGAAAACATATTTTAACTCTCGCAACCAACAGTACGTGGTCCATGTATTGTGTGTTGTGGGACTAATCATGTTCCAATTGTTTCTAGCATGAATTGATGCACACTTTCAGTAATCCTAACAAAGTCATCAAGAAAAAATATTTTTGGGGAGGCAAACGATACCGTGATGTGGGATGAAAACAGTTTACCATGCTTTTGTGTTTGACCATCAGGGTCAGAAATGTAACATGGAGAGGGAGATTGAGAAGGCTCTTACAATGTGGCAACAGTAAATAGTGACAAGGGTAGGGTAAGCTTTTTAAATGAGCACTGCCAAAGACAAACACATTGTAACCTTACACCAGCACTCTATAAGTACTTTCCAGACCCTGATGAAATTCTCATGAAATCCACAACTAAGGGGAATTCAAGCAGCAACTTGCTTGTAGGCCACTATCAGCAGTACACTATGTACAGAACGTGTTTAGAAAAATTGGAAATGTTGTGACTTCTTTTGGAAGATACAGTGAATTGTTGCTTTGGTTTACTTTTTAGGGGTCCAATGTTTTGGAGAGGATTCCTGATACCTTGTTTGTAATCCGAACATCCAAGGTTTTATCATTGTTTAGCCCTAACCCCTACCCATCTGCTGTTGAACACCCAGCCCTAATCAAGGATTTGCTAAAGTATCATACACATTCAGTGTCTTGTGACATATTGCTTTAAATAGCTAGAAGAAAAATACAGAAACAAATGTAAGAAAGTAAAGAAAAAGGATATTAAATTTTATTTTTATCACGATTCATTCATTGATACTTGCCAGGGATCCATGGAATTTGTCACTTAATTATCCCATGTAAAAAGGTTAAAATATTCAGGAAAAAAATATTCCTCTTTCCTATATCTGTTTTACATAAAATGGGCCCCCAAATCTTTATAATATTTGTTTTACTTCTTATGTTGTCCTTAACTACAGTATCTAACAAAGCTTCAAGAATTAAAAGTGAAAAAGGATGCATGGTTATTACGTAGAGATTTTATCCAGCCAACATGAAGGACGTTGTGTGGATTAGATTTGAGTGTTGGAGTGGCCCTAGGGGGTGGGTCTGTCTGTAACATGAGAATGGGACTCTATTGAGTCCATTTTCTGGAAGGTCACAAGACTGACAACAAATAATCCCTAGCGCTGTGTCAGGGAAATTGTAGCCCAGCCTTAGTGAGTGTGATCTGTTGAGAGCTGACATTCAAATTCATCCTCAACTTCCCCTTCATCTTTCCAACCATCATATTTACCCTTATCTGTCCTTGACTGTAAACTATTCTCATTAGTACCTCATACAATTGTTCTGTCTTATACTGTTACATTGTGGTTTTCCACAGGAGTATTCAGCCCAGATGTTTGAAGCAAAGCATACTCCAATTATCATGCTCTAGTTGTTTGTGTGTAAGTGTGTGTGTGTGTGTGTGCGTGCGTGCGTGCGTGCGTGCGTGTGTGTGTGTTCAGTTCACTTAGTATTTCTGGTATTTTCCTAATTCGTTTTGATTGCTTCACATACAATTTTCCTATTATCCCATTTCAAGCAGTTAAATTTGTCCATATTTACAGGCAGTATTAGTAAAGCAAACGGTTGTGGTTTCCCTGAATTCAAAGGTCGTAGTAAGTTTTCTCTGAAATAGCTGACTCATTTCCCCTCATGTCTATCTCCTTACTCTGGCACTCAACGGGCCACAGCCTTGTCCAACTTTAAGTATCACCCCTGAGGCGATGAGTTGGGGCACAGTGTGTGTATGTGTATGTGTTTGAGGCAAAGGGAGATAGAATGTATGTTTATGCATGCTTGTGTGCACTGTTTGTGTGTATGCATGTATATATATGTATGTGCGAGCTGTAGCAAGTCGAAACTTCATTGTAGTGCAAAGCCAGGTATGTCCCCATATAGTGGTTATATTTTTCATGGTTTAAGTGTATTTGTTAACCTTAGTTGCCACCAATGTTCTTTCAATTTAATGAGAATGAAGAGAACAGGACAGTGTATAATCTATCTATAGAATCTGTGTGTGTGTGTGTGTGTGTGTGTGTGTGTGTGTGTGTGTGTGTGTGTGTGTGTGTGTGTGTGTGTGTGTGTGTGTGTGTGTGTGTGTGTGTCTGTGTGTGCATGCGTGTGGCGGGGGGATGGAGGAATTTCTCTGGAATCCTAAAGCAGCTGGTTGGCTGGTGGGCTGGTTTCCATGGAAACGTGTGTAAAAGGAGTGCAGACTCTCTCCCTCAGTCCCATATCAGTGTGGCATACAAAAGAATAACGTTTTTGGAATTACATGCTTAAACCATCCCCCCCCCCCATTTTTTTCCCCACTCTGTATCTGTCTTTTACTTTCTGTGTCTCTCAATTTAATTATCACTGCATATTCTGAAACCTTATTATGATGTGAATCCATACAGTGTAGGCTACTATTTACATATTTTATATTATATTTAACAAACATATTTTTCCCAAATGAAATGCAACAAACCATACATATTTGGATGCTGCATCGCTCACCATGCTTCAACACACCGGCATCATCCATGCCATATACAACTATTATTATTACTTACCAAACGACATTGTATTTTCTTCTTAGAACCTATACCCACTGTCTATTTTTAAAAGCCAGAAGGTAAGACTGTTTCATAAAACTGAAATGTTTTTAGTAGTTATATATTTTATGTATTCAGGGCCGACTGACTAAGACTATGCCCACGTCTCTTTTGCAGCAGTGCCCTGTTAACAAGGCACGGAAATGTTTTTTTAAATAAACCGGAAAAAAAATGTAAGTAAAGAAAAAAATTTGAATAAACAAATAGGTCTAGTACAAATGAGTTACTAACCAACAGTCTGGATACATTGTTTATTATTACACGGTTTAAAGACCGGCCCATTCAAAACCCCACAGTACATGTCCTTCACAGCAGCTCAACACCAGCATACTATGTGTCTGTCTGTCAAGCGATGTTAGTGATGGAGGAGTCCCCTTTGGGTTCTATGCACCGGAGTGGTGGCATCCGACTCTATTACATTTATAATAAGGATCAGGAAAGGACAGTTCAAGGGTTCTTATTTGTAGGCTATTATATGTTCCACAGTTCATCACACACACTTGGTTGACATCTGTCTTTGCTAGAAGGATCATATACTGTAGTAATTTGGCTCTACGCTACTGCTTGCCTTTATATGCAGGTGTACTCAATATGTTTAATTTATACAGTAGGCCTACTCCAGTGATAAGATTATACAACTACAGAGCGGTGTTTCAATTACTGGGACTATAATTGTGTAGGCGGTATTGTCTTCCACGGGAGAGGCAGTAACTTTCAACGTCAGTGTAAACTGGTTTTAAGAGGAAGTGGCCGAACTGGTTCTATGTGGCCCAGTTACTCTGTGATTGTTTGGGCATTTACAATGCAGAAATACAGATGAGGCCGTTTAGGAGACATTTAATTAGCCTGTACGATATTACCCACCGTGATATAGTGTTTTCCAGAAATAGCAAAGACAGTACGTTGCCCATTCATAATATCACTGGGTGAGATCGTTGATGCCATTAGATGAACACTAGCAACACCTTGTGGCAAAAATACAGGAAGCTGCAACAATATACTAAACGTAAACCACTCTGTGGTAAAACCTGTTTGAGAAATAAGCCTAAATATCCCGCTTAGGATCAAATGAACCATTATGTAACAAAACACTATGCCACCATGTGCCTTCAGCGTCATAAGGCCTAATTGGCTATGCAAACGTGAGACATAATGAAGAATAACCTACAGAAGAGGTTAAGAGCGCACATGAAATAAAGTTATATAATTTATGATTTATTTTAGCAACGCTAGCCTAAACGTCAAATTATTTAATTAGAGCACAATTGATGCATCTGACAGATGACAATTGAGGCATCTGGCAAAACACTTAGTGCAATCAACTTTTTCTTTCAAAAATCTTGATTGTCCATGCATTTAGAAATTCCAACGGTTTTACATCCATTGCTAATAAATGTAATGCTTATTATAAATAATAATTATGAAATCAAATAAAATGTATTTATATAGCACATTTCATGCACAGAGGCTATTCAATGTGCTTTACCCAAGGCAAGCAGAAACATACAAGAAAAAAAGATCATGAAAATAACAAAAAAAAACATTTGATAAGAGAAATAAAATAGCTAAGAATTAACAGTTTAACCAAATGAAATAGAGAACATATACGGTTTTTTATGATATCCGTAATATAGTATTAAAAGAAAAAATATCTTTAGCTACAATTTTGGTATGTGCATATTTGACAGCTGGGCGCCAGCTGAATAAATAACCATTAAAAGAATTTCAAATGGATTAAACTGGTTACCAGCCAAAGGCACTAACTAACTTGATAAACTTACAAAGGATAAACTTACTTGATGTTGCTCTGAAAAGTATCCAGTGAGCCATCCTTATCCTTTAGGACTCAACGCATTGCCTTCTGGAGAGTGGCTATTTTATGCAATCAAGAGGATGACTTTTAACGGTAAATAATTTAGGCTTGTGACTTGGAATAGACATACTAACGAAATCCTCTTGGCGGCGATGTTGACTAAAACCTTGTTGATTTATATGTGTAGCAGGCTGAGTTGTTTTTTGTTAACATTTTTCATATTTTAGCCTGCATAGCCTGAACGATGCATATCTTACGCTCGTTATCAAACATGAGGTTATGCGCTATTCATAGCCACAAAAACAATAGACCATGGCGAGGGATAGGCTACAGATCAGGAGCCCATGCAGAGTTTCCATGCGCTAAAGTTCAGCAGATGTTTCAGACAGGGTCCCGCCCCCACTTTCATCCGGAGCTTTAGATCAAGCCAGAGTCTATCAAGCTCGCCGTACACTGCATCAGAGCATACACTCTAAAACTTCAGAGCAAGTTACCTGCTGGATTTTGATATATGAATCACGTCATTGAAGGAAGGGCATAACTGTAGTGCAGAGCAAACAAAGTAAGTCTCATTGGTTAGATATTTAATTTGTATTATGTTCTTCTTAATAACTGAAGATATCACATGTTGAATGTACTGTATACAGTATTCAATGCTGTGTTTAAAACAAAAATGCAATGTTTGGGCATTAAGTTATTTATGGAACTAGATGAATAGTTGAGGCCGCGCTTTGCCAACATTTCTAAACACAACTTTACCTGTACGAGGGTCTTGTTTTACTCAAACTATATAGAAAGGATCACTTAAACATCATTTATAAAGCTAAGCCTACAAGACGTCTTTAAACTATTGTTCAGACCCTTGTCAGGCACCAATTTAAGCCATGAAATTATGGTGCATGAAATTAGCCATTTTTGCTAAGAGGACACACACGACACAGACAGTCATAGACACACAAACACACTCACACAATCAAAGCCACCTTGAAACACACATTCATCTTTGATGGGGTTTAGAAGGGTTCATAGTTGCAGGCCACCTTTGATTTTGAGCCTCTGAAGAAAGATGTTGAAAGGATGCCCAGCGAAAGGTCTCCCCGATGGGGCTCATTGTGTTTGACCTTTGAATGTGTGGGCTTGGTCAATATTATGGAGGAGTTGAAAGAGGTGTGTATGTTTTCGATTTCAATGAGTGTCCTTTGGGTGACCACGGGTGGTGAGGTTGGGTCCAGCCGCTTTGCCTGTCACCCTGCTATCCAATAGAGCACTGAATCCAGCAGCACCCACTAAACCATGGGCTTTGTGTTTCAATTGAGTTCAAAGTGACTGAACACTGAAAGTTTTTATTTATGTAATGTTGATGTCAAACCATTAATATTATTAGTTGCATTGTCGTTGAATGTGGGCCTGGACAGCTCACAGCTCAAGTCTTTTGTATCTGGGCCATTGTTATGTATGTATCATGCACTGTGTATCTATGATTAATGTACAGTAGTACACCGCGATTACTTTTCTATATTATTAATAATAATAATAATAATAATAATAATAATAATAATAATAATAATAATAATTGATTGCATTTGATATAGCGTTTTTCTAGACATTTAAAGCACTTTACACTTTATGGGGTTGACTCACAGTTTGGTCGCCAATGTGTAGGACCCACCTGGTTGTCTTAGTGTTACATAAATGTTTCAGTTATGTGGTTGCCAGTTAAATGGACGTCAAGATAGATTCCCTCTAAATGTAATTCACCAGTTTTGCCCTTAAAAACTGATCGTAATCCTGATAATGTAGGACATACTGTAAGCATTAACACATTTTACAGTACAGCTTGGTTTAGGCAAGGTCATGGCCTATAGTTTGGATTAATGTTAGAAAACAGTGTTTGATAATCGAAGCTCAGTGGTGCCACGTAACAATGAGTGCTGTGTAGTGCTCCTCTAAAGGAATATGGCATTAGGTGCACGTATAAGGCTCAGGGCTGAGAGGGCAAGGAGAATAGAGAGATTTGTATTGGAGTGTAGCTACCACGGCTAGCCCTTAAGATGTCATCACAGGGATTACGCTAAACCATTTCATAATGTATAAAGCTATTCTTGGGATAACTCCATCATCCAAATAAAATCAGGCGATCATGTCTATTTGGAGGTTGTTGTTGTTGTTTACGTATTAACCTGTGTAGCAGTGATTGGTGTTTTAGCAGGCTGTAGTATTAGGGAGCATTGGGCCCCAAATAGTGAAGGTACATGAGGAATCTACACAGGAAGTGTGTGTGGTTAGGTAGCTGTCACTCAAACACAGGAAGTCCCTTCTTTTCAGTGGAGGTGTGCATCAGCAGCAAAGCTGAACAGGTTTTAAACTGCAGAGGTGTCTCCTCCCGAAGTGAACACCTCAACTGAGAATCACAGATGTAGGATGTCCGTGGGTGCATGCTTGTGTGCCCTAACCCTAGTTTAATTTGAAATGAGTTGGAAATCTTACGATATCAGCAATGACTTATGCATTCAGGTGCCTACATATTGAAATGTAATCTGGCAACAAACCTATATTGTAAATAGAAAATAAAGGGTTGCACTGCCATAATACACAAAGTCATACGTTTGCTATAGATCATCTATTGCTCAAAGTTGAAAAATCTGATTTAAAAAAAAAGTTTTTCTTGCTTGACAGTTGAACTGTCAGCATTTACGTGCATATGCCTGTAATTTAAAATCTGTCTGTATCTCTCCCTATATGTCCCTCTGATCCTTTGTGCTGATTATTTAGCCAGTGACCCGTACTGAGATTAAGTTTGCAAAGCATTAGGCTCCAAATGCTTGTGAAGAGCGTATAGGTTTACATGGCTATTAATAGGGCCTTCCCACCAGTCTCCTCTCAAAATTGAGGGCTGACGCAAAGACACATAACCACACACACACACACACACACACACACACACACACAGAGCTCTCAGGCTGGCTGGATTCAAATATCATCCGGACACCCTGTCAGGCGGTGTCCCTAAACTCAGCACTGTGCTGCCACAGAACACCAAGGGGCTAGAGGAGTTAGCAGCAAGCTCGGTATCAGTCCAGAGCTTCCTACGCTGGGGGCTTATATTCATGGTTTCATATACTGTTGTATATTAGGTCAGTTGTGTCACCTGATCTACAGGACAACTGGTTTGCATGTTGCGTTGGGTACTGTAAGCAGTGATTCGTGTGAAGAGTACTCCCGATACGGGTGGGTGGTGAGACCTATCCTGGCAGTTTACCAAAGCTCTCCATTTTGATCTCTGTTTCTTTCACGTTTTCACCTCGCTCTCTCAGACCAACAGCGGGCAGGGTGGACCATCTCCTGAACAGCGACCCCCCCACACAGCTCCACGCAGCGGGATACCGATGCTTCTGTAGCGGGACAGGGGTGCGGTCCAAGGTTCCGTGGAGGTTGTCAGAACCTGGCGCGGCACAACTGCAGCCATGTCTCCGTTCCTGCGCATCGGGTTCTCAAACTTTGAGATGGACCCCGGACTGGCCTACCATGAAGAGGTGCTCAACCCTTACTGTGCCGTTTACATGAAGGAGGCCATTGACACAGGTTGGTCGAAGTGTGTTTGTCTGTGCCTGCCAGAGTGATAGAGAGCTTGACAGAAAGAGATATACAAACACAGCGCGCGCGTGTGTGTGTGTGTGTGTGTGTGTGTGTGTGTGTGTGTGTGTGTGTCTTCCTGTGAAAGAGCACAAAAGAGAAAAACATAACGCAAAACAAGAGGAGCCAGGGAGCTGACAGATGTTGATGTTTGTTCATTTGGCCTATTTAACAAAGTGCTCACTCTGTCTCTGACACAGCAAAAGTTAGTAGCAGGTGTTCTGCTCTTCACATGATTGTGAAAAGAAAACCAAAAGGGTCTAGGTCAACAGTAAAGAT
The DNA here is from genome assembly GCA_026901105.3 of Galaxias olidus. Taxonomy (NCBI): domain Eukaryota; kingdom Metazoa; phylum Chordata; class Actinopteri; order Galaxiiformes; family Galaxiidae; genus Galaxias; species Galaxias olidus. The sequence goes on from JAPMUY010009872.1 coordinate 150,355, forward strand.
TAAAGGTGGAATGCAAACCACAAGGCATTTGTCCAAGTGTCTGTCATGCCACCCTAACTGGCCTTAAATGTTGCTGTTTTGGAGAATAAAGTTGTGTGACTCACGTTGGTATTCTAGCTCCAGACAGTGACAGCGTTTGGACTGATCCTTACACATACGTGCATTGTTCCCATTCTGAGTAGGTTTTACCGTTAGTATCATGGTAGGTGTGACACTTTTATAGACAGTGGCGATGGGAACCAAAGTGGGGTCAGTTGTTTCTTTTCCGCTTCACTTCTCATTATGCGGGTCCTCTGTCACATTACACAGAGACCTGCAGAGGGAGACTAATCTGAGTGTGTGTGTGTGTGCGCGTGCCTGTGTGGGAAGGTACATTGACTCACTGGAAGGTGTCATTTAGTTTCAATTCACTTGAAAAGAAAATAACAGTTTCATAAGGGCGAAGGCTAAATACCTGAAACATTTGTTGAGTTACACAAAATCCTAGTGTTTGCAAGTCTGTCCACTTGTGTGTTTCCTGTTCATTCATTGCTTTTATGGTCCATATAGAGATGAAGGGGGTGAGTCAGGGTCCGAGAAAGCTGGTGGTGGTGTGAAAAGGTTCACTAGAAGTGGGCTACAATGAGGCTAGCCTCAGCGCTCAGCCAGCAGCGGCATGGCGATAGTGGCGCTCAGAACTCAGTTCACCTCAAAGTGACTGCAAATGTAAACAGCTGGCCCCTTTGACCAGAGGAAGTGAAAAAATGAAAACAAAAACAGGTGCTGGGGGTTCACCTGGCCGTTGGACTCCCAGACTCCCCACTAGGTTTCGACTGAAGCCACACAACAGAGACGTGAAAGCACCGTTCCAAATGTCAGCCAACCACCACACAAGGAAAACAGCACAGGAACTCAGTAGGCTAGCTCTGGAGGTTTTCTGCAGCCTGGCATGGAGACTGCATAGCAGGCTAGGCCATAACATGCGGTCGCTGCGCTCGGTGCCAGATGCACCGCGGAAGCCCTCCCTCTGTCCTAATCAGCATACACAGCAACATCTGGCGCGGCGGAAAGTGGTGATCAGCGGACGGAGAAAGGACAGGGCACAGACCAATGATGGAGAGTGTGGTGCAGAGTATGGATGTGAAAAGCTTAGAGGCCTCATGGGAGCATTAATGTTACGTAAGTAGACATCTAGGTAGGCGGTAATATGGCCTGCACGGTGTCTACAAATCCGCCGATTACTGTTGTCAATAAGCTGGGCTGAGAAAAAATATCTGTGAGCAACTGCCCACTGCTTAAAATATAAACTATACAAATAAAAGATGAAAACAGATGAAATGTGTGTATGTGCTTGTGTGCCGTGCGCGCATCAATGTGGGTACGCTCGTGTGTGCGTGTGTGTGTGTGTGTGTGTGTGTGTGTGTGTGTGTTTGTCTGTGTGTGTGTGTGTGTGTGTGTGTGTGTGTCTTTAGAAAAGGGCCAGGTATACAAACAGAAGAAGCCCACCATGTACCCTCCGTGGAGCACCACCTTCGACGCCCACGTCCACCGGGGGCGCGTCATGCACGTGATGGTGAAGGACCACACAGCCGAGCTCACCTCCGAGGCCACCGTGCAGCTGGACTCGCTGGCCACACGCTGCAAGAAGGAGAACGGCAAGCTGGAGATCTGGGTCAGGCCACACAGCCAGGCTACTCATGGCGGCTGTTAGAATAGTTCCTTGTCATTCACACTTTTGGATAGGAGTCCACTGTTTACCCCTTAATCTGTTGTATAAGTTATCTTTCTTTCTTTTGTATGATTAGAAATATACCTTCTCTTTCCCAGCTGGAGATGAAGCCGCAAGGCCGTCTGATGATGGAGGCTAAATATTTCCTGGAGAAGAGTGGTGAGTGACTGCAACCTTGTAACCACCTCCATGTCTCCCTGTCCGGTATTCAGTAGACCTTATAGCTGACTTGGTGTGGTCCATGAAAAGAACCCATGTTACATACTGATAATTATATAGGATATATTTGTAATTGGACCGACCAGTCCAAACAATTGCAACAGGGAATGGCTTTGTTGTTGGCCCACAGTCAGTGGTAATTGACTCCCATTAGATTAAATTTGATTACATCAGATTTATTTATTTTGACAGTATAAAATAAGAAGATATACATATAAGTATAAAAACAAAACAAAACAAGTAACACAATTTATGTTAGACATAAACAATGAATTGTCAATAAACAACACCAATATATATCACATGTCCGAAATGGAGCAGGAAGAAGTAGTATACTTGTCTTGTCCTGCCCTTTTCCCATACCTACACTATTAACTTAAGATTAATTCATTCATTCATTACATTACTCACAAATAAAAATAAACAAACTCCTCGCCTCTGTCTCCGGCATCATCAACACAAAAGAACACATTAGTCAAGAGCACACTGGCAGCTATGCACTTAGACAAACGCAAACATCTCAAACACTCACACACTTGGCTGTCATTGACAGAGGGCTACATTTTCAGTTGTCAGTGACGAGTGGGTAAATACGCGTAGGACTGTGGAACAGGAAGTGAGACAGAGCCCCCTTCCTCTCCGGGTCACATACACTACACTGGAGTGGCACATTCCTATCATGAGTTTGCAGCCGTGTGGAGGAGACACAGTACAAGAGCTCATTTCTCTCTGACTTTTTTTCCTTCTTTCCTTTTCTGTATTTTCTCTTTCTCATCCTGTCTTTTTCTCTCTGTCTGTGTGTGTGTGTGTGTGTGTGTGTGTGTTTGTGTGTGTGTGTGTGTGTGTGTGTGTGTGTGTGTGTGTGTGTGTGTGTGTGTGTGTGTGTGTGTGTTCCAGACGCAGCAGGCCAGAGTGATGCCAACATGGACGGTGAGCGGGACAGAGAGGGCATGTTCGCCCTCCACGCTCGCCGCGGCGCCTTCAAACAGGCCAAGGTGCACGTGGTGAAAGGTCACGAGTTCAGCGCCACCTTCTTCCCCCAGCCCACCTTCTGCTCCGTCTGCAAAGAGTTTGTCTGGTATGGGCCTAAGACACAGACTGAACCATAGTATTTGGGGGGGGGGGGCGTGAAAATAGGTTTATGCATTGATTTTATTGTTTTCATGTATTTCTATAGGGGTCTGAATAAGCAAGGTTACCAATGCAGACGTAAGTGACTCTCGTAGACTTTTCTTATGTCAGTTGTCAATACACTTGTCCATTGCTGTCGGCTTTCATCCACCCCATCTTTGTTCTTTCAGACTGCAATGCCGCCATCCATAAGAAGTGCATAGACAAAGTCATCGCCAAGTGCACTGGCTCTGCAATCAACAGCAAAGAGACAATGGTAGGCCAGGCCAGGAGGTTGCATCCCTTAATACGAAACTGGAGCTCCTTGTATGTATTAGAAGGGGAAAATCCACATGGTTTCTCAGCGTGTATAGGAAACACACTGTTCACTTGGTGTTACGCAAACCATAGGCATTAGGGTATCTTTGGTTTTCTGATGAGTTACTCTGTCTCAAGCTGTGGTTTTTCTGGTTGTAGTGACACACATATATCACAAGGCAGCACACACACACACACACACACACACACACACACACTCACACACTAAAAAAAAAAACACAGTCGCATATCTACTTTTACATAGTTGATTATATTTTTTGAGAATTAGGATATCCTTCCAAACAGAGAGATATCTGATATAAGATGTGTGGTTGTATATAAGAGGTCGACATAGGGTACGTATACTGTACAATGACAAGGGTGTAAATGTGTCAGTCAACTTTGTCAATGTTCAATAAGTACACGCCTAGATAAACTTCACATACATTATGCAAAAAAAGGAAAATAAAAATTAACAAAGCCATTCAAAATGCTAATGTGACCACGGTTTTTACGTGTTCGCCTGCTTCAGATCCACAAGGAGCGCTTCAAGATTGACATGCCCCACAGGTTTAAGGTGTACAACTACAAGAGCCCCACTTTCTGCGAGCACTGTGGCACTCTGCTGTGGGGGCTGGCCAAGCAGGGCCTCAAGTGTGAAGGTGAGGCAGGAGAAGGACCCTCGGCGCAGCCAAATCTATAACCTAACTGTTTTCATAGACTTTAAAAATGTATTTGAACATCTCTCCATTACAAGTAGCACCCTAATGTACATCATATCTTTGCTGGTCATCTCTGGTGTTAGTTAAATCATCAGAGCGGTCTTTAATTACATATTCCTACCTGGTCCTGTTTGACGGTTGTGTTGTTTTGGACTGTGTGTGACTGAGGTACTGTGTTTAATCCTGTGTGTGCTCTGTGCAGAGTGCAGTATGAACGTCCATCACAAGTGCCAGAAGAAAGTGGCCAACCTGTGTGGGGTCAACCAGAAGCTCATGGCGGAGGCCCTGGCCATCATCGAGACAAAGCAACAGGTTAGATATGTACTCGATATGTTAGATATATGTTATCAGTTCAAAATATATCATAATGATTTATTTTCTTAAGTCCAAAGACATATAGCCAGCATCCTTCAGCTTGAATTGAAAGAATGTTCGGGTGAATTAGTCTTAACGAGTCCCAATATTTTTGCCTTACAGTGCAGATACTTTAGTATTTGAGACTGAATTGTGCAGCCATGGTTTTTAGTTCGCAATGTTTTTGCCATGCAGGCCAGAACGTCCAGAGAGAGTCAGATCCTTTGTCGAGACGGGCCAGTGGGCGTGGGCCAAGCGGGCGTGGCCCGGGAGCCTTCGGGGGTGTTGACAGGTTTAGCCGCCATCACACCGCTAGCTCGTAGAGGTGAGACCTCGATACTGGTAGCCGGCCTTCAGCTCCTACACCTACACGCTCTCTTTGTGAGCAAGCGATGCATGTGAAGTGTAGTGCACTGTAACTCCTGTAGCCTCTTATAACCTTTTGTTCTCATTCATTGTCTCCTTTTTCACCCATGTACACAACCCCCCCCCCCCGTCCGTTTGGTCTGTCCTCAGAGCTGCAGGGAATCTCCTGGGAAGGCCCCCCGGAGGGCTGCAGGCCGATCTCTGAGGCAGAGGAGGGGCTGGAGGAGCCACTGTATGCCGTGCCCAGAAAGGAGCATCACAAGTACACCATTGACAACTTCATCCTGCACAAGATGCTGGGCAAAGGCAGCTTTGGCAAGGTAACAGAGAGGGACATAGGAGGAAGGGGTGGCAAAAAAATGAATAGCCAAAGAGAAGGCGGGAAGAAGGGAACATTTTGATGGAACGAGGAAGCAAAGACAGATAAACGGAGGGAGGAGTGGAGAGAAGAAAGGGAAGGGGCGAAGGTAGGGACAAAAGTAGAAGAAATGGAGTAAGAGGGATGGCTCAGGTCAAAGCAGTAGATGGAGGGATCAACAAAGAGATAAAAAACAGCACTGGGAGCAGCGGCGATAGGCATCTATGTTCAGCGATCCCAGACTAGCTTGGACTTTGTCCCCGTGGTGTCAGGTGTTCCTGGCGGAGATGAAGAGCACCAAGGAGTTCTTCGCGGTGAAGGCCCTGAAGAAAGACGTGGTGCTGATGGACGACGACGTGGAGTGCACCATGGTGGAGAGGAGGGTGCTGTCGCTGGCCTGGGAGCACCCCTTCCTCACACACCTCCACTGCACCTTCCAGACCAAGGTGCTGGAACACGCAGACACACACATGCACATACACACAACGACGCGGAGAGAGAAGGCTTCATGTGTGCCCTCCGTACACACAGGATACTGTTGTGTTATTTTACATACCTACCTACTCAGTGACTTATTCAATATTCATTTTCAATTTGATAAGCTTTAGTGGCTTGAAGTACTGTTTCTGAAACATCCGTCAAAGTTCCCTCACTTTGACACTCTGGCATTATTTGCTACTAACCCGTGGTTGTGTGTTGCAGGAGAACCTTTTCTTTGTGATGGAGTATCTCAATGGAGGAGACCTCATGTTCCACATACAGAGTGTCCACAAGTTTGACCTGCAGAGATCGACGTGAGTGAGTCTTCCTCACACACCTAACCAGGTCCGTCTGCTACTCTCCCTCTATGGGACCTTTGTAACACCAACCCTCTGCCACTGCCTCTCTCCCTGATCTGGTTCAGGTTCTATGCAGCTGAGATCATCTGTGGCCTCCAGTACCTTCACTCCAAAGGGGTCGTGTACAGGTAGGAATGCATTTACAGTTCACAAAGAAAGTTACAACTGCCTCTCCCTCGCAAATAAAAATAAAAAACCTGAAGTAAAACATTTCATACGAGATCCGGCTCATGTAGCAACCGTCCTATTGAATCTCTGTCCGTGCTGACTGCTCCCAGAGATTTGAAGCTGGACAATGTCCTGTTGGACTCGGTGGGCCATATAAAGATAGCGGACTTTGGCATGTGTAAAGAGAACATGCACAAAGACACGCGGACATCCACCTTCTGCGGGACCCCCGACTACATTGCCCCAGAGGTGAGAGCCTGCAGACAGTGGAAACATATCTGCAGTAAAACAACAGGGATATCAAAACGTACCAATGCACTCAAGGTCTTTCTTCCGTGACCTTAGAAAAGGCTGAAATGTAAGTGCTCTTTAAGCAGTGTCTTGGAAAGTACTGAAAACATGATGCAAATGTGATGCAATCTAATGTGTGTGCGTGCCTCAGATTCTGTTGGGTCAGAAGTACAACAGCTCGGTGGACTGGTGGTCCTTTGGGGTCCTGCTCTATGAAATGCTGATTGGCCAGTCTCCGTTCCACGGGCGGGATGAGGAGGAGCTGTTCCTGTCGATACGTACCGATAACCCCTGTTACCCACGCTGGCTGACCAAGGACGCCAAAGACATTCTTATCAAGGTGCGCCTCTGTCTGTTTCAATGTATATATGTGTGTGTGTCCTTGTCTGTGTGCTTGCGTAGGTGTGTAGGTGTGTCTATTTATGCCTCAATGACATGTGTCTGGTTGAGTGTGTGCGTGCTTCTGTTTGTGAGTGTATGTAATTGGACGTGCATGTCTGTGTTTATTCCTCAATGATGTGTCTTTTTCAGGATGTGTGGTGCGTGTGTGTGTGTGTGTGTGTGGGGGGGGGGGGGGGGGGTAGGTGTGTGTGTGTGGGTAGGTGTGTGTGTGTGGTTGAGTGTCTGCATTCATTTCTCCATGACGTGTGTTCGTTGCAGTTGTTTGTGCGGGAGCCAGAGGAGCGGCTGGGGATGAAGGGAAATATTCGTCAGCACAATTTCTTCAAGGACACAGACTGGAACGCCTTGGAGCAGCGGCAGGTGGAGCCGCCCTTCAGGCCCACCGTGGTAAGTCACCTCACCTAAACGGAGCGCAACAACATCTTCTATCCTCCCGTGTGTGTGGGCGCCTTTGTGTGTGTCTGCGTGTACGTACGTGTGTGTGAGCACACATATGAGTATAACACCTCCTGTTTTTCCGTCGATGCAGACGTCGCCAAGTGACTGCAGTAACTTTGACAAAGAGTTCATCAACGAGAAGCCCAGGTTGTCATGTGCCGACCGCGCCCTCATCAACAGCGTGGACCAGACTATGTTCAACAACTTCTCCTTTGTCAACCCAGGCGTGGCTCGCGTGAAGGGTCCCTGATCCAGCCAGGGTAACGCACGACAGGCGTCCCAGACACCGCCTGCTCACAACCACCACTACCACAGCGTATGATAGGCAAAGCTGATGACGGCCATAGCAGTGGTACTGACATATACAGTATATTTAGAAAAATTTTAAAAAGAATTGACTTTGTGTAGAGAGAGTATGTGACGATAAGAGTAGGTTTCCTCCATATCAACGTTGTATGTGATGAATTGTATTTAAACAACCTGACACAACCCCACTCCAAGGCAACAGGGATCTAGGCTGTCAGCCTGTAATGTGCGCAGTCATTCAGTGCATACTTGGATTGTTACTTGATGTTTTATTAATTTACATGGCCGTATTTTTTGTGAAACATCTACCCACTACTGTATATTGGTAGCTAAATATTGTCTGTTACTGTGCATGAGCAGGGATAAATTATAATGGTTTATGTTTACATGTATCTTAACTTTGCACCTCATTTGGTATTTGATTTATGTATAAGGATTCTTATCAGGGTCCCACAGTTACTGTTTTTGGAAGATTCCACTGTTTTGTTTATGTGACTATTACAATAAAATAGGACGTTTTGTATACACCTTTTATAATCCCTTTCCGAGTTTGTCTCTTTTGAGTAAGCGCAGTAGTCGATTTGAAACCCAGTCCATGTGTTGAAGTAAGCAGTCATACTGAAACCTCACCTTCCTGCCTGTTGATAGTCACCATTGCCACCGCTACCACCCACACACAGTAGGTAGATTCTCTTCTCTTCCTGTGTTGTCCCCCCTCCACCCCAAACAGGTCACATCCAGAACTGCTGCTGAATGTGATCATCATTCTGTCTGACTGCAGTAAGGCACCATAACGATTTATTGGTACCTTCCCTGTCCAGTAGAGGGCAGCCTTACACAATATTCAGAGAGACTCAGCGGTCCACTTTGGGCTCCACTGGACCCTGTGGTACCCCTTTCTATCCTCCGCTCCCCGGTCCTGTCTCTTGTGCATGCCCCACTCTCTTGCCAAACCTGAAAATCTTGTTCACTCTCACTCTTAATGATCAACCTGTGGTGCTCTGTCAAACCTTTACCCTATTAGTTTGTCCTGACTAGGCCAAAACTGATTACAACTATTTGTTAACTACCATGGTTCCAGGTACACTAAGCCCTTTAAAGTATAAAACAAAACATTGGAAGTGTATTAAAATAGGACTTGATTTTAATCAACTATATAAATTATACAATCTATAGTCAGACAATGTGCACAGTACTTTAGCTAGATCGCTTTATTATTGGACAGAACATATAGGAGGTTATCCTTAAGGCAACTGAAAAGTAAGTTTTTGAAGTTTAGATAGAGGAGCAAGCTGTAGACAAAAAAAGATTGTGACTAATTCTAGACTTCAATTTCAGAGGTTTTGTTGATAAAAACTACAACAAAATTTAATTTAGCCGAAACTAGGACCACTGCACGGAATATGAAGTCAGCACCTTTACTCTTTCTTTCCTCAAGAGGGCAGTGTTGGGTTAAACCTCCAGCCCAGATTTACAGGAAAACCCGTGAAAAGCTTGCCCCACGTGGTACCTCAGAATTGTCACGACAAGAGACTGACTCATTTTTGGTCAGTGGAAGTGAGTCATAGTGGGATAGATTTTTATTGGTTGTCTATCTTTGGTCAATTAGGACAGAATGCAATTCCAGTCAAATGCCATGTATGGTCTATGTTAATCTAGTGAGAGAAGAATGTCTCTGTTTAGATCAAATGGAGTTAGTAAGGATTACTGGGTAACTGATTTACACAAAGAGGTCCCCATCACGTGGCTGGCATCCAGCTGCTAGACAGATTATTGCATTATCATTGGGCACATGACATCTCTGTTCTAGACAACTGCAATAACACGTGTACACACAAACACCCACACACTTATCAGTCTCATCCTCAGACATTAGGTCTTTCATGATACTGTATATTCTTTGATGACTCTGCCAATTCAATTTTAGAAAATATTTCCATTCATGGTTGTGGATACCAAGCTGAGCTTTGGGTGTGATGTACACTGGGTCTGCATCATATCAATGTATGTGTACGTTTTCTTATGTAACATTTGTTAGACGGTATCTTTGAGTTGGCAGTCACAACCCCTTTATAACATACTTCATGGCTTTGTATTACATCATGTAAAAATTGTGTCCATTAGGAAGGATACGAGTCATCATCAGAGAATCCCCACACAAAGCTAAAACGTCATCCCCACATGATTATGTGAGTTAAAGTTCACATGACATCAATTGCAATCGGTCGATAATTTTTTTTTTAAGCGTACTGGATTGAAACTGGGAGGTGATCTGTATGTTGTTAGATTTGTATACAAGTCAACCAAAGGTCTTGTGTGTTGTATTACTTTACATTAAATTAATTAATAATGCAATTACTTGTGGGGTGGGGGGGGGTACTCTGGGGAGTATAGGTAGAACTGCAGGAAGTGACAGGTCACAAACTGCAAGCACACATAAAGTGATCCAGAGATGGACGATGGCACGATTCATGCAATTACCACAGTTAACTACTCTCAACACAGCAGTTTACATTGTTTTCTTTTACCATTTCTAAGTATAACACCTGTCATTGTGGAAATTCCCAATTGAATGGTATTCCACAACGATGGCCCCTATAGAGGCCCCTAATGGCTGCGTTGATGGGCCGGAGGGAGGGGGAGGAGACTCCACTGAAAAAGATAGGGCTTAAGGCTATTAGAGCTGCCGGGTTCAGAGGTTCAAACGGGTTACAAGTTTCCAGCAGTAATTCTCTGTTGCTCTGAAGTTAATGTCATAATGTTGCAATGACTCGGAATCTGAGTAGGTGCATGTCACCAAACCAATGCAACATGTGTATCTGGTAAAACAGCATTTTTGTCCCATCACATTGACTTTCACATCTCGTATAGAAGGAAGTTCCTTTAGAAATCAGCCTAAGCTTGCAAGGACAGTGTATCCTTGATATAGAGGTTTTGTGTAACCAGGCAGATTCTGATGAAACCGAAGGAAACCGTTTCTCAGCATTCCCCCAGCGTTCACGTTGCCTCCTGTAACAAGGAAATAATGAAACTGTAAACAGTACTGTGTATTTCTCATGTGGTCCCTGTCCACATCCTGCAAGAGGTGAAGTCAAATGTTAGATCAGTCGCAGGGTTTTGGTACGACAATCATTATGCAATATGGGATGTTTAAACTATAACTAATCAACTGATTTTGACTTTATTTTAGAAAATCCCATCACAAAATAATGTATTAGAACTTATTTTTAAATATGGGGAAGTCATAGTTTAGGGTAAACTCCACCAACAAGCAACATTAGTCCCTTTTGTTTAAAAAAAGACCCTGTTAAACTCCATCAGCTCCCTTTGTGTTCATGGCGCCTTCATAAAAAGTACCATGAAAAGGTCCAAGTCAGTCCATTACTATTAGTAAGTGACACAGCAGCAAACACACAGGTTAAACTAAATGTCTCTGTTAAAAGTGTGTGGAACGTGAACTCTGCTGCCCAGCATTGTCCAGTCACCATGCAAGGACCTTCCTTATGGAAACAGAGCATTGTCAATTGTTTATTCTGACCGTGTGACCACTACAGACACAGGCACACACACACTCACCCCCCACCGCTCCCCCTACCAACACACACACACACACACGCACACACTCCGATTTACAGTGACAAAGGGGGCAAATAAAAACCACAAAGCATTCATCACAACATTCATCTGGTCTCTGTCTTACACTGAGTAATGAATCTGGCACGCAGGTTGCATTCGATGGTGGATGTGTATCATGTTTCTTATTTGGTAAAGGGGCATTATATTTGTCATATAATATGTAATGTAATACCAGAGACCAAGGCCAAGCTTACATGTGGTTTGTGTACACACATTCTCTCACACATACTCATTTACATACACATTTACATACACACACACCTGGACCCATCGCTATACTGTGCACCTCTGTACATTCAAGGTACATTTTGTCAGCCATAACAAGTAAAAGTGCAAATAATCAGTCTGGCAACAAGAAAGTGTGCACTATGGGAGTCAAAATTAGTGCACTGTGTCAGTTAATTTGCAATGTGTATGTTAGCATGTTCACGCAAAAGGTTCAAATGGGCCCAGAGGAGAGGAGAGGAGAGGAGACAGACCGTAAACAGAGATGGACCAAATAAGAGGAAGACTGATGAAGAGTAAGAGAAGTAGAAAAGAGAACCACATCTCCAGCGAGAGTGGTACGTGCCATCGGTCAGCCATCCCCTTCAACGAGATGTGAGCAAAGTCACGTCCACCTGAAAGTGGTCGCACCCATACAGTAATCCCCCTCTTTCTCTCCTCCCGTCCGCTCCCTCTCCCCTTCCGCTGGTCTGCTTTCACTCTCTCGCTGGCACTCTCTAGTCTTTCAGATTGAAATAACGAATCCCACAGTGATGTGTGAAGGCTCACGTACCTCTGCTTGGGGGGGGGTAAAGCGGAAGAAAACCATGAAACCTAATCTCCTCTCTCTCTCACACACACACACACACACATACACAAACACACTGGCTGAGTCTGCCAGTTGGGATCCCTGTGTCAGAAGCTGCAATCCTATTACAGTCAACCCATTCACTCAGCCCCTGTCCTCAGCACAATGTTAACCTACCGGGGCTTAAAGCACAGTTTCCTCATAGCACACCAGGGGTTTTCTGTGACTCTTTTCACTTCTCACTTTCAATTATAAAATCTGTATATTTCCAGGACTGCTCATTGGCCAATTGAATGTCGTCATCTGACTGTGAAGTCATGAACTGAGTCAAACTCAAAGTTGTACTACATGGTAAAATGCACACAGCCTTGGTCTTTAACAGATCCTCTGTGGGCGGACTGCTCTTCAACATTTTGCCCAGTAATGTTTGGTTGTGGACGTTTGTTTGGAAATTGAACCGGGCACACAGATGTAGACTGCATGAATTGGGATGATAGCTTCGTCAAATCAAATCAAATGAATTTGTAAGCACATTTTTTACACATATTCAGTGTGCTTTCATAAAGCAAGCAGAAACGTACAAGGAAGAAATACAAGCTGAGGCACTCGTTTGATAAGCAGATGTATGTTCTCATAATTGCCTTCCATCCCTGAATTCCAGCTCCTGCCTGGGTGCTGTTTGAAGCTATATCAACACACAAATACGATAAGGAAGTTATTTGTGCCAAAAGTTATCTTGACCGTTTTTGAATATGCAAATGTTGCACAAGGACTGACCCAACCTTGTTTTCTTTTGGTCTAGTTAGCTTTGTTCAATTCAAAGCAAAGTGACTCACATTTAAGCCATTCACACTCCCCATCCCCACCAATGAACATGTATACAAAGAGAGGAGGACTGTATCCCACCCTGAAATACCACTCGACAAAGAAAGGGCAGAGTGAAAGGAGAAGGGAGTCTTGCTGTCTGTCAGAGTCTCTCAGTGCCTGCCCTTTTAGGGATGGCAAACTGCGTGTTGAAATGAGCAAACAAACGTAACAGTCACAAAGGTGTGTTTACGGACACTGACGTGTGATAATCACTTGGCCATTTATACATCATAGCCCATTTCAGGTCAGTGGTTAAGTGAGTCTGGGCACGTCTGTTGGTATTTGCTTGTTGATACGGCTTTCCTGGTGACCTTCAAATGGGCTACTGGGTATGAGTCTGTGTGTGAGTGAGAGCATGATGGAGGGAGAGATGGGGGAGGGGGTTGCTGGTATGAGGTAGATCCATCGGAGGTATTTAGACAGACAGGATGGGGGGGGGGGGGGGGGGGGCAACAATAACAAACAATAACAAAGCAAGTACCATCATATTGTCATATCTCATCTCCCAAAGGCGGACTGAGAAAAGGTCAGTGATTTCTCTGATCCTGTTAACACTGGCCGAACAAGTGGATGTGGATTCCCCTATGACAACATAATGTTAATTCCTGTCTCTGCATGGTGAATAGGTAAACCTTTGCCAATCCCATTCCTGTGTCAGCCTTATATTAAAGCTCTATTTATGGCCTGTTGCTGGCTAAGCACTGCCAGCTACTGTACCGCGGACCCAGCTGCTCCATTCCGGTCTGACTCGGCAGCTTCTATCTCCCACAGGGATTACCTCCGAAAACACACACACACACACACACACACACACACACACACACACACACACACACACACACACACACACACACAACGTCCTTTGTGCATCCCCTCACCTCAAATACACACATGAAATGCACACACAGTGAGTGATCACCACCATCGTCCTCAATATTTATTCGTGTAATCCATAGCATATTCAAAAGCACATGAACCAACTGCAACAACTATATGCACTGAATTTTTTATAGAACTACTGGCATAAATAGTGTCTGGTTTATGAGCTGAATGATGATAAACTGGGCTGGGTGCATATCCTGGTGGAGGCATTTGGAAAAAAACAGACTCAGTAGCCCATGCAAAGTCGAATGAAAAGTCATTAGATCATTATTCCTGTACGTGTGTCCGGGAGGGTATGAGAGAGTTTGCACTACATGGCAGCAGTCACATCCACACCACTCACTGCTGTAGCTGTCAGCTCACGTGTCCTTCAGCCAGTAAATAATACTGTCTCGCTCTGGGGCCAGTCATCAGCAAACTGCGTGTGGGTGCCTGTGGGTGTGTATGTGTGTCTGTCTGTTTGAACGGTATGGATCTACTTTCATTCCATGGGGACTGATTTCCATCCGGGTTCAAGGCTAATTATTATAGTAACATATCGTATTGACATCTCTACCCAGTTGTGCATCTCTGTCACATGCACCAGGCACCCTAAGTATGGAAACAAACAGTATGGATACTCATTAAGTCAGATGAATGATTACTCACATTGACGTGCCAGGCCACGTACGACACAAAGTGCGTGAAAATGGTTCCTATCTATATTGACTAAACGTCATGTGAAACGTGCTGGGTTTAACGCGAGGGGTCGTACTGGAAGGCAGTGTTCGGCGCTAATCCGTTCAGCCAGACAAAGACCTCTGAATGTGGGCCACAGCCAATCTGCCGGTCGTCTGTCTGGACACCACCAGAGGACAGGAGTGCAAATGGCTTAGTTTTCATGGGATGGGCTCACTGTTAGCACAGTTCAGTCTGACAACCTCATCAGTCCTAAAGGCAATAAATATATGAATGTGTTTAAGTTTGACTTTGTTGAATCTGCTGTATAATTTGAACCCCCCCTGCCATGACATATCCCAGACACCACTCAAGAGGCAGGGAGCCCACATACACCAATCCCCTTTTGGAAAAGATTAGCAGGCCCAAGGTGGCAGTTAGTGTGGAGATAGGAGTCATTTACCATCACCTCATCCCTTCGGTAAGGCACAGAAACTGATCGTAACTTCAGGTCATTTAAATATCCAGACCCGCTCACATTGGCATGGACAGTTTGATTGTGACCATGTGTATCTATGTGATTGGTTTGTGTAAGCATATGCAGTTATGACAGGTTAGGTCAGCAATGCAGACTTCGACTGTCTGCGTTAACGTTAGACAAAGCTTAGAAGATGTCTGTTGAGATTGTGGAGAATAAAAAGAAATCAAATTGGCAGAGAGAAGAGAGGACCAGACTCTCAATCTACCATGTAAATCTGTGGTAGTGTATGTGTGTGCGTGTGTTTTAGTGATGAGTCAAACACGAGTCATAAATTATTTGAGTGTTCCAACTAGACTAAAATAGTTCTATGTAATCAAACTAACTTTTGAGATATTTATGTTATGAAATGTATGGAATTGGACCAAAGAAAATCAGTACAGAAACATAAACAAATAAATTAATTCATACTAGAATGGATTTATTAGTCCAGTAAATAAAATATATACACAATGTGTCGTACTCCAATAGCCTTTCCTCTTTAATGGGGCTATGCTGAGTCAGTCTAAACACGGAGAAACGTGCTCCAAACCATCTTTAAGATACAAATACTATGCACAAACAGTATAAGAAAACATATCTTACAAAAAGTTCAAGTATTCAAAGTTAACAAATCCATTACTGTCATTTAGTGATATTTCATTCAGGCCATGCTTTCTATTAGGTATCAATCTATAAAAAATAAGCTCTTCGGTTATTTTTCAAACACTAATTGTAATTATCACTGTTATGCGTTTCTTCCCGCAATATTTACACTCCTTCTCACAAACGCAATTCTTAATTAACAGAATGCATTGTTATAACAAAAATATAAGTATTGTACTACATTTACAGAGCAAAGGTACATTTGAGCTATCAATGTCACCTTAAATCGACATAACCATACATAAATACATTTGAGCAGAATAAAAAAGTTAAATAACAATAGTAAAACAAATAAATTATAACATGGTATTGGTACAGTAAGTTGTTATGGAGGAATTCTAAGCATAACAGCCTGCTTTACTGTGAGCAGCAGAGCGATGGGTACAGAGGCAGCATTGAACTTTCAGATGAAGCACTATAGGCACTCAAAATTACATAACGTAGTGTGATTCCATGGGTCATCTTCATCATGCCTACACTTAAATTTGCTCTGACAAGGGATTATTTGTTTTTTTATAGCACAGTCATGAGCAAGAACAATTTTACAACAATACAATTCCTACATGACACTTTTGTTAGACACAACAAAAATGAAAACAACTTATCTTAAAATAAGAAGTGAAAAAAACAGCACACTACTGAAGAGATGGTTACATTGTAAACGATTGTTTTGACTTGTGCAACAACACAGAAAATAGGTACCGAACCATTTGGGTAAATCTGGGCACGCCATTCGCATGGCTCTTACACTTGTTTAACAGGATCCCCTTTAAGGTGTGTTGGTACACAATTCTCTCTTAACAAAGACTAAACCAGACAGCTGTATTTGTAACAAAACAATACAAACTTCAACATTAAACCCCCAAAGTCGAGATGACATGACATCTGCCCATTACAAGGAAACGACCACTGACAGGAACAGAAGGAGGAGACATTCGGCTGGCCAAATCTTCCGCAACATTCAATGAACACCCACTCTTGTTTGTGAGGTTTCGTTTGATTAGATTTGAAAATGTATTAGTTGCACCCCGTGATTCTTTAGAATCCCAGCCCTATGCTTTCAGAGGCAGAGTCACCTTCATGTGCGCTGCCCCTGAGAGAGAGACAACGAGAAGTGCAGAGAGTTAGAGAAGAGAAAGTCTCAGTAACTGTCCTGTGATAACCAGGAAGACAGTGGAGAAACAGCAACGAGGTCCGTCTGAAGAGGTCATCGAAGCTGTCCTCTCCCGCTCCGCTTCCTGCAGTGATGGCTCAGTTGAGGAATCGTTGCAATCTCTACAGGCACAGCTGCCGTACCTCCTGGTTCTCTTTTGAATTCCTCTTCAAGTTCTGGGAAAAACAAGGAGACAAGACGGTTAAAAGACAGAAGTGCCATCATCAACTGGTAAGGAGCACATAGGTGTTGGAAGCGTGCCAATGTTCCTAGACTTGGCACAACTATGCTGGTTCTCTTCCTAATCCGCAACGCACAGTAGGTTACATCACCTACGACTTCTCAGGCCTTGGGCTACATATGCTGACTCATTAGGAATATTTAGAGAACGGAGTAATGTACAGTATGCGTGCACTTTCAAACGCCACACAGTATACTCTCGGTGTCAATTAGAGAAGTATACAGTGCTTCACGCGATTCTCTTTTAACACTACTGCATAAAGGTGGCATTGCCACCATATAATTAGGGAGAGTCAAATAACAAGGAGCCTGGTCTCAGGACAGTTTGGCTGAGGACATCGAAGATGAGCTGACTGTTATAGTCACACCATGCAGGATGCTAGTCCAGTGAACAGAATGAAATCCACCAGCGGCGGTGACAGAGGAAAGGAATGTTGGACTGGAAGTACATTGTAGATGGGACTGGAGGGGCATGGGGACAGGAGGGAATCACATGCAACATTCCTTTTTACAAAAGCAACGGAATCGTTTTCAAATGATCAAAAACAACAAACGAATCCACGGGAAACTGTTCAAAAAACAACCGTAGATGTTCCAAATGATAATGATTTCCCGTTGGAGACAGGGGGGGGGGGGGGGGAACGTCCATACTGTATGTAATACACGGAGACAGAGAGAGTTGCTACTTACAGGCAAACATTGCCAAGCCAGTGCTGCACGGTGTTGAAAAGGAAGGGGGTGGGAGGAGTCAATGAGAAAGAGAGAAGGGGAAGAGTGAATACTAACGAAATAATACAATGTGTCCGTGAACTCAGGACACAAGACATTTCGAGACAAGTCTTTGTCCTGTGTTTGAGAACCGCCTGCTAAGACAAACACCCCGACCGACCTCACTCTCAGCCCCAGGCCCGTTTTCATGCAAGATGAACACTACACACGCTTTCGTAGGACCCACCTGTCCGCTCAGGGAGAGGGGGTGGTGCGTGGGGCTGCAGAAGGCCCGCGGCGAGGGGGGCAGCCCCTGGATGGGGGCCTCGTCCAGGTGGTCGATACGCGGCTTCTTGATGTTGGCCTCCGGGCTGGTCAGGGGGGTCACGCTGTTCCTCCGGATCATGGTGCACGGCCCCTTCTTTACTTCCTACGGAGAGCGGCGGGGAGAAGGAAGTGTTGAGTGTCACGTCAAAGAGAGTGGAGGTGAAACAGGTTCAGGGTAAAAGATGAGAGAGAGAGAGAGAGAGAGAGAGAGAGAGAGAGAGAGAGAGAGAGAGAGAGAGAGAGAGAGAGAGAGAGAGAGAGAGAGAGAGACTGTGAAGACGTTCACCTCAGGCCGGTCTCTGTGGGTGTTCACCGACTCCACATTCAGACAGATGGACTCCACTTTGCACCCTGCACGGACACACACAGGGCATGATTACACCATTACTCAACCTCACCGGAATCATTTCCTGCACTGTCATAAAAAATCAGGGCTGCCGGTGACAGATCCTTACCATAAGCCACTGGGGTGAGCTTCAGGACTGTATGGAGTGGACACTTCAGGTAGGGCATCTCATCTGAGACAAAAAGAAATAGGGGTAAAATGTTAGAGAATTCTGAGTGTACACCACATAAATGGGTACACTGGTGCCTGCTGGGAGTTGCGGTTCTACCTGCACTCTTGTCCAGGAAGTAGGCCAGCAGGCAACGCATGACAGCCTGGTGGCAAATTACCAGAACATTCTCCTGTCTCTCCAGCTCCATAATGACTGGCTCCACTCTCATCACCAGGTCCTGGTACGACTAGAGGGAGAACAAAAAAGAAAATAAGGCAACAACAAAATACTGTCTCTCTCCTATCCAGTTACAGTCCAACAATTGAACATGACAGTGGAAAGATGAGTGTAAGTGTAAGAGAGGTTTTAGGGCTTTGTACCTCTCCTGATGGGTATCGATAGTAGTATTTGTCCTGGTCTCGCAATGCAAACTCCTCTGGGTGTTTTTCTTTCACCTCATCGTAGGTCATTTCCTCACACACGCCCTGCAGCAACACACACATATTACATTAGACTAACTCACCGAAACCACAACCCACTTGAGTGTTTTGCATGCGTGTGGGTTATTTATTTGTGTCAAGAGAGAGAGAGAGAGAGAGAGAGAGAGAGAGAGAGAGAGAGAGAGAGAGAGAGAGAGAGAGAGAGAGAGAGAGAGAGAGAGAGAGACTCACAGCGTCTATCTCGTTGAGGGCCTTCCACTGTTCATAGGGCACACCCAGGCTCTCAGCAGTCTGGATGCTGCGACACATCTGGCTTGTCCACACCTTGAGATCCTTGCGGTCCTGCTCCTTCACAAAGCGGGCCAGAGCCCCTGCAAACTACACACAGGAAAAGAGAGTCAGACTTCGACATCTGTTGTATGTTTACATTTATCTGGGCTGTTTGGGGTAGGGGTTTCTGCTTGTGTACCTTTTTGCCGTGTGCAGACAGTCCTGGGTCTCCCCCAAGTCGCCCCTGCTGGTTGTGGGTGCTCTCTCCATGGCGACAAAGGTAGATTTCCCGTGGCTGCACGTGGATGTTCATCAGGTAATAGACGATCTTACTTTGGATGTGGTCCTGGATCCTGTTCACCAGGAAGCGCCTGCCTACGTCAATGACTTTGATGAAGGACAGATCCCTGGAAAAGCGATTACAACCAGTTTAGACTGGTTAAAAACTACATTGGCAAACTGCAGTTTATATATTTTTGGTGTTTGCAAAAAATGGGTTCACCTGTCATATTGGTCAGGGTCCAGAGGCTCGTACGACACCCTGTAACACTCTATTCTCTTCTGGAAATCCAACATGGCATCCGTTTTGTTACAGTCCTGGTAGTCTGGACAAGATACCTTTACTTCCTGTACACGGAGGAAGTAAGTTGTCAAGATGACGTTACACTAAACTCAGGAGTCAGACAAACAATTCATTTTTCTCTTCTCTATTTGAATGAGACAAGTGAAAGCAGAGTTAATTCCCTCTATTACTCACCATGATGTTTGTGGCAATGACGCTGGGATCGTCGCACACTGACTCGATAAAGAAGATCTGAAAAAGACAAGAGAGGGGATCCCGTTAGCATCATGCTATCAGCGTGAACTCCTCCACACACACACAGTGTGTCATCTCAACCCGTTTGTGTTTGACGCAACGCCACTACAAAAGCTACCCCGCTTCTCCCTGCTCTGTAACCATAGCAACCCTGACCTTGAAGCTGTTCTCGCGGCCGAACTGCAGGATCATGTCTCGTCTGTCCCGCGTGGTGTTGGTGGCGTCAAAGACCTGCGCACAGAGAGACCCCAGGATTGGCTTTAGGTATGTTTGTCTAACAGAGAATATAATGGGGGGTTTAATACATTGGGGAGGATAGCCCCGGGACACGTGAGACGTGGTTACTCACCGCCACCTGGCCTCCCTCCTCTGTCAGGTAGGACTTGACATCCCTCAAGGCTGCTAAGGCACATTGTCTGCACACAGCAAAAGAGGCCATTTAGTTTGGAAGAGCAATCGGCATGGACCAACCAAACTATTAAAGAAAAAACTGATCAATTTTTTTGGATTGACTGTGGGGTGGACTTACTGTCTAATTTTCACAGCGTTTTCATTGTCAGAGGAGAAGAAGTCGTAGGAACTGTAGTTTTTGACGGCCTCCCTTCGGTACTCTCCCACGTTGAAGACTGAAGTGACCAATCACAGGGACAAAGAGCCATCCAATAAACCAAAGAGTTAGAACTGAAACTGCTACCAAAACAACAGCACAGGAACTGAGTGTGTGTGTGTGTGTGTGTGTGTGTGTGTTTGTGCATACCTTTAGTTGGCAGGCCAGTCCAGTTTAGGTAGCGAGTGAGTTTTTTAGAAATGTAGGTCTTCCCACGGGCAGGCAGACCCACCATCACTATAACAGTAGGGGGGTTGGCCAGGTGGAGTCCCCCACCTGTTATATACATAAAGAGAGAGGGAGAGAGAGAGAGAGAGAATATATGTTAATAAAAATCAATGGCCATATTATTTCTACACTATAAAGTAATAATTATAGCCTAAAACCGCATAAATATTATGACTTGGCTGGCTGAATTTTTTTATCTAGCTGCATCGTCAGAGATACAACCCACACAGAATGATAGAAATCTCAACCTACCCAATCGGATCCCTCCCTACTCCTTTCCCTCCAGCATGAGTCAGGGGCCCGGCTGCCCCATGAGACTATGTAACCCCACCCCCACCATAGCAGTGCACACTCTGTCGCAGCCTCAAGAAACAACGTGCAGTGCAAGGCATTTGCCCTACATTACTGTTCATTTGGCCCATTTATCAAACACAACAGTAGTCTGCAAATTTAGAGTGCACATAAAGGTGCTCTGTTAACAGCCAAGACTATAAAATACCACTACCCATCCGCTCTCTGTTGTTTTGCTCTCCCTCTCCGTCGGTGTTGTTCCTCGGTCTTCTCAGCCTATTTTTAAGCTCAATGGTGTCAGCTCATCCTATTAAGATGTGTGACAGGCAATTTGTATGTAGACCAGCCTCTGGCTAGTCAAAGACACTGAGTAGAGCTAATCCAGAGCCCATGATAATAGTTACAGCATCCCTACCTGTCTGGATGTCTCCCTTTTAATAAAGGTGTGTAAATGACTATACCTTTAGCTATGCTCTGCCCATCAGATCCACTAGTTTCTGTTTTTAATCATAAATGAACCTGAGCGCTCATGATGCTTATTTCCCAGCTGCCAGACACAATGCAGGGATGTGAGAAAAAAGATGAAACAGTATCCATATTTCTATCAGCCATACTCTTCTCATGTGGAAAGCGCTAAGAAAGAGATGCTCCTCTTATAATTCAGGCCAATAGCCTACGTGTGTAAAATATAGATCATTAGACAAGGCAGTGGAATGGCCGAGTACGCCATCCTCTTCACCCTCCTCTATTTCTCGCTCATTAAAGATGTGACTACTGGCGGGCTCGCGCCATGCTTGATGGTCCAATCAGATTGCGTCTGCAGGACTCCCCCCGTATCCCACCCACGATGGTCTTCGGGACAGGGGCACGCACAGGGAACAACGCCAGGAATCCACATGTCAATTTACTGGAGTAACTGACAACGGCTTGGCAAATTGTTATGGCCAGTAGGCAATATTGTAACTTCGTTTTATGCCGATGTATTTCGAATAAAATGTGATAAGTTTGTATGTTTGGTTTCATTTGAAACATTTAGGTTTCATATGAACATTCAGTAAAAAAAATAAAAAAAAATAAAAAGAAGCAAGATAGATAGACCTGGCATACACAAAAGCCATTGATTTGATTCTATAAACTTTAATTTGCCGGTATATTTGCTATATTTAAAATAATACTGATTAATACTGATGACTTACATATTCTTGGGACCGCTGGTTTATCATCCTTTGAGGGAATCCAGATCTTTTGGATCCTGTTCTGAGTCAGCTCTCTTGGCATTCCTCAGCAAAATGGAAGAAAAATCAAATATACTGTTATTTCCCGGAGTCCTCGGATATTTATTTCGGGATACGCTGTAGTCCTTTTCTGATATGATTACCACTGTAGAATAAAGTCTAAACAGTATGCTGATCGATGAATCCGCAGTTGGTACTCTGCTGGTGCAAGTCGGTCTCTTCCTTAGGTTATCTATAAGCAACTAAAACGGTTCAGCCTGTGCCGGTAAAATAATCTGCCGGCCGGTGTCCTAGAATCTCTATTTAACCCGACCAGGAAACAACGTGACTGTGATGACGTTCTTTACAGCTCCAGCGGGGCTGGCCTAAGAAACGGCGCACGAGTTGCTCTCTTAACCGGGGATTTGATTCCACCTTGTGGTTGATAATGGTACTATAAAATCAAGTTTAATATTGCCTACGTGCGGTTACAACCAGGCCACTTACAGCCCAGGCTGTGACTCAGTTCAAGTCAAAGGCTCTGATAGCTTGAGCCTATGTGATACTTAAAAAAATAAAAAACAAGAACGATTTGGTTCACGATTTGGTTGTAGAAGCAAGCAATTAAATTATAAACATTATATCAGTCGCTTAGCAAACGCCTTAACAATTTATAAATATTATATTCAACTAATGTATGTCAAAAAGGAGATTTCCTATTACAACCCTTTGTTTTGGTGCCAAGTGAAGTATGCCATGATTAATAGGAGCTGTGTGCCAAACAGAGTAAGATTACCTTTAAAAGTGCAGTCTTTGACCCCTGCCCACTCCTACACATCCAGTGTCCTATTCTGCTCCCTCATCTCAAGCACACACAGGCATTCAAGAGTCACGGAGAGTGCACCTGCCACAACTCTGCTCCAATCCCAGTCCACTGCAGCCATGCATTCACAGAGCATGCATTCTCCCACACCCTGTACACGAGAACACGCTCCCTCTTTTGCATAACTGCACAACACACACGCACACGTACACTAGACGTTAACAGGTGTCGTCTCTACTGGGCACTGTCGACCTTTTGCAGCTGTTAACACACTTGACCTTGACTATCGCTTTACCATCTTAAGCCTCACTGGCCTAATAAATCATTTTACACTTGCCTTTACAACATTATTCACCTTAACAACCAAATCAAATCCTTCTACATATTCACGACTTGGATAGTTGGCACTTTGCTCATCCAAGGGCAGTTTGCTGATCCAGTATGAGTGAGCAGTTACATTCCTTAAATGTTCCATAACAAACTCAGAACGAACTGAATTAAACCTGATCCCCAGGGTCAAGTCATTACATGTTTCTTACATAAGTTGTGCAAGGGGCCTGGGGGTGCTGGGTTACCAGCGTCACTGGCCCAGTGCCCCCTCACTGTTCTGAGCTATGTTAAGATGCCAGGGTCTCTGGTGCAATGGGGAGCTTGTTAGGTCAGACAGAAAGTAGGCTTCCTCGACTGATTAATATCCTGGAAGAACTGCAGATTTTGTGTGCTCAGAAGTCAGTGAAAACAGTGGTTTAAAACAAAGAGTGACATTTATTCTCACATGTAAAGCATAATCATACAGGGACCAAGAGATCATTTTGAAGGCTAAACACCTAAAGACAGCAGAGACTCTTCAGTAGCTACAGACACTGTGGTGCTGCTCCGAGAATATAAAGAGGTTTGTACTATGTACAAAGGAGAGCTTTCTGTGTGTGTGTGTGTGGGGGGGAGGGGGGGTCCAAGAGTCTGTGATGGTGATGGTGGGTGTGTGTGTGTATCTCCTTAAGGGGACAGTCGCATTTTTGCCACAACAGACGTCGTCGTTCTCCTCTACATGGGCTCGCCAAGTTGCAGTGCTCTGAACTTGTCCAGGTTGTAGAAGGAGGCCTTCACAACACGGCCCCCAAAGTAACGCCCGTTCAGATCCACCACAGCTAGAGAGGAAGAAAAAAACACATTCAAAAGGTTTGTGATCACCCCACTTGGGCATGAGCAACTTCTCTGTATACGAAATCACTTCGGATTAGTTCTTTTGTAAAGAGGATAAATGTGCTTTGGGGAAAACGAAAGTAAGAGGGGAAGTTTTTTCAGGCTTTCCAGGCTGCTTGGTCAATATTACAAACTGCGACGTTGCAACCGCATACAGTTGCGAGGCTCAAGACTGTCACTAATTATGTTGCACTTGGAAACAGATTTCTGACTATGGAGAAATACTAACTGGTACACTAGACTCTAGACTAGAGTGAAATGTTTCATTTAGCTAGTCAGGCGACTAGGAAATTAAATAAGACATCCATTTTAAAACATTGTTAAAAACTGCTATCTATAAGCCTATCTATAAGCCTTTTTCTAAATACATTCAAATGGCTGCTGCTTTAACAAGGTCTTTAATTTTTCCTCTCACGCAGGCATTCTGTCGTTTTGGAAAGCAAACTAAACACAGCTGAAAGCAAAAAGAATGCTTAGCAAGCTACGAAAGCATATAAAAGAAAAGAATCATGTAGCCTGCTATGCACTTTATGTGGTGATAAACTGAAGAACAATAAAATATAATTTTCAGGCCATGAGCTACAGTCATGCCAAACTGGGGTTGGTTGACCAAAATGTTAGTTTAACACCTTGAATAAACTGACAATGTACGACAATGTACGTAGATAAACTACAAAGGTCAACTGAACTACTAAATTCAAGACATTGTCCAAAAAGGGCTCAAACTGCCAGCTGAATAAATTTGCAGCACGAGTACCCCCATTTGAAAATGTTAGTCTGAAGCCCTGACTTGAATATGTCCAAGAGCAGTGACATCCCTGTTTCCTGGACTACTGCAACCCAACAGAACTACTAGGAAGAGCCCTGTTAATAAACTGAACAAGCCCAGTACAGTGTGATCTGTGGACTGGTTGTCGGCAGTGTTTACACTCATGACATGACAAGCTATTAATGTACTGACCCAACTGTGTGTGGCCGTCTGTGTCTCCCTGTGTGTTTAATTAGAATATCTATTTATAGCAAAGACGGTCAGACAAGACAACAGACAAGTCACCTTATTTCAAGCATTCGCAATACATGTTTATTTTAGAGAATACTAGATACTATACTAAACTGAGAATAAAATATAAAGTGACTGAGTGTCAGGAATCAGCAAGAATCTGTCATGTCACCAAGCAGTCATTAGTGCATCCCTTTCCGTCAAAAGGACAAAGACCATGGTATTGTATGGACCCAGTACTGCCTATGCCTCTGGCCTCCTTCAAAGAAGGTGTGAAATGTAATCCGAGGAGTCGAGTGGGTTCCTGGGCCTCATTGTGATATAACCCCTTTGGGAGACAGTCCCACCTGCTTTCTGATCTGGGACAAGTCATTTAGAATGGGACCCACAATATTACTACCCCCACCCCTACACAGAAACAAACACACTCATGATCTCATGAGTATTGTTTTACAATGATAATACACACAAACAAGTGCGCACAAACTCACAAAGACTAGGCTAACAAAAAAGGATAATAACATAGGTTGTAAAAACTGACCTTTAATGGCTGACTCCACTCGCTCAAATTCCAGGAAAATCCTCACTGCTTCATCGTCCGTTACCAGGGCAATCTGAGAACCCCCCCACCAAAAAAAGGTTTGTTCAACCCAAGACATTCATCCATACCTGAGTGACACAGCACGGCACTAGTACAAGCCTCACCTCAAAGATCACACATCTTGTGACTTTGCCGTATTTCTCACACTCCTCTTTGGTCTCTCCCTCCAAGTCCTCGTCCACCTCTCCTCTGCCAACCATGTTCTGGAAAACAGCCGTAACATCACAATGGTCTGTTTACAATAGTTAAGAGTGCACTCAAGAGGCTGAATCCCACAATTCCCTGAAGGAGATCCTACCGGATGAGCCTCACCCTTCTCTCATTTTTGTTTGTTTTGCATGTCTGTCATGCCTGTGCATGGGTCATTAGTTCTGTATAGATATCATATTAAGACTACAGAACACAACAAAACACAAACAACTAAGACAGGGAAAACTTACCCGTAGTAGCACCACTTTGGTGGGGCATTTGAGGATTTCAGTGAGGGGGTTGGCTTCTGACTTCTTAGAGTCCACTGATTCGACAACCAAAATAAGGATACGTCAGCACAGAAACATGCTGCTTAGTTGATATTACCAAAGACTAGACAGGATTACTTTAGTCCATCAGATCTCAAAAAGGTTGCGTCAATTGAAGACACATTTCAACTTTCCTAACTTATCAGTAGCCATCAAGCCACAGATGTAGTTAAGCCTTCACATTCAAAGTGTCTGATCTGTTGTATAAGTTGTTCATATCATCAATAGGCGAGACCTAATGTACAGGGTCAGCCAACATGAATTTCAAAGTAGAATATGTACTACAGATTATGGTCAACCATAACAATGTACTACCCCAATGCTTAAATAGAAATGACAAATAATGTCTTCATTACAATCATTTATTTTTTGTTCCATATAAGACTTTATAAATATTGAGATGCCAACAAACGAGGGTTTCAAAATGGGACTACATGAGCATGTTATGGGACTACATGAGCATGTTGTGAGACAACATACACACAACAGAATGGTCTTGACAGGAAGTGACAAAGTGAGATAAGGAGGAAACGGAGTGAAGTCCCACCTGTAGCTGCCGTGCCCACGCCTGATGGCTCAGCTGCAGACTGGCTAGATCCGGCTGCTGCTGGGTGACATACACGTACACACACGCACACAAACACACACAACAAAAAAGACAGACCCACAACATAGAATTGTTGAATATAACAAATATCACTAATGGGTTAAAATATACAGGCCACAAGTGTCAATGCTGACAGTTCACTACGGATGAAACTAAACCCAATATAGAAAACCATGTGAAGGTATTAGTATACCCAAACTACGCTAGAGGAGTAGAAGGAAGTCAACTTACTTCCTATTCAACAGAAAAACTGTGAAAGTATAATATATTCAAGATAATCAGATGAGGGATACTTTTAAACTACATAACCCATTCAAGGTAAAAGGCTTGCAAGATAAGTCCCATAATCACACGCGTGCAAGACAGCTGTTAGGAAAAGAAAAGGGGGTCATTCTGTTGGCATAAGAGAGAGCGGGGGAGACCCAGAAAAGAGAATCCTTACATTTCTCGGCAGCATCTCCTATGATGATCTTGCCGCCCCTCTTGCTGGTCTTCTCCACGGACAGGGCTGTGCTGAGGCCCTGTTCGTGCTTGCCCAGACCCTGGCCCTCCCTGAAGCCATACTTCTGCATGATCTTGTGGGCCACTGTCCCACTGCAGAAACACAGGGAGGTAGGTCCAGAAACCATCTGATTTCACTCTACATTTCCTTGGCCCAGATAAAGGGGCGGTTAATGTCAACGTCATATGCAAACATACGACACACGGGTGCACAGAGAGCGATAGAACGCTAAGGAGAGACAGAGTATGTACCAGGGCATGTACACCCCACTCACCCCATATTAGCGATGAAGGTGTTGGCGGGTCCTGGCGGTGAGCGTGGCCTGTCGGAGTCGTCGTACATGGGCGGTGGAATGGCCGCTTTAGAGCGCGAGCGCCCGTCGTCCTCATAGGAGTAGGACGACAAGGACACTGCAGGAAGGGGAAGATCGAGTCAGTTCAAACGCAGCAATATCTCCCACACACACAACACTTGACCAGCCCTGCTACTCACTGGACCAGCATATACACTACATATCAGTAGACCATTACCGTACTTGCACACACGTACCATCTCTGTCCACCAGTGACGAGGGAGGGGCGATGGCTGCACCACCCATGACTAGGAGAGAAAGAGAGAGAGAGATGGCAAAGAGTTGAGAAGAGAGATAAGAGAGATAAAGCACAAAAACAGCAGGTCTGTAATGTTTTCATCAGTGCCAGGTGTACTATGACCCGGGCAAAAACGATACAGCCACATTAGTGTTACTACAGCCACTTACCCCGTTTCCTTTTCTCCTTCTCATACTCATCTTCCTCGTCTGAGTCTCCTTCTGCTGCAGGGAATCGGGAGAATCCACTTGGAACACCCCCGTCATGCCGATCTTTTCTCTTCCTGGACAATTGCACGCATGCGCATGGACACGCACACAAACACACACACACACACACACACACACACACACACACACTCTTTAAAAAAAAACGTTGACTGGCGCCTTCTACGGTTAGTAGTTTACCACACCTGTAATCGCATCATGTCAACATGTTGGATGAAGCTTAACGTTACAATAACAGGAGGAGTTCATGGCAGCATTCCCTGCTGAGATGAGCTCCCTACTTCTCTCTCTCGTCTATCTCCTTCAGTCGCTCCAGCTCCCTCTGCCTCTGTCGTTCTTCACGGTGCCTCTTCACCACCTTCTCGTAGTCGTTGGGGAACATGGGGTCGTACTCATCAGCCAGTGGGATCAGCACGTCCCCAGATGAAAACCCTCCTGGAATCGCATCCTGCTGCACAATTAAACCAAACAAACAAACAAACAAACAAAACAAATAGGCGGTTGCTAGTGAAAGGATTTGTGTCACTCCACTAGCAGTGCAGTCATAAAATTGAAAATATTGTAACTTAAAAATAATAATCTTCATTTAACCAGGTCAATCTTTACCAATGTGTCAAGCGCCTGTTGCGCAAGGATGGCCAGCCTACCAAGGTGTAAAGCTGACAATAATGAGTGTGATATGGTGCACCGGTGACGAATCTAATTACAAAGCCAAACATAGGAATGAGTTTTGTAAGTGTGTTTCTTCCTGAGCGAGTAAAACAAGACTTGTTGCGATTAAGAAACCAAAGTCTTAACTTAACCTTGAAGATTATCAGCCAAACATAGGCCTTCGTAAATACACACTGTAACTCGGTGGTCACCCCTGAACAAGAGGCACACCATTCTGAACAACAACAACCTTCAGCAGCTAGATAGTATGATAGCTAGGTATGAACCACAAGACCCCAAATATTCATCCAACAACATTGCTTTGACCGGCTAGTTTGTGTTGAATAGAAGCACCTTAGGTCCAGCAGCAATGTGAGGGGGTGTGTCAATAATCTGTCTCTCATCAATGGAACCTCCTCTCTTCAAATCAATGACAGGAGCCAGTACAGTCGTTTGTTTCATCCGTTGGGACTGAGAACACCAAACACACACACACACACACACACAAAGCAATTCATCAAACTTTAGTATATCATGTTGGCCAATCTGTCAACAAATCTAACATCCATCGGACTTGACGGCGCTGATGCTGTGAGGAGCCATACTTTGGCTTGGGTCAATGCGGCTTTCTTCACTTTGAGCTGGGACTGCAACAGTTTGAAGTTCTTGGACCATCCCTCTGTCTTGGGGTCACTCGTAGCCACTCCCATATCATCGTAGAGCGACATTGTGGTGGTTCTAAAAAATTGTATGTAGTCAAAACAGCTCTCGTGCACAAAACAAATTTGGATAAAAACACAACGTTAAACAATTGCACAGCTATGTAGTAAGCAAGCTAACATGCACTAGCTAAATCTCCGGCGATACTATCAACCTAAGACGATCTATCTAACATTTTTGATTTGTGATCCGACAAGTAACTGTAGCTAACGTTAACTGTATAGCCTTATCTGTATGTGTTTAACAAATAGAATGGCTGCACTTGGCTTGTTTGCTAACTCTTGACAAAATAATCGCGGAAGGAAACACGTTGAGAATGACGTTATTAGATGGGACGACGCACATGTAAACGTGGGTCTAAATTTCATCTGCCATCTAGCGGTTGGAGGATCATGAAATTTCGCAGTGCTTTATCTTGTACACTAGATGTCACTAATACACATTACAATTAAGCTTTATAATAAGTGACTATATTATGACTGAAATTGAAAGTAAAATTAAGGGCTGGGCTAAATTCGCCGACGTTTGCTATTGTATTTTGGCGATGAATATTTATGTTGCAACCTTGTCTTTTGAAGGAAAACACCACCTGAAATCCGAACAAGTTAATACGGTATCTACTGACTATGTTTTCTCGGTTCTCTCTGCAGATATTGATCGTGATCAGCCAAAGTAAAACTGTCAATTCGGGTAAAGGTAAGGGGCCCTCCATTCCCTACGTTATAATATGTAATCAAAACATGTGTATATTACTTAAACAGCAGGAATACATTTTATCCGGAGTGACAGTACACTTGTAACATTGGTGACATTGGCTTCTGTTTACTTGGTTGTTCCAGAGTCGTCAAATAGCTGCTCGTGTCCCACGCCACCAATAGTACCCTTTGCCAAGAAGCCGGTTATGGAAGAGTGCAAAATTAACACCTTCCGCTACACTTGTGTGGCTGGCTATGTGAGGAAAGCAGGGACATCCACTCTAATTAAGTGCAAACTAACTGATGGTTCTCCAAGGTGGACAATCGCTAGTCTCACCTGTATACGTAAGGACACGTTCATTGTTGTTGGACATTCTTTAGTTGAAACAGTAGAGCATCATTCACTCTCACTTGCAAAGCAGCAGCTATAATTGATAGCCTATTTAAAATAAAACTTTTTGAAATACATAAAAAAATGAGTTTCCCAACTGATTTAACAATAAACAACAATTACTACAACAAAGGAAACAGATTAAGAAACTTTGGTTAGACATATATCTTTATAAAGTTTATAAGCAACGGCTGCCAAACAAAAACCATAAAATGAAAGTGAAATGAAAATGAAAATCTCCAAATACAAATTAATTGCAAAAACAATAAATTTACAGAAATTACAATTAAAGGTTTTACCATATACTGTTATTTTAGAGATATTTCTTAATTTATTATGATCAAACACCTTCAATAAAAAGACGGCACTTAACATTCAGCAGAAAAACGCCATTTGACAGATATTTCCTAAATTATTACAATCAAACACCTTCCATAAAATGACTGCACTAAAAGTTCTACAAAGACCCGCGATTCATTGCTAAAACTTGGTAATTTCATCTGATGCCTTTTACAGACAATTAGAACACTCTTGCAACCAAACAGGTCCATGGTTCTCAAACGTGAACTACTTCGAAGGATTCAACCTTTAAACCCAGACCAAACACATGAATATTACCTGAAATTATTTTTTTAACAGGCCACAATCACATTGAATAGGTAGATTATAATTATTATCCCACAATGTATTGCTGAAAATCCATACCAAAGTTGAAATTTAAAAGTACACATAAATGTAGAACTAAGATTTAAAATTACCTTAAAATTACATAGAAAAACGCTACATTCTTACTCTGAACATAAACCTTCATATGAGGAGTTTGAGATCATTTCCATAATTTAACAGTGTTTTGTATGTAATTTTAAAACAGAGCAAACTACTGTGAAAATGTTAGAGTTATATTCTGTGAAAATATGATTTTTTTTACAGTGCATCATTGCAATGTTGTTTATAATGGAATTATTGTTAACAGGGATGCCTAGTGAAATGAAAATGGATCAGTCTAATAAGTTAGGTTGTTTGAAACATTGGGATTTACAGACAAATACAACAAAAAATTATAAGGATAACAATGAAAAGATACATCTTTGTGCATGATTTTCTTTATTATAGCATTTTAATTTAAAGATGGAGTAACTTGGCATGTACCCTCAAATGTACCCTCATAACAATATTTAATCAACGGCATTCATAAAAATTGTAAACAAAAAAAAATCATATTACCAAGAGAAAACACATGTACAAAGAACACAATTATTGGCGATAGCATACCTTTGTTTAATATGAGTCTGAGATCCCCATTCAACATTTTCGATTTTTTGTAGTGAGACTCTTCCAAGGCTTCTCCATGACCGGAAACATTCAATGTAATATGAGTTGAACAATAGAATTGTAGAATTTGAATAGCACTTCACCATTTTTTCCCCCTTTTTTTTTCTTTAGTTGATCCAAAAAACCTTCAACCAATTAAGACAACCACAGAGTGTGAGTATTATGTGTGTGATGCATTATTTTGATTAATTTAACTAAATAAATAACCTGAATACTCTGTTAATTCACTGGCACACTATGAATTACTTTTGCTCATTGTGACTTTACTCTATTCTCTAATGATCCAGCCAACCCACCTACAATTCCAATTACATCATGGTCTGACAATAAATCTACAATCAAGCGTGAGTATTATAAGTGTACAAGATTGTCAACAACATAATTATAGAAACATCTGTAAAAACATAACACAACGTGGGAGTGGTGTGTTAAATACATACACAATGTTTTACCAAACTGTTGAGCAGGGATAAAACGACAATATCTGTGTGGCTTTTATAAGAGATGATCTAGATTAAAGAGATGAAAAAGAGGCAGATTTATAAAAGTCTGATAAAGGAACATATGCAAACCAAAGGGGCCCCATATTTGTGATATGTTGCCTATGAACAGTTATGATGCCGATGTTCAAGTCGAGCTGTTGTTCAGATTTGAGGGAAGGGTCACCAAATAGATAGCATCTTCGTCTCTGAGACACTGAGGCAAGTGTTTTCTGTTCTTAGTCATTACAATTAGGGTGCATACATGTCCTTATATATGTCCTTATTTGCTTTCGTGTCTTTTTCAATACTGGGAGGTAACAGATGTGTTCCCCCTTGACAATTTAAATTATTTATGAAGTCTAAACCTATGCACTTGTTTTAACCTTGTTGACAAATCAGAACTTACTATGTCGTTAGACTGAGCTGACTGTAGTAACCTACTGTATGTGTACAGACCAGCTCTCTGTACTCACTAATAAAATTGTACTTGATCATTGCCTGGAGTCTCCCTCTGTTTAATTAGTTATTTTCTGTGAAGAAGTAAAATTTGTTTGTTTTGAAATAAGTTACGATCAAGAAAACCTAAATGGAAAATGTTAGTTATTGTATGGAAAGTATAATTTGTTTATCCAGCATGTGTATGTACTAGGTCTTTTTTTGCCTCACATTTTTTTGTTTCTCATAGTTAGCATTTCTAGCATTCTTGTGTTATGTAAGGGCTACAGTATCCCCACCCCTGATAATGTACATTCCTTGCTACTTTTTGTTTCCATCCATTCTCTCCTAAGATCTGTTATGCAGGCGCTGTTACTTAAACTGTAAGTGAAGGGCTATTGACTCAAGTGCAAAATTAAACAAAAACATGGCGTCAATTTCAAACAACAAACAAACAAATCAAACAAACAAAACTGTTGAAAATATCCCAATTCAATGATTGACAGTGTGTGACAGCCCTGCACTTTACTAGATCCATTGTTTATTTTTTGTGTATGTATATTGCATGCACAACTACTTCAGGGTGTGAACAAATGGTAACTTACTTAAATACAAGGCATTGCATAAAGGGATATATCTGCAAAAAACTAAATGTACCATAGGTTTGCTTGATCTCTTGCACAAACACTCATTTTTGGACGCCTGTTTGAAGTCTCAAGTTTTAAATCATTTTAAAACTTTTTCTTAACATCCTCCCCCCAAACAGCTAAAGAAACACATCAAATAACTCCAACTACCACAATCCAAGGCCTAACGTCACCAGTGGGAGACATTAACACACCAAAACATGTGCAGGGTATGTATGACATACAGAGCAGACCATTAATTTGGTGATCAAGAAATTGTTTGTTGGTGTGGCTTTGTACTTGTACTACACTGGATTTGAAATAAACCAATGACTTTGATAGAAGAATGAGTGGGTCAAAAAAAAATATTCCTGAGTCTTTGGTATGTTTCTCCCCAGCTGCTTCAAACACTCACTACATTCTCCACATCCCTACCTTGGACACAGGGTGTTAAAAAAAATGTGTTATCTTTCCTTCTCATGTCTTATATCCTTAACCTTACAAAAACATACTATTTTGTGAAATTGAATGACAAGAAGTCAACAGTTGTCTTTTTTATTTTGTTCACAGGATTAGATGAAGAGGGGGAAAGTTTGGCAACAAGCATACCTACCACGAACTCCAACAAGCAAGCTGTTGTAGGGACTGGCTCTTACAGTAATGGGTCCTCACCAGAGCCCGCATCTGGAACTATAGGCCCTGGGGGTGAGATACTGTTCTCTTGTGAGACATCGTCCATTGTTTTCAAACTGTTCTCAGATTACAATATACTTGGATGTTGTAGATCAACTCTGGTGGATTGCTTCATACTGCCCATGATGTTCAAGTTATTCAGATTTTTGTGTTTTTAACCCAGGTCTGAGCGTTGTTGTCGGATCGTTAGTGTTTATCCTTGCACTGGTGATGGGCTATGTTTGCTTTAGGAAACGGTAAGACTGGACGTTTTCAACACCTTACAACTAGGAATCCCAGCTCTGGTCTTCGTCTGACACTGTTAAACAAAACCTTTGTTTATGGCAGAGGCTGTTGGCGTACTGGCCCATTATTCACAAGAGAGGAAGTGATACCAATGAATCAGTCCGTGGCTACATCCAAAACAATTGCAACATCAAGCCCTACTCCAGAAGGATCATAAAATTGTACTGTTTCCTGACAATTTCCCTGAGCTGAATGTTCTCAAATATACCACAAGGAAAAGTATGAAGTTAGGCTTTAGACCAAAATAATGTTATAACCCACGTGCATATGCCAGCTGTTTGTCTATTAATGTATATGTGTATAATAGATCATCTTATTTAGTGTTTTAATCATCACTCCTAGATGCTTGATAAGCCTCTGACCAGGTGCTGCCAGTGAAGGACTAGGTGCCTCAATTTCTTTTTCAGGAGAAAAGCAAAAGGTGCTAAATTACATTGCTCCATACTAAAATCCAATCTCACATATCAACTGTGTAGATTTAAACATAGTTTACAACTTTGATATTGTCATGTCTTACACACCCACCCCATATAAACTTTATTTCAAGTTGGTCTAATACTGTAAACACATTACGTTCTATGCTGTTCTAAAAACCTTTGGCACTGAATTACTTTATTATGTCTGAATTTACTTCATGTAAACTGTGGAAACTGTTAAAGAGGCCAATTATAAACCTGTAGTAGTTCTCTACACCCCCCACTCTGAAAACGTTTTAGATTCAATTTGTTGCTGTTCCAAGTTTTTCCTCTCCATAACATTTTAATGGCAGATGTCTTAAACTGACAACAAAAACAGATGCACAAAGAATTTATGGCAACCCATAAGACAAGTAATCCTTCTACTGACATTTCCTAGGCGACATGTCGGACGTAATTTAACAATGTGGAAATGGCTAGAACATTAATTAAAACATCTATTCAAGAGAGTACACCGACAAGTAGCCGGAGCTCAAACCCTTTTCTTTAGGTTTTGCATGTGCACATCTCTAAGTCAAGGTATTAGTCATTTTACCCCACTGATATATGTCCACAAGACGCTTGGGTTAAAATGTATCTTTAAAAAAGTATACACTGTATTTACAGTTAAATGCTTCAGCAGGATGTTGGCTAATATGGGGGTGTGGGTGTACAGATTCGTAAATAAACACAGCAGGTTTCCGTTTGGCTCCATGCAAGTAATACCAGCTTACTGAACAAATACTGACTTAATAAAAACACTATTCAGCTTAACCTTCTCATGAATATGTGAACCCTATGTTTCACTTTATTAAAAAGAAATGGCCGTATAACATTTCAGTTTCTTAGGGAATAATAAAAACCATGTCAACGTTGAAAGTGTGATTATTTCTTACAAACAAAATATGAACTTTTTTTTCTTCAAAATAACACATAAAATCAACCTGTAAATTTGTCAGTTTTTATCAGCTGATAAATCAGTCTATTGTCCAATCAGCAAGTATAATTGCTTGACTGACATGATTAAGTAGGGTGGGCTTTGCCTAATACAGTTGTTCCATGCTGTATCTCACAGTGTTTGTTAAATTATTTCCATAGGAAATTAACCATCCACCCAGGGCCTCTAAAGCTTTCAAATATGACAATAAGGGAGGTCAAGTTTTCAAAGTCCTAAGAGAAATGTTCCCCCTCAAGGCAAAGGTGTGTGTACACCTTGTTCTCAGAGGAGAGCTAGTAGCATGGCATGGTTAATGGGCAGGTCCAGGACCTCCTCTGTTGCCGGCATGGAGAAGAGTCTTTCTTTAGGGGCCATGAGATATGCGGTGGGACCTATGCGCTGACACACACACCGCTCACATAACGGCCCACCAGGATCTACATAGTCCATCTAGGGAAAGAGCAGAGACGGTTTCAATATCACTGACAGAGCCATATCGAACACTCTTTCCTTGAGCTTGGTATCCAAACACACTTTAATCTCAACCCATATTATCAGCAGTATAAAGAAATTGTTAACTGACAAAAATAAATGCCTAAAGGAGTAGATGTTTAGTAACATGTTGAACAGGTTATACTTGTTAGGGACGGCACTTAAAAAACTTTTCCATTGACAAATCTTGCATGTAACTATGCAGTGAAAGCATGTACATCAGAGTGAACTGTGTGTGTGTGTGTGTGTGTGTGTGTGTGTGTTTGTGGGGTGGGGTTCTTACATATCGGACTGGTTCTCTGCACATGGCAAAGGCTGAGTCAGGTAAAATGGAGTTGTGACACTCCCGGACAGAGCATTCCGGCAGCTGGCCCTCCTTTATCAAGGAGCTGGTCATCTCTGACCTCAGGAAGTACTCCTAGTGAGACAGGAAGTTCAGGGTATAAATGAGAAGGAAGCAGAAACTGCAAGGTAAAACATGAAGAGGGGATAACGCAGAGTCAAGATCATAACAAGGATATTGACACTTAGTGAGAAATACAGTATATAAAAAACCCTGACATCCTGCTTCACAAACACAAACACCACATCCTCTTATAAGCGACATTTGAAGAATGTGAAACTTAATAGCGTAGAGCTAATACAAAAACAGCAAGCCAAAGGGGAGAAATCCAAGTAAAGTAAGAGGGAGCTTTGGACACAACGAGAGCTTGAGTGGTCTCCTGTTACACGGAGGGTTTTGAGGAGGGGATGGAGCCCGTTGCCTACCCCAGCTAGAGTGAGGATGTAGCTGATGTTCTTGGTGATGATCAGGGTTCTCTTGGCCCGTGTCACCGCCACATAGAGAAGGTTCCACTCGTCCTCGGGAATATCACCTGGAAAGGTTTTTGGACAGAATCGTTCATTGCTGCACCGCTCTTGTATGAAATGTATTTATTTTTTGTTGCAGTAATTCAACTGTGCTTAAGTTAACACGCGCACACACCCCATGAGAAGCTGGAGACTCTCTCCAGGTTGTGGCGGGCACAGGGCACCTTGGCAAAGTCGTCGCTCACCGCCACTGTGTCAAACTCAAGCCCCTTAGACTTATGGACCGTCCCTACAATGACATCTGGAGAAAACACAGCACAAGCACAATCAACACAGACATTTAGAGCTTTGCATTATTACGTGGCGTCAATGGTGTGTGTGTTTGTTTGTGTATCCTTTGATAGTAAGTGCTTCAAGTGTAGGGGTGAGTATGTGGGCCTATATGTACCCAGAACACATTGGCTGAACTCTGGCTGAACTCTAGCTGTATGCTTGTGTGTGTGCGTGCATGTGTGTGTATGCGCACGTATACCTGCATTTTGAAAGTTGTTCTCGGAGCAGCTAAGGATGCGATTCACCAGCTGAGGAATACGGTTGTTGTATTTTTCTACCACAGTCAGCTTGCCCACTAGCTCGCGGTCCTCTGTGTTGGAGGCGTAGTTCTTCAGGCCTGCGTAGCCACCTAACTTGGGTTTGTTGAAGTTACGGATGAAGCGATCCTTAATGTCTGGAGGAGGAGGTAGATCAGTCAGAGTGAGAGGAGGATAGTTCAAGCCCGTAATGGACTACATATCTTAAATAAAGTCAGATGACGTGTTTAGAAGAATAGTGCATTAGAGCCTGTGTGAATGTTTACCCTACCACGTTTACGTTGTTCCTCTGGCTGCATCAGTAGCCAGATGTCCAGGATTTTACTCAATCCAAAGTTTTCCACTCCCTACAATAGAAAGTAAATATTACCAGAGAGCAAAGAGCGGACACACAGTGTTTTGTTTATCTGTGCACTGCAGTCACTCACTCCAACAATGTGCAGTCTGCATCGCGGGTTAGCGTCAGTTAGGTTGACGGCTTCGTCAAACACCGTGGCGTTGCAGCGCGACAGGATGGCGGTTCTCCCTCCGCCCAGAGTCAATCCAGACCTGGCCGTGCCCTCAGTGGTTAGAGTCTCACCCCGCACACTGCCTGAAGACGGACAGACACACAGACAACTAGAAACCAGCTGGATGTTCTTGGTACATATGTCAGGAATACATAGTAACAGAATACATTTGTGAGATAACACATCTGCATATTCCTGATACAGCTTCCTTACCCTCTTGACTTCCTCCCACTAGAATCTTCTTGGCCTTCTTACACACCTGTAAAATTGTGGCAGCCACATAGGCAATCTCGGCACCGAACCGAAAGCTCTGTCAGACAAATATGTGCATGAAGAGAATTCAAATGAAATTCCGACAACAAAATCGGGTCATGCAAATTGTACACAAGATAAGACAGACATAGAAAACATTGCTGCTGTAGTTTCTGATCATATTGATAGATAAGGATCACTGTTTTTTTAATAAAAAAACAGGTATTTATAATTATATTATATAATTATATAAATATAAAGGATGGGAGGATTCTCCAAAAGTTTAACATAGCTTTTGAACACATTAAATGATTACCATGTTGTCAGATTGAATGTACTATTTAAGCCATGGTACATCTTAACTATGTATCAGCACCTCCAAATCTGAGGCCATGGTTCTAAGCAGGAAACCGATGGATTGTCTACTCCAAGTAGGGAATGAGTCTTTACCCCAAGTGAAGGAGTTCAAGTATCTCGGGGTCTTGTTCTCGAGTGAGGGGAAAATGGAACGAGAGATGGGCCGGAGAATTGGAGCAGCGGGTGCGGTGTTGCAGTCGCTTTATCGCACCGTTGTGACGAAGAGAGAGCTGAGCCAGAAGGCAAAGCTCTCAATCTACTGGTCTATCTTCATTCCTACTCTCACTTATGGTCATGAAGGGTGGGTCATGACCGAAAGAACGAGATCGCGGATACAAGCGGCGGAAATGAGTTTCCTCCGGAGGGTGGCTGGCATCTCCCTTGGGGATAGGGTGAGAAGTTCAGCCATTCGTGAGGGACTCGGAGTAGAGCCGCTGCTTCTTTGCGTAGAAAGGAGCCAGTTGAGGTGGTTCGGGCATCTAGTAAGGATGCCACCTGGCCGCCTCCCTAGGGAGGTGTTCCAGGCACGTCCAGCTGGGCGGAGGCCGCGGGGCAGACCTAGGACCAGGTGGAGGGATTATATCTCCACACTGGCCTGGGAACGCCTTGGAATCCCCCAGTCAGAGCTGGTTAATGTGGCCCGGGAAAGGGAAGTTTGGGATGCCCTGCTTGAACTGCTACCTCCGCGACCCGACCCCGGACAAAGCGGATGAAGATGATGATGATGATGATGACATCTTAACTATTGTTTGTCTAACACTATGGAACACATTGCAAACCACTGCCACACATACATTTTGAGTGTTCATTGCTGGGGAGACACTTCTATTGTATTTTACACACTGCAATTAGCACGTTCCCAAAGATACAGTCGTATTATTCAATGTTAAGGTAAAAGGTCTGAAAATGTGTCAAGAACCACATGCTATAATAAGCGGTACAAAGTGCATTTGTAAGAACATGCTCCTAGGTGAATCAACAGAGGCGTGTGTGTAGGTGTGTGTGTACCTCAGTCAGGTAGTACAGGTGTGTGTGCTGCACCAGGTGCAAGGCATTGACAGCCCCTCTGAAGGTGTAGATCTGCTGGTGAGGGTCTCCCACCAGGACCTTCCCACAGGGCTGGGACATCAAAATGTCCATTATCGCTAACGAAGAGGAGCGGTGTCAAAAACAAGTAGCAAGGAGAGAGAAAATTGGCAGAGGTTAAGGTAAACGTCACTCTTTATCTGTTTGTCAGACATAAACGTTTCAGATGTCAGTCTTTGTTGGTGGTGTCTACCTGGAGTACAGTCCTGGGCCTCATCTACGAGGATGACTTCATATTTGTCCAAGCAGGGCTGCTGGAGCTGCCACAGCTTCAGATACCCTATAGAACAAACAACCTATTTATATAGTCTTACTTCATACCATGCACTTGCAAACTGTTAACTAAGGACTTGTAATATATTTAGTTAATAATAGCGCTACTTATTGTTAATGTAACACTACTTATAAAGCCAAGTGAAGCTAAGGTGTATGTGAAGGTTTAGGTAACAAAGGGGCATACCATCATGAGTCATTTGGTATCCTTCAGAAGTCTCCTCCTTGTCCACCATTTTGCTCCAAATTGCTTGAGCATCCTTAACAAATACCTGTGGTAACAGAGAAGATGAGATTCAACTAAATGTACACATTTGTTTGTGTAAAAGATATGCAACTATGGAAACTTTGACCTAAAAAGTGTAATGTGTCTAATATGATCAGAGCAAATTAGGTGTTATTTTAATTCACCCTTTGGAGTTTTTTTTTTTTTTTTTTTTTGTGGTCTCGCCATTTTTTTTATGTTTTCTCACCTCCTTTTTGCAGTCTTGCATTGACTGTTGTTGACCTTTATTGTTTTTGAAGGTGTGGGGGACATGGCTTATGTTGATGTGGTTGTCAGAGGAAGCCATGAAGGTGTTGAGGGTGGTGCTGACCACCTTGGCATTAATGAACCCACCACGGCCCTCAGGCAGCACATAGGCCACTGAGAAAGGCTTAATGTTGAATGTCAGCTTCTTGCGGTACCTGCCACAGGGGACACAAGTTAACACTGACGTAAGTGAGAACTGTGAGACAACTGTACCACAGGGCACCCAACATATAGTAGGTGCACTGCAAATATACAGTATCAAGAAATTGATACATTGATAAAAAAAACATTTTACAGATATTTTTGTTGTTTTCTATTAGTTTCAATTTTTTATTTTTCAATTTGGATTGGATTCTTTATTAAACTATTACCATGAAGTTAAAGTCAAGTCTGACACCTATATTTTGAGGATATAACATCCATATCAGGCATTTGTACAGAAATAACCCGAACTAGAAGTTGGAATAACGTCTCACCTTGGATCACTACCATTCCTTTGAAAGAAGCCAATGCGATTGGGATTTTTGTGGTTTTTAAAGCACACTGAACTTACAAATAACAACAAGGTATGATAGCTGCCGTTAGAGCATATTGTTTTAAAAGATAAAATGCTTCACAGCGGAACTCACAAGTTGCCAACAGAACTATAAGCCATGGAGTGAATGGTCTTGCAG
This sequence comes from Galaxias olidus, assembly GCA_026901105.3. Lineage (NCBI taxonomy): Eukaryota > Metazoa > Chordata > Actinopteri > Galaxiiformes > Galaxiidae > Galaxias > Galaxias olidus. The sequence goes on from JAPMUY010009872.1 coordinate 192,112, forward strand.
TCCACGTTGTTGGGGAAACAACGCTGCGCCTGATTGGCTACAGACTTGTTGAAGGCCACGTACAAAAAGTGGAGGTGTGATCTCTTTTGGGCATACCGCACCAGTGTGGTGGTCTTCCCAGTCCCTGGAACAAAATCACACAACACTGACTTCCATCCCCATAGACTCCCTCAGCCACCCAGATAACTACCTTGTGTATAATCCGTTGAGACATCTTCTGTTCTATCCCAAGTGACGACTGAAAGTAAAGAAAATGCTCACGTGGTAGCCAGACTGAGACTGTTTGCAAATGTTGTGGGTGACGCTACCTGCAAAAGCCATGATCTTGACCACATGGTTCCTCTGTATGTCATGGTTGAGGATCTGTTGCTGCTCATGAGTCACCAGGGGCTGGTTCCGCCTACAAAAATGTAGTTAATTTTATTTTTTTTATAAATGAATTGAGGTGAAATGGGTATTCTAGATTATGCATGTTCCATACTGCACCAAAAACATAATACATCAATAACTGCAATGATCTAGGCCAGAGGCAGCTTCAAGTTATTACCTGCTTTGACTGGTGCTTAAAGTAGGCAGTGCGTTCTCCATCAAGTGCAGGACATAGAAGATGTTGTAGTGCAATCTAAAGAGGAAAAAGACATGGACTGTGAAGATTCTAAGCAGTCTAAACCTGAGAAGTAGTCAAACGACACTATGATACCCAAGAGTCTGTGATGTTGCATATAGGTACCTGTCGCTAATCTGGAGGTTGTGTCTTTTCATGGCAAGCAGGAAGGTGGCCATTTCACTTAGGTACTCTATGATGGCACTGTGTGAGGGCATACAAGTCCTGAGACGAGAAACTAAAGCCAGAATATCCCTTACACTTTCGCTCAAGAGAAGAATCACAGCCAACACCGCCCATGGATTATGACCCTGTAACACACATACAGTACATACACATATAGTTACACGGCAACAACATAGATAATTTAATTGACTGCCCAGGGTGTGAATGCAATGTGTTTTTACCTCTTTAACACCACAAAGTACATCTTTCTGTATGTTAGGCATAACAAGCTCTAAAGAGGCCTTGGCCTGAGGGAACAAGCGATGGGTCTTTACACTCTGCAGCACTGTCTCTAAATCCACCCTCTCAGAGGGCTGGTGATGAGCCATCATACTGGAACACACACACACACACACACACACACACACACACACACACACACACAAATTAGATAGAGTGCAATGACTAGGCACATTCAAGGTGCCCAAAGAAACTAAGACTAAAAACAGTGCATGAAATTTAAGGAAACCTTATCTCTAGCTTTACTGTTAAACAGCTCCATTATCAATGTGAAAGTGAGTGAAACAGCAGTGCATCAGAGCCTTACAAAACCAGATGGAGCACTATGTCTTCTGCCATCCTGAAATCTAGCATGCCGTTGTCTTCCAAGATACTTTTCATCTCATGCACCATTTCTCTCTCGCTCTTTAGATAGCGATAATATTTCTTCTTACATGGGACAAACTACACACAACGGGAGACATAAACACAACCTTTGTCTTAAACAAGCAGGCAAATAAATTGTTTAGTAAATAGCAGGAGCATACATGTTTTTATAGTTTTTTTTAAACAATGATCCTCACTTTTTTGTCTTGGACTATGTTCCTCCATTGGTGACAGACCAGGCTGACATGGCGATATAGGTCCTCAGCCGGCAGCAGGCTCATAACCAGCCTCAACACCTCCTCTGGCAGATCATCTATGTGGCCTTCGGGTTCCACCAGGCCCCTGCTAGCACCCAGGAGCCCGTAGTGGGAATCAGGCAGGGCCTCCACCTCCTCTTCCTGGGCAAGACATGTCCTCTTCTGGGAAGAAGCAACTGTATCCTGTTCAAACTCCTTGTCATCCCCAAACATGTCCGCTGTCATTCCCTCCAGATAGTCTATCTCCTCTTCCGGCTCCTCTTTTATGGGCGTGGTTACGAACTCGTCCTCCATAGGCTCTTTTTTTGGAGTAAGTGTTCCATGCAGTCCCTCTGACTGTGAAGAGGAGCCAGGCTGATTAGTCTTCTGAGGACTGGAGCTGAGCACACCTGTCACAGGAAAGAACGTGGCAATGCTTTTCTGCCGTTTGTCGGGGCTTCCTAAAAAGCATTGGTTGATAGTGTGGTTGATGCAAAGGGGAAAGCGATAATAAAGGAGCAATGGAGAGGAATTAGCAAGGAAAGAACGTAAAGAGAAGACAGATTATATTTTAAATTCTGTCAATTGTCAACAATTATTTCCTGTAAAGAAAGGATCAACTCTGCTAGCTTCATAAACTAATTACCAATTTTATTTCTCTTGGTAGGTGTCCTTGGGTAGAGCCATTGGTTGGGATCAGAGTTAGTTCGGGTGAAAGATTGGGGCTGTCTAAGGGCATGGGTACCCTTAGGGCTTCTTCCTAATTCACCACACTCCTCTGCGCCCAGGTGCTTCCTCTTTCCCCTTCCTAAAAAAAAACACGTCACATGACAGTTTGAACGCATAAGTTCTAAAAATGTATAATAATAGGAGTTTGAAACTCCTAGTACAACCATTTTACGTACTATATCAGAAATCGCTGGAAAATATGTTAGCTACCTTTAGAAGCTAATTCCATAATTTTCCAGTATCGAATACGCTACAGTTGCATGCGTTTCCTCTAAAAAAGGATTGTAAAGCTTTATGCTATGTGCTATGTACTTTTTATTAACGCCAACAATGCATTAACGCTAAATATGCATAAGCACCACGTCGATACCAAGGCAATGTTGAGGTTTTATTTGGCTACTCGTACTAGTAGCTAGTTAGCTCCTAAAAAACACAACTATAAGTACCGTTTTAATTCTATTGCAGCCTAATAGGCTATCTAGCCATAAACTAAGGTGCATGGATCTCACTGAAAATGTTTTCCTTTTCTTTCATATTCACAGAAGTGCTATGTACTTTTTATTAGTTGGTTTTCGTAAAGCTAACTAGCCGCATGCTAGTAGTTGAAATGCAGCAAAGTTTTCAGACTCTCGTCATTCATTGGCCGTTTGGCTCTGTAAATTTAGTCACATGACATAAACCATTTATTTTGTTCCCTACAGAACTAGCGGTCAAAATAGGAAGTACCAAACAAGAAGCTGCAGAGAACTAACAAATACCATGTTTATTGTTATTTCAATTAATTGCCAATAGGCCATACAATTACAGATTTTAGTGTAGTCAGACGCTCACGTGAAAAGATATTCATATACAGCCACAACAGATATTTCAATAGGTCAAGTGTTTGGTCCGCACTCCTACATCTGTTTGTGAATGCTCCAGTTATGGATACAAGAGGTGCTTATAGTTGCTTATGTCAACTTCAAGGTCATTTTTGGAATCGTATCTAAGACAGTTTGTCAAAACACCAATGTTTACTTGCTTCACTCCATTATAGCCTCCTCACTTAATTTACCAGTGTTGAACAGCCACTGGCAAAACACATTTAGGCTAGGTAAGTGTGATTTAATTATATATTTTTGTAAACAAAGTTAATATTGTTGCAATCTAAATCTACTCGCTTGTATTAAAAAAATCTAAGCTCGACACTGATGGAAAGGTGCATGACTAAAGGTGCATACGATATCTCAAAAATAAGAATTAAGAAAACCTAAGTGCAAGTTCCACCTGTTTCACGTCAAAGCAATACAAATATTATCATACTGATGGAATGTTTCCAAATCATTAGTTACCTACGCCACAGTCTAGAATTGGTCTAAATATGAATAGCCTTTGTTGTGTACTAGTAACACAATAGATAGTCTTGTTTAAAATGCTTTTCTCATTTCATCCCTCATTCTAAACTCTCCTCCCCATTGAACTTTCTTTATCTCTGTGCAACCTTCTTCTTTCTCATTGTTTAAGCACAGGTAGTTCATTAGGCTTGAAGAATGCCTGGACCATCCCCATGGCAAATATGTACACCTTAGCATCAACCACAATCTTCTCCTTCTTCATTAGCTCTACATGGGGCAAGTAAATAAGATGTGGATTATCAATACTTGAACAGCAGTAATTTCAGCACAAAAGTATGTTCTGCATACCATTTTGTAATATTTTACACAGGGAAAACAGTAAATGAATCACCATCAATTTTCGTCTGGAATTCATCAAGAGGTAAATGAATGACGTCAACAAATTCTGAAAGTTAAACAAACAGTAAGAGGTAGGTTTCATTCCTCAATAACAGAACGGTGACACCAAACATGGTTTTAGTGAAGTATTTACCTCCATCACCTGGCAAGTGAATGAGACAAAAACAAAGAATGAGAAGCTCAAAATTAGTACACGTAAAGGACAATCATTTTATTGATGCATTTCAAGTAAAGAATTTTCAAAGGAGTCAGGTTATTATTTTTTTTTTTTACCTAACTGCTGTGTAGGATGGATGTTTTCCCTGTCGTCTCCGTTGATGTTCACCATGACAATCTGGGTGGTGCAGTTGGACAGGCCAGGGTCCAGACAAGTAACTGAGGGGATGGCCAGACCATAAGACCGCTACACTAGGCTACAACCCTCCTTTTCTGTAACAAGTTATTATTATATATTTGATTCCAAATAAGTCATTTCTATCCATCTACTGTCTTGATACTTACAATGGCAAAAAAAACTCAACACCGTGTGTCCTTGTGAGACCTTACCTGGGGTGACCCCAACCACCTCTCCTTTGTAGCCAGTCTCCTCCTTTAGTTCCCTCAGAGCAGCTTGCTCTGCACTTTCTCCCTCATCAATAAGGCCTGGACATAGCAGAGAAATAACCCAGCTATTAAGGCACAGCAACTCATCACAACACATTGACAGTCATATATGAGACGCCATTGCATTTCTTACCACTGTTGCATTTCTGTACTACAGAATTGACACACTGTGTAAAGGGTTTTAACGATAAATTAATCCTAATTGTCATTCTGACCTGCAGGAAACTCAAGGGTATGATATCCCATGGGAGGACGGAACTGCTTCACCATGACAACACAGTCTTTATGGAGAGTCCTTTTAAGAAGGGCAATTATCCCAACACCTGTAGTAAAGAGGATAAATAAATGTTTTTATAATCACTATTTTTCATAGGAAATCACATCTCTCATGCACGCAGGCACGCACGCACGCACGCACGCACACACACACACACACACACACACACACACACACACACACACACACACACACACACACACACACACACACACACACACACACACACACACACACACACACACACACACACACACACACACACACACACACACACACCATCTGCTTCAGTGTTGGTTCGCCTTGTTGTCCTTTTCGCAGTTTCCCAGGTTCTATTAAAGGCCAAAAATGACAGTTATGCAGTGTGAATAAGTGTCAACAAAATATTGCTCCAACACATAAGTAATTTATCTATGATCATTGCATCACCTTGTGTTTCCTGAAGGATCCACATAGGTGGTCTTCTCAAGCTTCACCCATTTCCCTGATGCAATAACCTGGAGTCAATTGGATTAAATCAGTTATATAGTGTGAAAGGTTTTCAGAATAAAAAGCATTTTCAGCTAATATTGTATTCATTGAAAAGTAACAACAATTTGTATTTTTTACCTCCTCATTCACAACATGAGGGACAGTTGTTGCCTTGGGATGTTCACTCATAATTAGACAATTAAAGCAGATGCAAGCTGATGACAGTAAAACACAGAAAACATAAGGTTCATAAATCATAGGGGTTTTCAAAACAAAAAAGTAAAATATGTAAATGCCGAATATAGTATAAAATAATAAACCTCTAATGCCATTGTCTAAAAACATTATAGATATTTAATAGGGGAAAAAAATATATTTAATACAATAAAAATAATGACAAAATACAGCAATACGAAATAGCAAAGATAATCAATAGGAACTCAAATTAGATTAAATAAACAATTTCAAAGAGTTTAACTACAGTTTAGGGGGACTTAAAATAAAATGCGGAGAAAATCCGCCTTACTCTGGTATTACAGTCTAGAGCCCAGATACCACCCTTTGATTTTAATCTAGACTTTGAACATTTAGCAAAACGTAAAGGCCCAAGGCTAAGGGTCTGCTAGTACTCCTAATATGTTGATCTAAAATCTGCAACGTAAATTAGGGCTACTTCTTAATATAAAATGTATAAACAATATTAAATACAACTTTAATAGAAAGCCAGCAAGGATGAGAAAATAGGGGAATCTTTAGACAGAGCCGACTTTCTACATAGTAAAACAATAAGGACTGGACACAATCTCTTAACTGATCTTGATATCTTCAACCAGACTCACAGATTAGCAAAGATTTTTGCAGAATGTCTGATATTCGTAGCAAGAAATTCCATAATTTTAATAAGAATAGAGGATAAATATGACGAATATGAGGATTTGAGAGGATGAGAGATTTAGGTTGAACAACATTTTGGGCCCCTGTCCGATCCTGCTAGCTAAACCTTAGCTCTGGAAAGGACTGTAAAGTTTACTAATGTCGAATCCATGCAATGAGACACTACTCCACATAAAGCAGTGACACGTAAAAGTGGAATTATGACTGAAAATATAATGGATGGTCACATAGCATGAATTTTTACTCCGCTTGACCCGTAATTTGAAGGGCTAGCAAGCTAAAACTTTTGCCCTGAATTTATTAAATAGTTTTGTACTATGCATTGGCTACCCCCTTATATAAGTTTGAAAAAAAACATGCATTTGTATTTTTAATACATAACTAATCTCAAGCGTGAAGGTTATACTGAAACACAAACTAGGCAGCCTTAATTTAGCAGACTCACGTGGATGTCCAGTGTAAAATGTTTTACAATCTCATGTCACCGCTTTTAGTGAGACCACGCCCACATGCTCAACATAAAAATATTTCCCCTCTCCGAGAAATGTAGATAATGTCGTCAGTGTGATGTCTATCCATATCTAAATTAGTTCATTCCAGCAAAAAATATCTCTCTAAATTGTTAAAAGCTACGTAAACACAGAGACAAAACATTTAGATTTTATAGTGTGAAATTTATCTCAACACTTTGACGGAAGTATTTACAGATGGACAAACTTCCGGGCAAATATACTGCAGCATGAAGAAGGAGCAAGTTGTCAATTGTCAGTTCTCGGTCTGGTATCCGATATTCAAGAAACATTCCATTAAAAGGTACGGTGCCTTGATGCGGATTATTTGATGTGTATGTAGGTTTGACATTAGTATAGTCTCGTCTAACGTTAACCATCTGGCTCTTGGATCAAGTGCTTCTAGCTAAAATTTGGTAACTTGCGTTAAAGCTAATGGCGAGCTAACGATAGCCAGAATGTAAACAAACGGTCAAACAAAACTTACTATCTTCATTAACTATAAATATAACCTTAGCTCTAATCTTAAATTTAATCCAATCAATTTTTTTTTTATTTAGTGTGATCCTCCCACTCTCTCAAAATGTAATTGAATATTTGCTGGACGATGGAACACTAGTAGTCTCTGGAGAGTAAGTTTTACTCTTGTCACACTCTCACTCGTCACACGAAATGTGTTCCTGACTGGGGAAACAATAGGTTCCTGTTTTATAGTAACTTCTGTCAAATTCTGTTCTAGTAACAATAATATACAGCGCACACAAACTAACAACAGTGACTCTGAAGGAGAGGATGATGTTCAGGTAAACCTTTTTAAGTTCAGAAAATTAAGTGAACCAAACAGTGAAGAAAAAGACATTGATCTAATTTCAAGAAGGTAAAGAAATATTTTGCTGACATTTAATCTTGTCATTTCAATCTACTTTTTGAACAATTAGTGGTCAGATGATGAAACAACTTCAACAGTGACAGTGAGTATTTTGGTTTTGTTTCTCTATTACATTTAAAATATTTCAATAAATGTAGAGGTCCCGCTTAGTAATATTGTTTGAGCACCAATGTAATCAAGACTTGTGGATGTGCTGTACAGGCTCCTGAGTTCCCAGAGTTTAACACCAAGGTACTGGAAGCCATAAATGCCTTGGGTGGGTGTGTCTTCCCTAAACTGAACTGGAGCGCTCCTCGGGTAAAACACAAACAAACTTTCCAAAGATGCTACTTTTGTATGTACATTTGTTTGTCTCTGTATTTGACTGAATAAACTAAAAGCACGATATCTATCACATCCCTTTAGGATGCAAACTGGATTGCTCTTAACAGCTCCCTCCAGTGTAACACACTAAGTGATATCTTCTTGCTCTTCAAAAGTTCCGACTTCATCACTCACGACCTCACACAACCGTAAGCCCCATTCCTCCCCTTTACACGTACTCCCTCTGTGGCAAAAACTGCAACAAAGACACAAATAAGCCTGTGCTAATTTTCATTTTAATTGCTTGTTTCTTAATGAATGGCGCATGTGTAGTGTAGTATCTGGCTCCGATGTATAATAAAACACAAAATTCAGTGACTCAGCTTTCCTTCCAGTACTTGGCTGGAGGGAATGCTCTGCACCACTTCCCTCTTTTAAAAACTTTTCATTGTGGACCTGGCTGGCATAAACTGTTGGCAGAGGAAATACTTGGAACAGTGCCAGAGCAAAACTTAAATGAAATATGTAAGGAGGACACCAATGAAAATTTGTATGTGTCTATTGTAATTCTGAATATTCCTGTGCAGATTCCTTTTATGCAGTGACAAGGATTCCACAGATCCCGTCATCAACTATGAGGTAGAAATATGTATCACTTATAAGTAGTCACTTATAAGTATAACACTTAAAATAGTCCTAGTTGACCTTTTGTGGCTTTGGATAAATTCTGAATAACTGAAATGCTATTGAATGTTTAACAACCTCTGTAGTTTAATCATGTCATGTCCTAGACACACTCACTCTCTCACACACGCACACACACACACACAATAAGTTTTAATACTGTTGCATTATTGTCTTGTGCTTAGCTGGTTTTGAGGAAGTGGAGTGAGCTTATTCCTGGCGGTGAATTCAGGTGCTTTGTCAAAGAAAACAAACTAATCGGTGAGGATCTGTCACACTGATCTTAACATTCATATACATATTCAGCAGGCTGGTCAACACCCCCCAACCCCACTCCACCCCTTTCTATATGTTTTTGTGTGTCCCACAGCTATTTCCCAGAGGGACTATACCCAGTACTACCAGCACATATCCAAGCAGGAGGAGCAGATCAGTCAGTCTATCCAGGAGTTTTTCAACCAACACATTCAGTACAACTTCCTGGATGAGGACTGTGTGTGGTTTTACTCTTTAACAAAACATCTGCTTTTAGTTTTAGTTTAAATACTTAATAAAAATAGTAAATTCAATCACAGTGTTACTTTATTCCTCTTTTCCTTTACAGTTGTGTTGGATGTTTACCGCGATAGCTGGGTAAGCTATAGTTTTTTAAACATGCATTGTTTTTGCTGATGCTTCTTTCCCATATCTTAAATTGAATTATATGAATTGTGTGTTTTGTGTGTCTGTGCTTCAATGGTTGCGATAGGGCAAGGTGTGGCTGATCGATCTGAATCCCTTTGGTGAAGTCACAGATTCCCTTTTGTTCACATGGGAGGAGTTGACCTCCGGAAACAACCTCTTGGCTGGTCAAGAGGAAGGTGACCTAGCCTGTCAGGTGAATGACAATCCCTTTGACATCCTCTAAATCCAATCTTTGCTAATGCCAACTGTTCTATAGTAGGTTTATATGGTGTGTTTATGGATGTCTATTAATTTCAGCAGGAAGGCCCTGCCTTCCGCTACACCACCAGTGAAGTGACCGTACAACCCAGCCCGTGTCTCAGCTACAGAATTCCCCGAGACTTTGTGGACCTTTCAGCAGGAGAGGATGCCTACAAACTTATCGACTTCCTGAAACTGGTGAGAGTTCAGACTGAACACTCACCATCTGGCAACCTTGCAACATTTATCATGAATGCTAGTCTTACTCAATCACTCACATATTCACTAAACCCTGTATAGTACATGCATATGAGCTGTTGATGAACTAAGGTTTCACGCTTTATTAACCATAATAATGTCTTCACATATATTTGCTTTCTCTGTCTTGATGCAGAAGAAAAGCCAACAGGAGGACTCAGAGGACGAGGAACAGTCCGAACCACAACAGTGACACTTTCAGTTTCAGAGTTACAAACCCTGGGCCCACTAGCCTAGCTTAGCCTTCCTTACTCATAATCATAAATCTAAAGACTAGTGCCTGGACTTGACCCACACCACTGAGATCGTGTGCATGTGATGTCCTGCTAATTGTCACTAATTATTGTATTCTGTCCAAGCGGTTTTCACAGTCTTGCATGAAAGATGTTACTGTTGTAAATGTAATGAATCACGCAAATAGATATATTCAGGATCATAATGTACTAGTTTCTTTGTGCACCATAAGCTCCTGTAATCATTGTGTTTAATATTGAACATAGTAGAACTGTCGTAGTGGTTTAGTGCGGATGTGTAGCTGGACTTGTCTTCACAGTGAGATGTATATTACCGTCTGTCAGTATTTCATAATGATGGAAATAAAGCCCTGCATTATGAAACTCTTCCAAAAGCATCTTTAATTGGATTTACCTAGTGAGGAATCCAAATGGTTAATCTACCCTAACCACAGTAATTTAAGATTTATCTGCTAGACATCTGTTCAGCAAATCTAAATTATAGTCAGCAAGACTTATTGTTGCACTAGTTACCAATATTTCATTTTATTCTAACATCTAGTTAATGTAGTTTTGTAAGCGCTGCTTTATGTGTAAGACAGGCAGCACATCCATTTGTTTCCGGAATAGAGGTGATTGGAAAGTCTAATACTTTTCCAGTACATATCCTTTCAAAACTTGACTTGTTGACATATGAGACGCAATTATACTCCAGACTTAATACGTTGGTGTGGCTGATTCAATACTCATGTTATCCATATGGGGGCAATGTTACTCTAAAACATAATGAAGAGGATGCCATTTGGAACCTGAATGAAAACAATTGTAAAAAACATTTCATAATACATGTTTCGTGTTTAATTAGTAACTGTAAAGAAAGAAATGAGTAGCATTGTGCTTTGTATCTTATATTTTATGCTATAGTTGGATTTAACGTTTAAAAATCAAGTGAATAAATTGTATAACTTATTGAATCAATGGTTGTTAATTATAATTGTTTTGTTTTTGTTGTTAGTGTTGACTGTGTGTGTGAGGCCTTGTTTATGAGCAATCCTGTCAGAAGTCCTGTCTGTGTTGTTTGGATGTCAGTGATGCCACACCCTTTTGCCTAAAAGGTAGATAGTACCAGCCTGTCTGCACCACCTAACACCACGATGTTTCCCTCGTCTTTTTCTCTCCCCACTCTCCTTGTACTCTCTTGACTTCTGCTTGCCAATCTGAGGTGGACATATTGTTATTGCTTCATCTGCACAGCTTGAGTAATAATCTTTGAGAGGTAGGAGAGACTTGCTGACTCAGAGAGGAATTGTAAAGAGACAGGGATGAAGGGATTGCATGGGAGGGAAGAAAAACATTTCCCTGAGCCGAGGAACTGCAGTAGTTTGCAGCTGGAATACTCATGAGCACTGATCGACATGCATGCTTCCTCACTCTCTTTCTATCTCTTTTTTCCCTTACTTGGTTCACTCTTACTTTTGTGCATAAGTGTAGAGGTGGAGAGATAAGTAATTTCTGAATGAAAAGCTAAATTCTTTGCACAGCCACAAAACCTGTGTTCTGATAATAATCAAGATACTTCTTTACATTGTCTGTTCTGATGTCCTAGCGATTAAGATTAAACTTTAAACCCTGGCCTGTCCCGATGCCGGAGTAAACGTAGGCCTAATGTTTTACACAGAACCAAATTTTACCACGAAAATGTAATATGTTTGGATAATGCACATGGTCAAGATTTTTGCACCTTTACTTTTTGGTGCATTGCGAATTATCTTTCAGCATCCATACACACAACCGCTGCCAGCTCACCAACCCAACATACACACTCACAAAATTGTGCGCAACGCAGCATCCTAGCCCCTCTCCTCCCACATTGCCATAACAACCGCTATTACAATAGCCATTATTGGATGGAATAATTGTCCGTAAGCTTAAACAATTGAATAAAACAAGATATTTAGGATGCGGCACAGTCAGGGGTACATAGGAAAGCAATTTCCGTCAGATAATCCAGAAATTCTATCGTGCAGGTGCGTTCGTTAACTGTGAACGCTGCTGGTTGTCGCTCAGACTGGGAGGCTGCACAGACGAAAAGGGAAGCCAATTGAGGGGAGGGTGGGGTGGGTAAGAGTGCGCGGTGACATTGGATATTTCCGCAGCGGGAACACCACGCGCTTGTACGGTTTTCTTGCGGTGCTCCACGCATATTGTACTGTTCCACTCGAACAGGAAGTGTTCAACCCGAAGCGTGGGAAAGCAGTGTTTATCTGGGAGGACTGTTAAACGCAACGGTTTCAATATCCCCGGTTTTCCGCCGGTACGGCCATGGCTCGGGAGAATGGAGACGCTGGGAAGGGAACATGGAAAAAGCAAGTCGAAGATGTCAAGAACATGTTTGAATTCAAAGAAGTCCTTGGAACGTGAGTACACTTGCCAATTAGTTTGATCTATTGGGCCATTTTATCCAGGTGATCATGGCCGTAGAAAGTTTGTTTCCACTACAAAGGTTGCAAATGCCATGTAGCTGGACTGTGACGCGTAATGGCCATAACAAACTTTTTATGTTGTCTATTTGTTTGGCTTTATTTTTTGTATAAAAACGAATCCCTCTTACTTTTGAAAACATAGGGAGTGTCCTGTACACGTGTGTTTAGGCATGTGAGGAGGACACCTTAAAGAATAGGTTATATTCAGATGCACCATTGTTCAGCAAATGTATGTTCGTTTTAGGCCCCAGCGAATGCGTTTAATAGACTTTCAGAGCACCGATTCCCTTTGACAGACCAAATGTATTTGTTTGCCAGGTCCCAGCCTTGAATTAGGCTGCACTGTAGATCATGTTATCTGATGCACATGCATGCTCTGGCTTAATACAAACCTTTTTTTCCCCTAACCCAGTGCTGCATTTCATTGCCCCTTCCATATCACAGACCAGTTGACTGGAATAACAGGTGAAAGCCGGATTAAGGAAGTAGGATTAGGGAACCGCAAAACTCAGCCATTGACCGTTAAGAGTCTGTTCATGGTGTTCAATATATAATAAAGATGATGAGTGACAATAGATTTAGCTCAGAGCTTACATAAATAACCTCCATAATGTCAACAAACACATGACTTTGGCTATAGTGAGATTCTATTGGACTCTTTTGAGGCCTTTTTCATTCTAAAATGACACCACTCCACCACAGAGGGGAGAAGTGGATTTTTGGTTGTTTGTAATTTGCCTCCACCATAGAAACATTATTCTCCATTAAGCATTTCTAAGGCAACTACATTAGTGTTTCGGTCACAACTTCTCACTGTGTGGCTCACTGTGATACGTTGCTCATTGCACCCTGAGCAGTCAGCTCTTTTACAATTTCTCTCTCTTCTCTCTCTCTGTCTCTCTCTGTCTCTCCCCCCTCTCTCTCTCTCTCTCTCTCTCTCACTAACTTCTGTTGCCATACCCACAGCCCTCATCACCATTCTGAACTCTGAAACGCAGTGTAGCCCTCTGGGTGTCAGGGACATGCACACGGATACGCGCACCTGCTGACCAGTCACAGATTGCCTTAGCGGTACACTATGAAGCCTGCCGGTGCAATGTCAGAGTATCCATGCTAAGAATCAATGGTGTTATTCTTTTGTCTTTCACGTGGACACCACAGCAACACATTAACCAGGGAGATCCGATCAGCCTTTGGACTCAGCCTTGCTATGGTCAGTCGTCCTCTCGTTCTCTCTGTATCAGCAGGAAATAAAAGAGAGAAGGGGAAGGCAAACAGGAGACTTGTATGTAGCCTGAAAACCCGTCCTGTTTGCTTGACCAATGTGGACTGGTTGTTAGATGCCGAGGAGAAGAGCTGATGACAGAAAAGAGGGAGAGTGAAGGGACGGGAAGGGGGCGGGTCATAGGTGGGGAGGGGAGGAGGAGAATAGGATGAGACAAGAGGTGACTGCCTGTGTTTAGTCATGAGCTGCTCGCCCTGATGTGACCAAACTGTCACCATTGTTCATGCTTGTCAAAACCCAGAGTCTGCTGAGCAGGGGCAGGGGGTGTGCTCTATATCCACTATGCACCTCTCTCTCTCCTTCAGTTTTTCTCTTTCCCCCTTTCCCCTCCCTGTGTCCCTCTATTCTCGTTTCACTCTGGGTGCGAGGCCAAAAAGTGTAGTCAAGGTCCCAAACAGAACTGGCTGTTGTGAAACCAAGCAGCGAGCTCACCTTTCTAAAGAAGGGCTGCAGATTAGGCGTTTTATTTACCTTGTATAACGTCTGGGTCACAGATGATATCCGCCCTAAGGCCGCTAAACCTGTCCTCACGTTGTACAACAGCCTGGTAATTTAGGCCATGCAGGGTGCTGTCCTCCTGTTTGCGGCTGATGGCATGTCTCCCCTCATAACTCCCTGAGAGTAGTTATGCAGCGGGTTATTGAGCAGCTTTCCTTTTTCACTCAATAATCGGCATCGAGAGTGGGGCGCTGCAAGTTGATTACATTGCATGCGAGCTCTCAGTGGACAACAGTCAGGAGGCAGCCAGCGACTCTTGTCAGAGGGAGTCACACGCGCTGCAGTGTGTATTGGCTTTAGCCAGCAGCCGCTGCTGTGTTGTTGGCAGTGGGGGCTTAGCCCTGCATATGCTTGATGAGCTGGCTGACTGTCTGCTACCCGCAGGCTCTCAATACTGACCAAACAGTGACACAACAGTTTTCCTACTTTGGACTAAGGTTACCTTTCGTTGCCGTTGTGAGATAGTTTTTTTTGTGTGTGTGTGTGTGTGTGTGTTTGTGGGAGGGGGGGGGGGGTGTTTACAGGCTATCCCTCTGGTATCTTATTTCCCTTTCACGGTCAGTGTCTGTGAGGGTGCGTGTGTCCAGCACCTGACTGTTGAATAATTCAGCACCAGGAGTGCCTGGGGGGCCTCGTTTCACCTGCTACCGAAGACAGGTATGTGTTCAGGTAGGCCACGCCTCCCAGCGGAATAGAGAGAATAGGGAAGGAGAGCGCAGAGCCGTGGTGCATTGTGGGAGTGTAGCAATACCATCTAGGCCACCCTGGCCTTAATTGAGTGCTCTACTTCCCTGCCCCCTGGCAACCTAGTCTTTCTGGGTCTGCGGATCTCTCCTCCTCTTCTCCCCGCCTCTCCTTCTTTCGCCGGCTGGCATTGTGTCTGGGCTCCTCTGATACTTTTGACAACCGACAGTTTGGTTGTGGGTTTTCCACCAGTGAGACAGAGCAAGTGTTGGCCCATAAACAAAGACCTCCTATCACCCTCTCTTCATCAATTCAGGTCATTGCCACCATTAGAAATCTTTCTGTCTCTCTCTCTCTCCTCTCTCTCTCTCTCTCTCTCTCTCTCTCTCTCTCTCTCTCTCTCTCTCTCTCTCTCGTTGTGTGTGTGTTAGCTGCATGCTCTCTGGCGGATTAAGCATAGACTGTAATCGGGCATCTTCATTATAGGAAGAGAGGCGGATTATCCCCTCAGACTGTTGTCATTCCCCATCCCCTCATCCTTTCCTCTGTACTCCTCTTTTCGATTTGACCATTTTCTTTCTTGAACGCTCAATTCAGTGTAAATTGCTCTTCCAAAAGAACAATTTCTTATTTCACTCACTCACACACACACACACACTCTCCTCACCTCTCCTTCCCTCAAACCTCGTCATTATCATTCTTTTTCTCAGGCTATTTGTCTTATTATGATTTTATGTTTTGGTTCATCAGAGTGCTTTCTCCTTCTTTATTGTTTGTTTTCTTGTGACCTCCTTAAATCCCAAGCTTCTATGATGGATTAAGGCTTAATAGACTAATCTTAGTTTGTCTGGACATTATCTCCTCCAATTCTGTGGCTACACTGATGCGCATGCACAAGGACGAACACACACTGATAAACAGTCACACAAACAAAAGACTCAAACCAGTTGTACCCGGCTGCAATAGAGGGGAATGTAGCTACTTTTTCCTCCTAGTTTTTTGTCATGTTTTTTTAGATAAGTAATCACAGTAAATGCAAAGCTCTATGACTTTGCCTCTGGGCACATTGGGGAGCAGGGACGTGTCGAGACAAACGTAAAGTCTTTCTATTTGTCTGTTTGTGTAAATGAACAATAGGAGCACACTTACATAGGTTACTTCTAGTAAGTTGAAGTATTTCTGATTGTAAACATCAGTCTGTTCTTTTTCCCAATCATATTTTAAGGAGTCCTATCTACTCTCACTTGTTTCCATATGTGATATGTTTTTTACAGGTGTTTTTATTGTTTTGATAATCTCTGCCTTTTAAAAGCTGTCTAATCACTAGTGTGTCAAGAGTAAACTGAGGAAAAACGGAATCATAAAGTATGTGTGCAATGTGAATAACATTACCTGCCGGTAATATTGCAATTATTAAACAGAAAATAAAAACTGATTGACTATAATATGCATACCAGTCATGCTGCACGCACCATATTGTTCAAAGCCGTGCCAGTATTCCATTAAATATAAACCCTGATAGGAGATGGAGACGGACGCCTGGATCAATACTTCCTGTTAATCTACACAGGGCACAGCAATCCAGAGGGATCGGTTACAGTAAATCTAGTGGAATACAGAGTGCTCTCCCCTGTTAATGATGATCCAGCAAGATCAGAGGAGGTTCCCCGCTAAGCTCCACGCTCCAGCAACAGCCTGGCTCATCTCTCCAAAACCCAGTGAAACACAGGGGTATTTGCATGGGCTTTAAGCCTGGCTGCTGTTTGGTTGGGATGTAGAAATGTATGTAGACCGTGTGTTGATTTGAGGAGGAGGGGGGGAGGGAGTTCAAGGCTTTAAGAAAACACTCGTGTCCCGTCAGATCCCCCTCAATACCATGGGGTTTGATGGAGCGCTGAAAAACAGACAAAAACCACATCAAAGCTTCACACCCTGTCAGACAGAATACTAAGTCCTACAGGTGGGAAGTCCAACTGATGCCTTTGTCTTGTGATTACGCAACAGGGCTGTACATCCCCGTTCCCTGTGGACTGGAGACTGGGGCTGGCCATGGAATATTGGCAACACGCTCTCCCCAAAGAGCGGCACCGTTTACTGGGCTCTTTCTTCTCCTGCCCCAGATATGATACTGCTGACATTCATTTTGCGAGCAATTACAGTTTCTCCCCTCAAGGTCTCATGTGTCTCATCTGTTCTCCCATATTGCACAGAGGGAGCAGTAAATGAGGTCGGAATAGAGTAATACATGGCTTGGCATTTGGTTGGGTGTGTGCGTGTGTGTGTGTGTGTGTGTGTGTGTTTGTGTTTTTTTTGCAATGCTCAACCTTCTGTGATGTCAGCACAGGTATCAGATCCATTGGCGTTCTAAGAAACCACTATTCTTTAATTTACTGGAACACTGACCTTTTCATTAGTTTGTTCTGATGTTGCTGGTTTCACGGCGGAAAGGTCGACATGGCAAAACGGAACATTCTCCCTTTAATTTTTTCAGATATCTTTATTCAAATGAATGGGGGAGGAAGACCCCGAGAGAGCATGAAGCAGTTAAGAGCAGTGTCTGAACCCATTGGGTATTGGGTAGACCTTACCACCACTCCACAGCTACACGCTAAAATAAACGTCAAAGGTTTGCATCAGGTAGACAGCCGTCACTGCAACAGCTAGACAGCAGCTTAGCATATGGGAGTGGGAGCTCTGGAGAGTCGGCCCAGCTCAGTGTGCAGTCTAGCTGAGATGGCGGCCAGAGGAGGTTAAGCTGTTATTGGAGAGGCTTGGAGAAAAAGGTGTATTACAGGATACAGTATGGCTATATTGGAACGTAACAATTTAACAGGAGAACCATTAAACCCTTTTGCATAAATTCAACCAGTTTTTTTATGTGCCTACGTTTTAACACTTGAAGTGGAAAAAAAGTGTTCATATCCAACACACAGAATAAGATCAGTCTTTTCCACTGCCAAGCTTTTCTGGTGTCGTATGGTCATTTTAAAACAACAATGAAACCTGGTTACTGTAGAGTGCTTTTAATAACATTTGCCAAGCGCATCTGAGTGAGTAACTCTTTACATGGTGTTTCTTTTTAGCGGCTAGTGCTTCTTTTAAATGAGACCTATTCTCAGAAGGACTCCCCTATATAAATAAAGGCCGGCTGAACCGGGAGGCCTGGAATGAATTAAAGTGGAATGTAAGTGCAGTTGGCTATATTGGCAAGCTGTACGTACTGTGCGACACCTCATGCTTCTTGCTCTGTGTGTGTGTGTGTGTGTGTGTGTGTGTGTGTGTGTGTGTGTGTGTGTGTGTGTGTGTGTGTGTGTGTGTGTGTGTGTGTGTGTGTGTGTGTGTGTGTGTGTGTGTGTGTGTGTGTGTGTGTGTGTGTGTGTGAGAGAGAGGTGTCATGGTGGCTCTGTTACAACCTGTTCTTCCGTGTGCTTGCTCCTGTCAATAAGGAAGGTCTAACAGCCCACCAGCTGCATATTAACCCCTGATTTGTTTAATTCCATCCTACGTGTTTTTTATTCTCCTCCTCCTTTTACTCCCTCTTTCCTTACTCCTCCTGCCGGCCCCACAGAAGAGACAATATGTGGGGTAAGATTTTATCAGTGCAGCTGACCTCAGAATGTAGGGCCCAAGATGGCATCTCTGCGTGTGTCTAGCGTCTATTCCAAAGGGGGCTTGTGTGGGTCATGGTTGATGTGGCAGGGGGCACTGTTTAAAATAGTAGACAGAACGGGAGTTTAAGGTCTGAGTCATACGTTCAAGTGTTACTGTTTATAGAAGAAAGCTTCAAGTAGCTCCCCACGGTTCCTTCTTCACATTGTGTGAGGACGGACTAGAACATTGGGGGACTGTGGCCCAGCTGGTCTCCTGTTAGCTGGCAGGTCAAACACGACACAGTACGACCCGGATGCAGTCGCCATGGATCCTGTTTGCTCCCGGCCCTGGCTTATCATAGCTTTCTCAAGTCACCGGCACTTCCTGCTCCCTGACAGCCAATCACGATACAACGTCGCAGAGGCAACAATAAAAATAAGAAATAATGAGAGGGAGAAAGTAATTTTCACCGCTGAAATGAGAATCGCACAATTGATGACCGTGCGGAGTTTAAAGCGAGATGAAAATCTGACGTCCGTAGCTTTCCAGCAGACCTAGTTTAGGCTTAACCTTGGGATTGAGAGAATAATGTATCCTTTTCCAGCGTGGCCACGTTTCAACTGGACCAATGAAACCTTTGAGTGTGAACCTGCACACTGGCGTTTGCATTGGCCTGATATGGCTCATTCTCCAGGCTCTTACGTTCCCTCTCCAGGTTAAACGCCACATTCCTCTCCTGTAGCTAACGCAACCAAACCGCAGCTATGGTTTTCTCTCTGTGATTATGTGACACTTCTGTCCCTGGGGTTAACACACTGACACCTTGCCGTGGGAAAGGAAAGCATCTGATACACCTGTACGTCTGTGTGCAAACGTTCTCAGTGTGTCCCCAGGAGACACAAAGCTGCATTGCCATGGCAATGGAAGTCAGCTTGTTAATGGCCATCAGATTATGACAAGTCCACCGGTTAATAATTAGGGAACTAATGGAATCAGTGGGTTGGAAACGGCTGAAAGCAAGGAGGGCCAAGTTGAAAGAATGTCTGAAACCCCTGGACGGGGTTGGACTAATAACACTGTTTGTCTTCCAGACAGGTAATTTAAGGAAACCTCCTCTGCTCGCTTTCATTTTTTTTTTTACCTCTGTTTCTCTGAATTTCTTTCTTTTACGATTGCTCTTCAGACTCGTGTGTGTGTGTGTGTGTGTGTGTGTGTGTGTGAACGAGAGAGATTAAGCAGTTATAATGTTACTTGGACTAGCATTGTCCTTGAGCAGAATGATAGTAGGACTCCGTTGAGTCAGTTCAGGAGCTACACACACACACACACACACACACACACACACACAGCTCTATCCCGCCTCACCCTTAACTGCTTGACGCTGTCAGATATGTGTGATAGTGGCCTGGGCCTCCAATTCACAGTGGCTGACTCCATCACCAACTTTAATACAGTCATAAAGCTGTCTAGCTGTGCCTGTCCAAAAAAGGAAGAGACATGAAGCGTATCAATTGGCCATCTCTGGGTGAAAGTCAGAGTGAGGGAAGGGTGTGAAGATTGCTCCGCCCAGCAAGACGCATCACTGCAGTGTCTCTTGGTGTAAGGTGTGTGTGTGTGTGTGTGTGTGTGTGTGTGTGTGTGTGTGTGTGTGTGTGTGTGTGTGTCTGAGACCGAGGGAGTGAATAAGTGCGTATGTGTTTGCCTCTGCGTCATCCCAAGGATCAGAGAAGCACTCCCATGGAGTCTAGTTCGGTGATGTGTGCAGCAGATCACAGTTCCCCCTTGGGCCGTCATTTAGATTACCCTGAAGCCAGATAGGACAAGCCTGCACAAGCACCGAGGCCTGCTTGTTGCTATGAAGGGGGTATAGTCAATGAGTCTTGTGTACATTAATGGGTGTAATAGTATGTACGTTCTCATGCAAATCTTTGTATTGGGAATTACATCATCCACACCCACAGCAATTTTTCCAGACACACACATGCGTGCACACAGACACACACACCCTGGTAGTACAATAGAGGGGAGGAATCAAACAGCAACTTCTAAGTATCCCCATAACAGCCTTTTTAGCATAATTGCCACTGGTTGTTCGCTAACGATGTCAGTGCAGGAAGTCTCTGTATGTTAATAATTGGGCCTTTTCTTGTGAACTGTGGGAATTTGAACATTCATGACAGCATGCCTCCTTCCCAAAAGCCGACTATCTTTTCCCTCTTCCTCAGTTATTTTTTCTCATCCGTTCTCTCCACGGTTTGAAGAGATTGTACAGATGCCAGGGCTAATGGATGACTGTGATGACGTGCCAGCATGTTCACTTCTGATTGCAGCACCCACAGCGTGTCAGCTGAAGCCAGATCAACATGGACGAGCAAAATCATTCTCACTCCGTCTACTTGCAGACAGATGCGAATGTCTGTCTGAGAACGATTACACCCACCTTTTCAGAGCTTGCAGGAATCAATCGTTCCCTCATAAAGCATGTTCCTCACACTGCGTGACCTCTTTAGCCAGACAAAGGTCAAAAGGTCAGTCACGTCCTGCGTGCTCCATTTGTTTCCAGCGTCACCATTTCTGCGTACTTGTTTGCGTGGGTGTGTGTTTGTGGTAATGAGTGCGATGCTAATGGAACCGAATAGATTAGTGTTCATTGTAATGGAGTTCCTAATCCAGTGGCAGAGTGGAGATGACATGTTCAATCACTTACATCGTTTAGACAAATTGCACAACGCCTCCATGTTAACATGCGTGTTCTGTTTTTTTACATTTTTTTTGCAGACCCTAACTCTCTCACAATAAAGTTCAATGCATTCTGTTTTCCTGTTTCCTCTTGTCGGCTTGTCGTTTCCAGGTGGTCAGGAGGCAAACAGGCTGGCTGTGTCTGATTGACAAGTGGTCCCTAGTTAGCATCTCCCTTTCACTGACACCATGTGGTATGTTAGCGGTTGGCGATGTACCTGCCTTCGATCTCCCTTTTTTGCTGTTTGTGATGATCTCTCTCTGCGCTACGGTTTTTCCCATCTGGGCGTTTGTGTGTGGGAGTGTGTGGTTTGTTGAGAATTCTTGCATTGAAACCTCTCTCCGGAGTGAAAACGCAACCTCCACGTGCATTTGAGAGCACATGCTGAGTGGTCCATATTGAGGCCCCCCACAGCTAGTGTGACGACAACCACACTCTCTCTCACACACACACATTCACACACTTGAGGCGGTATGGATTTTCTGCTGCGGTTGGCTGATTCCTTTGTCATTTGTCAATGCACTGCCTTGCTCTTAGGTTAACAGCAGCAACAAAGGACTAGCGTGTGGTTGCCAAGTAGATAATGTAAATATTATCGAAGCTTCGTGGCCATCTCATGGATGGCTACCAGCACTGTTACCATGGTGAATTAAGGCCTCGGTGGTCTGGGTCTGCGTGTGTTTGTGGGAGTATGCGTGCACACAGCTTGCTTGAAACCAGATTGAAAACATGCAGACTGAGGAATATTTCTGATGGCGCTTACGGCCTGGTCCCGCCCCCTTCTGCAACTGCAATTCTCCATCACGGTCTCTTTCTGTTGATCCTTAAATCAACTACTGCTTCTTTTTCTCTTTTCCCCCGCTCTCTTTCTCTCGCCATCTTTTAGTAGCTTTCCAAATCCTTCTGTCTTTTTTATTAATTTTTTTGTGCTGGGTTTTCTCTGCTCATTGGAATGGAAAGTGTGGCACTAGATAAGGGAGCCGTGGTATTACTGCGGGGCTTTAGCTAAGCTAATTCCCGGCAGGTTTGGGACGTGAGTCTGACTGCTCTTCAAGTAAAGGGGGTTTCTGCAGTGGGAAACAAGCAAACCCTGGTGCCTTTATCTAATCGTCAATAAAGCATCATCGCCTGGCTAGGCTCGCAGGCTCCCTAGCAACACCACTGTTCTGTTGCTAGCATCATTTTCGGGGGGTAAACCAAAACACAATCCTGTTTGTACCAGAGTTTATGTGGAGATCTGATCAGCAAGATATATCACCGGTAAAAAGAACCCCCCCACCCCCCACCCCCCGATTCACAAGCACCAGTTCAGTCTCTCACTGCCATCACTGTGCACCTTCACCACTTCAAAGCGGGCAACCTTTTTGTAAGGTAATAGTTTCAATCGCAACCTTCAGGCCAATTTCCATGCTTCTAGCCATGGGGCCTCAGTAATGACAGAAAAGACCGGCTCCCATTCGGTTTCTCCTTTCACCATCTCCTGCTCCTGAAGCTTTACTCCACTTACAGCCGTATTATGTCATTATCATCGACTGCAGTTTCACAAAGCTTTTATTAGGCAGACCTCTTGACCGCATTTCCACCTGGAAGGCAGGGTAAACAACACTCTCACATATCTCATACGCAGCTTTTATTCACACTCGTCTCTCTGCTGTGAATGCGGCCCGTAATTTGCCGTTAATTGCTGCCGTGGCGACAGTTCTATTTAAGCCGACACTCTCTGCAACAATTGCAAGTTGAATCTTCTCGCGGTTATTCTACTGCTGTGAGTTTTGGTCTCTGGCACCTCGTAAACACACCCGCAGAAGACACACACACACAAACACGCACGCTCGCACATGTGACCTGAAGCAACCTGTGGCTGTGCTACTATACGTGGGAGACTCTAGGGCCCATCATCCATACGTCCACGTGCTCGTCCAATCATTCTTACATTACCTGTGCGAGGATTAAGATGAACTGATTTACCCCAAGGTACAGACGCTAAGCAGGTATGTATACGTTATGTTTTGAAAAGCGGATGTATCAGTTCTGTAATGGAAAGTCATTACGGAGTCCTAAAGGGCTGGGGGGATGTGAGATTGTGAGCTTCTGAGTGGAGTCTCTACACAGTGCAGACTAAGTGTGGTGGGCTGGGGGGATGTGAGATGTGGAGTCTTTACACAGTGCAGATTAAGTGTGGTGGGCGGGGGGGGGTGAGATGTGGAGTCTCTACACAGGGCAGACTAAGTGTGGTGGGCTGGGGGGATGTGAGATTGTGAGCCTCTGAGTGGAGTCTCTACACAGTGCAGCCTAAGTGTGGTGGGCTGTGAGATTGTGAGTCTCTGAGTGGAGTCTCTACACAGTGCAGCCTAAGTGTGGTGGGCTGTGGGGATGTGAGATTAGTTTGACATGAGAGGCCTCGCTAATCTGGGTTGACTTCAATCTGAGATTTGGTATTGGGGCCATGATGCAACAGTCTCCCATTCTTGTGCCTGGCACACTTTATGGAGACACTGTGTTTCCTTAATGCCCTGAGATATAAATATGTGAGTGTTCTGTTAGGACATTTACTCATTTTATATATGGCGTTTTCTGTCTTTTTTCTTTCTTTTTTTTAAAATGGAGGGGATGGACAGATGGATACAAGAACAACGACAGAGCTCCTTAGTCCTAATGGTGATGGGGCAAACATGCTACTTCAAATCAGGGTTAATGACAAGTCATTTTGCTATTAGCTACTCCCCCACATTTCTTCCCCCTTTCTTTAATTTTCCCCTCTCTGTATCCCAGGCTACGGGTTGCTGCGCTACCTGTTTCCAATCAAAAGAGATTGTCAAAATTGACACCATGCCAATGATTTGTTTTACAGCAAGAGGTGTCTTGTTGCGCACATGCCAAGAGCGTCATCTCTCCTCAACCTGCTTTTCTCTTTTCCCCTTTCGTCTCCTGAGGCTTTCTTAATTTTAATGTGCGGCACACATACAGTTGCAAGCTCAGTCCTGCTTTTTTTATGATCCTGCTCTCTCTCCTTGCTAGACCTGTTTTTCTCTCTCTTTCCTCCCTCCCTCTTCCCCTATTTTTCCTTTCAACCCTCTCTCTCTCTCGCTCTCTCTCTCTCTCTTTCTCAATTTATGTGCTGTGTGTGTTTCAGTTTGTTCAGCGAGCGTGCGCGTGCGTGCGTGTGTCTCTTGCTCGATGATGACGTTGGTGCTGCGGTGTATAATTGTCCCTGTCCATGCTCTGTCATTATCAGGCCCTCTGGGGTCTGTGCTTATCTCTCCCTCACGTCCCTTCTACCAACACTGGGCCGCTCCCTTGCCGGGCCTGTCGCCCCTAACACAATACTTGGTCTGAGCTTGGCGACCGGCCGCCATGCTCCATGTTTGATTAAAATGGTAATTTATCAGAGTGAACGACTCTCAGGCTCTTTAGGTCTTAGAGAGTGAAAGCTGGAGAGTGTGTGTGTGTGTGTGTGTGTGTGTGTGTGCGTGTGGGAGGCGGTGTCTGAAGCTTTGCTTGCGTGGCGTCACCAAGTCTTTCTTCAGTACTGAGCCTTCCCCAGCACTACAGAGGAACCGACATCTTTGTCCAAATGTCATCACTTCTCCTCACTGTCTCTTTCTTCAAGTAGACAAAGACGCGCCATCTCCCCCAACTGAGACACCTAGACCAAACCTCAAGTGTCAAATTATGACGCTGCATCACTTCAAGGGGCTGTGATGAGTTTTTTTTTTTTCCTGTGGGACTTCACACTTCAATTGCACTTCCTTTTCAGCATCTCTTTCAGTGTTTTCCAAACCAAGATCCAACAGATTTGTGTTTAACAGTCAGATACTGTTGCTGTAGCCCTGTCAGTTGTGTAGATGCGCCGTAGCAGAGTCAGTGCTGGTGTCTCTACACAGGCCTCCCCTGTCAGCTGGCTGCTTTAGACGCAGAGGGAAACCACTGATGCCTCTTGTCAGTATCACATAATAGTGTCACTGTCACCTTGGGAATCTTCTCTAGCCATCTCTCCCTCCCTCCCTCTCTCTCTCTCTCTCTCTCTCTCTCTCTCTCTCTCTCTCTCTCCTCTCCTCTCTCTCTCTCTCTCTCTCTCTCTCTCTCTCTCTCTCTCTCTCTCTCTCTCTCTCTCTCTCTCTCTCTCTCTCTCTCTCTCTCTCTCTCTCTCTCTATATATATACTGTATATACAGTATATATATTTCTCTCCCACGTCTCTTTCTCTCTCTCTCTCTGTGTGTGTGTGTGTGTATATACTGTATATTTTTCATTATCTCCCTGACGTCTCTTTTAGCCCCTCTCTGCCTCTTGTTTTTTATTTGTTTTAAATTTTTTTACTTTTAGAGAAGAAATACATGATGTGTGTCTAATTTGTCAACTCGTCCCCAGGGATTCGAGTTATTCATAAACACACGACCCCTCCCCTTGCTAAAACGAGACGTTGTTAACTGCCTACAGGATATTTTTCAAGAGGAGATTTAAAGGGGGGGCGGTGTATATGTGTGTGTCAGTATGTCTTTGGCTCAGTAATAGAGCTCTGTCCTCGGTCGGAGCCATTCAATTGGACCCTGCTCAACCAAGGACCTGCCAAAATTGATTTGTGTCTGCCAGTGACACCCCAGTGACGGGGGCGCACGGACACGCATCCATAACTCAATTCTGCTCAGCACCCTTGAACTCCACCCGAACACGGTTTCTGCAGGCAGTCCCTGGATTCAGTCAAATCACGGGGGCAGCGGAGCTTGGCTGACACAATCACACAGGTTCATAGAAGAGAAAACACAATCAGCCGGTGCTAGGGGCTCGTGGACCAGCTGACACCTCGTCAGCCATTAATACACAAACACAATGATTCCGGTGTTACAATAGCGCTCGCTGGCTGTGTTTACCCCGAATAAAATAAAGCCCCATTGATTTTTCACCAGCAGGGGACTTGTTCTGCCATACAATGCGAAGTGTGTGGGTGTGTGACTGCGTGCGTGCATGCGTGTGTGTGTCTTTATGTACAGTACGTCAGTCTTTAGATTGAGTCTGGGTGTCTTTTTGTTGAAAAAAAAAAAAGCATCCATTCAGCTTCACTCTTGGAGGGTCTCATTCATTCATTCATTGCCTCTGTCTCAAACCCACACACTCACGATTCCCTTGCCCTCCCTCCTCCACAGTCAGTTGTGACTTGCAAGCTCACTTCCCTCCATTCTCCTTCGTCTCCTGCGTTACTGACATCTTTCTTGCTCATTCTGTCCCTCATTTTATTACAGTATTGCATTTATTTTTGTTACAAAGCGCTTTCCTTTATCGCTAGCTGAAAGACGTCCCATAGAGAGAGAGAGTGTGTGTGTGTGTGTGTGTGTGTGTGTGTGTGTGTGTGTGTGTGTGTGTGTGTGTGTGTGTGTGTGTGTGTGTGTGTGTGTGTGTGTGTGTGTGTGTGTGTGTGTGTGTGTGTGTGTGTGTGTGTGTGTGTGTGCATAAGCCCAGAACTAGTGAACCAGCTGGCTCTGGGAGCCCAGGGGAAAGAGGTGGAGGCTGGGTCACTTCCCGCTCAGAGATAGTTCTCCCCTGGAGTAAGATTCCGGCTGTGGGATTGTTCTAAATGAAGGGCTATGCGACCCTGGTTAAGAGAATGCTTCTTACATTGGGTCTGTGTGTTGCCGTTTGTGTCTTAAAGGGTTGTGGGTTCGTGCCCAGAGCGTCCTGCTCTGAGAGTGGGATTACTGGGATTAGAGAACATGGGAGCTTAGTTAAGATTGGAGCTGGCTTCCAAACCCTTTACTGGGACACCCGTGGAGGACAGACCCCCTGTCAGTCTTTCCTCCCAGCAGGACTCAGAGAGGGCCATGCAGGGGTTGACACGTTTGCAGCCGCCGTTACATGTGTGCCCTCTTTCTTTCTCTCTCTCTTTCTCTCTTTCTTTCTCTCTTTCTTTCTCTCTCTCTTTCTGTTTTTCTTTCTCTCTTTCTTTCTTTCTCTCTTTCTCTCCTAGCTCCGCAATAGTGACACGATGAAAAAGAGTGTCTCATCAGTCAGCATGGACCACGGCACGCAGTTTAAACATACAGTAGACGCCTTCTCTTTGGCTGACGTGATTAGCTCAAACGCACAAGCCATCATGACAGCATTGATTACGGGGTTTGTGTTTGCGTGTGAGTGTGAGTGCATCACGGATTCGAGTAAGAATGGGTGCCATACGGGATGCCATTGAGGAAGAGCAAGGCCGTCAGTAAGATCCAGCTGAAGGATGTGTTACTGTGTGAACGAGAGAGGTGGGGGTGGGGAGTGAAGAAAGACGTTGCCAAGGAAGGGTTGCAACAACTACGAGACACAAAGGCAACATGACCGTAATTTTGGAGGTACAGTTATGTGAAATCCAAATCCAGACATTTAAATCAATTTAGATGGAGCAATTTCCTTATACTCTCCACAATGTCCTCGCTGCAGAAGTTCATTTCGGGGATGCCTGATATATTGCTGACGTCATCGCCGGTATGAACAAGTATTATCGTATAGGGCAGATATAAAAACCTAAGGCTAGTATTTTTGAGAGGTAATACGTGGGTATGTGAGGCCACGACATTGCCCCAATCAATCTCACTTTGGTCTATGCTGGCTGCCTAGTCAAATGGAACATTCCATTAAGAGTTAACTCCTTGACAAATGTTGTACTTAGGACGTGGCCATTTCTCCTCATACTTTATCACTGTTGATGATGATGGCATGATCATGTAAAACCAAATGATTAATTTAGAAAAGGTTGTTGGTATATGACATCACTGCTTTTCCCAGCTTTAATTTTTCCGACCTCAAGGCTTAGTGGCAGATGGTGCTATGGGTTGGCTTTCATTAGCAAATGAAGGCTTCTAAATAGCCGTAGGTCTATCTGGACTGTAGCACAAATCACACATACACAAACGCACACATATACACACACACACACACACAAACCGAACAGAAATCACACGAGCACACACACTGCCGATACATAATGGGCATGCATATTACTTGCACTCGGACCAGTTCAGTGAATTCACTGAAAGCTCTCTGGAGATGATGTGAAGTCATCCCTCCTTAAAATGAGTGCAATGTGACATACAGGGGTGGAATATATTAAAGGACTCATGCGAACACACAATAGGGAAAAGTGGGAGAAATGGGATGCATGGAAAGGAGGGGGGGGGGGACGGCACGGCACAGGAAGGAGGGGAGACATTAGTTGATTGACACGGTGATACACCCCGGTAGTCAGCTGATGAATGAGGAGCAAACCAAATGTGAAATTAGATTTCCAACAAATCAAACAGGTAGTGAACAGGAGAGATGGAAGCTGGATGGGTAGCTCGAGAGAATGGGGGCGAATATCAAAGTGACACGCATAATATGGAATATAGAGGGAACGTGATGCGGGGCTGATTAAGAGGGTAAATGGACAGAGGAATAAAGAAACAAAGAAAGAGAGAATGAATGTCAGAAAACGAGGGCGTGTGACCTGTGTGTTTGTGGGTGTGGGCGGAGAGACGCAGAGTGAGCGGCTCAGAGGGCTTCAAGTGAGCTGAACGGGAAAGCAAAAGGGGGATTCAAGGAGCCTGGCGCTCAATGAGTGCTCACCCATTCAGCTCTTATTGTCTTTCTCTCTCTCTCGCACGCGCTAGCTATTCTTTTTTTCTTTTCCAGTGCATTCCATTCACACACAGAAACACTGAAGGCGCTGTTTATTCTTCTCCCTTTCTCTTCTCCATGGTAACCCACGTCCACTGTTCTCCTTTTCGTCTACACACAAGCTGTTAAGGTCCCTGACCCATGTTACGTCTCTGTGTTTCAGCGGGGCCTTTTCTGAAGTGGTGCTAGCCCAGGAGAGGGCCACAGGCCGCATGTTTGCCATCAAGTGCATCCCCAAGAAGGCTCTGAAGGGGAAGGAGAGCAGCATCGAGAACGAGATCGCCGTGCTCCGCAAGTGAGTACATTAGGCTAGCCTCCACCTACCCCACCCCCACCACCACCACCTTCCCCCTCCTCGCCCTGTATCAGCACACACGCACCTCGCGCTCTGCCGCCGTTACCGTGGCGACGGAGCGGAAACACCGGCGTCCCTCAACACCCCCGCGCATCACGATCTCATTCACTCAACATCCTCAGGTCACGATCCGCAGCCCTGCCATTAAGGGAGCTGGGGAGCACAGCTGCCGTCTCCAAAAACCATCCGTTCTACCTTTTTTTATATTTTTTTTCTCTCGCTTCTCTTCTCTACTAGACAACTCACTTTCTCCAAAACACATGGGCCAGGGAGCATGCTTCAATATATAGATGTTGTTATTGTAGTTGTTATTGTAGTGCCTCTATAAATCCTCTTTCACCTTTCTAACCTCTGGTGCTGTAAGCGCTGGTCCACGTGGCTATGCACTGGTACATTATAAACACACGACCAGGGATAAAGTCCTAATCCCACTTCATGTCTCGTGTGCCGGGGTCACGTGTGTGTGTGTGTGTGTGTGTGTGTGTGTGTGTGTGTGTGTGTGTGTGTGTGTGTGTGTGTGTGTGTGTGTGTGTGTGTGTGTGTGTTTGTTCAGAGTAAATGCCACTGTGTGTCCCCAGTTGTCTGCCCGAGCGTTGTTATGTTATTTTGGTGTGTGTGTGTGTGTGTGTGTGTGTGTGTGTGTGTGTGTGTGTGTGGTGATCGTCACGGTGTGCCTTTGGATGATGGGGGGTGAGGGGCTTGTTTTACAATTCCCCAGTAAAGGGAGGGGGTGTGTCTGGGCCTCGCTCATTGGTTAGTGCAGTTTTATGTTCCCGACCTTCAGCGTTCGGTTACTTTCAGAATTACCCAATGATTGATAGGCCGGTGTGACTTGGGAGGTGCTGTAGCCACGCCTCCTCAGGGTTAGCCTGTCTCTGATGGCCTTGTCTTTTACTCTTTTTCTTTCTTTATCTTTCCTTCTTTCTCTCTTCTTATCTTCACTTCTCTCTCGTTCTCTTTCTTGATCAGTTATGCTATGGAAGTCGTGCCACACTTTCTTCCCACTCCTGGTTTATTCTGGTCTCGACACACACACACACACTCACACACACACACACACACACACTCGACTGATGTTGTCATATCGCTGGCCTTCTGTGTGTGTTTTTGTTCATACTGTGCGGGTAATCCCTGGGCGATCTATGAAAGGCTCTCTAAATACCTGCACAAAGTGAAATCCTGGTCTTTCCTTAATATCAGTCGTTATCTACATTAGGGGTGCGGGTATCTGCTTCCAGCTTTCCATTATCCTAGGCAGTGCTTAAATACACACACAGTATCCATGGCTAACTCTGAGTAATGATCCCTGCTTGCGTCTACAGCCCTGTGTGTGTGTGTGTGTGTGTGTGTGTGTGTGTGTGTGTGTGTGTGTGTTTACATAACTGTATGCTTCAATGCCCGTTACCATCGCAGAGTTCAAACACTCGCCCATGTATGAGCGTCCCACCTGCCCGGTAGCCTGCTATGTGTGTGTGTGTGTGTGTGTGTTGGAACTGTTTCCACTGTGCTAACGTCATATGGGCAGATTGGCATTGTGAGGAGGTCAATTGCACAGATTAGATTCCCTTCACACACACACTTACTCACAGAGCATACACATTCAATGTGTAAATATACGACAACCGCGGCGGGGCCGTTACCATGACTAAAGCAAGATAGCAGAGGTTGGGGGGAAAAAGAAGAGCGGCTGACGAAAGAGAAGGGGGATGCGACAAAGATAAAGGGAGAGCGAGAGGAGCCGCCTGATTTATGAATGAATCCCGTCTGTTTGTTTTGTGCCTGCAGGATCCAACACGAGAACATTGTGGCCCTGGAGGACATCTACGAAAGCTCCAGCCACCTCTACCTAATCATGCAGCTGTGAGTAGGCTCTCTGTTCTTCTCGTCCCTATGAGTGTCTCTGTCTCCCCCGCCTCTGCGTCTCAGGCCTCCCCGTGTTTCCCTGCCAACTCCAGCGCTCGGTCTGAGGCCGAAACCCACCTGTGCTGAGAATGTGACGGAAGCAAAGGCGACAGTTTAAGCTCTCACACGTCGCGTGCTGACACACACACACACACACACACACACACACACACATACACACACATTCTCGGTCTCTCTCTCTCTCTCTCAGTACAAGCCATCATTACTTCAATTAGACTTTCATTAAGATGGTCGTCAGTGGAGGGAATGGTTGGCCCATGGGTTTTACAGCTTACAGTCACAAACCCTTAACATACTGTTGGAGTTCTGTTACAGAGACGTTGTCACCGGCCTCCCACTCATGTTGCTCTGCACTCCGATGGACACGGAGCGAGACTGACCATATTCAAGCGTGGTTGTAAAGAAATCAACTTTCTATTTTCTACAAGAATAAGACAAATGTCCTCCCTTCAGTCATTTTCCACGTCTCTCTGACTCAGCCCCCCCCCCCCCCCCCCCCCCCCGGCCACATGGCCTCCCTCCTCCCACCAACGGTCTCACCTGATTCCCTCACCCCGCCCCCTCGGCTCTCCCAGGCCTCCCTCCTGCCTCACCTGCAGCAGGTGAGAAGTGGTTCTTTCCTGCCAGACTCACGGGCACCATCTGCTCTGCCGATGAAATGTAGGTTGCCACGGTGAAAGAGGTCAGAGTTCAACCCCTCCCCGCGTGAATTTAATCATGACCTTGGCAGCACCGGGAAATTCACACAGGGAGAGATTCCCTGAATGAGGGAAACGCTGAGATTTGTCATTGCTCTCTCTGGGTGCTTTCCAGTGTTTATTTGAAAAAGTCGCACGGGTTAATGTTTAGGTGATTACGTTCCACCCGCTGGAGAACACCCGGTAAACCCTCCGCTTTCAAATCGCCACGGGATAACATTGTGTCATTGGTGGACACAAAACTCTTCGCTTACCTCAGTCGATGAAACTACGGCCACTGGAATCCCAGGGTCGATTTAGAAAGTGGCCGAGATGGATTTGAGAGGAGAGAATCGTGTGTGGCGATGAAGGTAACTGGGACTTTGCTTTGGTTATTCTGAACCACATGAACCCCATACTTGACATGAACGATCTTCAAAGTTCTGAGCTGCGCTCAGTGTGACAGTTGTGGTCTGATCTATGTGAGCATGTCCTCTGGGTCTGATAGGTCATGTCTGATTCAGACGTGATTAGTTAGGCAGGTGTATTTCTGCTGCTTTCATCTCTCGTGTGATAAACGGCTTGTACCCATGCGCGTTTGTGTGTGTTACACATACGCACGCACGCACGCACGCACACACACAAAGAGACTCGGTCAGTGATACATAGCCATGCTTTGAGATTGATGCTCTCCTCTAAACAAGCTTTTCAAGGAAAGGATGCTGATAGAGAAAAGGGGGGGGGGATGGAGTAAGCAATACGCTAGCAGGAGGGACAAGTAAAAGGGAGAAAGAAAAAAAAACTGAATTCTTTGTAGACTGCAAATCATTGTTTATACCAGATTACCCGGGGGGTATCTGCTGAAGAAGAAAAACACTGACAAAAACCCCCCCAAACGCAACTGTCTGCACACAGTGGGTAGCAAACGCACCTCTTCTATCTCCAGTGGCGGTAACATGCACCTAAGCCCACTTTGCCTACAGCAAGAGTTGGCAAAGTTTCTAGCAGTGGGAGGTGGAATGTGAGTGCTGCTTGGACCGGGGGGAAATACAATAGAGAGGAGGGAATAGCCTGGGTCTGCCTCGGACCACACTGGGTCTCTGCACACACAGGTCTGATTACACGGATAAAAGAACAGCCAGAGAGAGGGGGGGGGGATAAGGAGAGCGGAGAGATTAAATGGCGTAGAGGAATGGAGTGTGTGTGTGTGTGTGTGTGTGTGTGTGTGTGTGTGTGTGTGTCTGTTGTACACACACTGCAGGGGTGTGGGTGGGGCTCCTGTCCTGACTGATTGCCACGGTCTCCGAACGCAAATGGTTGCGCAACATTGCAGCCTGGTGGGCCATCTCCTCTCATCATCACTATTGTACCCTCCGTCTGTCTGCCGTGTGTGTGTGTGAGTGAGTGAGTGAGGTGGTTTCTGCTTAGCCTTCACTTGTCATTCCCAGCCATGCTCGTCTCTCCTGGAAAATGGAACGAGTCACACTCCTCTTTGAGAGAGAGAGAGAGAGAGAGAGAGAGGGGGGGAAAAAAAGAGAGCAAATCAGAGCCAGAAAGAGAGGGAGATAGGAACAGGAATGGTTGAGCAATTTTTTCATAAACTTCATTAGAATTTTACTTTCTTCAAGCGCTAATTTGATCTGTCAGCGTGACGATGCCCCCATGATTTGCACCCCATTCTGTTTGTGTCTGTTGCTGTGTGTGTGTGTGTGTGTGTGTGTGTGTGTGTGTGTTTTGCGCGCACATGTCTGTACATGGACAAGCGTGTGTGTCTGAATGAAGTAATTATCAGGGAACATTCACCCCATGCCAACCTTAGCCATATGAGTCTTTCATGATTACATTGGACATCTTATATTGGACATCTTCCCCATCCTAACGCTTCGATCTTTCCAACTCCTGCAAGTGCCACAATACAGCAATACACTGTTACCTGCCATTGTCCCAAGTAAGAGATACTAGAAGACGAAAAAGGTGCAAATGTAAACCTGGCATTTGGGTGAAATTAAGTCTGTGACCTAAGTATCATGTCATGTGGATTCTGCATCGGTGTTTAAGGGTAAAGCACTGATTGGACCCTAAAAAGAAAGAAATGGTGTATTTCTATGTCCCGACAGCACAATTATCTGAAAAATAAAGGGAAACCGCAGCGCCTCAGGCTAGTGCTACACCATATGTCCCACCAGAGAGGGGAATCAGCCCTCCATCCACAAGCAGACAGAGATTTGTATTTGTTACCATGAATTATTTATTTAGAAATTCACACTCATTGCTATTTAATCAGGCATTCTTTCCGACTGATTTTTTCATTTGCAGCGCTTTGTGAATCATTGTGAGCCAGGGGGTGGCTGAGTACTTGCTGAGTACCCCCCTCCTCCTCCCCTCGTCCTCCTCCTCCTCAAATATATGAGGAGCGTTAATCTTCCTCTCCAATAACATTTTGGCAAATCAAGTTAATCTTTGCATGTTTGATGTTTTTCAGATGTATGTTAGGCAGGTTATTGACACCTTAGTTTTGTCAAACTGTTGGGAAGTTCACCCATTTGTCTTAATTTTTTTCTGTTTTCGTTTTTACTCTGGCCCGAGCAGATCATCAAAGCTGAAGATCATGGTAGACTGCTCCCCCTAGTGTTAAAATGAACAATAGCCACTTAGATACAAGACAGCAACTGGGACACAAAGGAGACCAACGAGGGCATCAAAACCTGTAGGGAGAAAAAGTTATTCTAAAGGCACCATTGAGACCTTGACGACTACATTGATGGTGAGGGGCGACAGAGAACATTGTTTACAGACGCTACAGAGACTAATGCAGGGTATAAAGATGAGACAGACCTGTTAAAACGGCGACTTGCTGTCCAACAGACAGGCATGGCATGAATCATCATCGAGCCATGCAACCAAAATCACCGGCACCACTCAAACCCAACTCTCCGACCTTCACAGTCGCGCGGTAAAAAGAAAAGCTGACCCCATCCCGAAGGACCCTTCACACCCTCTTCACCACTCCTCTCAGCTACTTTCATCAGGCAGCCGCTTCCGAGCGCCTCTCTCCAAGAAGAGAACTTACAAAAGCTTGTTCATCCCCACTGCAATAGCCATTTTGAACAAAGCCAAATAAACTGTCCCTACTTTTTAATGTGGCTGTACAAAGCCTGCTCCTCTTATCTTTTTTTGGAGCCGTTTGTGTTTTAATGCCATTTCATGGGAGTGTTTTATGGGTGTATGTTTTATTTTATGTTGTTTGGTTGTGAGCCCCTAACCTAAGACAATTTTCTATGGTTATGTGATTGACAGCGTTTTTTTTAATTGAACTGAGTACACACACTTAAACAAGTCATTTCACCATACTGTCCGGAGGGGGTCTCTCTTTCTCTCTTCCCTCCTAGTCCTTCATTTTTGACAGCTGTTACTGCTAAACAAGATGGAGGGATCCTGCCCAAAAGACCACTGAATACACCACAGAGTGTCAGAAGGCCTGTGTGGGTCAAGGCACAGCCCCGCTGTGGAGGCAAAAACATATACACAGAATTGACTAGGGATACATTCAGCTCCTATGTTATGTCCCCATAGGTTTCTTTGTTATGAGTAGTCAAAATAATGAACTGTGCGTGCGTGCGTGTTCAAACGTGCATTTAAAGATGCTTGTTACAGTGTGAGTGCGTTCTCACTGACATGCTGACCCCCTTCCCTGGTCTCCCTTATTCAGCGTGTCCGGAGGGGAGTTGTTCGACCGCATTGTGGAGAAAGGCTTCTACACAGAGAAGGACGCCAGCACGCTCATCAGGCAGGTCTTGGACGCGGTCAACTACCTCCACAAGATGGGCATCGTCCACCGAGACCTCAAGGTAACCTGAGCGCAGACGCACACACAACACTCGCCTCCTCTCCCATCTCGGCCTTAACGGATCACTCGTGCTTTACGACCCATGGCTCATGGTCGCAGAGAGCCAAGCCATGTGTTGGAGATTTACATCGCTGTTCGGGTCAAAACCCACCAGGGAAGGTGGACCAGCAGATGAACAGAGTGGAGCATGTGTTAGCCAGAGGAAGAATGCGTGGCTAGCATGCAGACTTGCAAAGCACACCGCAACACAATGGATGGACTGTGACTTTCCGTAACTAGAGCAGGGTCAGATAAGACGGTTAAAACCCTGCAACCACTGTTTGTTGACACAGACTTTCTCTCTCTCTCTCTCTCTCTCTCTTTCTCTCTCTCTCGTTTTTGCTCTCTCTTTCTTTCCCTCTCTCTCTTTCTCTCTGTCTTCAGCCAGAGAACCTGCTGTATTTCAATCCCCAGGATGAGTCCAAGATTATGATCAGTGACTTTGGCCTGTCCAAGATGGAGGGTAGCGGTGATGTCATGTCCACTGCCTGCGGCACGCCGGGATACGTGGGTAAGAGAGTCCCCCAACTCTGCTGTGATGGATCGTCTGATAACCTTGAATTCCTGAACAAAGATGCTTCTCATCACCTCCATGTGACATTGCCCAGTAAACCTCCATGAACACGACCCTGAATGTTATTTCATGTAATCACTGACATAAGGAGGGTTATTTTTTCCAATATATTTTCCTCATTCGTTTTTTCTTTTTGCGTGTTGTTCCGCGACGCGGTGGAAACTCTGCTCCACCTAAATGACGGCCCACGGCGAGCCGCCTCGGTAGTCGTGCTGCGGTGTTGTGCATGTGTCAATGGGAGGAGAGCCCATCAGTGTGCAGCTCACACGCGCGGACACATCCTGCCTGTGGTGTGCCGAGGCCTTATCACACGCTGACAGACCCAGCCCCCCACCCCCCCGCGGTCGCCTGCTTTCCCCCCTCTCCGAGCGCAGCGACTGCGGCACTCAGACAGCCAACATGGCGGGGGTGCACCACGGGGCTGGGTGACATGTGCCAGAGGTCTCTCCTGTCTCATCGCCGCCGCCAGACAGCGATTCTTATAGTCCTGGCTCACTCATGTTCTGGTGCGTGTCCCCATTTATTCGTCTGTGCGTTCGAGCAATGTACTTCCAAAAGATCTCCTGACAGATCATGTTGACACGTAGGTGGTGGATGAGGGGGTTCAGTCAGATGCCAAAATGAGGCTTCATTATGCTGTAGACACCTTTTGAGTGGCTTTTCATAATCACAGCTATTTATCTCCGGTGCTTAAGAGAGCTTATCCCGAGAGATTTAGCTGCAGCCTAGTGTTGACAAAAGGGGAATCACCAGCCGTAATGTGTGCAGCAGCACACTCTTGCGCACATACACACTCGCACACATGCACACTTTTTGGGGTACTGCTTCGACAGCATGGCTTTGACTGAAAATAGTCCTGGTGTCCTCTCTCTTTTTGCGCTCCGTACCTCCATCCCACTTATTCCTACACTGAAGTTTGTTTGACATCGCCTGATGTTGCCACTCTCTCCCCCCTTTCTTCTATCCCTCCCTCCCCCTTCCCCTCCCAATCTGCTGTGGGCTGCCGTGTTGTTTTCCCTTTTAAAGTGTTTTACTATGACTGCTATTTGTCGGATGCTTCTAAATATAGTGCTTTCTGAGGTAGTATAGTTGAGGTTTCTGCATTCCTTGGGTATAAATAGCTAGGCGCCTGACATGCCTTCATTAAAACCAGGACTTTGGCCAGAGAGAAGGCTTGCGGTTTGCGCATGTAAACACACTCAGGTTATCACACACACTCACACATAGTGACTCATAAAAATGGAAAACATGAGTGACTGTTTAGACGTTCTTGACGTACTTGCCTCCAAAGCATAGAGAGTGTGTTTGTGCTTGTGTGTTACCCTGTTTCAATGGCTCCCTGGATTGTGTTTGGTCTGAGAGCATTGTTTGGGTGAGCTCCAGTCTATTTTGGTCCACTTGTCCTCATCCATTGGCCGGGACAGGGCAGGACGCAACCAGGCTACACAGTCGCATGCAGAGACTCTCAGACCCAACTAATAGCCCACCAATCGGCAGTCACAACCTATGACAGGTGCGATTCACTCCAGCTCTGGGCTCCATTACACTGTCTGCCAGGAGGGACAATGAATCCCTTCTCATTACAGTCTGTCCTCTGTTCAGTTGTTGCTCCCCTCTGAAGTCTCTGATGGCGCACTCTCTCTCTTATTCTCTTTCTATTATCTCTTTCTCTCTCTCTCTTTCTATTTCAGCTCCAGAGGTTCTGGCCCAAAAACCCTACAGTAAGGCAGTGGACTGCTGGTCCATTGGAGTGATAGCCTACATTCTGTAAGTATCTACAGCCTCATCTACACTGAGCGATCTGCCTCCACCCTGCCAGTTCATTGTTTTTAGAGTAATAGCATTGGTCACTTTATAAATAATGACAACACACAATTCCTCCCTTCAGCCAGCCATCACGAAAAGCCAGATGTGTGTCCACTCCTCTTTGCTCAATCACCATGTAGGGACATGGAGCTGCTGAGCTGAAAAACACACGGACACTTTTTAGGCTGCATATTTCCCTTTTGTTTTGAAACCCCCATATGTGTGTAGACCTCTCTGAGAGTAGACTAATGTCTAGTGTTGCGCTCCGTTTGTCCCCGAGTAGAACTGCTGAGGTATGGTTAGATTTAGAGATGTGAAGGGTCAGAGTTCAGGGCAAGCGCCAGTAACGGGATGCCACAATGCCTTGCGAGAAAATTAAGTCAAATTTCTAGAGCGGGTAACAATAGCATCATCAATACGAATGATGCTCACTAACGTCTTACTGACGTTTCTGCATGTCACCCCCATCTCTGTCTTTGTCTCTCCGTAGTCTGTGTCTCTGTCTCTGTCTTTCCTGTACTTTTTATTGCCCCTGGCCTTTGTGATACAGGGGGAGGTCTTTGTGATATGTAAAGCAGGCATTGCCCTCTGTCACAGATCAGTCTCTCTTTCGGTCGTCCCCTTGTCCTGTCTCTCTTCGCCGTTCTTACGCAGCCCCCGTTCTCCGTTGTATACAGTGCTTTCTGTTTATTTTCACTACTGCTTGTGTAACGTCTCGTGTTTAAATAGCTTTTGATGTTGATATCATTGTGTGTCTGATGTCATTGGCGCCGCATACTGTGTGTGTGTGTGGTGTGTGTATGTGTGTGTGTGTGTGTGTGTGTGTGTGTGTGTACATGTTTTGTTGGCTTAGTGTTATTGCAACACGCTGCTTGGCCACATGCTTTCAGGTTGTTTGTGTCTGCTCCGTTAATATTGCCTTCGCATGCAAACTAGGGGGAGGGATAACATACGTGCTTCAGAGTCCAGCTGGTCAATTTCACCATGAAAGTGATTGTGTCTGGTTGTGCTGAAAGGCGCTTTGAGGCTGATATTGGCCCCCGCGGGATCCCTGTTAGTTTGTCATTGTCTATTTGGCCGCAGCCTGCCGCTCTCTGGTAGCAATTAGCACAATTAGCACGGGCCTCAGAAGCCCTTAGCCCAGTCTGTGTGCCGCTTCCAACCAGATCCCCGGCTTCCTCATGGCTGGCTGGCCTCTCGTCAGGTGTGAAGATCGCATCAGGTAATCAGGCGTGGAAATCGCCCAGGCTCCTGGGGAGGGGAGTGACGTGTGCTTCTTTAACCAAATGTGAAAGCACAAAAACAAAAAGCTCACCTCTACCACGCCAGGCAGAACGGCATGGCAGATTGGACTTCCTGATGTGTGCGTGTCTATTGATGGAGAAAGGCATTTTAATGGCTTTTTATGGCAATGATCACAAAGGTTTTCTGGAAAATGTCAGTTTGTCACTTCCAAGAACTTCAATTAGACGCAAATGAGTTAGATAAACAGAGTTTAGTCCATTCACTACTGGGTTTTCTATTTGCAGTTCTATCTTCTTGGATGTAATCCAAAGCATTTAGTCCAATTCAATTCATTTGGAAATGTTGATGAATTCATATCAAGATTAATTTCCAGTCCTTTCTTCCTGGCTCTTTGGCAGGTTGTGCGGATATCCCCCATTTTATGATGAGAATGACTCCAAGCTCTTTGAACAGATCCTGAAAGCAGACTATGAGTTTGATGCACCATACTGGGACGATATATCAGATTCAGGTGAGAAGAGTTGTCTGGGGCTGTGTGTGTGCGTGCGTGCGTGCGTGCGATAAGTAAGAAGGATTCCCTCCCGATGGCAGTGCATCTTTCCTCCTCCATCTTTTATCTGGCACATGTGGACACCACACTACCAGACCAGTGCTACTAGAAGTTGTTAGGTCATCTTTTTGGTGTGTGTGTGTGTGTGTGTGTGTGTGTGTGTGTGTGTGTGTGTGTGTCACAACCACAGCTATGTATGAACAATCTGCCCACATACTGTTTCCACTTGGGCACCGGTGGACCCACTTACCCTAACTGCCAGTAAAACCAGTTAATGCACATCAGTAATGACCAAACAACGGGCCTGAGACAACTCTCAGGTATTTAGAAAAGCCCTGCTCTTGGTTTGTGTGGGAGACTAACACTGCCATGCCTTTTGATACTTTACCTAGCCAAGGACTTTATCAGCAGACTGATGGAGAAAGACCCGGCAAAGCGCTACACCTGTGACCAGGCCCTCAGACACCCATGGTGAGCCAATAGACAAACAACCACAGGCACATTAGCAACAATCATGTATTTATGAAAATAATATAAGCAGTTGGTTGTATTTCCAAGTGCATTTGCACTCACAATAAGCATGTATCCCATGTGCTCATACCACATATTCCATATTTGTTTTATATAATATGGGATGTTTGTATTGACACAGGATCTCAGGGGATACAGCTCTTTGCAAGAACATCCATGAGTCTGTGAGCAGACAGATAAAGAAAAACTTTGCCAAGAGCAAGTGGAGGGTATGTTTACACATCCAATCTACAGTATCTTGTTAGATAATGGTCAACTAGAGTGCCAACTCGCAGCAATGTAGTGCTGATGTAACTCCCATTGGTGCTCAAACTGCCTCTGCCATCTTGGCCTCCCTCCACTCCCTCTCCAGCAAGCGTTCAATGCCACAGCGGTGGTGCGTCACATGCGGAGGCTGCAGCTGGGCAGCAGCATGGGCAGCAGCATGGACACCTCCAACCCCCCCAGCAGACAGAACCAGAGCCCGACCCAGCCCATTAGCAAGAACTGTGCTAGCGCACCCAACCAGACACAGACCCTGGTTGCAGCCGTGGGCCAGACTTCCCAGGTCGTGAGCCAGGCCCAGAGCACCACAGCACCCATCAGCATCTCTTGCACAGACCCCTCCACTGTAGCCCTGCGGAAGGAATGTGAGTACCAGGGACCTGCACGGACAATTAGACACCTGCTAGCAGACAACAAATTATAGTATACACTTGCAGAATTATAAAACATCTATACAAAAATGGATGTATACATTTTTTTTTTTATCAGGTGCCCCACCCCCTGTCACGCCCTGCAGCCTGGCGTCTGCTGCTTCCTCTGCAGCCACGGGGGCGGAGCTGAGCCGGCCACACCCCTCCACGGTGGCCCCGGTGCTGACAGAGACTAAGTGACGCCAGGTCCCGCGGGGGACGAGCTGGGAGGCCACGGCGCTGTGAGAAAAAGAGAGAGATAGAGAGAGAGCGATGGGGAGGGGGGCGAGAAACTCCCTCTCCCTCTCTCTCTCTCCTCCAACCTTTCCTCCTTACCACAGCCCACCTCTCCCCTACCCCAGCCCGCTCCCTGCCCTGCCCCCGCCCCTCCCCCGCGCCTCCTCACGCGGTCGGAGGAGTTGGAGAGCAGAGGACTCTGTACCCACCCCACCAGTGAAATCACACTGCGCCGTAACATCCCCGCAGTATCCCGCAGCAGGACTGGACACCACGTTGAACCACTGGAGCAGCAGCAGCATTGCAGCTACTGGCCAATGGTTTACTGAGGACACTTGTTACGCCAACTCTGATTGGCTCTTATGAACTGGGGAGGCGTGACTGACGGTGTGAGTGGATAACGGTGGTTTAGATGGGTGGTGTCGAGGTTGAACGTCAAACTTGCATCCATTCCATCTTGTTTTCCTGCAACTCATCCCTTTTTGGTGTTCTTCCCTGGTCGGGTTGACAGTTATTAACTGGATTATTTTCTAATGGATTCTTCAACTTGACCCCATGTATTTCTATTTCTGTTTGTTTGTTTGTTCGCGCATATTTTAAGAAGTGCTTTAAAAGAACCTTACGACTGTTGAGTGGTGTATCATAAGTGGACGCTTTATTCTATTTGCACAGGGGGCGTGTTATCTGACTAGATTATGTTGTATTTAATTATTTGATAGGACTCGTCACCCTCTTATATTTATCAGAGCAAAGATTGTAAAGAATAAAAAAAAGTATTGTACTACTTCTTTGTCAATTGAAACATGCAAAACATGTTCCCTTTTTTTTCTTACTTTATAAGATTTTTTATAACAATAACCAGGTAAGGGACACATTTACTTTACTGTACATTAAGACACCCTTCAGGTGTAGGATAGTATAGGTTCCTAGTCAAGGACGAGAATGTTGGCTATTAGTTTTCCTTACCGATATTAGTTGGCTAACACACAGGGATTCCAGTGCTTATGAGAATGGGTAAAATATCCATGCTACATACAGAATCTCCAATTCTGAGGAGAGTTCTATTGATTATTTGCTTCTCGGGCAGCAGTGTCTATGTTGTTCAAGCCCTGTTCTCTTTTCTCAACGCTCTAGGGTGTAGAGTCGCTTCCCAAAATTAAGCCATGACCGTCACCAATTGAGCCATCGCCATTGGATGATCACGCTGCACCCGGTTTGGGAGTGCTCAGGGATTTCAGTGGCTGCATTGGAGGTTGCGACAGCCCCTGGGAGCCTCTCCGTAGTGTTTGGGTCCCGGGGTCACTGTCAGGGGCTTCTCTGGACTGTCCAGGGCTCCTTCTCCAGGATGGCTCAGTGCCAGAGGATAGTGTAGGTCAGTGTTTTTAAGGGCTCCGAATGGAACAAGGACCCTAGGTGGTTGTGCTTTGAACTGCCTTGCAGCCGGTTCAGTACTAGTTAGGTGGGCTGTCATGAAGAGTTGTAGTGTTGATTGCCCATAGCTCGAGACTTTTCACAGGGTTCAGGCTTTTCACAATGTGCAACAGCACTTCACTCTCTGAGGTTATCTTTGCTTTTGGATGCAAATTGTACTATCCCTTTATGTCCTTGTGATTTGTAGCCAAAGAGCAGTGTTTAAGGATATGATGATATGAGGATGGTTCCAGTGTAGCTTTGCGATCAGCGGCCCCAGCTGCAGATTGAAGTGAGCTAATTAGTACGCCATAATATAATTGACTGAAAAGGGCTGAGCGTTAACTGACTACCAACCACAAGGGAAATTACAAGTCGCTGAACTCTACCTTTTCTTCCTTTCTCTTTCTCTTGCTCTTCCCTGTTCTCTTCTTTCACTCCTCTCAACGTTTCTTTAGGTAGAGCACATGCCTATGAAGCGTATAGACTTCACTGAGAGGTCATAGTTCATAATGATACAAATCTGCTTAGTGATAAATGTGTCCGTTCATTATTAACACTGTTAAAATATATCATTGACTAAACTAGACATTTGGATCGTGGGAGTGTGTGTGCTTGTGCACATGCATGTGAATGTTTGTGTTTTAACGAGCAAAGGATGGCAGGGAGAAGATAGCTGAGGGAATCTTTATTTCTGCTCTTATTGTTTCTTTCTTGTAGAGGCAAATTTCTGTTGTTCTCTGATATAAATGAATCTTTACCTAAAATGTATTGTAAATAAATTGTGAATATGAACGATCATTTTTAAAATAATTTCAAGAATGTTGTACAGTTTGGGTTTGTTTATGGGTAAAAGCGCTGGTGTGT
Organism: Galaxias olidus; assembly: GCA_026901105.3. Lineage (NCBI taxonomy): Eukaryota > Metazoa > Chordata > Actinopteri > Galaxiiformes > Galaxiidae > Galaxias > Galaxias olidus. Next base: position 235,937 of record JAPMUY010009872.1, read on the forward strand.
GTGAAAGAGAATATGTTTGTATGTGTGGATTGTATTCTCTGTGGAGTGTTATATGTGTAAAAAAACTAAAAAACATCACCTACCCCCTTTGCTCTTTGCGTTGCCACCACAAGGAGCATGCTACACTCAGTACCTGCCATTGATGCAGTTGTAAAACTGGAGAAAACGCCATCAGTATTCTGTATAATACCATATTAGTGTCCATGAGTACGAAATTCAGGCTTACGTTCTGCCATTTTATGTAACACACGCAAGCTTTGACTGCGTCTGATTAACTACCAACTGTTGTGGACCTGTGCTGTATGTATTCATCTGTAAAGTCTTGAGTCGGTCCTATTTTCGCCACAGCCTCACGCATTGGTGATCTTTGCAAAAACAAACAGGCCCATGAACGAGTAACAATAGAAGAAAATACAAATCCTTCAATGCGTTAATACAGAAGTGGACAAAGCAAGCATGTAAACCAATGGCGAAATATTGCAACTTACTAGTGTTTAGCGTAACCTGATCGAATGTCTGTATCTGTGTTTTCAAGCTCCAAAGACGAGAGGCCAAGTGCCCCTAGCGAGCTGGGATGTTTTAGGTGAACACCCGCATCTCTCTGTGGGTTGTGGCTGTCCAGAGTCCCTTCACCTGGTGGGCCATATTTACTCTCTGCATGTGATGACCTCCACCTCCTCCCTCCATCACTGGTGGGGCCTTGACGACACCTTTGTGTTTTGTGCGCCAGAGATGCGCTATACCCGCCACTCTTACTGTGCTGTGCTATTATGATTGTGATGATGACTTTCTGTTCAATGGGGCTTGTGTATTCCGATGCCTTCGACAATCATGTGCACATATCAAGAGTTACCATAGTGACAACCGAGGCCAGAGTGACTGATTGTGTTTTGTTTTGTCTCCTGAAATAAATCCTGAACGATCATAAAGCGGTTGTTCTCTTTGTTTTTATTCTGCTTTGTCTGTGTTTGTGTGTGTATGAGAGGTTTGCATCCAAGCATATTTGTGTGTGGCTTGAAACAAGTTAAAATTTGTATGCATTTCAGAGGGTAGTGTTTCAAAATATGGTTTTGTTTGAGACCTTTGTGCTGATCTCAAAACAGAGAATTGGAGAACTTGGACACTTTTACACACACAACTGTGGACACAGTGGATGGATGTTCAAGAGACACAGCAGATGTTACTGTGATGCAGTGCAGATGTTGCCACGACAGACACCGTTGAGTTTAGATCATTACAATGCAGATCTACATGTGAGCACCACATTGGTCAAATATGCTCACGTTTCCCTGCAACACTTCCTGCTGAAGGATGAATGGCCTTGATGCCCTTATGTTGTTAGTGGTTTTAAAGTCGAGGACTTTAATTATTATTTGTAATCATAACAAATTGTTCTAATTCTCCTACCATTTCTATGTAGTTTTGAATTGGGTTGTCCAAAAGAGTTGAATTGAGGTTAATGATAATAATTACATGTAGGTGCTGTTGGCCTTTAAATGGTCCAATGGGATCCTTGAGTCTGGCCTCTGGTTTTGTGGACCTAACCCCTGCTATATTAATTAAGTGGCTCCCTTACCTCTCCATCTGCTTTAGATAACTTTCAACCCTTCAAATATATTCCATTCAGCGAGTCCCGCAATGTTCCAAAATTGATTCAATCGTTCATGCGCTGTATTGTTTGGATCCTCTTATTTTTGCCCTGCTCTGTCATTTCCTTTCAAGCTCAAGCTCCTCTTTCTTTCACTCTCAAAGGCAGTCGTTGCTGGCTGGAGACCTTTTCCAAAAACATCAGAGATTATTATTGGGGTGGCTGTTGATATTGGATAGCTGCTTATGTGCACTGGGTGGGAGCACTGATCCTTTTGTCCTGAAGTGTTCTCTTCTTTTTGACCATCCCTTAACAGCCCCCGTTCAGTGACCCCTATTCCATATTCCTTTCCCCCACACTATATCAATGTAGAAGACTGTCAAAGCTCAGAGCCAATTGAGTGATTGTAATCCACATACGATTTTCATTTCACTGATTGTGCTCAGTTTGTGCTCTTTGTTTCAACCTTAGCCCCTCCTTATTCTGCTATGACATTGTAGAAAGAGTCCAGTTGATGATCATAGTGTAGTCATCTCCACGAACCAACCAGTTTCCCACACTTGGACTTGCTTGGACTCACCCCATTTCTGTCTGAGGCAAACTCTTTTCTCAAAGTTCATAAGCAGACACACACATACGGTCCATATGAGACCAGAAGGGTTCAGGTTTTGTTACAAATCCAGAATTAAGGACTTTTTTTTTTGTTTAAATCCCGCAGTTTTTGTCTCACTCCTGCCCAGAAAAGCACATTCCATTCTGCTGTGTCACTACTGTGGCCTTACAGACCCAGGAGTGGAGAAGGATCAAACAGTGTGGGTGTTTGTCTGTATGTGTACTGCCCTAATGGCAGGTATTTATCTCCCCGTTCTCACGGAGCCAGATGCTGACTGAAGCCAACGGGTCTGTGTGTTAGGGTTCATGTTTTAGGACAGACAAAATTAGAGAGTAATAGAGGGAGTGTGTGTGTGTGTGTGTGTGTGTGTGTGTGTGTGCCTTCATTTGTGGGGTGGCACATGTGGCTATGTCCCTCTGTGTCTGGAGGAAAGACGGAAAGCCATCAAGTGCCGAATCACAACAACCAACAACTCTCTCTCAAGTACCTCCATTTTTTCTCCTTCTCTTGCATTTTAACCTTTCCCTCTCTTTCTCTTCCTGACTAGAGTTCAAACTCAATTTTTGTTCATGGAAGTGAAACAATGTCATGTTTATATGTCAAATCAAGTTTATATGAATACAGGTATTTATATACAGTAAGAATACACACAAATATCCAGTCATCAAAATCCTGGCAGAGCTAAAAATCTCTCTCTTAGACTCGCATCACTGTAGAGTGTCACATCTCTTTAACTCTCCACAACAGTCGTTCACTATCGAGTGTTTTTCCTCTTCCTTTTCCCTTATCTACCCTGTGTAACGCAATGCATCATGATATGTCTATCACACAGAATAGTTTCTAACTACAGTGTATATGGCTGAATATGACAAGTGATATTAGGAGTTTGGTTACTGCATGCAGATACTACTACTGTGTGTGTGTGTGTTATAAAGTGTTCATTATGAACTACAAATTACTGTATGTGTGTTTACATGTTGTGTTTTATGCACTTTGTGCCCAAGTGTGTTTGCATTGTGTCTGGGTTTCAGCTGGAGTATGTTTTGACTGCCCAGCAGCCTAATATGTAGTCCGAGCACTGTCGTCACACAGCGAGTCAGAGGGGTGTTTGTGGACGTAGCCCTGCGTTGTAGTGTCGGGCCCTTGGCTCCTCCTGGGTGATGGCATTGAGGTGGTGACCCGCGCGTCTGTCCGCAGCCTTCAGCTTCTCCCGCAGCTCCTGCACCTCCATCTCGGCCTTCCGGCCACTCTTCCGGGCGTTCCGCAGGGAGCGCTTCACCTTCCGCACGCGCTCCTTCAGCTGGCGGTTCCTCCTCTCCACCTGGTCCATGCGCTCCTGCAGCTTCCTGGCCCGTTCCTCCTCCTCGAACAGAGCCCCTTGCACCGAGGAGCACAGAAGCTACACGGGGAGGGGAAGATGGGAGGAGAGACAGAGAGATTGAATATAAAGGAGCTATATTGGATGTTGATCTCTTTTGATCTACTGACAAGTTAAAAAAGTTACCATAGAAAGCTTTGAAGACAAGGAGACGTTTGAGGAGATGAAAATACACAATCATAGAAATATATAGGCAGCTATAAATAGGCCGAGAGGGGAAATTAAGGGACAATGAGAGAGAGGGGGAGATTTCTGTGAAGCCTTGATTTTTTCACTTTGAGAGAAAGAACAGCATAACGCCCCTTGCTATCTTGTCGGCTGGCATCAGAGGACAAGCCGTGAGAGTCCCGATGACATCATGTTCCCAGCAGTGAGTTCCCTTTGTTTGAACTCCAGTGCCTTTGTTTCTTCTCCTCCGTTTGGGGTTTCTCAGAGAGAGCTCCTGGCCGACACACTGAGGGAGCCCAAGTGGTTAATGGGGGAGAGCCAGGGGTCTGTTTGGGATTCTGACCATCTCTGCGTGAAGTGCGCATGCATGTAGGCTGTATTAAAGACCATGTGCTCAAGTGTTTGCACCAGAGTAGTTAGAGAACGTCTAGCGTTTCCTTGCCCATCAAGCATGAACACATGGATGGTGTGAGAGACCTCGTGGTGAACTCGCATCATGCATGTCAAGACCGCAGGGGGCACCACAGAGAAAAGAGTCCCAGACGCGATTATTTTTCTCTCGAGCTCCATCTGGTTCTCCAGCAGGCCCAGAGAGAGTGTGCGTGAAAGTGAAGCTGGGCCCCTTGTCTACGGAACACTGTCACCTAGAAGGGGCCCCAATTATCCAGCTCATTGGGCGGGCATGCCCTTTCTGTGGCGCGGGGCAGCAATCCTAAAACCGTGGTATGGGTCAACAGCGGTCAGGGCCTCTTATACTCCCATTTGGAACAGACTGTGTGAGCATGTGTGTGTGGGCGTGTCTGCATTCAACAATGGCTATGCATTCCCAGTGGCCACCAATACTATTCCTTTGCAGCTATTACAATAAGGCAGCCATTCACTTACGCAAGTTTTGTTCAGTCAGCACTGACACTGTAGCTCACCTCAGAGGAGGGGGTTGCTTAGGGACCTGGACTGAGACGTAGCCAAACCCCCGTCCCCAGCACCTATCAAAACATCCGGGTGATACCTGCCTGCTGCTATTAATCATCTCTGTCAACACCACACACACACACACACAATTCTCCAGCACAAAGCAAGCATACACATACACACTTCTGCCCTCTGACCTAAGCCGAGGCTTTTTCAGTCTCTGAACAGCTTTAAACGTTAACCTAACTGCCATCTGTGACTGTATGAGCTAGTGTCTTGATGTGTCTGTACCTCTAAATGTGTGTTTATGTGTTTGTAAGTGTGTGCTTCAGCTGAAGTATAGCAGTGGCAGAATGTATTAGATGAGTAGCATGTCCTACTGTCTAGCAGGAGGTTCAGCTACAGAGCACCGGTGGCTGGAGGACTAAAGGGAGCTTACCGGACAGGAAGTGTGTGTGTGGTTAGAGAACAACAAAGAGAAAGGCAGGGGTCTTCTCTTCCTCTGAGGCAGCAAAGGGCAGAGGAGGACAGAGCATGAAACCCTGACAAGGCCCAAAGTACACTACTAGTACAGCCGGCTAGAGGGATGGCAAGGTGACTCAGAGTACGTTATTACAAAGAAAAAACATTTGGTAAGATTGATATCTATTTTCTAATATAAACACGCGCGCACAGACATCGATGCACTCTCCTGTAAAATGTAATTTAGGCTGGATTTTGCCCTGAGAACCTGTAGTCCTACACATAATTCTGAGAAAGAAGGCACAATGTCATCTGCTTCATCCCCACTTTTATCTTGTTGTTTCCCCAACATGTGGTATTTTCTCTGCCACAAAGGACAGGAAGTCCTAAATGAGCAGCATTCTTCCCAGCTCAGTTCCGGAACACTTAAGTGAAGCAGTCCATGCAAAGTGTCCATGGATGCATTCTCAGTTCCGGAACTGCTTGAGAGGATAGGAGGGGTTTTCAAAGTGTGCTAATTAAATGGTTAGTGTGAAAGTGAGGGGTCTACATAGTTTTTCCTGCCCCCAGGGGCAGCCGGTGTGGGTGTCCGTCTGGAGTTTCAGCATTCCCACCGGAAAACCGGGACAGAGCTAAATCTAGCCTCTTTATGCATGGCTCCCCCTTGCACAAACTAACTACCCCCATGTGTGGGATAGTCTCAGTCTCACACATTATTACATACACCTACAGTTTATCAGCGGGTGTGTGCCCAGGAAAAAGAGAGAGACATTCTGAGACAGAGAGACAGCTCTGAACATTTAAAGCCCAACTCAGTAACATTTATGTGAGATTTTCAAGACATGAATTATGGCTTTATTTTTTCGAGATAAACAGAACGTATGCATTGATGATATACTGTTTCGCTATCATGCCTCTAATTTGTTTGAATTCCTATATAATGTTTAAGGACGAAATGTTATAATTACACTGGCAGCTTGGCTTGCACACCTGTTGTATGCCTGAGGTCAGCGTCCCAATATTTTAGTACTGATGCTTACACACCCCAGAGTTTTTTTAACCCCTGTTCTCTTACCTTTGAACCCAAATCCCCCTATTATAAACTTGAGGCAAGTTTGTCACAGAAAATTTTTTGTTATTGAGAGGCCATGTCTTTTTAGTGCCCTTGACATCCCTCATTTTGAGATCCTAGCTGTAGAGCAAATAATATCACACAGCATTTACAACATTCCTGTACAATAAATCATTGCTTTATGATTCACATCTTTGCAGAGTTTTTCCAATACAAATAATCAAATGTATTTTACAGGCATGTTCTAGATGTTGTGAGAGGATTAATTATTATGTAATTGTTAAAGCTTATGGTAGTTAGCTGATCCAAGCCAAAATGGGATGAAGCCTGATTGTGATTTTTACCCAGTGTAGCTTAGAACTGCTGATTTGGGTGGTTCTGCATCTCTGTTATTTTAACCTTTGTCTTTACAGACAGCAAATATCCAGCCTCAGGAATGAGATGAGATAGTGAGACAGTTACTGATCAAATCAATCAATGACCACAATGATCCATGACGACTACCAAACGCATGCACAGCCACTAAAGCCTCTACGCTATCGCCATGTCATATGAGAGCAATGCATGTTGTAGTCTGTTTCAGTACTTTGAAGCCATGGTAATGACCACTGTGTGTGTGTGTGTGTGTGTGTGTGTGTCTGTAGGGGAGTTTTGACACATTGCTAGAGGGGGATTAATACGTGCTGTTAATGTAAAGAAGTAGAGAAGCTTAGATGTATGTGTTTCTGACTGAGCTTAAGGAATACCTCCACATTCCTCTGCTGTAAGCACATGCAACACTGAACAGAGCAACAATCTCTACTCTGGATTTATTGTCCCTGCAAAGCCCTCTATATGCCCTCTTCTATGGACCTCAAACAGACACACTTTCTCTCTGTCTGGTTAAGCAGGTGTGCAGGATAGCTGGGGGGTTAGTCTGCATGTGAATGTGTACGTGGGAGGGCCTTTACAGGGAATAAACACCTTATAGAGGTCATGGTTGTAGCAATTCACCGACAACTTATTCAGACAAACAAAGGATCTGAGGACGTGCGCTGTGGTGCCATTGTAAGAGAGTGTGTGTACTCTTTGAAGGTCGGTTACAAAGAGATAGCCAACTAGACTTTCACATCTGGAGGGCAGAGAGAGCTACGTGTGAGCACCTGCTGTAACCATGGGCGACAGCCGTTCCAAAGACTGGACTAGTGTATGGCTGTCCTTCCATGGCTGGCCTCACAGCCTAGATGAACGACCCTGAGTGTGTGTGTGTGTGTATGTGTGTGTGTGTCTATCCTCTGACATTTTACGAGCAGGTAGGATTTATCTCTCCAGCTGTTTGGGTCCAGGGGACATTAACCCCCTAGCCCCTTGCTCTCCTTCATTCTTGTTTCATACCTCTCTATTTATCTCACTCTATCCTCCCACTCTGTGTTTCATCTCCTCTTTGTTCTCCCCCAACTCTTTTCCCTGTTTTCGTTGCTGTTGTTCAGGGGGGCAGAGGCGGGAGGATTAAGCGGCCCTTAACTAAATGTGGGGCCAAAATCGGTATAAATAGAGATTTTTCATGCATTATTCTGGAAAGTAATAATTTTCATGAAGCCAAACATGACCACACTACTGTCTGTGTACTATCCAGTACATAGTGAAGGGAGCCTACCCGACTGTCCTCCTGAGCGTCCCACTCAGGAATGAAGGCCTGCAGGGGCTGGCCATGGGTACAGTTGGAGAATTGGAACAGACTTGAAAATGTTCGCCGGTTATCCGAAGTGTCTGGAAATATGGCATCCTGAAAGTTGACTCCATGGGGCAGGAGGTTGTAGTTCTCGTCCATTCTATGGAAGAGAAACACGAGAAACACATGAATACCGTACACAAGTGTATGTGATTGTGTTTTTGTTTTAAACATTTTCATGCCCTATTAGACCTAGAGTTGTCATCCTTACACGCCCTATGTCAACTTGAACATCTTACCTGAGGAAAAATATGTATGAGTAGTTCTCCATCACAGTATGTGACTGGCACGACAGGTACCCGAGCCCAGTGAGGTTAAGTCGCGAGCCTGCGGGCACCTCCAGCATACTGCCCCACGCCTGGTCACACACGAGTTCTACTTCTGCGGAGTACAAAAGCCCTTCCTCTGCTCTTTCATAACCGAGTACAATCGGGAATGGCAGCGAGTTGTACACTTTTTCGGCCCCACCGAGTGGTTCCCTGTGTATGGCGAGCACCTTGGCATACACTATTATCTCCGCCAGCTCTGCGCGACATCCCTCGCTGAGAGGCCGCCACTCGGTTGGCAACTGACACCCTTGCGTTATCCTTACTGGCCACGTCAAAATGCCCAGAGAGAGCATTGAAAGCACGAAGAGCATGATCGTCGCAGGTTCCAGTTCTCCAGTATTTAATAACTTTTGGTTGGAGCTTTAAGAAAGCAAAACTAATCAGACACAAAGTGAAGATAATTGACCTAGACCTCTTACCCAGTTTTGTTTTCAATAGCTAATGGGAATAACATCCATTTGTTTCAATCCATTCCAGGACTGTTTCATGCTCTTATTATTACATGAAAAACGTCTGCATGTTTCAACAATCTGCTTATCCCTTGGAGAGTTAATAGCAGTCAGACAGTTCGAGTATCCATGGACAATGTAGGAACAGAAATATTCGAGAAAAAAGTATCCCAGCAATTTACCCACTACCTCATTACCCAGCGCACTCCGGTGTGCCAGCTGTAAGGGTCCAGTCCAATTTGAAGTCATTCCTCTGTATTGCTAAATGCTCCTTCAGCCGTCTCACAACTTTACTCATCCAATCAGGCAGCACATGGGCATAGGCAACCAATCACTGATCAGCCATGTGTTTCGATCATTTAAAATTTTTGGGACTCATTTAAGATAAAGCATCCTATAATAATTGTGGTTTATGTTTTAGTGCGCTATAGGCTACAACTTCTATATTTAACTACACCACTGAGATAGTTTGATACATAGTAAACCGTTATTTCTGTCACTAGTTGATGGCAAAATAACCTACGTTTAAGATTCAACTGTATTATCATAAAATCAGCATTTTTGTGTGTTTTGTGTTTAATATAATCCTTACAAACCAATATAATTGTAAAAACCTTATACTGATGCACTTATTCCTTTGCTTCAATGCAAACGGAAACCAATAGTCAAAAAACATGTAATAAATCAACCCAACGTCCGCTAAATTTGCAGTACAGTTTGTATGCTGCTGTTTAGGGACAGAAAATGGATCCGCGGTTAAAACAAAATCACAATTGACTGTAAAGCAATAGTGCCATCTAGCCAGTTTGGAAAGAGACGCAACTTTACATCTGCAAGGTCACTCCCAAAGGGAAATCCCACTGACAAATCGTGATGTGATATTCTGCGTAAAGGACAACCCCTCGTGACCAATTATAGGCTGTAACGCATAATTTGTATTTGATCTACAAATCACCAAGAGAAGTGGTGAATCTAGATGGTCTGCGATAAGTGTTTTCCCTTCAGTGAAGATCTGGTCATTTTCGGGAACATCTGACGTAAAAACCAGGAAACGCAGTACACCCAAACTAGTCAAATCGCAGCAATATCAAGGTAGGTTGAGGATATTTGTTTTGAATGTTTAGTATTTTGTCTATCGATGGGAACCGTGTACTATGAAACTAACGTTATATTTATCGAGTACATTGATGCATTGTGTAAACATTACGTTAATTATTGTTCATCCATGTCGCGTTTATAAGAACTTTATAGACCTGCAAATAAGGCCTGCCTCAAGATTTACCATAGCTAGTTAGAGAAAATGAAACTTAAGAAGTAGCCTAACTTAAGTGCGTACGAAGAGACAGAGACACAGCAAAAAAGCATTAAGTTTGAAATAATAATAATAATAAAAAGGCTTAGTTAGATTCCTTTGATGTGTTTCTCAAACCAAACAACCCATATGTCTAATTTTAAGTATATTACAATACTGTAGTTGTTGACATCGTCATGGCTCAGTAAGCTAGTACTAGTAGGTCTAACAAGGGACTTCTTATGACAACACTACATTTTTTTAACGTCTTCTGCTTTCTATCTAGTTTTGTGACGTTATACTTTAGCAATTAAATGTTCTTTCAATTGTGAAAATTTCTAAATTCAAAATGATATCTGGTTAGTCTCTTCTCTCCAGCCCCTTATCTTGCTCTGTGTCTGTCTAATCCCTTTCCTGTTTGTGTTTAGGATGGCCACTGGCACCCCCATGATTAATGGGGATATTTCCCGGAGCCCCCACACCAGTCCGGGTGGAGCCCACCCAGGATCAGGAACCCTGGAGGAAACACTGGAGCAGATGAACATCCTTATCCAGGAGAATCGAGACCTCAAGGGTGAGGGCCTGTGTCTCTGTGTGTTTGTTCATGGGTCAAATGTGTGTGAAAGAGGTGTGAGGCATATGGTAGTGAGAATCCTTGATTTCTATTGTTTTGTGAATGTTCTTATCTTTTTTTGTACGTTCCTTTACGTCAGAGGCGCTAAGGGAGACCAATCAGACAATGAAGGAACGGTTTGAGGGTCTGACAGCCTGGAGGGAGAAACAGAAAACGGAGAGAGAGTTTCTAGAGGGCAAACTTGAAGAGGCCCGTAGACGCATAGAAGAACTGTCTACGCAAAAACTGGAGATTAGTAGGAAGGTGGAGGCACTGCATGAAGTAGGAGGAAAGGAGGAGAAAGCACAGGTGAGAAAGTAAAAATAAGACAATGAAGGGAAGGGTAATCTGGGGTTTATTTTGACTTTATAATGGTATGTTCTTTGATAAATGCAAGACGATACCAAACACGTGTGGATGTACAAATACGTAAATGTGAGGTGGATATAAAGTGAAATGGCCATTTTACTGAATGACTCATCTGTGCAATCGGTTCCAGTTAGAGAGAACGGACCGGTTTGCAGAGCTGGAGTCCTTGCGCGCCCAGGTAATGCGTCTGCAGGCTGAGAAGAGTGACTTGGTGGCTATGAACTCTGAACTCCAGCTTAAGACAGGTCAGGGGTCACCTGAAGACTCCTTCATAGAAATCAGGATTGCTGTGAGTAACACGCACACAGGCTTAGAATGTGTCTTACCAAGGTGTATGTGATAACTCATAGGTTTGTGTCTTTTTAGAAGGGAGGTGTTGAAGGTCTGAAGGATGATTGTGGAAGTGAACTGAACAGCAGGTTTGACGTGAGTGCATCTCGGCAAGAGTCAGAAGAGGTGACGGTCAGCCAGCTGCTTCAGTCCCTGAGAAAGGAAAGCCAGAGAGTTGAAAGGCTGCAAATCGAGTTACAGGCCACCAGGGCTAGGTAGGCCTTTTACCCTTTTATTATTTGTGTGTATATGCGTTTTATGTGTTGGTTGGTTTGCCTGACCATATGTAACTCTCAGGATCACAGAGATGGAGGAGAGGAAAAGCTGTGACAGCTCAACACAGACTTCTGTCCAGCAAGAGGACAAAGGGGTTGCCCCACCTGCCACAGCAGGAGCTGCTGTCACAGAAACGGAGAAAAAGACCAAGCAGGGAGATTTTGACAAACAGGAGAAGGTAAATATTGTGTAATGGCATATTAGATATTATGTCTGGTTTCAAGGAGGAAGAGTAACGATGGCATACTGTATTGTGTGATGTACATATATGCACAATAGAGTTTTGACATGGTAATGTTTGTATTGGAATTGTCTCAGGTTGCAACTGAAGTGGAAAATATGAAAGCTCAGATGATGACTCTGTTTAAAGAGCTACAGCAGGCTCAGAGCAAACTGGATGAAGCAGAAGGCATGAAGAAGAACCTGCAAGATCGGTTAGGTTCTTACTAGCACAAACGCGGGCGCGCGCGCGCACGCACACACACTTCAATTTAATTATATTGAAAGCCTAGCTGGCCTACTGTCAGCAGACCATTGTAACGCACTACTCTATTACACACTATGACTGGCATTGTAAAGAGAGTAAGCTGGGTCATATGTGGAAATGTTACCTTATTCCTTTGGAGAGAGAGAAATGTGGGCGTCTTACAAAAGTAATACATTTCATTTCTTTGTAGGGTAACACTATTAGTGATCCCAGAAGTAATAACATAGGCAATTGCACATTTTTTTCTCAAAAGTGTAAAAAAAACAACGCATTAGTGGAAATACCTGACATTTTCTGCGTAACAAGGCCAGCATTGCTTTTTGTAGATGCAGAGATGTGGAGCAGGATGTTGCGACATTACGTGCCCAGCTGGTGGAGAAGCAGGCGGTGCAGAGTGAGAACGATAAACTGAAGCTGCAGCTGGACAGCATGCAGTCCCAGTGCCAGCTAGAGCAAAGGAAGACCGGAGAAGAGAGGTGGTGCACACACACACACACACACACACACAAAGTGACTCATGCATTCTCTGTGGAACTCTACATTTAAATTTGGAGATCACATGAAAAAATTTTGGGGAAATCCCCTCATAATCCCTCCTCGTCCTTCTCCCTATAAACCCTCTTTCCCTCGTCAGCTTCTATTTGTCAGTCGTAGTAAATTCTGGATACACATCCGAGTCACCTTAATCTGACACCCATTTTATCCACCCTCAGGAACAACTTGGCCCAGCTGAAGGATGCCTTTACCAAGCTATTTGAAGATTACAACGAGTTAAAGGAGGAAAAGAAGAAAAAAGAGGTAACCTTGCCTTTTGGATTCACAATTAGAAGCTCTTTTAAGCAACCACCCATATATGGATGTTTAGTTAGATACAATCAATGGTAGCTATAACAATGTTTCTGGTCGTTGCTTTTAATTTGAGCTGGCCGCAGCTTAAAAAATTTCCATTCCTCGTTATTCATACCAATTGAATTTGACCTTTACCACCCATTTCCTGTAGGTATCCAAGGAGGTGGTGGATGACCTTCAGGTGCGTCTGACCTCAGCGGAACAGGCCCTAGCCACTAAGCAGCATCAGATCGACGCCTTGAAACAGGAGATCCTCCAGAAGGAGAAGGAGTTAGACACCATCTCCGTGTTTCAGGCACAGGTCTGTTCTACAGCTAATAGTTGTGATTTATGATCTATCATCAGCCTTGACTTGCATTGTTGGTTTGAAGTACAGCCTTGACAAAAGGATGTGATTGGGACTCTGTGATTTGCATTGTGTGGCTTTTAAGTTCCTCAGTATTTGTGTGTATGTTCCAGGCGGAGGTGTACTCTTCTGATTTCTATGCTGAACGAGCAGCACGGGAGAAGATCCATGAGGAGAAAGAACGTCTGGCAACTCAGCTTGAGTTTGTGAAAAAGCAAAACAACCACCTGCAGGAGGAAATGGAGTCACTGGGCAGGTACAGTGAGTTAGCACGCCTCTACATTGACTCATGAACAGCTAACCAGGTTTTGTTCATATGCCATACCGCTCCATGTGAAAAAAGCCAGGCTTCTATAAGTTTATGTTCTTTTAGTGTCACTAGCATATCTAGAAAAGTACTTGGTGTTCTGAATACGGTTGTTTTTCTCTTCAAAGGCAATCCCTCACAGAAATGGAGAGGAGACATGTTTCACGGGGAGCTAATCCACACGGTGGAGCTGGTTCTCTGGGAGCCAGAGGTATTCACCTCATTATGGATAATCTATGAAAACTTTCATCAAGTGAAGAAAACCAGGGGAAATTTTACATTTGATTTAACAAAAAAAATACATTTGTTTCAGGTGGCGATGGCAGGGATTGGCAGCAGCAGGTGAATATTCCTGAGCATGCATGCCCCAAATGTAACGAGATCTTACCAGACCTGGACAGCCTGCAGATCCACATCATGGACTGCATCATCTAAACTCTTGTCAACAACTCAACTGATGGCTGCAGTAGCACCTTTGTCAAAGTTGTAGGCTGAATCTCAAATGAAACACTTTGAACACTTGTTGATTTGTTATGCCCTTCCTTATTGCCCGATATAGAATGCCAAATGTGTGTCAATGGCTGGTTGCCAAACAATCACTCGTCCACAGGACCAGTTATACCCTTCTAGTCTAATGCTATACCCATTAGCATGTTGCACCTCAACACTGTTCTTTATATCATTTTCAACATGACCACTAGCAGATACTCCTGCTGCCTTGGAATGTTGTTAGATCAAATTGTACATGATTTAAGTTCAAATTTAAATCAAACCCCTAAAAATAGGGATGAACCATTTGCAAATAAAAATAAATATGTGGCCGTTCAATCCAGAGTAGTTTTCTATTTAAGATTCAGCATTCTGCTTTATCATGAGTGCTGCTAGATAAGAATGTTAAACTGAATTAATAAGAGGAGACTATGCAACATGCTTGAATCCTGTCCCTGATCTGTGCAATAATTTTCATTGACTATCTTAGAAGCTTGGTGTGAGATGGACTGGATGATACCGCTGCATGTACTTAGGGTTTATTATCATGTTTCTTTATTTTTATTAAAATATTTTATGTTTTTGTCTGAATGTAGCCTACACTTTTTTCCCTTTCGATTTGGAACACTTTAAATGGCCTCATCATGTTTTGTTAAATTAAGGTGGAGGATGCCGAATGCACATTTAAGTTAATACAATAGTGAATGAAGTCTATATAATAATGTCGACAGGTGGAGTGAGTATTAAATCACTTCCATGTAAATTTGCCTATATTGTGCTTTAGTTCTATGAATATAATTGAATAAATATGTTTTAGATAGTTTGTGCTTTTTGTCTTCTTTTCGGTATTCAGCCTATTCTCCATTACATACATGCCAGCTTTCGTGTGCTAGTCGGCTACCTTAAAATAATTATATTAAGTAGTCATCCTCTTACTTAAATATGGAACGTGGAATAATTTACATTACAAAATGTACCTTGAAGTTGAAATGGACCCCAGTCTGTCGTAACAGCGCCTGTAATAGTTGCCGTAGGCTACCCTTCTAGCTAACAATTAGGAAGACCTGTTTTTTTCTGTGAAGGTGTTCCAGGATAAAATCGTGCTTAATATTTGTCCAATGCTGCTAAAATCATGTATAAAGTGGTATAATGTGTATATTGTACAGATTTTGTACAGGCTAAGCGAATGGACGCCAATGCTACATTTGGAAAACACAGACGGGACCTTCGTTTAGCGCCAGTTTCAGACTTTACAAAACGTCACACAAGTCCGGAGGGAGGTTGGTAAATAGATAGTCAGTGGAATTATTGTTCGATTTTTTGTTCTATTAAGATAAACACAGTTCAATCCAAACCAATATTTGTTGGTATTTGTTTACTACGTTATTAAGATGTTAACGGTGTTATGTTTTGATTAGTTGGCTAGTTTTTGATCCGAGCCACTGCTGTAGCATAGGTTAGTTGGAACTTGTATGGCCTCATTCTTTAACAAGCAAACCTATCTTATCCACAACTCTTCAATTTCTTCTAGCAAACGTTACAGAATGGAAGGTAAGCTCTGTCTGTCTGTGGGGTGATGGATGTGTGTGTGTGCGTGCGTGTGTGTGTGTGTGCGCGTGTGTGTGTGTGTGTGTGTGTGTGTGTGTGTGTGTGTGTGTGTGTGAGAGTGAGTGAATGAGTGAATGAGTGGGGGGGGTACTGTTTTTGAATTGCAATGCGTTGTGCAGGCCTAATGTTAGCTGTATTTCTCAAACCGTGTGTTTATGTGATGTCTTAGGTAACGATGACCTGGACATTCTTACTGCTCTGTTGGATGAAAATAAGTCTGAGGAAGAATGCAACACGGAAGCAGTAGAGGTGGACGATTTGGATGAACTGTTTGATAACGACGATGAAGAGGAGTACACTGAGGGAATGGATGAAAAGGACAGTGGAGAAAAAGAAGGGGCCATGTCTGATCTTTTTGGTAACGTGGATGACATTGAGGATGAGGAAAGTGAAGAACAGGATGCAGGAGATAAGAACTGTGACGTCGACAAGTCAAAGGCAGATCTACAAGGTTTGTTTATATAAGCAGTTTTGTTTGAGACTGTAAATATTTTGCTGAAATGGTAACAAAAAGGTATGTGTCTGTGTTTGTTGTTCCTCTCAGATGAGCTTAGGCGTATGCAGGAGAAGATGCGGAAACTTGAAGAGCAGCTTGAGGCATCACAGCAGAGCTCAACCTCACAAAGGACCTCTGTTACTAAGACTGCCCCCAAACCAAGGTCTCCCCCGCAAGGGCCCTCCCAAGCAAACTCCTCCAAACAATCACTTCCCAAAGAAAAAGGCAATTTAACGCTTTCTTCAGTTAATGGTGATGTCACCTGTGTTTTGCTCTCATTGAGTGTCTGTTATTCTTTTTTTTTTTGTAAGAAGGTTTTCATTTGTTGAATGTGTCTAGATGTTTTATGTAACAGCAGTATACACTCCTTCTGTGCTCAAATCTCTGATAATAATCTCAAGTCTGTTGTTATCTTGTAGGAAAGTCTTTATCCCCCCCGACGAGAGGAGAGAGCACCAAGTTACAGGAGTCCTCAGAGTTCAGTTCCCAACTTGGCAATGCTGACATGTTCAAACGAAAACCCAGGACCGCTCATCATCCCAAGCCCGGCACTTCAACAGGTGACACTGGCTAGAGCACTAATAGCTACAGCAGGAAAGATTAGGCTTTCTAGTAATTTTGTTTGTTTGATCGTGTATCCAAATAAACAAAGCGTAATGTTATCCCTCCTTCCATAGAAGACAGAGGGCCATTGGTGGAGATCAAGCTTGGCAGCACCTTTCAACCGCTGCAAACTACCAGCAAGGTCAGCAATCCGTTGTGTTCACCCCAAGCCTCCTCAAAGTCTGGTGCTTCTAAACCTGTTGCAAGACAGACCAAACCTCTTCCCTTTCCATCTGGCCCGAAAGATGTAGCTACGGAGAAGTACTCAGGACTGCGCCTAAGGTACGCAATGCTTTAACGCCGGCTCATTTTAATCAGACTGACACACACACACACACGTATATACAGACGGGTGACAAATTAAAGGAAAAACCTGAATAAATGAGTGGAGAAACATAACGAATGCAGATGCTTCCACACAGGTGCACTGCATGGTACAAGTAAGCAATTAACATCCAATCATGCTCTGTGGCATGTATAAAAATGCTGAGCAGGCCCAGTTGATTCTGATTTTGTATCAAGATGGCAAGAGGAAAAGATCTAAGTGACTTTGAAAGAGGGTTCATTGCTGGGGCACGGATGGTAGGAGCTTCAGTCACAAAGACTGCTCAACTGGCTGGTGTTTCAATAGGAACAGTGACTAAAGTGACATCTGCATTTAAATCTATGGGAAAGACAACAGTAAATAGGGTCGGAAATTGGTCGACAGCGCACATTTGATGACCGTGATGCTCGGGCATTAGTGCGATATGTAAGGAAAAACAGAAGAGCAACTCTTCCTCAGGTGACTGAGAATGTCAATGCAGGACGTGATCAGACTGTTTCAGCAAGAACAGTCTGTCGACAATTACATAGAGAAGGATATTATAGTAGGGTTGCAGTGCATAAACCCCTCATTACAAAGATGAATGCACATTTGAGAGTTCAGTGGTGCAAAAACCATAGGCACTGGTCTACAGAGATGTGGAAAAAGTGATATGGTCATATGAGTCATCCTTCATCATATTCTCGACCAGTGGGCGAGTGCATGTGTTGCGTACACCAAGAGAACGGTACAGGCCTGAATGCTTGACCCCAACAGTGAGGGGATCCGGTGGCTCTGTTATGCTGTGGGGGGCATTTTGCTGGCATGGTTTGGGTCCACTTGTCATCTTAGAGGGAAGGGTCACTGCAAATCAACAGAAAGTTGTTCTGAGTGATCACCTTTATCCTATGGTGAAACATTTCTATCCTGATGGGAGGGGTTTCTTCCAGGATGACAATGCCCCCATCCATAGGGCACGAGGGGTCACTGAATGGTTTGATGAGTATGAAAATGATGTGAATCATGTGCTATGGCCTTCACAGTCACCAGATCTCAACCCAATTGAACACTTATGGGAGATTTTGGACCGACGTGTTAGACAGCGCTCTCCACCACCATCATCAAAACACCAAATGAGGGAATATCTTTTGGAAGAATGGTGATCCATCCCGCCAGTAGAGTTCCAGACGCTTGTAGAATCAATGCCAAGGCGCATTGAAGCTGTTCTGGCGCCATGTGGTGGCCCACCACCTTACTGAGACACTTTATGTTGGTTTTTTCTTTAATTTGTCACCCATCTGTATGTATATATTAATAATTCTTGCTTCACAACCCCAAAGTTGAATTTTAGTTCTGTGTTGTCCTTTTCAGGAAACCAAGAGTGTCCTCAACAGAGATGGACCGCAAGATGGCCGACCGCAGGTTGATCCGGCTCTCCGACTTGCCTGAGCGCTTGTCCCGAGAGAAGCTGGAGGACAGTGACTGGGTGACCTTTGCTGTGTTGGTCAATAAAGCCACCCCACAGAGCAACAGCAGTGTAGGTTTGACATGAAGCCTTTAAGTCAATTGCATATACTTCCGCTACTGGATTCCGCCATTGGACTCTGCTAGCACGTTGTACTTCGTAAATTAAATTATCCCTCCTTTTTATCAGGGAAAGACCTTTAGCATCTGGAAGCTGACAGACCTCCATAACCTGGAAGTGTTTGTGTCTCTCCTCCTGTTCGGAGAGGTGCACAAGGAGCACTGGAAGACGGAGCCTGGCACTGTGATCGGCGTCCTCAACCCCAGCCTCATGAAGCCTAAGGATGGCTACGACGGGGTGAGACGCCGTGCCGTTGACTGTCTCGTTGTGTTTTACAAAAGGTTAATGCTCTTATGAACATGTTCCAAAACCATATACTTTTGCGTCAGGTGAGTCTCTCAGTGGACCACCCTCAGAAGGTGTTGTTGTTGGGGGAGGCCCAGGATTATGGCACCTGCAAGGCCATGAAGAAGAACGGAGATCCCTGCTCTCAGATCGTCAACCTGGTACGTGTCTAATCTGTTCTAGGCCCTCAACAACTTGTATACAAAGGGAATTTTAATTATGTGTGTAGATGTGTGTGCCAGACTGTTTTCAATGGCCTTCTACCCTTTCTCTCCTCAGTATGAATGCCAGTACTGTCAGTACCACGTCAAGTCCCAGTACAAGAAGATGAGTGCCAAGAGAGCTGAACTGCAGTCGTCCTTCTCGGGGAAGGTTCCGGGGAAAGTCAAGGCCAAAGGGGGAAGCCTAAAGGAACGCCTCTGTAACGACGGCTTCCACTACGGCGGCATGTCTTCTGCTGCCTGCGCCGCTTCACTGTGAGTCGGCGCGCAGGGGGGGGGGGGCATTTTGATCGTCAGCGATTGCTTGTCTCATTAAGTGGTCGGGATGTGAGTGTGTGTATGCATGTGTTTGTGGTAAGTGGTTTGAAATTGCTCATACTTGGTTCGTGGTTATTTTAGGTCAGCCTCCAACCCTAAGAAAACCACCCAGAGCACCCTGAGCGGCCTGTTTGTGAAAGGCTCCGCCAAGCTGGCTGACCAGGCCAAGAGGCTGGGTAAGACTGGATAGAACTGGGAGGGCAAATTGGAGGAGAAATTGGAGTGGAGACGGTGCCTAAAGACTGTTTCTGTGTTGACTGACTGCTCTGTGCATTTGTGCCTTCAGCCCTGAAGGCCGACGAGGTGTCTGGCTGCTCAGAGGACTTCAGGAGTCTGTTGACCTTGCCCACCCCTGGATCCCTCAACCTGAAGAGACACCTTGTACAAGCCAAACCCTCAGGTGGGTGACTGACTGGCTCCAAAAGCTAGAGTGTGTATTTGTTGTTAAGTGTGAAGATATTATCTCTGTGTAATAGATTTCATATATTGACACAGTCTGACAGCTCCATGCTTCCTCCATTCCTCTCACCAGGCTCTGCGGGGGTGGACGGCGGCGGAGTCAAATCCATCACGGCGTCAGAACTGCTCAAGCAGCAAAAACGGCAGCAGCAGGAGCTCCTGGAGAACCGAAAGCGGAGGGCCGAGGAGATCCAGCAGAGAGTGCTGCAGAACTCAGCCATAGCTGGCTCTGGAGGTGGATCAGGGGTGAAACCCAGGATTCCCCCAGGACGGACGGGCCTTCTCTCCCCCAAAGCTGCCTCGGAAGTCCCAAGGGCCACGCAGAGCCCCGCGGTGCCACACACCCCTACCCTGGGCCGAGGCTTCTCGGAGGGGGACGACATCCTGTTCTTCGACCGCACCCCTCCCCCACCCCCCAGCTCTCTCAGCCTGTCAGCTGCCAAGCTGGCAGCTCTGAAGAAGCTGCGCGTCAAGGGGGCAGGGCTTGCCAAGGAAGATCCCAACGCTGTGAAGAGGAAGAGGAGCAACAGTACTGAGATAGCTGCCCGGGTAGAGACCAGCCTGTCGTCGTCTCATGGTACGTTGGCCTCGTACTCAAACCGTACGTTACACTTGCCGATCAGAGAGAGGTTCTTGACAGGTTTTATCAAGTGTTCTTACTCGAGTCGCTGAATTCTCACTTGTGTCTAGGCGACTCGCCAGGTGAAGCGGGGGAGGAGCCAGCTGAGAAAAAGAGGCGAGAACAGCTGGATTATGTCCAGTCGGAAGCGTTCCAGAAGATCCTCAACGCCAAGTCACGCCACGGGGCAGAGCTCCAAGCGGTAAGTCCCCTAGCGGTGGCCCCAACTGAATGTGCTTGACCATAAAGACGTCCGTAGCCAAGACGGTGTCTTTTCCTCTTCATCCACAATGCCTCGCGCTATGAAACAGCGTCCCGTGCCCCAAAGATATGATTCTCTTCTTTATACGAAACGATCCTCGCCCCTGCACTGAATGACTCTCTGCCTGTCTTACTGTCTGTGTAGGCCGAGTACCAGCTCCAGGAGCGCTACTTTGACCCGCTGGTGAAGAAGGAGCAGATGGAGGAGAAGATGAGGAACATCAGAGAGATGAAGTGTCGAGCCGTCACCTGCAAAAAAGTAGGCCACCCCACGTGTCACTGTAACCATTTGTGAACCTTTTAGTTTGGACGTGTCGACATGGACAGACTTTCAGGTAATTGTTTGGCTCTGTGTCTTTGCAGTGCAAGTACACGTACTTCAAGCCCGCCGACAGGTGTGTGGAGGGGAAGCACGAGCTGCTGTGGCACGACGCCGTCAAGCGCTTCTTCAAGTGCTCCTGTGGACAGAGAGCCATCGCCCTGGACCGCCTGCCCAACAAACACTGCAGGTGAGACGGACTCACTCACTGCTGCTCACGTCTGACGTTGGGTGTATTATTTATTTTAAGAGATTATATATTTGAGTAATAGATTGTATTAATGGTGGTGTGTTTTCTCTCTTTCAGTAACTGTGGCCTGTTCAAATGGGAGAGAGATGGCATGCTAAAGGTAAGTGTTCGTGTTCGTGCTCGCATTCATTGTCCTTTTATAGTCACGTAAATGTTTTGAGTGATCTTCTACAATAGCTTTAGAGGTTTTGCCTATCCTCACAGAGGCAACCCTCTTTTATATGCAGTAACCTATTATACCAGTGGTGATATCATTGCCTGTCTTCAAAGTGAATTTCACTCCTCTGGTTTTCAGGAGAAGAGAGGGCCGAAAATAGCAGGGGAGCTGCTTCAGCCTCGAGGAGAGGAGCAACCCAAATTCCTCAACAGCATGCAGTGAACACTAACATTATCATCATCATGATCGTCGTTTCCTCTCAATCCCCATTTGCACTTTCTGGTGCTCGCGGGGCTGGAACTGCGTCTATTCTCACAACCTTGTAGCTCTTTTACTTTCTTTTCATTTATTGTTTTTATGTCTTACAGTGGGTATTTTATCATAACAATGGACTTTGGATTGCCGTATTTAGTGTTTTGTATTGATTGTGCCCTGCTGCTGTATTTGCAGAGGACGTGCTGATTAAATCGTGCAGAGTAATTTGAACCCGCTGTCCTGCTCCTTCATTGGCAGACCTTGGTTTCTTGAGGAAACCTACTTTTCCACCTGTTCGCATCCTCGGCCAGTGAATGATATATATTTTTATATTTATAGTTATATTTTTATAGTTATATTTATTTTGCCTAAATTATAAGTCTTTTTGGCAAAAGGTTCGGAAAGGCAGCACTTTCATCTCAGTCGTTTTTATAGGCAGTTCTCCTTCCTGACGGCAGGCCAGGAATCCAAAAGGTGAATATGGCCCAGGTTGAATAACTTAGACCGTCTGGAACTTGAGGTGTTATTTGAATGTCAGCTGACTTGAGATTAGCAAGTGTTGTGCTGCGCCATGCACTTTCTTTTCTTCTTTCCACTCTTCCTCTTTACTCTTTACTTACATTGCCTTGCCATCCTTTCGAGACAGTTACTCCTACCTTATATTTCCACTGGAATGTTGAGCGAGTCTCGCATGAAATTTTTCCATTTATCTTGGTCTGATGTGTTTTCCAGCTCACGACCAGCTCTTTCGTTCCTTTCACACTCCTTTCATACTCCTCTCTCATACGCACATTTTTAAGTGGAATTTGTATCACACCTGTTTCTGCAGCATTTGTGTTATGTAAGAAAGGGCATATTTTTATTTATACTTTCGATTTTACAATGCTGATTGTTATCATATTAGCTCTCTGCCCAACTTCTGCTGTCTCAATGTTTCCTATAATCTGGCAGTAAGATACATTTAGAATGTCCATAGAAACAATACACCTGCTTATGGAGGAACAGTATTACTAGAGATATAGAAACAAGCAGTCTATATATGAATACAACTTTATACAGTCACAAAATCAAATATTCAAAGATCCAACCCAATGTTTACTTAAACATTTCAATACTGCAGTTACATTATGAAGTTGTATATAGAGGTTTTCCTTTACATCCATTCAGAATTGAATTATTCCTTCCTAAGTGGTGTGTTGGATTGGTTGAGTTGACACCACCATAAAGCTACATAATATAACACCAGAAAGGAACCGACTTAGCATCAGGGCTCAGAGCAGATTCCTTCATTATATATCGACTCTGAAACGTGTTTAGGCAGCCTATCACAACCGAGCTCTCTGCGTAGGTCTCAATGGAGTGGCTCAGTAGCGGTGGTCGTAACGAGGGTAGAGTCCATCGTAGTTGAACTCACGCCACTGTTCTTGCTTTTCCCTCGTTCGTTCTTCTTGTTCTGTAGTCAGGAAAGGTGAAGTAAGAGAACAAATAGAGAACAAATACATTGAAGAATTGCCTATTATGTTGAACCTCAATTGGGTCCTAGATGTTCTGGTTAGTTTTTTTTTGGTTGTGTCTTACCATCGCGCTCCTCCTCAACATAGTTTTCAAACTCGTTCCTCTGCTCTTCATTGTATTCTTTCCTCCTCTCATTCGCAGCTAACCTCACCCTTTGCTCCGCTATGAAGAGATAGAGAAAGAGGATGAGTTCAGCAATCGAGGAACGACAAGAAAAGGGTGGATGGAAAATAAGCTGTCACTCGGCACTGAGAGCAAAGATGTTTTTTTTTTTTTTTGTTAGGCAATGTGTCTGGCGCCACTTCTACCTTCCAATTAGTCATTACTCTCTCTCTCACACACATAAGGCAGGTACTAAATACATTGGGTACCTACACTGTACCGGCTTTGTTTTTCATTCCATCATGTAACTTCTTAAGTTAATTACATGTATTTAAGGAGACCTCACATTATTTGAAACTAAACACCCATGCCACGCTTATCCCTTCACTTGCATTTTTTTTTTTTATTGACTTTGGGGCTTAACAGGAAATAAAGACGGAAGATTACTCAAATACTAATGCACAAAACTTAAATGGCCCTTCACTCTCTTTTTGATTCATTGGTCTTCAAATTGCATGGCGATCTCTTGATTCTGCTTGTGCATCCCTCTTCTGGCAGGCTGAGCATTTTACTGTCCCTCACTCAATCACACACATGCAAACACAAAATAAATTTGTCCTATGAATGTGGCCCAGTTTGGTGCTCTGCCTGTGCCAAGTCAGAAAAGGTGGAGCGAGCCACAGCCTGTCTCCAGGGCTCTGGCTGAAGGGGACAGAATTGCTGCTCCATACTACCCTGTGACTCCCTCCGCTGCTTCCAGATGGATTTGTGTGAGTTTTTCATCTGGATATATATATATGATCTATCCCCTCAGCTGAACTACAAATCTCCCACCCACAATTTTCATGCAACTGCCATGCCAATTAACGCCCACATAGAACACAGACTAAAACCATCAGTATGCCACATGTAAACAAGCTATGTTGACTTTGGGTATGCCACCCACACTACACCAAACAACACCTGCTCCATGCAACCCCCCCCCCCCCCCCCCCCTACTCCACTTGGCCATACCCATCCCTTCAACTCCATAGGAAACATTATGGTGACAGTAAATGTGCCTTACCCATGTACTCAGCCTGGTGTTTGACAGAGCGACGACTGCGACGCTTAAAGAAGTTGGAGGCATCTGCCTCAGGCATAAAGACCCGCCGTGCTGACCCTGAGGTCAGAAGGTCAGAGGGCAGAAGGTAAGAGTGACAAGGAGGTCATAGGGGGATGAGGACAACAGGTGGAGTGACGTAATAAAAGTGATATGAATGACTTACCTTTAGGTTCCGATGCTTTGCCATCGTCTTGCACCGCTGCACTCTGTACCCCACTGGAGACTGAGGAATTAGAAATAGTGACTTTAAAGCCGGTATATAAAAGGTAATTTTGTCCTCAAGCTCAGTTGTTCGTTGCCTGGTCAGGCAACATTGACCAATGATTAAATCATTCTTCTTTAATTTCTCCAGTGCCACACACCTCTCCATTCCACCCACATTACCTCTGTGTCAAATGATGTTACTCACCTGTGAGGATGAGCAGGGTAGCAAGCAGAAAGAGGACAATGACCTGGACCCAGGACATCTTAGAGTGCAGTTAAACTATGCTGAAATTCCAGTAGAACTGGATAGACTGTGAGAGAAAGAGCAAGACCAAGCAAGGGAGGGATGGGCAGAGTGGGAGGGGGAAGTGAAAGTTTCTCAAGGAAAGGGGACAGATGGAATTTCACTCACCCAAGGGAGATGGGACAGGAGTGAGGTGAGTTGAAGGGAATGGGCAAGAGTAAAACTAGAAAGAGCTCCTATTTGTAGATCTGAGTTCCATTAAGCCTTAAGTACAGCGTGAGGACACATCCTTCACCACTGTCCAAACAGCCATCACCGATAATGTTAAGTTGTCAGCCTTTTTAGTGACACTCTCAGTGGGTACTGTAGATAGAAAGAGGTGTGAAATGTATGTTGCCTTTGTTTGGATGCTTTGTTGTTTGAGGATGTTTTAATTGACCACGGTGGCATTCTAAAGGACCCACAGATGTGTTTTCAACTATTTTCCCTCATGGAGAATTAAGTTAATCGTGTTAATGTTTGTCAGCACTCGGCACATGCAGTCTTTTGTATACCAAGCTGGTGTCTCTGAGCTATGTTATAACACATTAATTATAATAATAGTAAATTTTTATTTGCATAGCACATTTCTTAACAAAGCAACTGCAGAAGTGGTTGTGCATTTACCCTGTCGGCACAGCTAACTCCAATAAGTGTAACATACTACGGTATGTCAAGTATTGGAGAGTAGTGAACTACATGTAATTAAACTAAACTAAATTTTGCAGATGCTTGCTGGTAGTTCAACTACATTCATATTTGCATAGTGGTTCAAGTAGTCAAATTACCTTTTTTGCCATCTTTGTGTTGTTTATTACTGATACTGCAAACTATTTTTGTAGTTGTAGTCAGAAATATTTGGTGTCAATTAGTCATAAGTATTGATTATTGCATAATTATTTGTAAGGGGAAGAAATTAACAGCTTTAGATCGAAGTGTTTCATAAGTCACGTGGCTGACCTGACGTACTATTGGGCTTCAGAAAGGTTCATCACTCAAAAGGATGGAAGGTCTTTAGAACTCACAAGTCCCCAGTGGAGAGTTTAAAGTGCATTACGTTCAAGTCTAATGTTTCCTTATTTGTCACAAATCCAAAGATACACAAACATCAGATGGAAAGATTATTAGAAAGATTATTAGTTATGGTTACTGGCAAATTGACTGGGCTGGCAATATTGTATATATTTTTTTCGTAGGCTGAAAAAATTTAATGGTGATCTGTCTTTCATGATTTAAGGTTATACAGACCTGAAGTTTGGCAATAACAGGAGTATGCATGTGAGTGTTTAAAATAAATTTGGTTATTTCTACATAATGTATTTCTAGGTATTACTGTTTTTGTTATATACCAAGTATTTTTGTTAGTCTGTATAGTTAAGAAATGTTGTTCCTTCAGCTATGAATAGAATACTTTTTTTTTAATATACCTTGAACCCAAATCTATCAATACACACACACACACACACACACACACACACACACACACAACTTGACATATCAAGTACTTTGTTTAGTTCCACTGAGGAGAAGAATACTCCAGCCCAGAAAGACCCAAGCCTCCAAATGAAAATCTAGCAGAGAGTAAAAAAAACTAAAACACCTTCTATATTTACTGTCATTCGCTGCAGTAACGCAGCCTGAGTGTTTTAACCAACAAGACTATATAGGAGAACTCCATAATAAATGTATAGAAGAAGTCAATATAGAATTCATTTTTTTAATTTTTTATAATATGTTTTGTTATATTTTAGTGAATCATTAGACAGTAGGATTACATAAAAATAGGTTACAAATCTCATTACATTCAGATATATTAAAAAAAAGATTAAGGCATCAACTAATTTGTTGAACAATTAATTAATTTAAAACTCAAAGTTCCAAACTGAAACCAACCATATGATGTCTTTCATTCATCTATATCTCTTGTTCTCTTTTTTCATCCTCATCTCTTGCTCACATTTGGTTTTTCATGATATGCATTCAAGACAAGTGCTTGCGTTGGGTACACTCTCAATTTAACAATTATTGTGCCTTTAGTCAAGGCATAATGAACACACACAAATAAAAACTCTTCTTTGAGAAGCCAATTACTCATGTACTCACTTAATCTCTAGGTTTTTCAAATTAATGGATCAGTTAACTAAAAGCCTCCGTTCATTGACTCAGTCACATGTCAATTTGCGGGCATTAGCATGTCACTGGTAACATAGTGGCTACCCTTAATGTTTAGTTATGGACCAAGGCAGCTACTTTACAAAGAGGTTCTGTCCCCTTGCACCAGGCGGCCCCTTACAGCCCACGTATCCTACAGCACAGAGAAACACAGAGAGGGTTCAGCCATTAATAACTGAACTTTTCCTTCTTGTATTGAATCTGTATTATTGAATTATATTATGCCATTACTAAACCGTATTTTATGATTCGTTGACAATTGAACTGTACCTGGAAGGTGAGGCTGTCATCAAAATTAAACTTCCTCGCAGCGATCTCTTTGACCTCCTTCTCAATGTTCTCCTGGGTGGTTCCCTTCACATCGATGTAGTAACAGTCGGCACTGGCATAGTGGCAGGAGATTGCCTGACATACACATAAAACACAAACAAAATCATAAAATCAGCCATCCAAATATGTTTCTTACCTATTCTGGTCTATACCTTCTACTATAGACTGACAAGATACAAAGAGGTCAGCTTTACCTTGCGGAAGCCCTCAGTCTGGTTCGTGCCCGAGCCATGGATCAACAGAGGATGGAAGAACACAGTGTCACCTTTGTCCATCTCCAGGTGCACCCTGGGATGCTGGGGGTCATAGTCGTGGATACCATGGTACATCTTGTTGACTCCACCCTTTCAGAAAAGAACATGATATGATAGGTTTGCGTTACATGTGAGTTGCCATAACTGCAATATTTTTGCTAAATAAACAAATAATAAATGTTTATAGTTGTGTTTCTTCCAGAATGTGTGTATTTTTGTGTTACCTCCCACTGTGGGTAGTCGTGCTCTTTGAGGGTGTCGGTGTGAGTTCCTGGAAGAACTACCAGGCAGCCGTTCTGTCGGTTCACTCTCTCCATTGCTGTCCAGGCACAAACAATGCTATCGGCCGGGCGGAAGGGGAAGTAGTGCAGGTCCTGGTGCATGGGGTGGCGTGACGTCTTGTTGCCTGAAATACAATAAATCAGACTATATATCCACTTTAACATTGTCTCAACACATACCTCTAAATAATGTCAAACTATTTGAGATGCCGTTGAGAAAACATGTATTGGTATTGTATTGTTATTATTGTATTATTTAGAGGTTTATGCTGCAGACTGAGGACATTGTAATTAAAAATGAAGAGGGATAGTTCAGAGTTGCAGGCTCATAATATTTATACCGGAATCTGGGGGCTTGTTGATCAGCATGGTGTGCATAGCCATGATGTTGGGACCAGTGAAACACTCCACATACTTCAGGATCTGGAAGACAAACCATGTCAGAGGGTTGCCTGTTGCCTCACCTCTTTTTATATTTACATGTATAAGTGTGATGGAAGTAACCATTATAATCATATAAAAATGCAATCTGTGTATATGTACAGTATGTGTGTTTATGTGTGTGATGGAGAGAGAGAAAGGGGACCTAACAGCATGCATGTTTATGTGTGAATGTGTGTACATTAGGAAGGCTGCAGTAGCGAAACAGCTCAGGGTCCTCCTGGAAGTCCTGGATCTTGGACACAGCCTTCTGGTCTGGGACAAACTCTGACTTGGCAATGGACACATCTCTCATCACCACCAGCCCCGGGACCGCAACCTCACGTCGGCAAATGCTCTCGAACGCAGCCCTGCACAACACATACAACCCCACACACACACACACACACACACACACACACACACACACACACACACACACACACAGCTTATCATGTTCAGGCCTTTGAGAAATTGAGCCTTGTTTCCTGCTGCTTCACTGAATGTAGTGTAACTAGCAAAGCCATCTGTCTCCCAAGTTTTCTACTTGTGTCAACTACATGTTGGACACAGTATAACAAACCATTAACATATGCTTAAAATGTAGGCCGTGCAATCTTTCTTGAGGCTTAATAAATTATTTTACAACTTGCGCTTAGTATTTAGAAATGAGTCCGGCTGGGTCTTTATGTTCACTGGATTAGATTTAATGATGAGTGTTTTTGTCAGGTTAAACCCAAAATATGTTATCTTACTTGAACCTTTCAATGTCTTCATCAGGCACCAGATTTTTGATGAGGATAAAGCCATTCTCCTCATAGGAAATTCTCTGCTCAGGAGTCAGCACGTCAGTGTCATTAGAGTATCTATAGGGTTAATGACAGCAGTTCAGACAGTTTTTAGACTTTGTACAGCTGTACAACAGCTTTTCTGATTGTGGGCCAGAGTTCACTGAGCTTGCATAATATTCATATTGTATAACAATCATATGTTCTATTAGATTACACTGTAGTTGTCATATAGCCTACCTAAAATTAAATATTGTTAAAAAATAAATGAATATAAAAACTTGTTTATATTACCTTAGTGCAAGAGGCTGGTAGTAGGCAACGTTTTGTCCAGAAGTTGGTAAGGCTTGCTGTGCACGTTAGTCAAGAACTAATAATATATGTATTAATTTGCTGTGTAGAGGTCTATATGACATGTTGTGTTCCACAAGCCTTACAAATAAATAACTAAAAGCGTACTCATTATGTCCGTTACAGGTGCCATACAAAACAAAGTAACACTTTCCTGGCAAATCGCAAATGGTGTCGCACAGGCCTGTACTGTCTCCTCAGCCTCGGACTGTCGTGCACGTCTGGGCTGGCGAGCGATGGGGGAGCGAACCAGCTCAACAATTTGCCGTGGATCCCTGTAAACACGCGCACACGCACACACGCACACCACACAAAGGATACAATAAAGGTATTACGATCGAGGTGATTCAAGACGACTTTGAGTCTATCAACCGCCCGAGACATTTTCCCGAAAAAACAAAAACAAAAATATCCCCAATGTTGTTTGTCCTCTAGCAGGTAGTGACTATAGGTTACGTCTTCATCCAGACCTGTAGGCAGCTCCCTCACTGGGTCAAAGACCACTGATTATTATGTTCACACAATCAAACAAATGCAAGCAAGCGTACACACCACCATACATTTTATTTATTTGTAACAGTTGAGAATGAGTGAAATTAAATAGCACATATTTTAAAAACCTATCAGAGACAAAGTGACCAGGTTAAATAATATAGACCTGCATTGCACAAAATAAAGTATTTGTGATAAGACGTGGCAGTGCATGATCTAAAAAATAACTAGCTCGATTAAATATTAATAATTGTACAGCTTGCTTATAATATATAAAATCAATTTACTGTACCCTACAGCAGGGAGCGCCAGAGAACCAGTAATTAAACATTAGGACATCGGGTGCTAAACGGGCGGCGCTGTTTCAGTCACCAATAGCATGCAGTTAATTTCCCCTCTCTCCAGAACAGTAGGCGGAGGCGTCAGAATGCGGACAGCCACAGCAGACTGCACCCTTCCAGACTAATTTGTCGACACTTGCCCATTTTACTTACGATTAACACCGTGTCTGCCAAAGAACAGAGGGTTTATAATCTGGTCTGTACATAATTGTATCGAAAACCGCTTTCTGCGAGCAGATTCGTATCGGAATAAACTGCTCGTTTGGACGGGAAGGGAACTGAACGCCAACGAGTTGCCTTTCTCTGGTGGGTGGAGAGGCGAATATATACAGGCATCCGGCCTCTGAGGAAGCACCGAACCAAGTCTGGAGGTCGAGGCGCAACAACGTTCACAATTTCTGGTAAATATCAGACAGTCTTATTGGTAGGGTGACCTAGTTGTTGTCAGTTTACAGCACAGCTTTAACTAAAAGATACGATTACACTTCACTACGCAGGCAGATAAAAATAGTGATTTGAAACAACGTTGCCACAACATAACCTTTCTCATTTTTAAGGTTGTTTGACAATTGACTCGAAGCTATGTAAAAATAAAGATAAGTGATAGCCTGCAAATAATTTAGGATTAAACTAATCATATAAGCAAGCAGACTATATTACTGTACATAGTGTGTTATTGTTGGCAAAACATGTGCCAGTCCATGCACGGTACGCTCGATTTCATTTTAAAGGTAATGCGCACCTCGCCTGCATAACGTCTTGCATCCTAATAGAGGGGAGTGTTTTGAAGGATCATTTTTGCCCCTGTTTTACGTATTGTTAGCTATGATTTGTGCTGCTTCTGTGCAGTTAATAAATGTACTTCACATAGCCAACAGTTTTACACCGATGTCTTATGTTATCCTCATAAGTCATCCTGATAATTATCATGGACAAGTGGCCCTTTGGGCTCACCCCGTTTGCTCTGGAGTAGGCGTGCTGCGCACTGTCCCATCAAATTATTGCCGTAGGTTATCTTTGATAACTGATTAAGTCAATCACCGAAAGTCTCTTCTTGTTAATTATGGTTTTGCTTGTAATCACAATTTCTCTGAAGTTCCTTGGTAGAAACTCAAACCATTGAGATTGTCATACCATATTATAAACGCTCTCTATTTTGCATGCGTCTTGTTCAGTCATCATTTTCCTTGATTTTGGAAAATTTATAGATTGTGTGTGTTTTCAGGGTACTTTCTCACTCTGTAAACTGCGTCTACATTGACCCACATCAGGGGATCCAGGTAATTGGCTGTGAAAGTGATCCCCCCAGGAGAAGCTAATTATACTGACCTAAAGCCCAATTCCTCCCTCCAAACCTTTTTCTGTTACATCAGGGGTGTACTGCGGTTTTGTTGTTAGCGGACTACCATTATAACCTTTATGGATTCCCTTCAGGAGGGAAAATAGGAGCAACTTGAGAACTGATAGCACATCTAGCCCACACACACACACGCACGCACGCACGCACGCACGCACGCACGCACGCACACACACACACACACACAGTACAATCACATATACATCATTGTGCAAGAAGCAGTGGTGGGCGCAAGTGTGGAGGGCAATCAATTTCCTCTTGCCAGATCTCATTGGCTGATGGTGGGTGTTGATTATGTGTGGCCCATGAAACGATTGCTTCTCTGCACCACCTCAATCAACATTGTCACCACCACAACCACCATCAGCTACCAGCTGTCTTTCTGCTACCTCTCTCTCTGGCTGTGTCTCTGCCAGCTCTCGCCTCTCCCTCCCTACTGAAACCCACTGAACCGCTTCCCTCATAAGCCTCGCCGTCCTTCGTTCTTTCAGCCTGTGCTTGTGAATAGTCCCTCTTTTCCCAAGGCTCTTGGCTTAAGCCATTGGCTAGACCTTGCCGGCTTTAGCCGGTGTGGGTATGTCTCCTCCTGCCTGACTGTTTGTCTGCCTGTCTGCCTGTCTGCTATCTGAGTGCCCAGCAGCGTGCAGGGTTTATGTAATGAGGGGGTCTGTTTTCTTGGTGGGATGCACATTCAGTTTGTTTAGGCTGAGGGCCAGTTTGTATCAGGATCGTTTCTTGGTAAACTATTTCCTGTGTGTTATGCAACGAACACAGTCACCTGAGAGTCCCTTTTATAATAACTGACTCGTCATTTGAAAGAGGATCCATACAGGGGAGGGGAGCGGAATTTGCTGTACTCTGCTGAGCAGATTTGAAGTTCTCCTTAGATGACTGTTCACTTTGTTTATGTCAAATTAGGTACTAATGAAGTTAGTCAGCCTTAAGAACATCCCACAGTCCTCTTCTCTGTATGAGACATGACAGCACCTCCAAAACACGGTTGCCATGGACAACGAGGCCGAGAGCATCCTGCGTCTCCTTTCCTGCGTGTGTCAGCTGCAAAAGACCTGGATGCGGTGTGTCTACCACATCCGCGTTGCCTCGCTCTGTTTAGTTCTTATGAACCCAGTGACTTGTGAAGTACCTTATTGATTGGGGCTGTGAGTAACAGTAGGGCAGTGCCTATAGTCATTACTGTGGGAGACATAACATCTAGTCTTGTTGTGTGTGATTTGTTTTCTGGTTTTAATTTTTTTTTGCTTGCAAACCTGCCCAACAACCAAATTTTGAGTTGTTGTTGTTGTCATAAGGGAGCTCAGAGTTTATGCAGACATATCATTACCGTACGTGGGTGAGTACGACATGTAGCTCCACTGGTTCCAGCCAACCCCATCCGCTGTGTGGTCTGCCGAGGGTTAAGATCCTCTGGACGTGTGGATGATCATTGGGGGCTATCAGATGCACATCCTGGAGTTGTTTGACTGGTTAGGAGAACATTGGGCTCTCTGGTTGAAGTCACACTCCACGTGTTTCCGATAGGAAGTGGCGTCGAGGCCGATTGCAGGCCACTGGGGTGTATTTTGGTTCAAGTGGTAATTAGGTTTTTTTTTTGGCCTGAGCTAATTGTAGGTTTACAGTAATGAGTATCATTAGCGCTGCATGGCTGTGTCACCCTCCCACACAAACTCGCATAGTATTAACATCTGAAATAGAACCCATCGGAAGTTTTGAGAAAAGTAGACATGTCGACGTCAGAATATTGAGAAGAGTCAACTCCTTGAGTAGAATGTTCTAACATTCTTGATTTGATGATGATGATGAGGATGATGAGGATGACATGGATTAATTGAACTGTTCAACTGATTGTCACCTCATTCACTCAACCATTTGGATCTTGAAAGAGCGAGCAGCCATGTCCTGGAAAATAACTTATCCTGTAACTCCGGCTAATTGTAGGGCTCTTTTTCGCTTTCAACGTGACAGCTGTTTTATCACCTCCTGTTGTGTGTGTGTTTGTCTATATATATGTGTGAGTGTCAGCTCCATTAGGAGCTAAAAGGTGGAAAGGTCTTTAGTAACAACTGTTGTCCAATGACTTTCTCAGACATGCCCTTTACTGCTGCTGTCCCACTTCCACTTTATGGGTGACAGAACTAATGGGATCTGTCAGAGTACACACACACACACAGCATAATATGAACATACAGTGTACTGCCCAATGAAGGTCGAAGTTATGTTAACTATGCAAGGAATGTGGAAGCGGGGTGGGCTTGTGTGCACATACTGTGAAGTTCGCCACTCTACCTCCCTCGATTTTAAAATGGGCTTCTCAATTTTGTCGTTATCTATCGAGCAGATTTTGATTCATTTTGCCGCTTTGTTTTAGTTTTGGATTGGCTTGCGGTTCGCTAAGTGTGATTGATTCACAGACGTTACCACCCACAGTTGACTGCTCTCTAGTATGGCCTTGAAGCCCTAGCGTTTTTCCTGTTGTTATAAGGAGAGATGTGAGGTTGTTCAGTATTCACACATTTGATCTCGGCTTACTGACGTTGTGTGAGTGTGTTGTACTGTGTGCACAATGCCAGTGCATTGTTATGCGACTATGATGTCACCGTTTATGAATGCCCTCCTTTGGTGTCAAAGTGGATCTTTGGCCTAGTAGGAGTCTGGAGAGATAGAGAGAGGGATAAACTTTCCGAGGGGCAGTGAGAGCAATGGACGGAAGGGTAGAGGGGTAAGGGTGGGGGGTTGGGTGATGTAGAGCCGCCCTCCCCATGCAGTAGTCTGTAGCGGGACATTGTGGGAATGGGAGCAACCCTATTGGATCCAACCCAAGCTCTGAGTCACACCACCGACAGCCGGGTACCATGCACAGAGCGGCTCTGTGTGTGTGTGTGTGTGTGTGTGTGTGTGTGTGTGTGTGTGTGTGTGTGTGTGTGTGTGTGTGTGTGTGTGTGTGTGTGTGTGTGTGTGTGTGTGTGTGTGTGTGTGTGTGTGTGTGTGTGTGTGTGTCACCCCATAATTCTCTGGGCAAATTGTCCCTCTGTCCTCTTTACCCTCAGGGGCTTGGTGAAACTGGCTCGTAATCTGGAGATTAACGAGTGGCATTGTCAGCGCAGCCAGAGCCAGACTGTGCTAATTCCCGCACTACCCAAATATGTCTATCCCTCTCACACACACATACACACAGGTACAGTTGGAGGCCAGTCCTATCACGGGGGGAACTCACGTTCCCACAAGTCCCTTTTACCCTTAGCATGGTCACTCAGAGGCTATAAAGGTTGCCAGTCTCTTATTACAGTCTCTCCTGGCTGAGGCATTGAAATATTAATGAATCTGTGCTAAATACACACACAAACACACACACACACACACACACACACACACACACACACACACACACACACACACAGGCCTTAGTAGCTGGGCCATGCGGAGTGGGGCCATGGTTCTGACAGGCTCATTGTTGACATTCTCCCCGTCATGGGGGAAAGACAGCGCAGTGGGCAGTGCATCCCATAATATGTGGCACAAACCATCTGCCCTCGCTGTATGGTTCTCTGTAGCCTCCAGAGCTGTTCCCTGCAAAGCTTGGCTATGCTGGGGGAACATTGCTACCATCTAGACTCCAGAGTTATGCAATGCTGCAGGAGCTGTTAGCATTATTGCCAATTATCTGGCTTCATAGCATGGAAGGTGTTTAGTGAGAGAGGCATACTTTTTGTGCTCTTCCTGTGCTTTGTTTGTTTGTGTGTTTTGGATGACTCTAACAGGGGGTCCACTCTCTTGGGACAGATTCAAGATAAAACCTGTATTTTTGGGCATGGGATTCACCATGTAGCTTTTCACTACTCAGAGCATTTGGCACGAGATGTGTGTGGAGTCAAGAGGTCCCTGTGGTCGGAACGTTACAGGTGAGAGGTGTTTGTGTAAGTGGAGGAGAAAGAGATGGGGGTTGTGTTTTTACAGCCTTCCTTATCCCAGTCCCTATCCCCCTCTCTGCTGCAGGTGGGGGCTTTGGAATGTCAATGGATGAAAGATAGGCATATGTGTTTTCTTTATAGGCAGAGTTCTGAACTGTACTCTTCTGAACTGATTTGATAGCAAACCAGACAAGATAATAACTTGCCTTGGAGTCACGATTACAAGTGCTCAAAACATACACGTTGGCAACTGTTTGTAGTCCATATGTAGGTGCATGTTCCAAGTTCATATCTAAGAACATTTTTGTTCTTTGGATTGGCATACCTGGTTTGGGACAAAGAGGCATGGCTGTATCAGGAGACTTCAACACGCCGTGACACATACACCGATCCCTATACCACCTGTGTGTCTCCAAAACTAGAAGTTGTCACGGGAACGTCCCTTGAGGCACCTCAGACACCAGCACCCCACCTCTGAACCACCCACACCTGTTCTTTGTGCTAGGAGTAAAAGTGAACTGATAGTACACTGACTGGCCAATTAATAGCCAGTTGAATGGTCTAGCCAGCCTGTGAGAATGTTGCTTTTGTTGTGTGTGTGTGTGTGTGTGTGTGTGTGTGTGTGTGTGTGTGTGTGTGTGTGTGCGCGCGCGCACACGTACGTACGAACGTACATACGTACGAGAGAGAAAAAGACTCCGTGTGTGCGTGCGTGCGTGCGCACTAATGCTCTCCTGTGTATTGACATGGAATGTGGTGTGTATCCCAGCTGTTCCACACACAGGAAACCTGTGCGTCTGCTGTTTGGACGGCCTGCTCCCCTCGTCCTGCCTGTGCGGGAGCACCTTGTTAAGCTTCATTACAGTGGTATGGTCCTAATGGTGCGAGGTCTAAACCCATACGGGTGGATCACGCCGCTAAAGACGTAGAAGAGGAGAACGGTAGAGAGTCAGTTGAAGTGCGGACAGCTAGCAATTTTGCTGTCAGACTGCGAATACCACGATACATCAAGAATATCATAGGTTTGAATGAATGTTTTACAAAGAGATGCACATGCACGTTTGAATTAATGTTTTACAAACAGATGCACATGCACGTAAACACACAAGCGTACTCCTTTTAGAAAAAGTTAAAAGCTACTAGTTACCTAGGTCTCGTCCTGGGTGTGTGTGTGTGTGTGTGTGTGTGTTCTCTGAACATTGCTGTGGGGGAAACACATACTGTGTAATCAGTTGTGACACAGTGTAGTGCTCTGCTCTTTCCTAAATCTAAAACTCCTCCTCACTTCCCCTTCCACCTCCATCTTCCCTCTCTCTAGCTCCAGCTCAACCGTCCTCGATCTGTCACTAGTCTTCTCCATCTCCCTCCTTCTCACCTCTGTCCCTCGTTTTATCTCTTTAAATACTTCCTCTCATGTATTGTGTTACTCCTCTATTCTTTCTGTTGGCAGCCTTTTTCTCACATTGTCTATGGGCAGAATTGGTTATAAAACTATGGCACTTAGGGACAGAAGCTGTTTTCACTCTCCTCCTACACCCTCACTCTCCACTCTGCTCCTCCAGGCCATTTTCAGGGTATTGGAGGTTGGTATTTTGGTCTGTTTGCATAACAGCCTCTTGTGTACACATTTGCTCGCGCAAACACACACGCTTACTGTTTTTCCGGAGCACCCCTCAGGGTTGGTCACGCGAAGGTTTTCTTCTAGTTTCTATCTTGGAGAGACTGAGTGTTTGTGGTGGGTTGTTATGCATGCACGGGTATGCCGATCCAGTATGTTCATGTGATTGATGTCTTGCAGCAGCTCTGCTTTGTTCCAGCACATCGCATTTCTTTAGTATAAAAGGTTGCCCCCGGCAGTGCACTTACATTATGCTTATGGCTACATGTAAGCGGGTTGGCAAGCGGGGATTTTGGGACATCAGAGGGGATTTGGTTGCCATGGCAATGGGCTGACCTTTGGGCCCTAGACTGGCTGCGGGTCAAAAGGTTGCGTCTCTAATGGCAGGCATCCAAAATGTGTGTGTGTGTGTGTGTCTGTATATGTGTGTGCATGCTCATGACATGCCTGACGTCAGTGATGCAGTACTCAGGTTTTCAAGACTATAATCTTCCACATTCATGTAGCCAGTTTTTGTGGCGTGGGCTGTACGGCACACCTGATACAAGTGGAAATACCTCTGGCACTCTGTGACTTTTATTTGAAGATGATTGTGTATAAGTTGGGGCGTTGTCCAGAAGATTTCTATGCATTTGATGAGATTTCCATATCAAAGGGCTGATTCCATTGAGCCAGAAGCAAGTCCATATAGAATCCATGAGAGACAGTTGAGTGATATATCGTGGAATGGTCACATGATCAGTGGTCAAATATTGTTTTAATGGAATTACAGGTGGCATAGGCTCTTCCTGTGGCAGATTTCCAAATGAACTTTTCCTCTGACTTTGTCAATACATCGTCTGTTCTGCCTCCCTGAATGATCCCCTCTATTGGTGCTCTCTCTCACTCTCTTTCTCTCTTTCTTTACTGCTTTGCTCTCAGCCAGCAGTACTGTACATGCCTGAAGTTACTCCGGTGATTTCATGCCTGTTACACAAACACAAAGAATCCATTCTGCTCCGCTCCCCAAAATATGTCAACCTTCTCTTTCTCCTCACTCCTATTGGCACACTCATATTCAGACCAATTTTTAATATTAAATTCAGAGTTCTCCATTTTGCTTTAAAATTATTTCAGACTAGCTTATTTGCTGGTAGCATAAAACATTAGCGAAGGAGTTCGGAGGGAAGGGGAAGCTGCCAGGGAGAACTGAGATCACTACTCCTTCTAATCTGTTTGAAATCGAGGACAGGCTCTGGGGCCTTGGTTGACATGGCAACGGGATAAAAGTTGGACGGTATGAAAGAAGTGACAAAGAAAGGAATAAGAAAGACAAAAGGGAAGGGAAAAAAGACAAAAAAACGTTGGCAGCAGAGAGCGACTACGCAGCCACAATGGCAGCATTGTCAGCGTGACGCGAGGTGGTCTACCTTTAAGTGTGTGTGTGTGTGTGTGTGTGTGTGTGTGTGTGTGTGTGTGTGTGTGTGTGTGTGTGTGTGTGGTGCCGACGTGCACCCTGTGGCATTAGTCTTAATTAGGCCCTTTCGCCTGGATCTTCGCCCCCGTTTGCACTTTGAAGTCTCCTCCTCTGAACCGCTGACTACCCACAATGCGTTTGAACACATTCAGGAAGACGGGATGCAAGAGAGCTGGGGGTGGAGGGGTCTCTTAAAAAATTCTCAGCAGCAGGTTTGGGGGTTTGTGTTTGAAATGTGGGTCAGGAATTCACAGTAGTGTGCGTGTGTGTCTGCGTGTGAGTTTCTTTGGGGGATGCCTTTCAGAGATGATGGAAAGGGAAAGAAGGAGAGAGAGACTGACAGGGATTCAGCGTGTTGGATCGCTTTTGATGAAAAATTCCCTGTGCTCCCCTCCACATGCTCAGATATGCCAGATGCCGCTCACAGCCCTGTACACACACACACACACACACACACACACACACACACACACACACACTAACATCCCTCGGCCTCCAGCACTGTCACATGAACAGTCTTTGTTTTGGTGGGGTGAAGTATAATACCCGTCTCTGTTACACCCCTCAGTGTGTCAGACAAAGCCTGTGTGTTCGGATACGCACGTATCAGAATATGAAAACTGTATATATACACGTATATAAAGCCCTTTATTTGACTTGCAATTCTTTATGTGCCAAATGTAAAGACTTGTTAACTGTAAAGGCACAGGAAAGTGAGTTTTCTTCCCAATTAAAGAGTGAAGTGGAAAGTCAGTCTTGTGTGTTGTCATTGGACTCTCTGGAGCGTGTCCATAGGGAACATCTAATCTGGAAACTATATCTGCTGTGTGTGTGTGTGTGTGTGTGTGTGTGTGTGTGGTGGGAGCTGCTGTACTCAGTTTCCTCTGTCTGGTTGTAGCCTGATGTACCTGTCATTACAAACCGTATAGGTGGCCATCTCTGTCACAAACACACACATACACAAAAGTTAGTTTGGGTTTCCTTTTCTGTAAAAACATTCAGAAAGAAAAAATGTACTTTCTCTGTTTGTGGGGTTCATCTACTACTTGGCCTACACAGTTTGCCTTTTTGCCTCTCTAGAACCCCCTGTTGTCACTTTGCAAATATGTTGGTTTTCTGTATGTTCAGTATGTCCGAGTCAAGTCTTCTTGTGTGTCATGTTTGTTGTCTCTGGATATTTTTGATGAAGACCACGTGTATGGCTGTTAAAGTAAATGGACGATGTTCTTTTAATGAATCCTATTAGATAATGAGTACGTATAAGTAGTGTGCACAGAGTTATGGAGAACCTTCCCTCTTTTTTTCCTTCTGTCGGAGGCCTTGTCGTCCTCTATGTAAGTGCTATATTCATATTCACACTTTATTCCAGACTCACAGGAGGGTCCATACCAAACAGAAAACAAAACAAAAATAATAACAAGAGAAATACAAGACAAAACCAGAAGTTGTTCAATTTTACGAAAGACAGTTTGTATGTAGGCTATCTCGCCAATGTTTTCGGAGCCTGGATGAGTACCGAAAGCAACTTTTCCTCGGGTCGGTTAAAGCCTCTATGATGCTGTTCTCCGACTCATCCAAGCGACACGTAAATTTATACATTAGATGTCTTAGAAGTGCCTTACATGTAGGAACACCAAAGAACACAAACAGTTGACTAGCACTATGCCATCTAGGAACCTGAAGCAGCAACCTCATTGCATCATTGTAAGCCACTGTAAGCCTTCGCATACTACCTTTCCTGTAGCTACACCAAAGATGAGCTGTATACATAGGTGTGCAGAAAGCTCTAAATAATGAACATTTTACATTGACAGAACACATACTAAACTTGCGAAGCAACATGTTGGTCTGAGCATATAGTTTACAACACTGTCGATAGATATCTCTGTCATCATTCAAATCGTCAGTAAAATAGTTATAGTTGCTATAGTTAAAATAGCTAGAGTTGAGGATGCAAACACAAACACGCTCTCACACTCCTCCATGCGTACAAGGTTCCAGCGTGTGTACACACGCACACGCACACACACACACCCCTCGATTAGCCGGGCCGCAGGTTTTAATGAGATCAACTCCAGCTGAGATGAGAAGCAGGTCACAGGCAGCCCAGCCTGACACAACACACCAACTTCACATCAAAGTATCTCCGCCTGGCATCGCCCCTGCCTGGTACATGTGAGGGTGTGGAGGTGGAGGTGGCGGGGTGCGGGGAGTCTAATCTTTCCACTCAACCCCAGAACAGTCACTCACATACACACCCTCCCGCTTGTTGGGGATTGGGGTTGTACAGATTGGGTGGAGGTTAGTGGTGGGATGGCGTGGCTCAGGTTCAGCCAAGAGCCTGTGGGTCCTGTGAGTGTTAAAGGGACATAGGAGAGAGGAGGAGGGGCCCACAGAACTGGTGGCCGGGTACTTCTGTCTTTGTGTTCATTTGATACGGGGGAGAGAGCGAGATGGGGGGGGATTTGACGAGGAGAATGCGGCCATATAGACACACTTATTGATAGATTGATACCAGGGATTCCAGCTATGCGCACGCGTGTCATTGATAAGAATGTCTGCAGATGATCTAACTTACTAACGTGTATGTGTGTGTGTGTGTGTGTGTGTGTGTGTGTGTGTGTGTGTGTGTGTGTGTGTGTGTGTGTGGGCATACGTGTAGGGGGTTGGTAGGTAATATAAGTTAAGGGAATGTTTCACCTTACAGTATACTGTGTGGCTACACAGACAGATGGCATGTTGTGTTGGCGATAGAGAAAGCGAAGATAGATGGAAAAAGAAGGAGGGAGCAAGGGAAGAAGAAAAGGATAAACAGATAAATACAGCACAGCCTTGTTTAGTGTTTGCCAAGAGGGTGGAGATTCCAGTATAGCGAGTGTCAGTGTGTTTTTCTTTTGTTGCCTAACTTTTTATTTCCCTGAGTCATTTCTCACTAACGCAACTCTTCTTCACATTTACATTGGCTGTGTGTGTGTGTGTGTGTGTGTGTGTGTGTGTGTGTGTGTAAATGTTGTCATACTGCTGGCATGGAATTGGGCTGCAGGGCTAATGAGGTGTCCCGCTCACCCAAGGGCAGTTGCCACGGGGATACAATGAGCAGGGAAACCGGCCTGAGGCAGTGCGAGCAAGGTGTTTCCTGTGAACTGGCTAACTGCTGCGTCAGCGCACACACACACACACACACACACAAACACAATGTGCCGTGGTCATACAAAAACACACAAACAAAAACACATAAATCCACACACGGAACGTGGGTAATGCCGGTGTATGATCAACACAGGAATTATTAAGTCCAGTTAAGCTGTCAGGTAGTGCTGTTGCTAGGGTCTGTGGCCAGCTTCAGCCTGCTGACCTTTTCACCCCCAATCACACTCCACTGTCTCAACCAATCACTGCAGTTGCTGGCCCAGTTCTGTCATCGCTGCCGCTTAACCCACCTATCACTGGCCAGGAAATGGTCGCTGCTGATCTTTAGGGTGTGGATGGCTGGAGGGCATTTGTGACAAACATGCTAGTGTTTAATGTGTCTGTGTCCGTGTGTGCGGGTGTGTCCTTTTTAAAGAGCAAGAAGAATTGAAGGCATTCCTGATTGACCCGTCTCTCTGACCTAAGTGACCGCTTTAATTAGTCTTCTTTAAGTTCTACCCACATAAGTAGTCTTTGCA
The DNA here is from genome assembly GCA_026901105.3 of Galaxias olidus. Taxonomy (NCBI): domain Eukaryota; kingdom Metazoa; phylum Chordata; class Actinopteri; order Galaxiiformes; family Galaxiidae; genus Galaxias; species Galaxias olidus. The sequence goes on from JAPMUY010009872.1 coordinate 278,379, forward strand.
TGTCTGTGTGAGTGTGTGTGTGTGTGTGTGTGTTGGTGTTTAAGAATGAGAGATGGATTGCGTTTGTAACTGAGGAATGTCATATTCATGTTGCCATGTTTAATGCATGGTTTATTCATGTGTTATTTCTGCTTTATTAAGGCTCCGGCCATGCTGGGATGCGGGGACGGCAGGATTCATCTGCTCATGAATATTAGATTAAAAGGAGCCTTAGTTTATTCATGACTGGGTTTATTTTTACTCTTTCAATATCACTCTGGTTGAGAGGGGATTCTGCCATACCCTCCTGTGAGCGCTGGCTTACCCTTCCACACGCACGCACACTTAGATAACGACAGCACAAACACACCCATGGGCACCTGTTATGATGTGTCCCGATGTTCTGTTGTATGATCAAAGTGTCACATAAACTGACACACACACACATACACGATATAGATTTGACTACTTGAGATATGCTTGTGGGCGCTGGGGCGACTCGTCGACGAGTCCATTTGTCTCGTGCGTTTTGTCAAGAGCAGGCAGGAAATTTGACGGAGGCTGCCGCTTTGTAAATCTATACAGGAAAAACCCTGACTGCATCTAGTTTTCCATGGAAATCCAGTTTTTTCTTTATCTTTGACTGAATTGCGATGCGTCGACGCACATGAGGCAAATCGAGTGAATCGACTCGTCGACGAGTCACCCCAGCACCCACTAGCATATCAAAAGTAGTCAAATCTATATTATCTGTGTGTGTGTGTGTGTGTGTCAGTTTATAAACATTATTTTCTAACAAGCCGGCTACTTGGCTAATATTTTTATTGTAAGAAAATATTTTTGATTAACAAATTGTGATTTGGTACGTGCACTTGCCAACCTTGAAAGCTCAAAAATCGGGAGGATTTCCAAACAATAGTGGGGGTCTGGCAGGCCTCTATACAAAATGTTTTACTGATAGGTAATTGTGGTCATGAAAATCCGGAGGATTGGCAAGTCTGACGTGTGTGTACATTTATGACCACTAGCTTCCGCTTTGTAACAGTGACAATGTTAGCATGATAGAGAACTTTCGCTATGTTGTCGGGTCAGACTCGAGGGGAGCTCGCTTAACTGTTTATCTGCCGGTGGCCTTGACGAGAGGCGAACATTCAGAGAGCTGGCTATTCTAATGCAATGAAAGTGGAGTGGATTCACATGATTTGTTATATTAGAATTTTTTTTGGCATAAGTCTATTTGATAAATAATTAAATGTAAATAAAACCAATAAATAAATATAAAGGCTTGATAAACCTTACAGTGAAGGTGTCAAGGAATAAATAATAAATAAGGTTTAATGGTTATAGACGGGTGCATAGACGTTATATTAAGATAAATATAAAACAAATCTTTAAAATAATCGTTAGATTAGTCGACTAATCCCCCAAAAAAATTTCAGATTAATTGTTAGAAAATGAATCGTTAGGTGCAGCCCTAGTTGTGGGTGAGTTGCCTTTTTACCTTGCATCCCTTTGCACTTATCCATCGGTAATGGACACACACACAAGACTTTATCATACTTGAAAGGCCGAAGGTTAACACAGAACTTGAGAAATAACTGATAATAACGATACTTGTCAGTATTAATGCAGTGATGCTGTGTGCGTGTGTGCGTGCGTGCGTGCGTGTAGGCCGAGCGCTGTTCTGCCATGGAGAAGATGAAGAGGTTCAGGCGGCGTCTCTCCCTAACGCTGCGCTCCAGCCACACCATCGATGAGTCTCTGTCTGAACTGGCCGAGCAGATGACCATCGAGGACAACGGCACCAAGGACAACGGTACTGTGGATTCTCTTTGTGTGTTTCATTGCCAACCGTACACACACCATCAATCTTAAGCAGCGGGCTGTTTTCCAGATTAAAGATACTATTATATATACACATATGCACATATGTACTTTTACTGTACATTGGCCAAAAGGAGAATAACACATTCAGCTCATGTCAAGCTCATTTGCCCCCTCCCACACACACACACACACACACACACACATGTGAACCCCCCCCCCCCATCCCAGCACACACACACATACACACACACATAAACACAGACACACAGTCAGTAACACTTAAACACTCTCATAAACATGCTTTAGTTTTCCCAGAGAGAAGCTTGTTGTAGCTGTCAGCCAGTGGTGCCCTTCCTGCCGTTAGAGTGATTGAGTGGGGTGCTTAATGAGCTTGTTAGAGCTGGACTGCCAATGGGCTGAGAAAGATGCAAGGTGAAAGATGGAGCGGATGGCGTTGGAGCGCCGCGTTAGACGGTTGTCCCGTGTACAGTTATGTAACAAGAGAAACAGCAGAGATGACAAGTCACCCACACACACACACACACACACACACACACACACACACACTCTTGAGCGCACACAGCGGGAGATATGGCTGGTGGCTGCAGTATCAACGTGAGTGGGCACAGGTGTACAGCAGAGGAAGCAGGAGGGAGAAGGCACACACACACACACACAAACACAGTAAGCACTAAGCACATTAACGCACGCACGCACACACAAACACACACACACTAAACACATTAACACTAAACCACCTGATTTGTTACCTTCGATCTTTCCTCCTTTAGTGCTAAACATAACCACTGGTTTCAGAGCTTGGTTAGTTTCCCTGCCTCAATGCTGGCTTGGTTCGTTGGACTGACCTCAAAACATATATTTTCACTGTAGACACTTGTATTGATGCATTTCTGGAGGGCTGGAGGGGGTGGAGGGCATGGGTCAATGGATTTAGATTGATAAATCCATCCATCCATCTACCCCTCCCTCTATGCGTTTGCTATTCAATCGATGGATCTCCATGGTGTTGATTGACTGCAATCGACTGACTGGCCCACTGTCTGCCCGTGTCTCCACTCCCAGAGCCCATCGTACGGAACGGCCGGCCCCCCACCTCCCACAGCATGCACTCCTTCCTTCACCAGTACACGGGCTCCTTCAAGAAGCCGCCCCTGCGCCGGCCCCACAGTGTCATCGGGGGCAGCCTGGGCTCCTTCATGGCCATGCCCCGCAACGGCAGCCGCCTCGGTGAGTCGCTCCCTTCTCTACACCTTATAACCTATCCGCCCTGTGCGTCCACACAGATCGTGAAGAGACTGCTTCAGGTGTAATGTCGGTCTCGATGGTTAATGCATCGAGTTTTCACCGAACGTTGTCAGACATGCCCGAGTGGTGGAAGTCTTTTCGATGGGTATCAAAGGTAATTCTGTTGGTAAAACGTTCCGTGATAAAATGGTTTACAGATTCGTGTTCTGAGATTGTGTTTTCCCTCCTATAGTCATTGTTGACCAGCATACGGTCGTACATGCAAACGAACACACTTTTCTAACTCCTCAACTCTCATAATAAAGCTGTGAAAATGTCCTGAAGGAATTTTTAACTGGTGATGGCCACATTGAGTTATAGAAGAGATGCGCACACACACACACACACACACACAGACAGACACACACACACTCACTCAGACACATACCACCACACTCCGTCACACACCATAGAGGAGGAAATGAGCTGTGGGAGAGCAGATGGGGTCCGGGAACAAACAGGAAGTGTGTCATAGCGTCCACTGTCACAAACTACCTCTTCTCTGACTGCCTCCATGTCTCCCCTCATCTTGGCCTCTCCCTCTTTCTCTCTGCTCTGTGGACGATGACATTGGTGACTCAGCCTTCCTCTTCACTCTTGGCTAATGAGCAAGTGTGATGTGTGTGTCATTTTGTGTGTGCATGTGTTTGCGTGTGTCTGCTTAGCAGCGGGGAGATTTGGCTACGTGTATGAACATGTTGCGAGCGTCGCGCTGGGTCCATGGTGATCAGGCTTCGGCACTCGTTTTTGGGTTGCGGTTGCCACCACACCGCTGCAAAGTAAACAAAAATGTGTCTTTAAAAATGTATGCGGCCGAGTACTTAGAGATACAGTTGGTTGTCTAATGTGGAGCCTGACCTAAATATAGGACCGTCAGCATTGCAGCACATCGCTTTTCTGGGACGCCTGCTGAAGTAGAGCACACGTCGTCTTTAAGAGAGCAGATGTAAGAGTGGAAGGAAGACATATGCCACCCATGGATGAATAAAAGTAGGGAAACCTAGCTTGGGAGAAATGAGCAGGTTAGAAGGTAGAGGTTGATGAAGAGAGGGACAGAGAGAAATGAGAGATGGAGAGGGACGAAGAAGGAGAATAGAGAGAGAGAGGTCACGCGGGAGAGAGTATAGTAGGGTTCAGCGTGTACCCCACTGTGTGCTGGATGACGAGAGGCCACAGTGCCATAGGCGTGGACATGCTGATGACAGAGAGGAGACGGAGATGCGTTCTCAAGCACCGCTACTCATTAACACTGTAGTAAGTGTGAGTGAGTGAGTGAGTGCGTGCAAGGTCAAGCTTGTGGTTAAACATCAATACAGAGGTATGATGTCTGTCTGCATTTGTTTGTCTCTGGATAGTTCTGTGCGTGTGCGTGTGCGCGTGCGCATGCGCGTGTGTGTTCGGTTTGTTTGCAGCTGGGCTGTGAAGGCAGTGAGTGCGTCAGTAGTTTTATGGCGTTTGAGGAAGCAGGGAGGGCAGGCTGAAGTGTTTAATCTTTGGCCTGGGGGTTAGCAGGACCTGTGAGGGAACATGAAAGAGAGAGAGAGGGGGAGAGAGAAGGGTGGGGGTCATCAGGACAAGAGTGGCAGTTAAACTACTCCTCTAAAAGACTCCACCCCCCCCCCCCCAACTATTTACCATGTCCCCCTCTACTTTCTCCTCTGATCTTCGTTTTTTGCCTCACCCTTTGTACCTCAGTACCTGTAACCTGAACACCGTGGTGCTGAGCTCATTACCCTCTCCTCTCTCGTCCGTTCCCCAGACATCGTGCACGAGAACCTGAAGATGGGCTCCGACGGAGAGAGTGACCAGGCGTCCGGCACGTCCTCCGACGAGGTGCAGTCCCCCAACGGCGTGTGTCTGAGGAACCGCATCCAGCGGCGCATCTCCATGGAGGTGAGACACACACACACACACACACACACACACACACACACACACACATCCAAACCAAACACCATACTCTCAACACCTTTGATTTACTATCTTCTCCAGAGAGCGTAATAAATCTTCTCATACTGCTCAGTAAATGATCTGGAGGACGTGTTGGCTCTGGGCTGCTGGCCCGGCTCTGTAATCACAGTGGGGATCAGGGCACAGTGCAGTCCTGTTGGAGACTCCCACACAGACAAGGGAGAAATGATTATCCTCTCGATAGGTCAACACTGCAGTACTGGACTCCCCCGCTGCTATCCATGGGCAACTAGCTAAGCAGACTGGAACAGATGTACATGTATGAAAATGGCACACACACACACACCCCTGCACACCCCACCACCATTGGCCCGGCCCTCTCCCTTTGACTGTTGTGGGGTGCAGAGATAACCAGAGGGTAACACTCTAATAGGCTTTCTCTGTTTGTGTGGCATGACACTGATATCAGCCCCGCTCCCCAAGGAGCACAGCCACAGAGAGAGTTTCAGGGAAGGAGGGAGGGAGGAAGGGATGGTGATATAACAGAAAGATGCACTCGGGTTATAGCAGTATGGTTTCTATTCTATGGGAATATGTTGTGCTTTTCTTTGTGTGTGTGTGTGCGCGTGCGCATGCATGTGTGTTTGGGAATGCCAGCATGTAATCTCAGACATGCTTGCCATGCCGGGTGTAAAGATTCCACACAATCCTGTCTGCGGATCGCACGGGCCGTCCAAATTCCTGCTCGTCATCTCGGGATCCCAGGCAGGCAGGCGGCTCTACGATTTGCTCTGAGAAGAGTGTGCTTGTCCTTGTGTATTAGACCTTTTTCCTGTGAGAGGCTGTGGGCAACAGGGCCTCCTTATCAACTCCCACATACTGCACCAAGGTTGCTGCCTCTGCCCTTTCATCAAGCGTATTTAGAGCAGGGACCTTTGCATTGTGGCAATCCTCGCAAGGCGTACGAGATTAGCTTCATAAATCCGGCCTAAATCTTTTCTCATATTTAAGATGCGCATAGGATCGTGTCGGTGGAGGTAATGCTGGCATTGACATGGTTACACTCTGCCCCCTGGTGGGTACTGAGTGCATGTGTAAGCTCAGTCCCTGCACGTGTCCGAGTAGGATGGCATCTGTCTCTACACACATGCGCGCACACACACACACACACACACACACACACACACACACACACACACACACACACACACACTCACACACACACTCACTGACCAATTTCTCCTTGATGCTGGGTGCTTAGCTCGTCTTGTGAGGGAGAGAAAGGGATATGAGGCACTTGAGGCTGAAATGATGATCAAGTAGCAGCGGCCCTGAGGTCCACAAAAAGCGCACAAATAGCCAATGGTTTCACCCCAACACAAGCAACCCCACACGCTAGTAAGGATGGCATTGATCAGCATGCCGGACCCTACTTCCTTTCATCCTGTCTTTTATGATACAGGCTCATGTGGGTGGGGGAGAATTCCGTCATCCTCCGCTCTCCTTTTGACAAGGCTGGTAAATTGGTGCTCATCTACGAGAGCGTTGGTTGATTTTTCTAACCCCTTGGGTGCCAATCTTGGTCCGGTTGTTCAGTGTCTTGTCACACTTGTGTTCAGAGATTGTTTACATCGTGGCTGTTGTCTGCCTTTGCTCTTATTGAGTGGGAGGAGATGAAATCTGAAAGTGCGTGGGTGAAGTCAGTACATTTTCTTCTGCTCCTCGCTGGCTGTCATGCGCACGGATGCACACGGCACACCAAAACACACAAATAAGAAAGCCCATATGCACACACGCACACGCACACGCACACACACACACACACACACGCACACTCTATACTCATCCCTCTTAACCTAAGCTGATTATTTTTCTTCTGTAGGACCTGAACAAGCGTCTGTCCCTGCCCGCTGACATCCGTATTCCTGATGGTTACCTGGAGAAGCTGCAGCTGAGCAGCCCCCCTTTTGACCAGCCCCTCAGCCGCCGCTCACGCAGAGCCTCCCTGGTACGTGCGTGCGTGCGTGCGTGTGTGTGTGTGACAAGAAAGAAAGAGACTGCAGCATACTCTACATAGCTCACTCTAGCTGTTCGCCTGTGCTTGTCTCCATGGCAACTGGCCTGGTGTGCATCTAAATCGTCTATAGTTATCCACTTTTCCTGTTTTATGCTTACGACTGACACTGCAAAACTGGCATGCTTTTATTAGTTAATTCATGCTTGTTTTTTTGGGGGTCTTTTCTCAGTCGGAGATTGGCTTTGGGAAGTTGGAGACATACATCAAACTGGACAAACTTGGAGAGGTCAGACAGAAACCGAACAATTATATTTGTCAGCCGCAACCCCTCAGGATATTCATATAATATGTATTTTACGCACAATTTTAAGTGTTACTGCTTTGCCCCTATGCAAACTGTTGTACTTTTTTGTCGTGCTCGTCATAGTCTGCAACGACTGAATATGTAACCAAGCCAGACTCAGATCTGTTCATTGGTTTGACCATGTCTTGTGATTTATGGGTGTGTTTTTAGGGGACCTATGCCACAGTATTTAAGGGGCGCAGCAAGTTGACCGACAACCTGGTGGCGCTTAAGGAGATTCGACTAGAGCACGAGGAGGGGGCGCCATGCACTGCCATTAGAGAAGGTACAGAGGCCAAATCCTCATCCACCCAAATCCCCACGCCATTACTTCAGCTGCTTTTACTTCTGTCTTGTGTCTGTAATTGGAGCTTGTCCCAGTTTTGTCATTCACATCGTCTCGTTGTCTTTTTTCCTCAGTTTCACTTTTGAAAGACCTGAAGCACGCCAACATTGTGACCTTGCACGACATTGTCCACACAGAAAAGAGCCTCACACTTGTATTTGAATACCTGGTAAGTAACTTCATTTCAACTGCACCCTGGCCTTAGTAGTTTATGCCATTTTAGCTAATTGCATTGCAATTGATTCTATCTAAAGGAATAATTACGTATAATCTATAAAATACACTCTAAATGACGACCTGTCGTAATTCCTGTGTAGGATAAGGACTTGAAGCAATACATGGATGACTGTGGAAACATCATGAGCATGCAAAATGTCAAGGTGAGGACGAAGTGATTCTCTGGCTTTTCAATGTTTCATAATTCCTTTATGGGCTTAAAGTAAAGTTCTGTAGCTGATGTTCTTGCTTGTCTGTGGGCTTCCAGATCTTCTTGTTCCAGATCTTGAGGGGCCTGGCCTACTGCCACAAGAGGAAAGTTCTCCACCGAGACCTCAAGCCTCAGAACCTCCTCATCAACGAGAAGGGGGAACTCAAACTAGCTGACTTTGGTAAGAAGTGGTCCTGTGGAAAGTAAGCCGACCTGGATGATAATAGAAACATTTTAAGTAACTTCCTCTTGCGTACTGTCCCAGGTCTGGCCCGGGCTAAATCAGTGCCTACCAAGACGTATTCTAATGAGGTTGTGACACTTTGGTACCGGCCCCCTGACGTTTTACTGGGCTCCTCGGAATACTCTACTCAGATAGACATGTGGTAAGAGGCAAACCTACCCTAACACCACATCCTATGGCCTTTCAGACCTCAGAGTCATCTGTAGAGTTACTAAACAGGTGTAGTAAACCTATTGATAAAGTCTCTAACCACTGAGTGCTAATGTCCCCCTTTGTGTAGGGGTGTTGGCTGTATATTCTATGAAATGGCTGCTGGTCGGCCTCTGTTTCCTGGTTCCACTGTAGAGGATGAGCTCCACCTTATATTCAGATTACTGGGTAAGTGTCCTAGCCTGGTGAACCACTGACCTTTTCAATTGATCCGGGTGGTCCAACAAGGCTTCAAGTATCCAGTGTTGAACCAATTTCTTGGCAGTTCCGGAGGTTTTTGTTGTTTCTCTGTTAACTTTTCCTTTACCTGGCAAAGGCACACCAACGGAGGACAACTGGCCTGGCATCTCTTCCATTGAGGAGTTCAAATCCTACAACTTCCCCAAATACAAGCCCCAGCCCTTCATCAACCATGCCCCGAGGTATAGTGTGTGTGGTATCTGAGAGAACTACGGTGTGTGTGCGTGCGCGCGTGATTGTGCCGTATATATTTCCATGTGGCTATGTGTCTTGGTGCCACGGACAGGAAATCCTGTGGAACATTTCAGAAACAACCTTCCACTTCCTTCCTCCCATGAGCCACCAATTCCCCATCAGTCACAGTCAGTCACAGACAGTAAAACCTGTGATCTCATCGATCTGTCTTTCCTCTTCCCTCCCTTTTAGGTTGGACACCGAAGGCATTGAGCTATTGCTATCATTTCTAAGAGTGAGTTTTACATTAAAGAAAATATTAAAAAAACGTATGAACCACATAGACAGATGCAGTACCAATAACAGTCAACAGGAGGCGGAATGTAGTCATTTGCATGTTAGTGTTATATTGTGGCTTTATTTAATTAGACAGAATGTGCTTTTATCCATTTGCTACGTTTAACAAATCCACACGCTGATTTCCCAGTATGAGTCCAAGAAGAGGATCTCTGCTGATGACTCTATGAAGCACGCTTACTTCAAAAACCTGGGCCAAAGGGTGCACACGCTGCCAGAAAGTGGGTTGTCGACTGTTACACTTCAAAAAAATTACCTGATTAGCCTGCAATAATTAATATCTAATTGTGCATATCATTTTGGTTACAGTCATATCAATATTCACAATAAAGGATGTTCAACTGCAGAGAGACCCTGGCTATCGGAGTTCCTCATACCCAGATTCAAGTGAGTACCATACACATGCACGCGCGCACACACACACACACACACACAGGTAATTGTACACTCGCATCATGCTGACTTCACATCACCTCTTTGACCTTCCCTTGTACCTCGCTTAATGTTTCCCTCAGGTAACAGCAAGAACAGAAGACAGAGCATGCTCTTCTAGGCTCTCTGCTCCTGGAGCCGGAGAGAAGGCAGTCCGCTCTGACTGTCCCCAACACCCACCCATCCCGCTGTGTGGTCAAATGGACCAGGATGGAGCCTCTCCACTCCCTCCCCCCTCTCGCATGAGCCCACCTCCCCCTGGACAGACCCCTCCACCAAACACACACACACACACACACACACACACACACATTATCCAATGACCTTCTCCTCTACAGTGAGCAAGCAACTCTGGGTTGTGTTGGGATAAAGACTGACTATTTATTTGAAGCTATGAATAGGGGAGGTGTATTTTTGCTGCTAAACTACTACTGTCTGTATTTAACACGCCGTGTGTGTGTGTATACATATATATGATGTGAACTCAGACGCCATGCACAGCCCGACCAGTCACTACGGTTATAGTATTGTTATAATAGTTATGATTCTGGTTCATTATTTTTGATTACACTGACGTTGATGTTGGTGGCCTGGCTGTACCCCTTTTGCTCTTGTTGTGCTTGTCCTTGTGTTTTGAAGACTGAATGCCTTTTATATATAGATATAATTTTTTGGACTTCGTATAATTATAAAGTGTTTTCTTGAGCTTCCCACTGGTAGTGTCAAAACACCAGTTTGAACTGGGAGGGAGGGAGGGAGGGAGAGGGAAACAGAGAAATAGGGACAGAGAGACCGAAAGAGAGAGAGATAGATGAATAGAAGCGGATAGAGAAAAGGGAAACGGAGAGAAAAAGACATGCTGGGTGAACTTGCACCGTTGGAACCTCTGCTTGGAACAGGACTTTCCCCGCATCTTTCATCAGAATTCCAAAAGCTTTCAAAAGGAACCGCTGATGCTAGGATTCTTACAAGTTGAGGTTGTGATTGGGTCCCGGGGGCCAATAAACACAACGATTGGGAGAATGCAGACCCCTTCGTAGCTCCCAACCAATAGCGACACGTAACATGCATTTGGAGAAGTATTTCTTCCCCATGACATTTCCGGCCTCCCTCTAGTTGTCGTGACGACAGGAAAGCAAGAATTAGGGAGGAGAGAAACGCAGAAGCACGGGAAGTCATGTGATCTCCCACAGGAACCCGTCAACGTCCTTCTCTCTCCCCCCAAAGCCCTTTTTTTCTCCCCCTTGATTGCCTGGAATTCAGTGCTTTTATGCAACTTCAACTTTGTTTCCCTACTGCATTCGGAGACCTAGCTACATGAGCCGTGGTTTGTGCATCCTCTAACTGTAGTTGATTGCTTTATTTCCAGAATAGCTGTGCTCTGCGACTAGCTAGGGGACTGCGTGATGGGAGGGATTGCAGTGACTGACTGAAGTGTATTTCAGAGCCCTCCCCTGGTCTTATGGCAGAGTTTACCTGACAGTATTAAGGCTAGTGTTCTCTGTGTCTGTGATGATCTCCCCTTGTCAATACAGTGTCGGTGTGGCATGTTTAGGGGCAAGTGCAGCCCCGTGTCTCAAAAGGACTCCAAAACAAGTCATTGTTTCACAGTCTGCAGTGGACCACTACTATCTATTTCCAGCATTTGTACACATACCGATGACAAGGACATTATTTCAAATAGACATTTTAGATTTAACAGGCCGCTGCGACGTTTTCAACTGACAGTGATATATATTAATATTGTAATACTGTACTTTTTCAAGTTTAAGAATACCAGTGCTTAGCTGAACGTGTGTGTGTGTGTGTGTGTGTGTGTGTGTGTGTGTGTGTGTGTGTGTGTGTGTGTGTGTGTGTGTGTGTGTGTGTGTGTGTGTGTGTGAGAGTTGGTCGTGTGTGTCTGATGCATGGAGCGTTTGTTGTGGTGTAAACTCAACGTCTCTGGAACACTGACATGTGCGGTCGGACAACAGAAGTAGACAGTTGGTGACCGTGTAACTCTTTTTACTGGAACTATTTATTTCTCATAACCATCAAAGTAAATTTAGTCTGTTTGATAAATACTTGTGTCCTTGTAATTATTGTTGGGGTGTGTGTGCGTTTTCAAATACACAATGAAATAAATATTTTGCATTTAATGCCCTTTGTTAAAAACATAATGTCAAATTTCTCTCAAATCAGACAACAAAAAAAGCAAAATAACTGATGATATATTGTATCAATTCCTTTATAAAAATAATCAAAAGCTATTTAAAAAAGCTTTTGTTCAATGTTGAACTGGAATTTCGTCTATAAAACCACTTTATAACTTGAAGTTAATAGATTTACATAACTCTTACATTTGAGAAGGCACAGCCGGTAGAAGAAAAGCACAGTGCATAGAGTACAGTATATTACAAATCAATACAAAAACACTTAGCCAGAACAATACAAACAAGTTCACAGCCTTGTATCGACGTATCCCACCAATACAAATGACGATACTAACATTGATAAAGCGTTATGATGCGTGGCCCTCTTTCTAGTGACCGGATCCCTTTCTAGGATTCTTGGCAGGGCTGTGTAAATAAAGAATACATGGCAAACAAAATTCTGATGATGGGCAAATACAGATCAGTTTGAAGCATTGGGGCCTACGCCCTTGGAATGAGATGAGAATACAGTGAACTTGTAATGAAATGTGAGCAGAGTATTATCTTCACAAGAGACCTGACTCTCACATAAAGGGTATTCAAAGGTATTTTGGTTTTACTTTGTTCAGATTGAAATTAAGCAATAGTGATCTAGAGATTTAAGAAATGGACACAATACAAACCCGTCATTTGTGCCGTGTCAGCCACTGATGGACATACCAGTAGTCCTCGTTTGTTTGGGTTCGACTATGTCGTGCCAGACAGATAGGCTTGGCCTGACCTGACCTTGGGGTTAGCAGTCCTGCTGAGTTGGGTGATGGGTGATCAGGACTTGTGGGGGCTGTGAGAGAGCAGCAGAGGGGATGAGGTGTCCAGGCAGGGCAGAGGGACTGGGATGTGTCCATTCATCAAGGTGGGGAACTGAAAAAGGTTTCATGAAGAACACAGTTCTCATTATAGTTACATTTACGAGATTAAGAAGACCATGCCCTGGATATTAATACACCTCTGATAATCCTATGCCCATTACACAGCCTTTCATTAATGTGAATAAGAGTACCTAAATTGTGGGCACACATAATCTGAGGAGACGGTCACGGTATTTATTCCATATTTCTGAATTTGAGCTCCACTTGAAATGGTGCCTGTGGCTTGCTTTTACGCCAGTCTGTCCTGACCGCTGGTGCACCATGGGAGAGTGCGGAGGGAGGCACTTCCTGTTGTTAGAGGGCTGATGGGAGAGGGTGGGGCTCCTGACTCCTTCCCCCTCTGCCCCTACAGGAAGCTGCCCCCCTCTTCCATCCACACCAGAGAGGAAACATCTGTAGCTTATTTTGAAACCCGTGCGCACAGTGAATCACACATAAACACACACACACTTACACCGTCAAAGAGAACCCAAATCCTGCAAACGCATGCACTCACACATATGCCGCACAATCCCTTGATGACTAAAAGAGACTGACCAGTCAGGATTCCCAACATCTCTTTGTCCTAGCCTAGTTGACCATTTAGAGGAGATCTTTGAAACGAGCAGAATAATAAACTGTTCTGTGAACCTAAACAAATCTCTTCACGCCTCTGTGCCATCCTATTCCATCCAGTGTTTTCATATTCCTATTATTTTTAGCTCTCTCCTTCCCCAAATCCTCAGAGTGTGTGTGTGTGTTACCTGGAAAAGTGGGCCGTGGCCCTGAAGGCGAGCTGGACTCAGGGGTCCCACGGGGCTGAGACTGCTCCAGAAATGGATACTGGACAGCAAGGGATTGGGGGTGAGCAGCAGACCAGACGGAGTCTACACAGAGAAAAACATTATTTGCAATGATAATTATTCAGCATTTTAAATTCAGTTCAAAGTTTACATTGTTGTAATTTGTCCCATTAGCAATCAATAACACACAAACACACACACACACACACACACACACACACACACACACACACACACACACCGCGTGATGCAGTCATTCAAGTCTGCTAGGGTGTCTTTGCGTTGTTTTAGTCAGCAACAGAGACGGGGGAGGAAGTAGTACTCTAGTAGAATCTACTTATTAATGGCAAACTTAAAGAACTCTGCACTCTACTATCCATGCAAGGCATGCTAGGGTGAATGGGAATAGTCGGGTGTTATGTGTTGTGTTTTGTATTGGCCTAGTAATGTCGTCTTCCTCTCTCTTTCTGCCGGTTGGGGTTGTTGTTGGTAGAGGACCCAGACACACTCTGGTGATTCAGGAGCTTTAGGAACATATGGCTTCACTTACAGACCACCCCGCCCTTACTCTCTCTTTCCGCTCACCTCTTTCTCTCCCTTCCCTCTGTCCCCCACTGCTACATTTCACTCTAATCCTCCTTCCATTTGCCTCCTAGTTTTCTTCATCCCCCTCGCTTTCATTTGATCGCTCTTTCTATTTAATTTTTTTACCTTTTCTTAATTTCCATTCAATCTCAATACTGAGACATTTAGACAGTTGCCTCCTTCTGTTTTACGCCTTACTTTCAATAAGAGCAGCATCTTCCTACTTTATGTGTGTGTGTGTGTGTGTGTGTGTGTGTGTGTGTGTGTGTGTGTGTGTGTGTGTGTGTGTGTGTGTGTGTGTGTGTGTGTGTGTGTGTGTGTGTGATTATGTGTGTGTATTCAGGGCTGACCTGTGCAGTAAAGAAGGCTGGCGTGAGAGATCCTGAGGGCAGCGCTGGGCTGTTTAGGGCTATAGATCCGATGTCACTTCCTGCCAAGAGAAGGGAGGGGGCAGAGATATCTAAGCTCCTGGGTTTCCTGGTTTTAGGAGGCACACTGTTGGTTAAGCCTTTCTTCTCGGGCGTGGGAGTATGGCGTGCCCGATCCCGGTGACCGGCTGATAGGTTGAGCGGCTGAGCGTTCTGCTCTGATTCCTCAGTGTCAGGGAAGGGGCTGCGGCCTCTCCACTGCGAGTGGACGGGACTATGTGAGGGAGAGGAAGAGCAGGAGGAGGAGTGGGCCAGCCTGGGCGAGAGCTTGAACGATTGGAAGCCCTCGGTGGAGGTAGGGGGCGGGGTAGAGGGCAGGGACACCACCGGCAGTGGCCCGCCCTTGTGGATGCGGTTCTGGACAAAGCGAATGACCGTGAGGTTGTCGTCGTGGTGATTCGGGGAGTCATGTCTGGGTTCCACCTTTATTGGTCCAAGCAGGTCAGGGGGGCGGGGCAGTTCCGGGGAGTGCTGCAGGGAGCTGACAGTGAAGGAGGAGTATAGGCCTGAGTGGAGGTACTGGTTCCTGCCCAGTGGACCTTGGGCTCCATCCTCCTCGCCCTCCCCCTCAGACAGCCCCCCGCCGGCCTCTTCACAGCCCCTCCCCATTTCCACCGCCGCCGGGTCCATCTTCAGGATGTCCGGGAACGACACAAACTTGTAGACAAACTTCTGGCCAATTACCTTCTTGATTATGTTCTGGGGAAGTTAAACAAAGGAATGTCAGAATTATCTCTGGAGAGGTAGAGTTCACGTTGAAATCTCTACGATTGATGTGACAATAGACGGTACTAATATCCTACGGATTCTACCTTGTCATAGTAGTAACGCAAGGCTCGGCTCAGCTTGTCGTAGTTCATGTTGGTCTTGTTCTTGCGCAGGCCCCACAGCTTGGCCACCTCCTCGGACTTCAGCAGCTTGAACTCTCCGTCGTTGGACGTCCAGCAGATGAGATGTTTGTGACTCTGGTCCAGCAGCAGCTGCAGCAGGAACTGCCACAACGTAATGGCACTCTCCATGGCTGGAGGAAGAGAGGAAGGGTCATTAACAATTGAAGTAAAACATGTTCAAAAACATACACACAGAGGTTCATTACATTACCTTGATGCATACATAGACACATTTTCAAACAAAACCACAAAAACATGAGCAAATTACCTGTTCATGTTCTTACACTAACTGCAGGGCATTTCCTGTTCCCCAGTACAACACTGTCCTAAATAAACATAGGCATATACAACACCAATCACAGGGGCAAAACAATGTACTGGCATAGACAATAACTGCTGTACTACTTCAAAAGTAAAGGTAATTAAGCTAATCCTAAAACGTAGTAGACATAAAGTGTGCAAAGGGAGGGATGGTACAAAGATATGGTTTCTGGGAAAATGTGTGAACGACAACTGCTATGTATGGTGGCTGCAACATTCCCTCTCAATCCCATATTCTATTCGATCACATACTGTTTAGGTGCCACACATATCTTTGAGTAAAAAAATAAGATATAATTTTACTCATATATACTATAAGTATATATGGTCAGCTGTGCTATATACATTTATTACACATACGTATATACAGTATTTAAACGCTCTTACACTGTATATGAATATTCAGCTATAGACAATGGGATAGTTATGACAGCTAGACTATAGAATGTTTCCACTGTGATAAATGAGGATGTGGTAAATTGGTGACTATGCCAAGACAAGACTGTACCCAGAGTAACTGGAACTCAATGTATTTCTGTATGTGCCCCTGTCTGTTTACATGTCTGTCTATTCAAGTCTCCCACACTGCCATGACAAGCAATCAGTAGGATAAGCAGGACACACTCATTTCAATCTGTGTATCCTACGGAGGTCTCCTGTGTGTGCTGGATTTCAACATTTGGACAGGGCAAAACTGTCTAAATGAGGACTTCCTCTCATTCTGCTGCAGGGGCGTCTTCCCTTTGGCTTTACTCAAAGGTAGGACTTCCTGTCACCGGGAACTGTTGGAAGCACCGGAACCTCAGCGATGGATTAGACAAATGGAGGGTTTCCTTCTTTCTTACTTCAACACTCACACACAAAGAGTTACACACACACACACACACACACACACACACACACACACACACACACACACACACACACACACACACACACACACACATACAACTGTTCCAAAACAACATATGGTGAATGCATACATGGCCTCTGCCCCCCGCAGGAGATGCCATGACATTCATGTGATATCTACTCGGTACCAAACTCTTTGATGCCCCACAATGATAATTCTGGACCAAGGAGAGAAAGAAGCGGGAACAGTTTATTGTAGGATGTCCTTGAAATCAGCAACATTTTACACACTGATTCTATAAATATTTATATGATCCCAAGAGTGCGTGTATGTGTGGTTGCGTGCAGACCTGCGTGCCTTTGTGAACATCTGGATGGTGACCAAAAATTTGCTAAAGTGCGCCCTCTCCAAGCACTCCGTCAATGGAAACAATAACGTTTGTGGGAATTGTGCGCTATGCGCTCCTCTCCTCATTGACACACTTTGGGCATTAATATAATGTTCAGATTACTATCAAGAATCAACCAAAGCGACAACTAAACCTTAAATATCGTTGTGTATTCAGATCCTTTTGGAAGGCAAGAGCATTCAAACGGCTCTTTGTTTGCACCAATGACTCATTTTCAAGATGTTGTCTGCTGCCAGTTTAAATCCGGAAGCGCACGGCAATTAGTCTGCAAGATCCAGACAAACCCGACATTTTAGGCCGACTTTAAAGGGCCGAGAGTGTATTCTCAATCAGACGCAAACTTCTAATATAAACACACCAACAACCCTCCCACCCTAAATACGTTTTACAGCTTTTTAAAGTTAGGTTACAGTGTGCGACACATCTATTTTTCACAAACAATTCACGGTCTATAAATATAACATATAAGTTCCTATCTTGTTTTTCCTGTTAGATTTTTTTTTTTAATAATTGGTTGTCCTACAACTAGGCTATACAACAGTTTATTATAATCGCTCTATAAATAACTTTACCCTACATATACGTTACAGTTCCAAGTTCACGCCAGTGTTAGTTAGCAAACTTTTTTTTCGGACGGACTCTATTTTTCTAGTAGGCAATAGCCTATGCTTAGTGTTCTCTGAAATAAAGACTGGAATTCACCTTATAATTGTAATATAATAGATTATCAAGTAATAACATACCCTGGTGCAGGACAGCCGCTTTTCCAAATAAGTTTTTAAAGAAAATTCCGTAATATGCGCTGGTTTTCCATGCTGATGCTGTCTGGGTTTGGGTTTAGGGACTCGAGACTGTAAGGGGATCCGGATAATTTTTTTCTCCTTCTTCAGAGCAGGAAGTCGGAACGCGCAGACAGAGAGCCGGCTCACTTCCTCTCGCGCATTATTCCCCAGGCGCTTGGCCGTCTGTGTAAACACGCTTTTCCTTCTATGCGCGCAGCACGCACACGCATACGAGCACTCAAATGCACACAAACAAGCATTCAGTGCCTCTCTTTCTTTCACAACACTCACTCCCACACATTCTCAGTCTCTCTAACACACAGTCAGGCACATGCACGCGCGCGCGCGCGCGCACACACACACACACACACACACACACACACACACACACACACACACACACACACACACACACACACACAGTAATATTGCAATTTTGACTAACCTCAGTATAGGTCCACTGACGTCAACCTCTTCCTGCTTAAAAGAGGAGGGGTTCCTGTTCCCCCACGCACACTAACACACGCGCACTCATGCCAACACTCACCCTAAAACCCTAACAGTATAATGTATACGATATATATATATATATATATATATATATATATATATATATATATATATATATATATAGTTCTGCTTTAGATCTGCTGCTCTACACATATTTTATGGTCTTTCAATTTTGCATCCTTGTTTTCCCCTGCATACAAAATACCAATATAATTTTAATAGTAGCTCGTGGGGTTGACTTTTCTGGCAAGATTCTAGATTTTTGCACCAATGCCTTTTAAGGCCCAAAGTAGTGAAAGCTATGTGAGAGATTGTCACACAAATGCACATAGGCACATGCACGCGCGCGCACACACATGCTCACACACAATATAACCTAAACACACACAACTTGATTCATATAATGTTGAAAACGAGTTGAACAACTCAGTAGTTTCAGTCTCACAATTGTAAGTCCAAAAAAAAAAGTAAACTGATGTGGTGGCTTGTGTGTGTGGTTTTTTTTTTGTCTTCCACTGCCAGTTACAAACACAAACAACGCGAGGCTTTGCTACATATAACCCATCCCTCTCCCCGCCTACAATTCTGCTCTCTGACACTGTCTTACGCCTACCACTTCGATAACGTCAACAGCGCCAACGCTGTGTATTTACCCGCTCTGAATCTTCAGCTTGTGCCGCCGTTCCTAACGGGACAATGAGTACAGAAAGCCCGTTATGGAAGAGAGTCAACTCCTTCACTGGGCCAATACCACGTTCAAGACATGGACACCGTGCAGCAGCTATTCGTGAACTCATAGTAGTATTTGGAGGGGGTAACGAAGGCATAGCGGAGGAGCTTCATGTTTACAACACTGGTAAGCTAACGTTAGCTAGCTAGCTATATAGATCTAGCTTTTTAACGTTAGCTAGATGGATAGCTAACCAACTTTCAGGCCATGCCTTTATTTATTTTGCATATACTGGCTTGGTTTTTAGCTTGCAAATTACAGCCTGTTGTCCACTAAGACTGTTAATAATAACCTTACATCGTGCTCCACTAATGATAGTTAGCTTGCTAAGGTTAATAGCTTGCAAGTATCGTAACAAAACATTCAGGAACTTATTCAGGAAGCCATGTGTTGACAAAATCACACGGTAATCAAATGGCGAATTCATTAATTTCAGGTTTAAAGCTAGTTATTCAAAACGGCAGTTTTTCAGAAACCTCTTGCTCCAAATACATGCAATTTCAGCTGCAAATGCAGCATATGGACATTGTTTTATGCGAGTCCCCTTTTCTAGTGTCTAAGCAGTGGTTTCTCCCTGCGGTGAGAGGGGACATCCCCCCTGGCTGTGCTGCACATGGATTTGTGTGCGAAGGGACTCGTATTCTGGTTTTTGGAGGAATGGTAGAGTTTGGCAAATACAATAACAGTCTTTATGAATTGCAGGTGAGTCTTTACTGCAAAGATCAGTACGAAATGAATGCTACAGGTGTATGATGGGCATGCTGTAGTTTGTGATTTGATGGTGTCTTTCAGGCAAGTCGCTGGTTGTGGAAGAAGCTGAAACCTAGACCACCCAAAAATGCCATACCCCCTTGCCCTCGTCTCGGACATAGCTTTACCCTAATTGGTAACAAGTGCTACCTCTTTGGAGGGCTGACAAATGACAGCGAGGATCCTAGAGGCAATGTACCAAGGTATCTTGTGCCTTCTAAACTTATGCAAAGATTAAACAAATTAGCAGACTTAACAATTACAATCATATATAATCCTGCTTTATTCCTTATTATGTCTTTTTCAGGTACCTAGATGATTTTTATGAGCTGGAACTGCAGTCAGCATCAGGGGTGAGGGGCTGGAGCATTCCAGAGACAAAGGGTGATGGTCCCTCAGTGCGAGAGTCTCATACATCAGTGGCATACAGTGGGGCAGGCACTACTAAGCTCTACATCTTTGGTGGAATGAACGGCCAACGTTTGAACGATCTCTGGCAGCTTGACCTTGGTAAACTCACATCTTACTGATCTATCTTTTCAGTTTAAAGTGTATTTTGCAGTTAAATATTTAACAATATTCATTGAAATGCTTGCTATTACAAACTGTGCATTGCCTATTGAAACAAATACATGTTATACTTTCCCACATATTACCTAAACTAGATTGCTTTTTTAGTGTGAGTCTTGTTTTGTATTTTTTCAGACTCTATGGCTTGGTCTGTACCAGAAACCAATGGACCTCCTCCTCTTCCCAGGAGCCTTCACTCTGCCAACATTATTGGAAACAAGTAATTGTAACCTGGGTCTGCAGCTTTGCCAAAAGTTTATCTGTTTGGGTTTATATATCGTGTAAATGAAAAGAACCCTAATCACACTTATCTTTGGATTCATTGTTTTCTCTGTTTCTAGGATGTATGTCTTTGGGGGGTGGGTTCCTGTTGCAGAGACGGGAAAACCCAATTCCTTAGGAGCTGAGTGGATCTGCACCAACTCCTTGTCCACGTTAAACCTAGGTCGGTACTGCACGATAAAAGCATCCCATATTTGTTATAAAAATTGTCTTCTGACTCACACACAGTGAGATGCATTGACCACTGATGCGGCATTACTTTTATTTTTCAGACACTATGACATGGCATAGCTTAGGTCCAGACAATCAGGACCAGGTTCATCCCCAGTTACATGACCATGGGATTCAGACTGATGAGCCCCAGCTTAGTGTCCCCAGAGCCAGGGCTGGCCACTGTGCTGCCTCCGTAGGTTCCAGGCTGTACATCTGGAGTGGCAGAGATGGCTACCGCAAAAGCTGGAACTACCAGGTGTGCTGCAAGGACCTGTGGTACCTGGAGACAGGCAAGTGGAGAATATATTGTATGTTAATGTGATATATGCCATTAAGACCATCCATTTTCTTGAAACCTCATTGTTACTTAAAACTGTGTTTGTTTCCCGTGTTGTTTTCAGATCGTCCGTCTACTCCAGAGGCTGTGTTACTGGTCAAGTCCACTGTTACTATGCTCCATGTGGCCTGGCGCCCCCTGCCTGCTGCAGAAAGCTATCTCCTCCAGATCCAGCCTGTGTCTCCCTCTACCGCCCCAGCCTCTGATGCTCCTACAACACCAGTGGGTCCCCCCAACACACTCGGACAAGTGGAGAACACCCAGGAGCGGGCAGGTAAAATGACTACGGCCCTTGTCAGTCAAATGCTTGCAAACTGTCTTTGCATGTTGACGCATAAGTGTTCTTTTTTTCCAGATGTGCAATCTTGTCAAGCCCCTGGGCACGGCACTCCTAAGGATGGAGAGGAAATCGCACAAGTTGGACAAACAGTAATGGCACTGTTATCATTTGCCAGTTATTCTTTAAAATAGAATCCGTAGATGGAGTGCAACGTTTCTCTTTTCTTGTGAGTTACACAATGATTTGATAACATTGTTTTTCTACCCTGCGGAGCAGTCAGAGACCCCTGTTAAAGTGTCAAACGGCTCACAGAAAATGACTGATATGGAGACTGAGGAAAGCACAGACACTCAGCCCTGTAAGTCTAAAGGTTTGGTCCCTGTAATATCATGTACTGTAAAGTTGCTGTATTAGAGTAATATAATATTGAGTAGTTGGCCAATTAATGTCTTCTGTTGGTGTGTAGCTGCTGAACAAGACAGCAACTTCACGGAGACCTCTCTGAAATCAGACATGGTTGACAGCAGTGCTCCTCCACACCAGCCAGGTAACCGACAAATCAGAACTAATTGATTAGTCATTCTGTACCACCATATGGCCAGGTGTAGAAGCAAATCTGAAACTCCTTGTTATATTGCGTTCTACAGGGAAAGAGTCAATTTATACTAAACCCTGCTCACAGACGAACTCACCACCAAGTCAGGTATGGTCTTCAAATCTGAGTTAAGAATAATTTTATTTATTTTAATAAAAGCAATGTTAAACTGTAAAAAAAAATCATTCCATATCTTTGGTCTTTAGTCACCGGAGAATGCAGAAGATTCAGTGTGGTTCGATTGTGGGGTGACCAAAACCCTCTTCTGTGAGGTCAGCCACTACTACCTTCAGCCTGAGGATGACCAGCCAACCACAGTCCTCAGTTGGCCCACAAACAGTACAGAGGTAAAACATCCCCATAGCTGACTTTATATTGAGCCCACAGTCACAGAAGGGAGCAGGGGCTACTAAAATGTATAGTTGAGGGAGCAGGGGCTACTAAAATGTATAGTTGTCAATCAATACAGCCTTTAATAAATTATATTACCCCCCAGAGGAGACTGTCCAAGGCTCAGATTGCTCAGGACTATAAGGGTAGGGTCAAGCAGGAGCTGGCGCCAGCTACAACCTACAGGTTCCGAGTGGCAGGCATCAACTTCTGTGGTCAAGGAGACTTCAGCCCAGTGAGCGAATTCAAGACCTGTCAGCCTGGCTTCCCTGGAGCGCCCTCTGCTGTCAAAATAACCAAGGTGCAGTACACTCCCACATTGTTTTACGTTCAAAAGGGATCTGAATAGTAAGCTTCAATGGGATGATAGGAAAGTCAAGACTTTCTTAAGTTGTATAGAAAACAGTATTACCAGTGCCCAGAGCTGTTTACTGGGGTTTGTGTTCCATGAGAAAAATTCCAATGTACGGTATACGTATATTTCCAGTTGACTTTTATTTCTTTTTCTCCTCTACTGTGTCAGGCGAATGACTCTGTCCACATCACATGGGAGGCTCCCTCCTCTCCGTCAGGAAGGATCCTGGAGTACTCAATGTATTTGGCAGTGAGGAAGAGTCGTACCAACAGTGCAGAGAGGCCGGGCCAAATGGCCTTTATCAGGATCTACCGGGGAACCAAAACCTCCTGCACCGTCAGCTCTGACCACCTAACTAATGCACATATTGACTACTCTGCCCCCAATCGGCCTGCCGTTGTTTTCCGCATCGCCGCCAAGAACGAGCAGGGCTACGGTCCTGCCACACAAATTCGCTGGCTGCAGGGTAAATGTGTTGCCTACGCATGAAAGTGTTTATTTTTGATAGTCTATGTCTGCGTCTTTGTCTGATTCCCACTCTTGAGTCTGCTTTCCTGTCCCTTGTTAGATACCAGTAAACGTCAAGCTCCATCACCTAGACCTGACAGCCCCACAGAGGCAGAACAGGATGGTGCAGACAGGTAACCCAAACCCTATTATCCCACTATAAAAATAAACAGGCTAATAGTTGTGGTTCCATACACTTTTATTGGGCTATTAATTTGGTGCTCAATAGTGCTTTCATTTTATACTTTTTTTGCAGCTCTAGCTGAAGATCCCTGCTACGATTTCAAATGCAGAATGAAAATTGCGCAAGAAATATGTCTACTGAATTACTTGGTCATGTGTATGACACGTGGTGTAAAATACTTTCTAAAAAGATGTTAAGTTATTTTTTTATTTGTAATTATTTTGTTGTACATAAATTGCTGTTTTCAAATTGTGCTGGTACATTTAGCAGTTATGTGATTTGTCGTGAAAGCACTGTTGCCCTAATAATATATGATGGGTCTTTATTTTTTTTCAACGTTAAGGTTCCACTATTGTAATGTTATGTCAACTAAGAAATCATTTTGGTCAGATATTTACACTTTTTGATAAAAACTCTTCTAAAGGGTTAAAGTGCCTTAGTGCATGAATCTTTGATCCATTGATTGTTGGACATGTACCATGTTTATTGAATTGCAGGTTGTATGTATTATGTTAGGTTCATGGTACAGAATACCTATTTTTTATATAGTTGTTATAGTTTTTTCACCTACATTCCGTGGGTACCATTAAAACATGTATCAAGTGATACGTTAAGGGGGAAGATACTGAGTTAAAGTGTTCACAATTTAGATTGTGTTATCTTAATATAATTTGTGGTCATTAACTTGTTTGGTAATAGATATATTTTTAACTCTGTAAATGAAAATAAATGCCACAGGATTCAAGCCACGTTTAAGCCATGTCGCTAAGCCACTTAATTTTAAGTATGCAATTTATAGTATCTTGCTGGGCTGAGCCTTGACTATGGTGTGAAAATGTCGCAGTCTGACTTATAGATAATCCTCCAACTGCATTTATTTTAGCTATTAAAACTGTATTTTAAAGTTAAGACAGATCACAGCACTTCCTGAATGTATGTGCTTGGTTGATTTTCCTGTAGCTTTCTTGTATTAACATTCATTCTAGTAAATGTTACTTAGTGTGTTTGTCCTAGCCCTTGATAATCATACTTTGCAGTAGTAAATTGGATTGCTAGTTGGCTAATCAAAGGGTAATATTTGTGGATTTATTCTAAAACAGTATTACGATTTGAGGGTGCTCAGAAAGATTATTGCGAACGAAAAGAAAAGACGACAGGCGGTGCTGTTTCGCTCTCACTTCTAATGTAGCTAGAAAGCTCTCACACGAAGAAGATTTCAAACGTACGTCTAGACTAGTCACAACACAGACGTACGCTACAAGCACAATAACACAACAACAACAGCAGTAGCTAGCTAACGGAGTCGAGTACTGCTTGCCAAGGTGAGACAAGTAACCTTAGAAAATCTACAAATAAATAAACAGACTATAGTTAAATATACATTTGGTAATTTGATGGTCCATTGATACTCATCATGAAAATATCACCAATATTGTTGCAATTCAGGTTTGTTAACGCCACAGTCATGAATCGAACATTGTAACTTAAGCTAGCTTGTCTGGACTAGTCCAGCCTAGTAGTTGTAGAAACAAAGCGCCACTTTCAAAACCTGTTGCGGTTTAGACTTACACGATAGCCCCTTTGTACTGCCCCAAATCAAGCTGCGATTAACTTTAAACCTTAGCAGCAGTTAAAATTTACTTCGTTACGGAGTGCCTGGAATCTGGATCGGTAGAAAAGAGTAGGGCTTGTTGGTAGCTAATTCGTACTAAGCCGAGGCGAGCGGTCCACAAAACACTACTAGTTATCAAGCGATGCCGATGCACAAACACCACCACAATTTCAATATACACAGGATAGGATGTTATAATATCCATTATGCCATATTCCACGATGAGCGGGAATATGTGGCATAATTTTAGGAATGAACTATTCTCTCTCTTTTGTTCTTGTCTTTGCAATCAAGCATATTCATAATCTCCCCCTTGAATCGCCGTTTCCACAACAGGCGAGTCAAGAGCCAGGAGCAGAGCTAGCTATAATCACTTGAGACACAAATTGAAGAACGTTAGTAATTTGTGATTTGCGGAGTAGCTGGGGGACTCACTCAGGGACACCATGGTAACGCTGACAACATTTCCTCCCACTGAGACCAAACACTCAAATCCTTGAGAGATCCTCACTTCAACAACAGCAATAACTGTTACCTGTGGAACTTGCTTTAGGTTTGATCGTATTGGATTTTACTCTGGATTTGTCTCTTTGCTTTGTCGAGCTCAACATTGTACTGTCACTCAGATTTACTTCTTTGTATCCTGTAGGGGTGAGATGAACACCTCTGCACTAGGGCAAGGGGCCCCTTTGTTCCTTAACCTGGATTCTCGGGTGGGGAAGTCAGCAGCTAAGTTGTTGGGGGACAACACAGAGCTTGGGGGATCTGAAATAGAGCTACAAAAGATGCTGATTGATGAGAGGATGAGGTGTGAAAGCCACAAGACTAACTACCAGACACTCAAAGCTGAACACACAAGGTAATCAACAAATCATTTTGTGTGATTGTGTGTGTCTGTGTGTTTATCTTCTAACCAAGTGGGGTTAGTTAGTTGTCATCTGCATGCCCTGTCTATTAGCCCAAACTCAAATTGATTGTGTTGATTGTGTATTGGCTAAAAATGTGTAAGTGTGTGTGTTTGAGACATGTCATGTACATTCCAGGCTGCAAATTGAGTTTGCACGTGGCCAGGGAGAACTAAAACGACTGCTGAGTGACAAGCAGTCTCAGCATGAGAAACTACAACTGCTACTGGCTGAACTCCGGGGAGAGCTGCTAGATAAGACAAGGGAGTCAGAGGAGCTACGTTTACAGGTACCAGAGTAGGGGAGCTCTTGTGGTGTTTCTTTCCCTTTTCTGACACTCTATCAAACAGCTACTTTGTTTGGGTGTTTTTAAGGTGTTGACACCACAGCGGTTGGAGCTGTTGAGAGCTCAGGTGCAGCAGGATATGGAAGGGCCAGTGAGAGAACGCTTTAACAAGCAGGAAGAGGTGAGCCCTGCTTAAAAAAAGCATTCTGTCAGTGTCCACTTCATATAACTATGTGTCTTGACTGTGTTTAGAAATATATTTCCATATAAACATATAGGTAAATGTATCCCAAACTGTTTGTGGCAGCCCTTGCATCTGACTCCTCAGTATCTCAACTGCCGTTCCCATAGCAACAGCTTGGAGAGATTATTAGTGATTGCTATAAAAGGCACAGCGAGCCATGCAAACATACCCGTGAAAAGAAGGGATAATCATTATAAGTGTATCTTATATGGAAATGTGTTCCTTTGCAGGAGACGGAGAAGTACAGGTCAGAATACAACAAGCTGCGGTACGACTACACCTTCCTCAAGTCTGAGTTCGACCATCAGAGAGAAGAACATGGACGCATACTCGAGGAGAAACAAATTTGCTTCGAGGCCGAAGTATGGGATCCCGCTGTGACTTCAGTTTTAAATCTGTGCCAGCATAGATGTTTGGGTTTCTTGGTGTTATGTGGTTGTGTCTTTGCAATTTGTGTTTATTGTGCCTGTGTATTTTTTTTTTTTTTTTTTTACAGTTATCTCGTCTGGAGAGGGATAAAGAGGAGCTGGTTGCCCAGTTTCAAGGATCTGACCCATCCAGTGATGGGAGGCGCGTAGAGGTGTTGCTAAGAGAAAAGGCCCAGCTGCATATGCGTCTGAAGGGAATGGAAGCCGAGGTGGCTGAAATCCGAGCCCAGAGGGAAAACTCAGGCCAGCAGGCAGAAAACGTGCTGCGCATCCAGGTCCGCCAGTTAGCCGAGTCCCAAGCTGCAGCCAAATCTTTGGAGGTAAGATTAAAGAAGTCTGCAATTGTCTGACTGTGATCAATAAATTGTTATTTAGTGTTGTTAAATGAATTTTGTGCGTAATGTCTGGAAAACCTTGGAAGATGTGCAATTTATCAACGGCTTCCTTCCTAGGCAGAGCGTCAGTCTCTTCGGCTACAGTTGGACCGCCTGGAGAGTGAGCTGCAGCTTGGACATGAGCAAAACACCCAGCTGACCGGTCGACTGCACAAGGCTGAGAGAGAGGTCAACTCCCTCACCTGCCAGGTACACTGACCTCTGAATCAGGTCTATTTACACGTCATGGTCATTTTATATTGCCATAATAACCATTGTAACAGTTGTAACAATTGAAGACTGTAACAATTTTTCCCTCTATCTGTCTCTGTTTTTTTTAGGTGGAAAGTATGAAGCACTCGCACAAGTTGGAGTTGGCCAACGTGAAACTAGAATGTGCAAGGTCCAAAGGGGAGCTGGAGAGAGAGCGGGACACGCTGCAGGGGCAAATCGATGGTACGATATCATGTAGGCATTTCTACACGTCATGTCTACCTCTGCCCCTCTGTTCTCCTCCCATCGGTAACTTAGCCCTGCCTGCCCCCTAGGTCTACAGCAGGATGTGGAGGTGTTAAAGGGGACTGTGGATAAGCAAAAGGAGGTGTTGGTGGAGAAGGAGAGGGAGCTGGTCCGCAAGGTGCAGGCGGCCCGAGACGAAGAGGTCCACAAAACTGCAGCTCTGCATGAGGAGAAGTAAGGATCTGTCATATTTGACGATTCTGTTCCCTACTCTAGCACTCCCTCTCTCTCATTTGTAGCAGTTTAATCTGTTGTTCTGGATTCAAGTAAATTATTCCAAAAGGCCACATCCATTTATAATTTTTTTTGATTAACCACTTAAAATTAGTCAAATTCTGCCATTTCAGGTGATTGACTTTCAATGGTATTTGGCCTGGGAAGTAATTAATGTCCCAAGTTGAGTTTGGAAATAATGGGTCTGTTTCTTAGGTTGGAGATGGAGAATCG
Organism: Galaxias olidus; assembly: GCA_026901105.3. Taxonomy (NCBI): domain Eukaryota; kingdom Metazoa; phylum Chordata; class Actinopteri; order Galaxiiformes; family Galaxiidae; genus Galaxias; species Galaxias olidus. The sequence goes on from JAPMUY010009872.1 coordinate 306,820, forward strand.
TTTAGCTGAGTTGGGGCAGAAGATGGCTGTGCAGGATGCGTCTGGCCACGCCCTGGAAGAAGAGTGGCAGGAACGTCTCCGTAGCGCCCAGTTAGGGGAGGAGTCTGCTCGCAAAGAAATGCTGGCCCTAAGGTAAGGATTTACAAAAGGGTGAAATTATTTATCATGATATGTATATTTATTGTGATTATTTAAGATATTTTGGTAGGTGTAAATATTTTATGTAACCCTGTGTTGTTTGAACCCCAACCCCCCCCAGGACAAAATTACAGCAGCTTATGGCTCAGCTGGAGGAGCTGGAAACTCAGAGGTCAGAGAACGCTGACTTAATACAGGTAGTGACGGATTCGCTAACCTATAAAGCTGAGTCACGACGCACTCTGCCTCTACACGAATAACATTTGTGTTAAAGTTGCGTTGTGCTCCGTACCTACAGCAGAACCAGGAGCTGAGTGTCCAACTGGGGACTCTGTCCCACTCAGAGGGGGAGCTGCGCGAGACCAACCAGCGGCTGCGGGACACCTTGGAGAGGGTGAGGGAGGAGCTGAGGAGCGTCCGCGGGCAGGCGGAGAGGAGCCAACACGAGGCCGAGAGGTACCAGTTGTACAGTGTAGCTCCTTAATAAAAAGGCTATGGACTAGTTGTGTTTGTGCTACTCCTGACTAGGAGGATGAATGAAGGATTCGCATGATGGCCACACTGCTCCGCTCCTACTTATTACCTCTGCGGGAGTGTTTTTGCTGGTGCTAGGCTTAGATATGAGAAATGCTGCATCAGCTTAGCTGCCACCTGCTCTGAACTAGACTAGGTATTGTTACCAGTAGATCGTAATGCTCTTTTTGACAGGGTGGCTTTTTCTTTGTTTTTGTCAGTGTTTTCGTCAATTAATTATAGATTCCTAACTTGTTGGCTGGCTTGCGTATTTAAGCTACTAAAATATTGATTGCTACATGCAATGGTCACTTAATTAATGCGTCAACATTCAACATGGTTGAAGTCAATGCAGTATGCAAAGCTTGTGTGATTGGGTGTGTTGTGCAGGCTTTATCTGTGGTGTTTCCATGATGAAATGAATGCATTTTCAGATTGCTATCCATGTGAGTTGATTTTAACTGGATGTCTCTCCTCCAGGTTGGTGGAGGACCGTCGTGTGGAGTGGCTGGAGGACAAACACAAACAGCAGGAGAAGGAGGCAGAGCTGCAGGAGAAATACAACCAGGCCAAGGACAAACTGCAGAGGGCAGCATTGGCTCAGAAAAAGGTAATATGTGGCGACATTTAAAGTTTGTCTGCTCTCTTCCTCCTTTCATATTACTTGGTTTTTGCCCTGGATGTATGAAACCAACGGCTCATGTCGACTGTGTTTGTGCGTGTGTGCGTTGTAGAGAAAGACCTTGACAGAGAACAAGGAGAAGAGACTCCAAGAGAGAGTTCAGCTGTTGGAGGCAAAGATAACTGAGCTGGAGTTACAGGCCAGCGCAGCCAAGAAGTACGGGCCAGATTATCACTCACCTTCTCATCTGTAGAAATTATACTGATAGACATACTTAATGTCATCATCATCATCATCATCATCATCGTCATCCGCTTTGTCCGGGGTCGGGTCGCGGAGGTAGCAGTTCAAGCAGGGCATCCCAAACTTCCCTTTCCCGGGCCACATTAACCAGCTCTGACTGGGGGATTCCAAGGCGTTCCCAGGCCAGTGTGGAGATATAATCCCTCCACCTGGTCCTAGGTCTGCCCCGCGGCCTCCGCCCAGCTGGACGTGCCTGGAACACCTCCCTCTTCCATACTTAATGTAATAGTGGTAATTGTGAAAAGACACAAACACAAATGGGATTTAGATCATTCATAACATGTCTTATTCGTGTTCTAGACGGCCATCCTACACTGAAGAGCACGCCCATCTCGGCAGACGACTGAAGGAGCTCCAGCGCAGACACAGCGAGTTCCGACGCCTTTTGCTAGGCAACCAGGTAGCCTCCAGCCCTGGTCCCGCCCTCCTGAGCGCCTCACCGGCCCCAATTTTCATCCACGGCTCCGAGGTGCCATTCGTCAACCTCCAGGTGAGTCTAGTTTGACATACTAACAAATGTAAAGTATTCACCTCATATCCATCTGCTAGCATTGCTTCAGCTTGCCTCCCTCTGTCTTGGTCTCAGGAGGACCAGCACCAGAGGGAGTTATCTCTCTTGCGACAGAGGCTGGAGGACTTGGAGTGCACTCAGCAGCAGCAGCTTGAGGAATTGGGAGCTCCCACAGAAAGGAACAGGGGCTTAGGCCAGCAGGGCTCACATATTGAACTTTGACCCCAACACAGAGCCTTAGCTTTTTGCGTTATTAACCAATGGACTTACTGATTTTGCGGTTTGTTTCATTTGTGCTTATGTATTGCTTATGTATTAAATGTCAAGAGATCTTTGTTGTTTTGTGAAAAATATTTGCATTTATGTCACTGGCATATTTACATAAATGAAAAGAAAAAAACATTTTAAATGAAAAAGAAAAGTAATAACAACATTTACAGTCTGTTGGAGGTCCACCAAATGCCTTGACCAGTAATGCCTTTGACATAACATTATTTATTTGCCAACTATTTACTTCCTCAGGGATTTATTTGACCTGTCTGAAATATTTGTTTCAAGTGTTTACATTAAGGCCATTACTTGAATTCCGAACCCACTCTGGAATAAGCAATGTTTTATGTGATGAGAAAGGATCAGGGCCTCATGACACCAAAGGCTGTGTTTTGCACAATCTTTTATAAACTGAATGTTGTCGAATTATCTACCTATTTCAAGGTGTGTTTTAGTTTAAAATTCAATGCAATTAAAATCAATTTGCAAGTATAATGAGCATATTTAAAGAGTATGTGTGTGAAAGCATACATACTTTTACAGGCACAGGTTTGCTTAAAAAGTTGAAATGTTCATTGCTTTCTTGTGGCAGTAAGATGAGCAAGCAGTATGAAGCAAGTGCTACTTCTGGACCAGAGGACGGAAGTGTTGCAATAAATTCTGTGAAGTGGAACGATCTGAACCACTTCACCAAAGGAACTGTTGCTCATTATAGCCCTGAGTGAATAATTGTATCCCCACCATTGAGTGCAAACATTTAGAAACATTGCATAGAAGAAAGCAGCATTTACCATCAGTGTTTCCTAAACATTTAAGAAAGGCTAGACCCAGATCAGCCCCAAACATTTCAGCATGAGAGTTTGGATAAGGAAGAAAGGTAGACTCTCAGTTCCAGGAGCAGCTTTTTCGGCTGTCAAACTGGATTTTCACATGCTGCAGTTCCTGGTTTAGCTCAGCAGGGGCCTCATTCTGTTCCAACTTCTGTTTGATCTAGGAGGTAAATACATGTTCAGATTTAGTATAGTTTGAGTCTATGTATGTTTCCGTGAGTAGAATCTTCCCGTATCAACTTTTCAGCAAAAGAAACAACGTTGTTGATGCGACTGTTTCACAGTCCACTCCCCGCAACCCCCCCACCCCCACCATAAAAAAACATACATCTAAAAAGAGACATGGAAGTGACTATCAAGTGTGTACAGGTTTGTTTTTAAGCTGATTTTCATTTCCTCTTGCCAAAGTTTCAGCAGCATTACAGTTCTGCACATCATTGCTGAGTTACCTACTAGTTGACATGTACTGTCTATCTAGTCATTTGACACTATAAATCTATTGTATTGGCTTAAATGTTTTCTTCTCAGTAAACAACTTTTGGTCAACAGTTTAATGTTGGCTCTGACAAAAAAAATGTTTTGGGATGTGCTTAAACCGCAAAGATGTTGAAATTCGTAAGCAGTTAGATGATTTGAAAAACCAAAATGCACTTACCTCATCAAAGTATTGATGAATAAATTTGTAGAGTGCATGAAGGGCAACTGATTCGTTAAATTCATTTTCATGTTTCTGAAAAATAGAGAAGCAAAAATAATGTATATTATTTTTGTTCTCATTTATTTGATGTTATCATTCATCAATATCTCTTAAAATGACAAACAGCACCTTCGACTCTTCCAGCAGGAACTCTTTGAACTCTGTGTTTGTGATCGGTGGCTGGTCTCTTATCTGCTTGTAATAGGCCTTTACTTCCTGCTTGTACTGGGGAATGTCTTTGGCATACAGAAGCTTGTTGGTGGGAGCATGCTAGTATATAGAAATATGACGTATATATTTAGGAAAAAATATGTAAATGCATATTTAGGCCTATGTAAGTGGTAAGGTAACATACACAAACTCTTATGGTGAGGGTTACAGCTTCAGGGTCAGCTTTTTTTTACAAAGGTCTATTGGGACACTAATCATACTGTACCTTTCCCAGCTGGCTCTCTGAGAGGGAGAAAGAGTCCATAAAGGCCTGGGCAATGACTGACAGACAACTGTCCATATGTGGCGTCTTCTCCATGTCAAACACAAACTGAGGGTTCTTTAGGATATTCACCCAGAACCGTAACGGCAGGCTGGGAGGGTGGGGAAAGTACAAAGGAAGCCTCAAAAGACTGCGTGGAGATCATACATGAATGAACAAAGATGTAACATCTCTGTAGCCTGCCCATGCCACTTTATTTTAAGTAGGATTTCAAAGCAAACAACCTGTTGGTTTTCCAAATGTGTAAAACATCTGGGTCACTGATCTTCTTGCTGTCTGCTTGGGTATCCAGGAAGTCAAAAAAGAATTTGACTGCATATGGAGCTTTGCAGTTGGTGGTTCCCCAAATAGTTTTGAACAAGTTTTCCACAAACGAATGTACAGCAACCTGACAGGTTTAGGAGGTGTAGACAATGTTAAAATGTAATAATATTTTCTCTAAAACGACATTGACTTTTGGATTAGTCCAAGAGAAGCATTTGATCAACAGTATAATCATATAAAAAGGTAAAAACAGCCTAATGTGAAAATAACCAGTGCCTGTTTTTGTCCGCTATCTAATTCTATGGTGTCTATAATATCTAGAATAGTGGCATGGAAATATTGTTCAATTTGACAAGTTGCATGCGGTCGTAGCACCCTTAACCACCAATCGTATAAGATATGTAAATGTTCAACTACGCCGTTAGTCAAGACACAGTGACATGGTATTGTGTAAAAGAGGCGGATGTGTGAAATAGTTCCTCTTGCCTTGGTGGAGAGCAGCTTTGTTAAGTGCACTTCCTTCAGTTTTATCTTCTTCCTCTCTGGGTTCCTCTCTTGGTCCTGGTCCACCTCAGGATCAATCTGTTGTCAAAGGCAACATGGTTATTGTATTGAATTGTATTTGTGAAATCATATTTCCAATAAAGTAAAGACGCAATGTAAAATTGTTTTGCCTTCATACCAAGTGGAAATATTTGGTGGAGAAGTTCTCATCCTCTGCAACGTAAAATAGGACAGTAGTTTTAAGAATGTGTAAGTAGATTTCTGTCCATTGGTGGTTGCTAATGAACTATGCACAATAGGTAAATGTACCACACATGTAAGTGAAAATCCTTTCTACTAAATCACATTGTAATGTGTAATGTGACAAGCTCGTAAATTTACCTTTTACACTGTTTTGGTGGCAAATAGAAGGATGTGTGCCTTTAGAAATCACTTTGATGGATGCACCATCTGGAATCTGCAGACAAATTGACAAAGAAATGTATGGGTTTCCTTCAAAACCGCACACCACAAAAAGTACATCATTGTGTTCAACTTTAGTGGTGCCTACATTGAATGGTACACTGTATGCAACCTATTATATGTACTCTGTAAAAAGCAGTACGTTGCTCATGGCATTCGTAGTGAGACTAATATTGTGTTCTCAAGGTTTTAATCTAATCATGGTCTGGTTTAGCCTTGTGACCTAGCCAGCTCAGCCCTAGCTGCCAGCCTTCGGTAGACCCGAGCTGTACTGGAGCAGAAAGAAGTGGTGGTCACAGTGATCCCATTACAGAGATATCCCCTGATAAAGGCCCTGGCCCATGTGCTCCGTAAGTAACAGCTGACGCAAATAATCTGTCTTAATCATAACTTGTTGCATAACAACACAAGTAGACACGTTTTCCAGGCCCCTCGCTGAAGTTTTTCTCCAGAGTATGAGGCTCATGGTTAGAAATGACAACGGAAAGGTGATCTAAATCTAGATTCTTGATGTGCATGTTTTCTCACCTTATAGTGCTTGAGTGTGTTGAGCATGGTAACATCACCCATAACAACAGAGCTAGCATCCACTTCCTCTAGTTCCACAAACTTCTTGTCTCTCTCATACTCTGCACCCAAGGTAGTTAAAAAGGACCCAGTTAACGATAATATATGGATTTAAGTGTATGCTGCCAAAGTCAATATATTGAGGGTTGTTATAGACAAATTGGGGGTAAGGATTGGTTTAAACTAGTTTGTCAGTGATAATAGTGCATTTCACACATGAAAACACAAAGAGTTAAATTTAAACTTGACTTGAAAATCAGAGACATAAGAAGTCCTGAGACATATTACGTCATGGGGTTTTACTTGAAGTTCACCAACTGACCTATCCGGAGGTCCCTGAGTGGGGTGTTATAGGGAAAGCCAAACTTGGCTTTGAAGGCCATGAGGATCTTCTCTTTGACCTGCTCCACAGTGTCACAGTCAAGAGTGTTAACCTCCAGGGGTTCACTGACCTCCCCATCGGTACCCACGGTAAACAGCACCATCAGCTTCTGTAGCGGTGGAGCGAAACACAAACATACATAGGAACATAGGAAGTTAGTTGCCACAGCTTGGCGCTTAAACCTCAACTATTGTAGAATAGAAACCATGAAGGAAGCATGTGCTATAAAACAGCGAGTTTCCTTTCAACACTGTGTATCAGTATGACAGTCACATCGGGGAGAAAAAGTAACAGGCACATTGTACCTAGTTCTGCAGTGTATAAAGGTCCAGTGTTTGGTTTCCTGTTACTGATTGACACTAGTTATGAAGCCATTTCGTGTTAAAAAAAAAAGGTGTGTATTCTTGTTTATAATTGTTTGATTGTGTGCATAGATACCAGAGAACTAAAGTCTTGAGCCTGCCACAGCAGCCAGTCCTCATTGAGCGTGTACAAAGCCTTCTCGGTGACAGAATCCACGGGGCCCTTGGAGATCTGCTGAGCCAGGGCGCTCACCAGTAGAAACAGGTGCTGGCCCACACTCTCCTGGAGAGGAGACCATACCATCACGATCAACAACAAACACAATTACTACAAACACACAGACAAAACAAAATAGAAATAGACAAAACGGACCCTGAGGAAGCCGTAGAGACAGATGGACATCCAGTTGGTGAGTAGCTTCTCTACAATGGACTCTGTGCGGCGGAGCATGAGTTTGGGCTGGGTGTTGGCCTTCTCCATGAGATTTCTCAGTAGCTCCTCTATCATCTGGGTCAGGTAGGGCAGGTTACCATGCAGGGCCACTGTTAACAGGGAGGCCACTGCACACCTGGGCGCGACAAACACACACGTACACTGATTTCAGCACTGAATGCCATGATATTCTCAGGTAATCACATGTATATTATATCCAATGTTCAGAAAAAGGCCCATTATCATTACGTATGAGCATATTCTGTAAAGTGGATTAATATCCTGTGAGAAAGTTGAATCCTTTGTGGCTCGATAAGCACTGCGGGTGGATTGGGTGTAAACCATCTTGTCAGTGCATGTACTCGCCATGTACTAATTATGTTACTAACTAAACTACATTTTAATTACCTCTAACTTGGTTTATTAATTGTATTTGTTGCTGTAAGGCCAGAAAAGCTGCAAACCAGACACTCAAAGGCCTACACTTCCTGTTGACGCACTGAGCTCAGAACGTCTCCAGTAAAGGTCCAGATAAAAACACGTACCCATGAAAACACGTGACCTTCTAGTTGTAGCAACGCTCAACTCACTTGTCCTTGACGGTGAAGCGCTTCTGCTCCTCCAAGGCATGGATCACAGAGGTGAGAAAGAGCGGGTTCTGGATCAGTCTGGCCAGACTCTGGCATGGCTCATCAAGCTGTGCATTCACACCATCCTGATCCAAGGACAGATGTAAGCTCAGTCAGTGAGTTAAGGTGCATAATATAAAAATAAATGTGGGTAAACTCTTACCTGGCCAATATCTTTAATGCATGAAGTTACTAATGCTCCACCCTATAACCATCATAATGATAGGAGGTAAAGAAAGCAAAATCTTTCATTAACTTTGACTGCTTCTAATCTCAGAAAATGTTACAGTAATCATGTCCAATATTTCTGATTGTGTATTATTTTATATTTTGAGTACTTCTGGAAAGAAGATTCTTGAGGCAAAATGTTTGTAGTCCAAGAAGGGAATGGCTCCGTTGTTTTCTATCAGATCACACTGCTCCGTTTGCAGGTGCACAAAACCTAAGGCAGAGTTCAGTCAATATAGTCATTTGGATCGAAATTGAAAAGGACAAGGGAGAGGAGTTTAGTTGCAAATACTAACCTTGTCTAATCTCGTTTCTAATGTCACACTCCAGCATTTCCAGTCGGTCGTTCATTTGTGCTCTGTGGTTCCTCTGCTCGTTACGATAGATGAACAATCCAACTGGGTGTGCACAAAGACGCAATCAGTATCGACACACACAGAGACACATTACCCATTAAGATTATTATGTTATTCAGACATTATTGATGTAATCCCAAATTAACACCATAAAGGTCAAATCCATACCACCAAGTATGAGGGGAAAGAGTAGAAGAAGGAGTAGCATAAGTGGGGAAAAAGTCTGTGGAGACTCCACGCTGACCGTGATATCTCCATACGTTATCTGATGAAAAAGCAAAGCACCGTGTGAACAGAGAACGATTTCTTAAGGAAAGCCTGTTAAAACATAAAGATAGGGAGCAGTTTGTGTTGTGTGTTTAACCTTCAGGAACTGTATGTTAGCGTCGAGTGAGTTTGGGATCTCACAGACAATAGAGTCAGTTTCGATGCTCGGCTCTATGGTGGTCCTAACACAGTTATACTGTTTCTCCCCCTGCACACCCAGCACATACAACTCTTCCGGGCGCAACTGTAGCTTGTCTGTCAATTTCTGAAATAAGCAAAAAAAAAATCATTAAAAAAAATAAAAAAGTGACCTGGATGCTGAGATTTTTTTTGGGGAAACTATTATGCTATTTTGTGTGTCTGTAAGTGTTTCTTTCCTGACCTGTATGGTGATGCTGAGGTCGTTCCCTTTCTTGGTGGAGGTGAAGCTGATGAAGGTGGGGTCAGGGTGGTAGGTGAGCAGTGTGGGACAGACCAGGGACTGGTTAGCTACTCTCAGGGACACGCTGGTCCTGCTCCGCCCCTCAGCAGAAGATGAGTGGTATACCAAAGTCTTAAAGAAAGCCCACATTGCCTGGTTAAAGCTGTGTCAGTCCTTGAGACAGGGCTCTGGAACGATTATTATACTGTGTGTGTCATTGGGGTGCACCTACCTCAGCACTGCTGGATTGGATCCTTTGTGAGTTGTGGTCGCTGACAGAGTCAACAAGCTTCATATTTGACCCTTTGACTCCAATTTTCCTCTTGCCACTAAAACAGGGAATACAGAAGATGTGTTAAATAATAATACAATACATTTCTGTAGTGCGGCATGCACTTGCTTGTACTAGCTACATCCATCAGTAAATAAACATGATACCATAAAGCAGTTTCACAAACATGAGAAAGAAGCATAAATAAAAATAAAAACTAGGTCAGTAAAACGCAAAAGTAGGGGCTCAGCATAGCTTTAATCCAAGAACTGCTGTCTTTTGGGAAGTGGTCCACAGCCTGTTCCCGTTAGAGGACACTGGTCTGATATATACACAAGTGTATATTTAGTTGTTATGTCACACGTTGTATACCGCACACGAACACATTGGTGTCTTCTGTGTTTTTGTGTTGGCCTGTGCATTTCTTATCTCTTTTTTCTTTGGGAGGGAGGGGGGGGGGGGGGTCTGTGCCTCTACACGTTTTGTGCCCCACCTAGACCAGGAGTTGTCTGGGTCCAGCGCCGTGCAGACCGGTGATGACCCGTAGGTGATGCGGGCTGAGCCATGGCAGCTGCCATCTGGGAGGACAGCACACACTCTCACAACGCCTCTATCTCCGGCAGGGATCTGGAAGTTTAGACTGACCCCTGTTTTGTTCCACACATGGGACCTAATCTCACACAAACACATACGCACACAGATGAACGCACATGCCACAGCACATGCACATACAAACACACACATGTCAAAGAGCATGGCAAGCATTATACATATTTACATATATTTGGACCAACTAGTTTTACTCACTCTTTTGGACTGCAGGCCATATCCTGTTGCATCCGCACCATGGTCACACCACTCAGGTTCATCCCAGACAACAGAACAGAGTTGCTTCCATACAAGGACAGGACATTTGGGGTGACCGATGTGATCACTGGCTTCTGACAACCACACATATACACAAAGGAAACATGTAAAATACTGCAAAAATGATAAAATGACTAAGACATAAATGTTTGCATACATGTGTTTGGATGAACAACACAAGATACTTTGTGTGGAAAAATTTAGGCTGTTGGATCACGGACTAATTGATGTAAATGTCAGTGTGAAAAAGAAGTTTCCCCTCTTTTTTAAAATCCTCTAAAAATCATGTAACCCTTGAACCTAAAGTAAAAGACTGAGATACTGTCACATCACGAACAAATCCTCTTTATAAAAAAAGAAACACACAAAGACACACTCGACACTCCCCTCTTGTTACTTGTGTCTAACTTATTCAAATTTGGATATTATATAAGCATTTCAGATGCCAAAAAGGTGAGCATGAAACAAGAGGATGAACTTACAGGGTGAATTATGCCAGACATGTTCATTTGACAGACATTCTGCCGAGGAAGGAAGTGAAAGTGTTTGTAAAATGGAAAACAGGAACACAGACTGTCACAGTTACATTTTCAGTTACACAGGCTCAGGGGCTAAGGGAAGCATTGTAAAGCATTGTGCGTATTTACTGATGTTTTATCCAAGTGCTCATCAAAAATTTGTGAGCGTATGTCAGAAAAAGAAAGTATCTCACATGGATGGTTCCGTTGTGTGTCCAGGAGCAGACACCGTCGCTCCAGCTACATCCAGCTGTGATACACTGTTGACACCTGAGATGAAGACACATCTTCAGCACAAAGTATTCACTCATTGGTCATTATAAAACCTACGAACCCATCATGACTCACAGGGCAGTGGTAGGTGGTCCAGTGATCTCTGAGCAGTTGGTCAAAATGAGTTTCTTAACTAGCTGCACTTTCCCCACTCTTATCCTCACAGACACGTCCAGACCTAAAATCATCATGCAACATAAACATGGGAATATCTGTACATCAAAAATTGCTATACATTGCACTGATCATATTCCTATTTCAGTATAAACGTAACATAATACTTTGAATTAACTTAATTTGAACTGGATATATTTTCAGATGTGAACATAACAGGGTAACTGATTTTCATCAGCTGACTGTTTACCTCCTGCAGGCACACTATGTGCAGAGTACACACAGGAACAACGGAGCAAGGCTGCATCATGGGGAGGACTGCTACATTGGACACGAGGTGTTGCGTGGAAATTACAACTAAATGCGGATGGCTCTTTTCCTCGCACACTCAGATGATTCTGGATGGTTAGATTGATTTCCTGGGGACAAAGAGGTGCAATGAGAGAAAGATGACTATGACCAAAAATAGAAAGCAGTCGTACAACAATCTATGCTCAAATAATGATTGAGCCTTTGCACCTGCCCAGAGCTGACCATCTCCACTTGGTAAGAAATCAAATTCTTCTGAGAAGAATCCTCTGGAATGGACATCCAAGCCGAATCCAAGCACTCATCCTCAAATGTGCAACTAGGGATAGTGAAACCGTATAATTAAGAATGGCAAAGAATGGCAGAGAGTGCAAAAGAAATATAGAGAGAGAGGGAGAGAGAGATAGGACTGATGTTATTTTACTTATTCTTATTTTTTACAAGGGACACTATCCTGTCTGTTTCAATTCTATACTTGTGGGACATGAGACTTACCTGTTAGTAGCATCACACCAGCCACAGAATGGATCCTGTGCAAACCAACAGTCCTCCAAAGTGCTGTATGTTCCACACTTGGCCACAGGGACGCGCTTCATCTAGAAATAGACCCAAACACACTCTTAGTATGTTTCTATGAAACAAACACCTTAGATCTTTAAGATTGTGGCTTCATTCCTGGAAACGGTACAGCTGAACATGAAAAAAGTCAACTACACTAGAACCCACTTGGTCTGTCAGTGCAACATATACATAGTTGGGATCCACTGGATCTAAGCGCATGGTGGGAAACACTGGGCTGTCATTATCTTCTTGGTGGAACACCTGGGGACAGGTTGCTTTGTAGGCCTTATCCACAGCAATCTAGTGAGAGTAAGAGTAACATAGCTTTATTTATCAAACCAACCCAACGTTGTTTTTTGCTTTGGTAGAACCTTGAATTTGAATCATTTCGGTAGGATCTCCCATATATGTGTGACAAATTGATGATCTGGCTTACCCATTGATCTATATCAACTGTTACGTTTGAGGAACACTCAATGCATTCTGGTTATTATGACTAATTGTAATGGTAATCTCATAGAGCCATGCCAAAGGTTTGTTGGGATTACTGAGAATTTGCCTGTGACAAAATGTATGAAGGAGACTATTGCGACCGAGAGGAATGTCAGAGTTTGGAGTTCGCCTGGAGAGGTTGTAGTAATGTTAAATGTATTTCATACATTAAATAGGGCTTCGATATTAGTGGTGTCAGGGTGTTGAAAATTGCAATCAAGAGGATGAGAAAGAGAGAGCGAGAGAGAGATAATGGGCTAGACATATGAATTAACCAGTTGTCAATCTATTGGACTGCTGTAAATATAGTGAATCCCAGACCTTAATGAGTTGTCCGTCTCCTGTCCCGATGATGAACACCACCCAGGAGTTCTTTCTCACTGCCAGCACTGAGGTCATGGAGCTGTACTTGAACACAATTGCCATCGGTTTCAGATCTGGGATTTGACCAAATGTCTGGAAAAACAGACACAAACACAAGCATTTTTTTTTAACAGCTGGGACTTCAACTTGTTCCCAAAATTTATATAATTTCCATTACCAACCTCATAGTCACATTTTTCATTGAGGCAGAAGTCTGGATCTTTTAAATGCGCATTAGATGGTAGCGGGTAGATGCCATATATGGCAAGGACTGTATTCACAGGGTTTTGTGTGTTGTTTGCTGAGAACACACCCGCCCAGTGCACAGCAGGAGAGCCACCTGGAATCACGGATGAAGACAGGAGCCTGATGCGGTTGATGCCATCTTCACTACAATTAAGGGTGGCACCTCTGAGGGACTTAAATGTTTCCAGTTTGCTTTTTGTACTTTGCAGCCATAGCAAACGTATTCCACCCGGTTTATTAGACGGCAGTATAGAGAATACAAATATAGTTGTATCGATTTGAAAGCCATCCACAAACTCAACATCAGTGTGCTTGGAACGAATAAGTGGGCTCCCGTCATCTCCCGTTTTAGAAAATATTCCACCTTTCTGTTGATCTAATGTATTGTAAAGGGTTACAGCCTCCATGTCAGTTTTGCATTTTTCAGTACGTGGTTGTTGTGCTGTTAAAATATATGTCTCAGAATGACTCATGTCTTTTTTTACATCGACAAGGATTCCAATAGATAAACCTTTAGGAATTACAGAGCCCACGTCAATAATCTCTTCATGAACGATTTTAGAGATGTTGTTCAGATCTAGTAATTCACAGTATCCGCATATAGTTTTTCCACATGTGATCAAAGTGTTGTTTTTGATGAATGGCAACAAAATGTTCACCATAAAAGTTGCATTCCAACGATCCATTTCGGAAACTTTGTGAAAACACTGCCCATCCATATTTGTGCAGTCGACTTGTAAACCTCTTTGATACCGAGTCTGAAGTGGAGTCAGTTTGTGACCAAGCTGATAGAGGCGATCGTCGGTGACAACGTAAACGGAATTGGTGCCAACGGCGAAGTGACGGATGACTCCATCAAATCTGAACGTGTCCTGACCCCAGCCCCATTGTGCACTGAGACCAACAAGGAGCCCCCCAAAAAACGTTCTCACCGCGAAGAACATTATGAGAGATGTACGGCTAGACAGTTCATGTCCCACAGCGTGTCGGTTGAACTCAGACCAAATAATACGTACTCCAGCGTGGCGTCTTGCGTTTGTTTAAGTGCACAGTGATTGAGGAAGTTACGCTCATACTGATTGATTTGTTGACACTCTTAACAGTCTGTGTTGGCAGTTGTTGCGGCCATGGAGAGAGAGAGAGAGAGAGAGAGAGAGAGAGAGAGAGAGAGAGAGAGAGAGAGAGAGAAAGAGACGTAATTTCCCCAAAGTTAAGCCAGTAAAATATGTAATACATAATAAAACATATGTAAAAATAAAAATTTATAAATATATTTTAGGCCTACTCAGTCACTAAAAAGTGACATAGAGAAGCAGCCTCTCAACTTCCTAAAATCTATTTGATTTGTAGGAATATAGCGTCTCCTTTGCTCCGGAGGATTTGTTTTCAATTATATTTTGTTTTAGAGGCATGCCATAAGCTCTATGAGTGCCTGACTACAGGAAGCACTTGAACTGCAGTGCCTATGCAACGGATGACTGCACTTGATAAATTGGTAGTTACACTGACACTGTAGAGGGCCCTAGTTCTCTTCAATAATGAGCAATGGCATTTAACCAGCGCATGCGCTATTCAGCCACTAGCATTGGTCTTAAAACTCAAATTCGGTGACTCCACTCCGTAGATTTCGACGAACCCTCCAGAGATATTTTCCCAATCCCAATAAATCTAACAGAGTCCAGCGGTTCTCGCTTCACTCTGCATTGATTGTTATATGATACCCAATGGTATCATATCTTTTCGCTTTGCGGTCAGACTCTGGCGTTCGCTCGGTCTGCAACTGACGGATTTTGGAGGGTCCAATAAATCGCCATCGTGTCCCAAACTGGAGAAGCCCAACTTTTGTTCCTCCTTCACAGTTTTTTCACAGGCGATTGTTGTAGAGCAGTTATTTATGGTGAGTGTATGTATTATTTAATAATATTATGATCTCCACAACAGACACATAGAGATCAATGTCAACAATTATACAAAGCAAAAATAGCTTGTTGTTTTTATTTATTTTTATTTCCAGATTGTGTCACGATGTTAAATAGCATACTTTGTTACATACATTTATACATTGTATAAAAATAGCCAACTGTAAATGGTAGTAAACTCAAAGTAAGCTGATCAAGCCAAAATATGCAAAGATTTGGGCAGTTAATAATAGGGTATTATTTGATCAAATCTCTAACCTGCTGCGGTGTGGCATTTACAAAATTGGACATCCATTTTCTTTTATTGTAAATTTACATTCTTTTTTTTTAAGTTTGTTTTTTAACAACCCCAAATCCATCAATTCCATGTACATCTTTGTTTAAATAAAATACAATTTATTAGAAGTAAATTACAATCTCTTTATTAGAAGTAAATTACAATCTCTCAATCTATGGCTCTGTGTATTATTTTATTTATTCCAATGACTGTCTACTACTAGGTGCTACAATGCGCTACAAAACTCCAGATCTGTTTAATTTGTCATTATGATATTCTCCATGGTAAGCCCCCCCTAACCACTTCCTTCCCCTTGGCCAAATACATCATTGCCCTGGTTCAGGCTTTTGTTCTGGAAGTCAGAGCGAGAGGGGCCAAGAACCAGATCCTCCCATTGATATGACATTAATGACCTTCTTCTCTGCCCCAAGGGTTTCTCTGCCTACTGTCTTTGGAAAAGCTGTGGCGTTTAGGATATTTTGGTACGGTATGTAGGCGCTGCGTGTTTTGCTCATTTTGATAGGGTGGCTTGTTTTGTTTTTGTCAGTAATTCATTAATTATAGATTCCTCACTTGCGTATTTCAACTACAAAAGTGTTGATGACTACATGAAGTGGTAACTGAAATAATCAACATTCAACACAAACGAAGTCAAGGCAATGATAAGCTTGTGTGATAGGGTGTGTTGTGCATGCATTATCTGTGGTGTTTCCATGATGAAATGAATGCATTTTCAGATTGCTATCTATGTGAGTCGATTTGAACTGGATGTCTCTCCTCCAGGTTGGTGGAGGACCGGACAAACACAAACAGCAGAAGGAGGCAGAGCTGCAGTAGAAATACAACCCGGCCAGGGACAAACTGCAGAGGGCAGCATTGGTTCAGAAAAAGCAGATAATTGAATGAGGTTCAACGCAGCAACCAGGTAGCCTCCAGCTCTGGTCCCGCCCTCCTGAGCTCCTCACCGGCCCCAATTCTCATCCACGGCTCCGAGGCACCATTCGTCAACCTCCAGGTGAGTCCAGTTTGACATACTAACAAAAGCAAAGTATTTACCTCATATCCATCTGCTAGCATTGCTTCAGCTTGCTTCCCTCTGTCTTGGTTTCAGGAGGACCAGCACCAGAGGGAGTTATCTCTCTTGCAACAGAGGCTGGAGGACTTGGAGTGCACTCAGCAGCAGCAGCTTGAGGAATTGGGAGTTCCCACGGAAAGGAACAGGGGCTTAGGCCAGCAGGGCTCACATATTGAACTTTGACCCCTACAGAGCCTTAGCTTTTTTGCATTTTTTACTGTTGGACTTAATGATTTTGCGGTTTGCTTCAATTGTGCTTATGTATTGGATAAATGTCAAGAAATCTTTGTTGTTTTGTGAAAAAAATCTATTTATTTCTGAGATTAGCATATTTACATAATTGAAAGGAAAAAAAAATATTTCAATGAAAAACAAATGTAATGACATGGCAACGTTTACATTTCGCTGGATGTCTACCAAATGCCTTGACCGGTAGTGCCTTTGACATAAATAATGTTACTGGCCAACAATTCACTTCCTCAGGGTTTTACTTGACCTGTCTGAACTATTTGAGTGCTTACGTTAAGGCCATTGTTTGAGTTCCAAACCCTCTCTGGAATAAGCAATGTTTTATGTGATGAGAAACGATCAGGACCTCATGACATCAAAGGCTGTGTTTTGCACAATCTTTTATAAACTTTGAATGTTTGAAATGAAATTATTTACATATTTCCAGGCGTGTTTCAATGGATTCAATGCACCTAAAATGCAACGCAAATTCAATGCAATTAAAGATAAATGTGCAAGTATAATAAGCATATTTAATTTAAGGATCATGTGTGTATGTGTGTTGAGGTATGCATAATGTCATATTTTGAATATTTCTTTGTCCAGCATTGTTTTATCACTCAGAGGGATTGTACCAACAACATGAAAAGTTAAATATGTGCCAAGTGTAGACTAGTTTCTCTAGTTCACCTCTGACCACACATCTGCCCTATTTTACAAGCAGTTCTGAATCGCAGAAGTTGTGTGACAGCCATCACTGCATATTAGGCGCCTTGTTCCTTGGTATATGCTTATCTATAGAACATTGACCGAAAAAACACCACTTCATTTACAGAGCTTATTAAAGAGAGTGGTCTTGTCTTACAGTAAAAGAGTTTGAAGAGTTTTGCAAGAATAATTAGCTTTTTTAAGAGATGTATGATGTTCTGCTGGTTTGGTGTAAGGTTTTGTGGTTAGTGTGTAGAGTTGTGCAAAATTAGACTAAAGTTTCCATGATAGATCTCAATAAATCAGAAAAAACTGTAATCCGTTGTGGCTTGGGTGAATAGGGTGTAAACCATCTTGTTAGTACATTAATTCCTTTCATATGATCATGTTACTTACTAAACTACCTTTATTTTACCTCTAGCTATATTTTTTTTACAGTAATGGCAGCCATTGAGCATAAAAAAACTTCAAGCAGATATTCAAAGGCATACAGTTCCTGTTAAAGTACCGAGCTCACACCATCTCCAGAAAAGGTCCAGATAAAAACACGTACCCCTGAAAACACGCAACCTTTTAGTTCTTGCAACGCTCGACTCACTTGTCCTTGACGGTAAAGCCCTTCTGCTTTTCCAAGGCATGGATCACAGAGGTGAGAAAGAGCGGGTTCTGGATCAGTCTGGCCAGACTCTGGCATGGCTCATCAAGCTGTGCATTCACACCATCCTGATCCAAGGACATATGTAAGCTCAGTCAATGAGTTAAGGTGCATAATATAAAAATGTATTTGGGTAAACTCTTACCTGGCCAATATCTTTAATGCATAAAGTTACCAATGCTCCATCCTAGAACCATACAAAAGATAAGAGAGGCAAAGAAAGCAAAAGCGCTCATCAAAATCTAATGTTTCTAATTTTGCGTTTCGTTCTCGGAAATGTTAAATATGTCCCATAATTCCCATTGTATTTAATAATATTTTAAGTACGTGTGGAAAAAAGATTCTCGAGGCAAAATGTTTGTAGTCCAAGAAGGGAATGTTTCTGTTGTTTTCTATCAGATCAGACGTCTCCGTTTGCAAGTCCGCAAAACCTAGGGCATTGTTCAGTTAGTACAACCATTTGAATCGCAACTGAGAAAAATAAGGTAGTGGTGCTGATGATTACGAATACTAACATTGTCTACTCTCGTTTTTGATGTCACACTCCAGCATTTCCAGTCGGTCATTCTTTTGTGTTCTGTGTTTCCTCTGCTCATGATGAGAGATATACAGTCCGACTGGGAGTACACACAGACGTGATCAGTATCAACACACACAGAAAAGCATTATTCATTAAGGTTATTATTTAGATATCATTGATCTAGCCCTATTTTAACAGTATACTGTCTTCACTATTGAGATACGACTCTGTTCCCCACAGATATTGGTATTTGTACATACAAAAATTAAATATAAATGTAAAAATCCACACAAACAAAAATGACAATATAGAGTAGAAGGAGTAGCCTAAGTGGGGAAAAGGTTTCTGGAGAATGCAGGCTGACCGTGACATCGCCATCCGTTATCTGATGAAAAAACAAAGCACCCTGTGAACAGAGAAATATTTCTTAAGAAAAGCCTGTTAAAACATAGAGATAGGAAGCTGTTTGTGTTGAGTGTTTAACCTTCAGGAACCGTATGTTAACGTCGAGTGAGTTTTGGATCTCACAGACAACAGAGTCAGTTTCGATGCTCGGCTCTATGTTGGTCCGAACACAGTTATACTGTCTCTCCCCCTGCACACCCAGCACATACAACTCTTCCGGGCGCAACTGTAGCTTGTCTGCTATTTTCTGAAATAAGCGAACAAAAATTAACTTACAAAAAAAAAAGTGACCTGGATGCTGAGATTTATTTTTCTGAAACTATTATGCTAATTTATGCTATTTTGTGTGTCTGTGAGTGTTTCTTTCCTGACCTGTATGGTGATGCTGAGGTCGTTCCCTTTCTTGGTGGAGGTGAAGCTGATGAAGGTGGGGTCAGGGTGGTAGGTGAGCAGTGTGGGACAGACCAGGGACTGGTTAGCTACTCTCAGGGACACGCTGGTCCTGCTCCGCCCCTCAGCAGAAGATGAGTGGTATACCAAAGTCTTAAAGAAAGCCCACATTGCCTGGTTAAAGCTGTGTCAGTCCTTGAGACAGGGCTCTGGAACGATTATTATACTGTGTGTGTCATTGGGGTGCACCTACCTCAGCACTGCTGGATTGGATCCTTTGTGAGTTGTGGTCGCTGACAAAGTCAACAAACTTCATATTTGACCCTTTGACTCCAATTTTCCTCTTGCCACTAAAACAGGGAATAAAGAAGATGTGTTAAATAATAATACAATACATTTCTGTAGTGCGGCATGCACTTGCTTGTTCTAGCTACATCCATCAGTGAATAAACATGATACCATAAAGCAGTTTCACAAACATGAGGAAGAAGCAAAAATAAAAATAAAAACTAGGTCAGTAAAACGCAAAAGTAGGGGCTCAGTATAACTTTAATCCAAGAACTGCAGTCTTTTAGGAAGTGGTCCACAGCCTGTTCCCGTTAGAGGACACTGGTCTAATATATACACAAGTGTATATTTAGTTGTTGCGTCACATGTGGCATACCGCACACGAACACATTGGTGTCTTCTGTGTTTTTGTGTTGGCCTGTGCATTTCTTATCTCCGTTTTTTTTGGGGGGGGGGGGGGGGGGGGGGGGGGGGGGGGGGGTGGGGGTCTGTGCCTCTACACGTTTTGTGCCCCACCTAGACCAGGAGCTGTCTGGGTCCAGCGCCGTGCAGACTGGTGATGACCCGTAGGTGATGCGGGCTGAGCCATGGCAGCTGCCATCTGGGAGGACAGCACACACTCTCACAACACCTCTATCTCCGGCAGGGATCCGGAACTTTAGACTGACACCTGTGTTGTTCCACACATGGGACCTAATCTCACACAAACACATACACACACATGCACATACAAACACACACATGTCAAAGAGCATGGCAAGCATTAGACATATTTACATATATTTGGACCAACTAGTTTTACTCACTCTTTTGGACTGCAGGCCATATCCTGTTGCATCCGCACCATGGTCACATGACTCAGGTTTATCCCAGACAACAGAACAGAGTTGCTTCCATACAAGGACAGGACATTTGGGGTGACCGATGTGATCACTGGCTTCTGACAACCACACATATACACAAAGGAAACATGTAAAATACTGCAAAAATGATAAAATGACTAAGACATAAATGTTTGCATGCATGTATTTAAATGAGCAACACAAGATACTTTGTGTGGAAGAATTTAGGCTGTTGGATCACGGACTAATTGATGTAAATGTCAGTGTGAAAAAGAAGTTTCCCCTCTTTATTAAAATCCTCTAAAAATCATGTAACCCTTGAACCTAAAGTAAAAGACTGAGATGCTGTCACATCACAATCAAATCCTCTTTATAAAAAAAGAAACACACAAAGACACACTCGACACTCCCCTCTTGTTACTTGTGTCTAACTTATTCAAATTTGGATATTATTTAAGCATTTCAGATGCCAAAAAGGTGAGCATGAAACAAGAGGATGAACTTACAGGGTGAATTATGCCAGGCATGTTCATTTGACAGACATTCTGCCGAGGAAGGAAGTGAAAGTGTTTGTAAAATGGAAAACAGGAACACAGACCGTCACAGTTACATTTTCAGTTACACAGGCTCAGGGGCTAAGGGAAGCATTGTAAAGCATTGTGCGTATTTACTGATGTTTAATCCAAGTGCTCATCAAAAACTTGTGTGCGTATGTCAGGAAAGGAAAGTATCTCACATGGATGGTTCCGTTGTGTGTCCAGGAGCAGACACCGTCGCTCCAGCTACATCCAGCTGTGATACACTGTTGACACCTGAGATGAAGACACATCTTCAGCACAAAGTATTCACTCATTGGTCATTATAAAACCTACGAACCCATCATGACTCACAGGGCAGTGGTAGGTGGTCCAGTGATCTCTGAGCAGTTGGTCAAAATGAGTTTCTTAACTAGCTGCACTTTCCCCACTCTTATCCTCACAGACACGTCCAGACCTAAAATCATCATGCAACATAAACATGGGAATATCTGTACATCAAAAATTGCTATACATTGCACTGATCATATTCCTATTTCAGTATAAACGTAACATAATACTTTGAATTAACTTAATTTGAACTGGATATATTTTCAGATGTGAACATAACAGGGTAACTGATTTTCATCAGCTGACTGTTTACCTCCTGCAGGCACACTATGTGCAGAGTACACACAGGAACAACGGAGCAAGGCTGCATCATGGGGAGGACTGCTACATTGGACACTAGGTGTTGCGTGGAAATTACAACTAAATTCGGATGGCTCTTTTCCTCGCACACTCAGATGGTTCTGGATGGTTAGTTTGATTTCCTGGGGACAAAGAGATGCAATGAGAGAAAGATGACTATGACCAAAAATAGAAAGCAGTCGTACAACAATCTATGCCCAAATAATGAGTGAGCCTTTGTACCTGCCCAGAGCTGACCATCTCCACTTGGTAAGAAACCAAATTCTTCTGAGAAGAATCCTCTGGAATGGACATCCAAGCCGAATCCAAGCACTCATCCTCAAATGTGCAACTAGGGATAGTGAAACCGTATAATTAAGAATGGTAAAGAATGGCAGAGAGTGCAAAAGAAATATATAGAGAGAGGGAGAGAGAGATAGGACTGGTGTTATTTTACTTATTCTTATTTTTTACAAGGGACACTATCCTGTCTGTTTCAATTCTATACTTGTGGGACATGAGACTTACCTGTTAGTAGCATCACACCAGCCACAGAATGGATCCTGTGCAAACCAACAGTCCTCCAAAGTGCTGTATGTTCCACACTTGGCCACAGGGACTCGCTTCATCTAGAAATAGACCCAAACACACTCTTAGTATGTTTCTATGAAACAAACACCTTAGATCTTTAAGATTGTGGCTTCATTCCTGGAAACGGTACAGCTGAACATGAAAAAAGTCAACTACACTAGAACCCACTTGGTCTGTCAGTGCAACATATACATAGTTGGGATCCACTGGATCTAAGCGCATGGTGGGAAACACTGGGCTGTCATTATCTTCTTGGTGGAACACCCGGGGACAGGTTGCTTTGTAGGCCTTATCCACAGCAATCTAGTGAGAGAAAGAGTAACATAGCTTTATTTATCAAACCAACCCAACATTGTTTTTTGCTTTGGTAGGACCTTGAATTTGAACCATTTCGGTAGGATCTCCCATATATGTGTGACAAACTGATGAGCTGGCTTACCCATTGATTTATATCAACCGTCACGTTTGAGAAACACTCAATGCATTCTGGTTATTATGACTAATTGTAATGGTAATCTCATAGAGCCATGCCAACGGTTTGTTGGGATTACTGAGAATTTGCCTGTGACAAAATGCATGAAGGAGACTATTGCGACCGAGAGGAATGTCAGAGTTTGGAGTTCGCCTGGAGAGTTTGTAGTAATGTTAAATGTATTTCATACATTAAATAGGGCTTTGATATTAGTGGTGTCAGGGTGCTGAAAATTTTAATTAAGAGGATGAGAAAGAGAGAGCGAGAGAGATAATGGGCTAAACATATGAATGAACCAGTTGTCAATCTATTGGACTGCTGTAAATATAGTGAATCCCAGACCTTAATGAGTTGTCCGTCTCCTGTCCCGATGATGAACACCACCCAGGAGTTCTTTCTCACTGCCAGCACTGAGGTCATGGAGCTGTACTTGAACACAATTGCCATTGGTTTCAGATCTGGGATTTTACCAAATGTCTGGAAAAACACAGACACAAACACAAGCATTTTTTTTTAACAGCTGGGACTTCAACTTGTTCCCAAAATTTATATAATTTCCATTACCAACCTCATAGTCACATTTTTCATTGAGGCAGAAGTCTGGATCTTTAAAATACGTATTAAATGGTGGCGGGTTGATGTCATATACGGCAAGGATTGTATTCACAGGGTTGTGTGGGTCGTTTGCTGAGAACACACCCGCCCAGTGCACAGCAGGAGAGCCACCTGGAATCACGGATGAAGACAGGAGCCTGATGCGGTTGATGCCATCTTGACTAGAATTAAGTGTGGCACCTCTGAGGGACTTAAATGTTTCCAGTTTGCTTTTTGTGCTTTGCAGCCATAGCAAACGTATTCCACCCGGTTTATTAGACGGCAGTATTGAGAATACAAATATAGTTGTATCGATTTGAAAGCCATCCACAAACTCAACATCATTGTGCTTGGAACGAATAAGTGGGCTCCCGTCATCTCCCGTTTTAGAAAATATTCCACCTTTCTGTCGATCTAACGTATTGTAAAGGGTTACAGCCTCCATGTCAGTTTTGCATTTTTCAGTGCGTGCTTGTTGTGCTGTTAAAATATATGTCTCAGTTGTGTCATTTTTCACATCGACAAGGATTCCAATAGCTAAACCTTTAGGAATTACAGAGCCCACGTCAATAATCTCTTCATGAACGATTTTAGAGATGTTGTTCAGATCTAGTAATTCACAGTATCCGCATATAGTTTTCCCACATGTGATCAAAGTTTTGTTTTTGATGAATGGCAACAAAGTGTTCACCATAAAAGTTGCATTCCAACGATCCTTTTCGGAAACTTTGTGAAAACACTGCCCATCCATATTTGTGCAGTCGACTTGTAAACCTCTTTGATACCGAGTCTGAAGTGGAGTCAGTTTGTGACCAAGCTGATAGAGGCGATCGTCGGTGACAACGTAAACGGAATTGGTGCCAACGGCGAAGTGACGGATGACTCCATCAAATCTGAACGTGTCCTGACCCCAGCCCCATTGTGCACTGAGACCAACAAGGAGCCCCCCAAAAAACGTTCTCACCGCGAAGGACATTATGAGAGATGTACAGCTAGACAGTTCATGTCCCACAGCGTGTCGGTTGAACTCAGACCAAAGAATATATACTTCAGCGTGGCGTATTTAAAGTGCACAGTGATTGAGGAAGTTACGCTCATACTGATTGTTTTGAGATTCTTTTAACAGTCAGTGTTGGTTGTTCTACAGAGAGAGAGAGAGAGAGAGAGAGAGAGAGAGAGAGAGAGAGAGAGAGAGAGAGAGAGAGAGAGAGAGAGAGTATGTGTGTGTGTGTGTGTGTGAGAGAGAGAGAGACGTAATTTACCCCAAAACTTCAGAGAATATGCTGTTCAAACTGCAAAAGTTGTGCCCACTATTCTAGCCTATCACTGTAATAAAAAAAGGTAAAATGTACGGTAAAAGACTAGCAGCTGTGGACGCCAGAATAAATCTGTAAAAAATACATTAAAACTGTGTACAAATTTCCACAACAACCTGCACATTTTACTGTTAAAAACCGTTGGAATTACATTAAAACTGGTAAATCCAAGAGCCTTTTTTGCTTTTGTTTAACGTTTGCCATTGACAATGTGGTCTTCCGCTGTAAATACATGGATGAGTCAGGTAGTGATGGGTCATGCGCACAAGCATCGGCTCTGAGAGCCGGCTCTTTGTAGTGAATCAGAAGAGCCGGCTCGCATCGAGTGAGAGCCGGCTCCCAGTTTTTTCCCATTTCAGTGCTCAGTCCCAGCTCTCGTTACGACAGAGCTTTGTTATGATTGGCCAGCATGGCGACCAGCATGCGGCATTCACGTGAGCATTAAGGATGTGTAAACAGAGAGGGGGGCGGGGCAGACACTCCACTTGACTCCACTGTGTGCGTCTTGCATTGTCGTGTAGTTTAACTATCAGTGACACTAGAAAGCGAAGCAGCATCTGGCTGCAGTTTAAAGATATTGGGAACAACAAAGCAGAGTGCCTTCACTGCAAAACGAAAGTCACTATAAGAGCAGGTTCCACCACAAACCTGCATAGACATACCAGAACTGTCCATCCTACAGTGCAGTTAGAGGAGAGAGGGCAAGCCAGTTCACCATCTACTGATCCTGGTGTCTCTCATACCAAAACAACAGCTGCTGCAACGTCTACTGCCATCCCCATGCGTGCAAGTATAACCCCTCCTACTGCAACTCAAAGCAAAATAAGTCAGTTTTTACCAAAACTGATGACCCCAGTCAAACAGCACAATATTGATGATGAGTTGGCTAAAATGGTAGCTTCTGATTTTCAACCCCTTTCCATTGTGGAGGACAAAGGAATGAAAAACTGTCAAAGTCCTAAATCCCACATACACTCTACCCAGTAGAAAAACACTTTCCCAAACAATAATCCCAAAACTATATGACACAGAACGTGCATTATGGCAAGAAAGGGTGAAAAAAGCTTCATCAGTTTGCCTGACAACTGACTGCTGGACCTCCAGAACAACTTGCTCTTTCATGTCTGTCACTTGCCACTTTATTGAAGATTACAAGATGACATCTTGCCTTCTGGACTGCTTCGAGTTCACTGACAGACCCACTGCAGAAAACTTGGCAGAGGAGCTACTAAGAGTGGCAAAAGACTGGCAAGTAGAGGACAAAGTGGTGTGCTGTGTGAGTGATAATGCTGCAAACATCACCAAAGCCATAAAAAGTTTGAAGTGGACCCATCACCCATGTCTGGCGCATACACTAAACCTGGTGGTTAGAGATGCTCTGAAGGTGGTCAAAACAACCGTGGAGAAGGTGAAGGCTGTTGTGGAGTTTTTCCACAAAAGCACAGTAGCAGCACAGAAGCTAAAGTCCACACAGCGCCAAATGGGGATTCCTGAACTGAGGCCCAAACAAGTGTGCCACCAGGTGGAACTCAACATTTTATATGTTGAAACAAATGCTTGAAACAAAAGATACCATCATCTCCACCCTGGCCCTCATCAACGCATCTATTGAGCCATTAAGTCAAGAGGAATGGGAGCTGGTGAAAGAGGTCTGCGCTGTCCTGCAACCATTTGAGGAGGTGACTGTGGAGATAAGTGCAGACAGGTACCTAGAACCATCGAAGCATTGTTTTTTTTCTCTACTACTATTCAGTCACTTATACATTGCAAACACAACACATACAGTATAATGCATCACGTATAATATGCCACATACTTTTAAAAAACTAAATTCTAAAAGTTGCTGTCTCCTTCAGCTATGTCACAGCCTCGAAAATGCTCCTGCTTTGCAAAGGTCTGCAGCGGGTAACAGCCCAGAACCAACGGACAGTAACTGTGCAGAAAGTGAAGGAATTAGTTGCAGCTCTTTGTTCAGCCATGGACCGCAAATTTCTGCGGATGGAGTACAACACTGTCCTTTCAGAAACTACCTTATTGGATCCAAGGTCTAAAAAACTTGCCTTCAGTGATGGTAGAGCTATTGATGAAGCTCTTCAGAGGATTAGTGCAGCAGCAGCAACAAAATGCACCCCCAGCAGCCAGCCAGATCCACCATTAGAGGGCCAAGTGGAGGAGGAGCAGCAAACCTCTGCTGTTTGGAGGCTTTTTGATGACAGAGCTACAGGAGATGCTTCAAGGAGAAATCCGACAGCTGATGCTGTAATGGAGGTGAGGATCTACCTTGAGGAGCCCCTCATCCAGAGAGCAGAAGACCCACTGAGCTGGTGGCAGGCCAAGGCCTCAGTCTTTCCACGGCTGGTGAAGGTGATGGAGGGGAGACTTTGTATTGTTGCCACATCAGTTCCTTCTGAGAGAATCTTCTCCAAAACAGGGCAGATACTCACGGAGAGGCGAAATCGTATCAGCCCATCCAAGCTGAGGCATCTGATCTTCCTGAATGCCAACCTGCCCTGAGGACTGATGCTGTTTGCTGGAGTTTGGTTCGGGTTTCGGTTCTGTGCTGTGGATGTGTTTGAAGTTTTTTTGTTCATTTGTCCAATAAAAAAGTTTAATTGAGGACATTATTAATGTTAGCTTGAGTTTGGTTCTGTTCTGTGGATTTGTTTGAAGTTTATTGTTAATTTGTGCAATAAAAAAGTTTAATTGAAATAAACAAATGTAAGAGTGGTTTTGTCACAGAATAAATGCACAGAATAAGGCAATTATAAGGTCTCTCATAAAAACACTGAAAGCAAAAGGGTTTTCAACACATAAACCATGATTTTTTTTGCAAAGTATAGGTAAAATATAGGCTACAAAGGATCCTAAATAAAGAGCCGTTCGGGAGTCGAAAGAGACGGATCTTCTTTGGGAGCCG
The DNA here is from genome assembly GCA_026901105.3 of Galaxias olidus. NCBI lineage: Eukaryota > Metazoa > Chordata > Actinopteri > Galaxiiformes > Galaxiidae > Galaxias > Galaxias olidus. The sequence goes on from JAPMUY010009872.1 coordinate 334,428, forward strand.
AGTCAAAAGAGCCGGCTCTCGGAAAAGAGCCGAACTTCCCATCACTAGAGTCAGGAAACGACTCTCGCGAACATCTCAAAGGCGGTCATCAAGTTCTTAAATAATTGCCCCGCTCATGCTAGAGACCATTTCTACTGTAGAATTATTATCGGCCGCCCGAAATAGAGAACCGCATGGGCTAAGTATACGGGAATAGATATTCCACTCAAGGTCCCTAATGTCAGCCAATTTCCATTATTAACTAAATTAAGCAATTAAGCATTAAGTAGATAATAATTATAAAACAACCCAAAAGTCTGGGCAAAAATATATGTAATGAACAATGGTAATACAGCTAATTTTATGGCAAACGCAGCCCCCTGGTGCATGCTGGGAAAGCCCCGCCCCCGGGATTCTGCAGTATGTATGACTAAGTTTTTACAGTGAAAGCAACTAAATACTGCAATTTAAATTTCTGTAAAAGGTACTGATTACAATATAAATGTATGAAATTATTTTCTAAAAGTTCTATATAATATCAATCTCAAATATAAACTGTAAAATTGTCAAGTAGCCTATTTCTCACCACAGATTGAACACTGCAGTGAACATAAATAGGAAAGAAAGTGTAGGCTTTAAGGAACATTTGAATATTACACTCAAATGTTTACAAATCCATTGGCTATTGGCCACATTCATAATGAGTTATTTTATCAGGGAGGCTATAAAAATACTTCATATATAAAGCAAGACACAACACCAGCTTTTTTTAAAACCTTCGTATTAACATACTTTCATTGTATTTATACACATCCCTATCTGAAAGGAAGAACAATAATTAGTAAAACGCAATACGGTTTCTTTTTGTTTAAAACTAAATCTAACTGACACAAAACATTATTTTAACGCTGGCATTTTGTAATTTTAAGTGTATTGCTTTTTGTATTACAGTGTTTCTGTGTTTAAAATACAGCAATTTGTAAATTATACAATGGAATATGATACTTTTGACATATTTTTACTTTAAATTAAACAGTTGTGTATGGTTTAGTGTTTTACAACATAGTACTGTAACTTAAACATTGCTTCATTGTTTATCTATTTACAGTGTTTTACTGTCGTGATTTCACAGTACTTCAGTCAATTTCACAGAATTTTATTTACAGTGCAGGCTCTTCCTGTTCACCCAATCAAAGTTAACCCAGTAAAATATGTAATAGGCTACGTAATAATAACTATGTGATAATAAATATTTATAAAGACATGATAGGCCTACTCAGTCACTAAAAAGTGACATAGAGAAGCAGCCTCTCAACTTCCTAAAATCTATTTGATTTGTAGGAATATAGAATCTCCTTTGCTCTGGAGGATTTGGTTTCAAATATATTTTGTTTTAGAGGCATGCCATAAACTCTATAAGTGATTGACTGCAGCAAGCACTTGGACTACAGTGCCTATACAATGGCTGATCGGGCTTGATAAATTAGTAGTTACACAGTGACACTGTAGAGGGCCCTAGTTCACTTCGATACTGTGCAATGACATTCAGCCACTAGCACTGGTATTAAAACTCAAGTTCGGTGACTCCACTCCGTATATTTCAACGAACCCTCCAGAGATCGTTTCCCAATCCCAATGAATCTAACGGAGTCCAGTGGTTCTCGCTTCACTCTGCATTGATTGCTGCATGATACCGTCTGATATTATATACCTTTTCGCTTTGCGGTTAGATCCTGCCGTTCGCTCGGTCTGGAACTGACGGAGTTCTGAGGGTCCAATAAATCACCATCGCGTCCCAACCTGGAGAAGCTCAACTTTTGTTCCCCCTTCACATTTTTACAGCCGATTGTTGTAGCGCAGTTATTTATGGTAAGTGGATGTATTATTGAATTAAGATACTTTTGCTTTGTATAATTGTTGACATTGATCTCTACGTGTCTGTCATGGAGATCATAACTTAAGCAACAACTGTTGGTTTTCATTTTTTTACGTGCAGATTCTATCACGATGTGTAGACATACATTTATACATTGTACAAAAATAGCCAACTGTAAATGGCAGTAAACTCATGAGTGTAGTAAGCTGATCAAGGCAATGTCTGCAGAGACTTGAGCAGTTAATAATTAGGTATTATTTTATCCAATCTCTAATTTATTGGTCCTGTGTGGCATTGACAAAATTGGACATCCATTTTTTTTGGTAAATTTTCATAATTGCTTTGCAGTTTGTTTTTGAACAACCTAAAATCTATCAATTCCATGATCGACATCTGTTTTTAAATTTGACCATAACGCATGTATTTATTTGAAGTAAACAGGATATACATGGGCTTACAACCTCTCAATCTATGGCTCTATGTAATATTTTATTTATGCCATTGATTGTACAACCAGGCGCTACAATGTATTGTGTAAGACCTGTCCCAACAAAGAAACGACATGAGGCTTTTAGGACAGGAGTGATTAGTGCATGATCCTAGTGACAGGAAGTTTAACGGTCCAAGATCTTATGTTGGTTGCAGCCTCTAAACCTTCAGAAAACACTCACACCGACAATAGTTAAGACTATGTAGTATCTAGGCTTAGACAATATGATTGAGTTGTACGTACAATGCTTTAAACACAAAGTTCTCTTGACTTTGCATTAATGATGTATATAACGTGTGAAACTAACTTATTTTAGGAGTTGATTATAGTGTATTTTTTTAACAGTCTTAGAAGTGGCTTAGAAATGTTTTGTGTAGTGTGTGGTGCACCATGCAGGCAGTTCTCCACCCAAAGCCCAGAGTTCAGATCCCTGTAATCTCTCTATGTACCACACTAGCCTTTTTTGTCCAGTTGCTGACTCAACACAACATGGCTCAAAGCAGCAGATATAGGGTGTGGGTTTCTTTGGAAGGAAAAATAAATCTGCTAATCTTAAAAGAATAAATGCTCAATGGCCATTGGCATGTTGCTGCCTCAATGCTTGCCATGCCAATAGATGTTTTGTGCCACTCTTAATAACCAAGGCCACACACTCACAATCCGTAACATGCACACACACAAACACACACACACACACACACACACACACACACACACACACACACACACACACACACACACACACACACACACACACACTCTATATTGCTCTTAGCAAACTCCAGATCTGTTTAATATGTCATTCTCTATGGTAAGTTCCCCCTAACCACTTCCTTCCCCTTGGCCCAGTACATCACAGCCCTTGTTCAGGCTTTTGTTCTGGAAGTCAGAGCGAGAGGGGCCAAGAACCAGATCCTCCCACTGATATGACATCGATGTCCTCCTTTTCATTCACCTTTTCCTCCCCACTCTCTGCCTACTGGTCTGTGTGTGGAAAAGCTGTGGTGTGGTTGTTAACGGTTATAAAGGTGTGTTACACGGGGGAGCTTGTGGTGCCAGGCAAACATCAGAGCCAATCCCAGGTGTTCTGGAATCGTCTACGTCCATTTCAGTTGGCAGGAGAAAAGTTCTTGTGAGATGGATACTCACAGCTTGGAAAAGCTTGGCACCACAGTTCCGAGGGCCCCACTACAAAGAGAGAGACCTGGAGTGGCGGTCTGCCTGCCTTGCATAGTGGTGTGTTGGCATGGCTCCCTGGGATTAGAAGGATATGATTGGGTGATGGAGGGTTGGGGTGGTGACCTCATCCATGTTGATGGAGGCACTTGTTTTCCACTTGAGTCTAGCTGGGAGGTGAGCACAGGGCACACACACACACACACGCGTGCATAACATAAGCATGCCATATATGGGGAGGTTAGAAGAATACGGATTGTGTGTTCTAGACGTTGAGAAATGTTTGGTGCTCTGAGATGGACGAGGAGGATTCCAGCGCCAATGCAAGGGTGACTGGGGGAAGTGTGTCACCTCATAAGTTAAGTCAACATGCAGTCCTTAGTATGGTGTATATGGCACCACCATAATCATGTAGAAATATAGAAATACAAACAAACAAATTATCCGACCTGCCATGTTTTCATCTGGGAGGCATGGTTATGCTGTTTCTAGTTAGCAGTACATTTCTATTAAATTATTATTATCTGTTTGTTCTTAATAAACATATCTAGATTGTACATAAATAGCTTTCTATTTCTAATAAGAGTTGGAATGACCTCCTCCTGAGGAGGGAACAAGTCACGTGTTTTTGAGCTGCATAGAGGTGACAGTTAGCTTATCCAGTGAATTTAACATTGTTACTGGACTGGCCAGCATCTAAACGTTTTGATTTGTTTTATTAGAGTAGAACGTTTTAATGCAATTTCTAATTGACAGTTTAGACGCCTGTTCTGATTTAGCGTTCTTTCACTTCCTTCCTATTCTGTTTCTTTCTGATGTATTTTTTTCTTCCTTTGTCACCATACTGCTGTTTCTTACAAGCACAATACACCACTAACACACTTGCACACAAACACACACATTCATACACACACATTCATACACATGCACACTCCAGTTAAGGTACTTATTCTTGCTAAAAGCCCGCCACAGCAACAAGGGAGTGTGACTCATGTTAGCAATGATGCTGTTGCCCTCGGTAACGCTGTGGTCTCAGCATCATCTATCACTTCAGTAGGTGTAAGGAGAGAGCCAGGCAGGCAGCAGACCCCAGACAATTGTATTACGTGAGCTATGCAAAGGTTCCCTGTACTTTTTAGACAGGAGATACATTGTTGGCAGAGATTCACATAATTGTACCTTCGAGCTGATACACAGTTCAAACTCGGAATGATGAATTTCCTGTCAGAGGTGCTATACCTCAATCTGTGGCTGCCTTTGCGTTATACTTACAGGCTTTTCTTAGAACAAAATGGGCTTCCAGCACTATTCCTTTGGCTGAACTACTCACCAAGAGTCAAATGTCTTGTTAATCATCTTCAAAGGAAAGGTTACTGTGAAGTTGTTGGCCTGTTACCATTGGTCGTCTCAAGAGAAATCACACACAAATCAGCACAATGAGCAAAACCACTCACCAGCTTTTGATTTACGGGATCAAAATATCCCCTTCAGACCCCAATATATCTCATTTAAGCCCTCTTTCAATCAGTGGTGATTTTCTTATCCTGACTGTCCTTCTGTTTTGGTTACAGTATAAATGTTAAGTAGTGGATGATACAATGATTACAACACTATCTTTTTCAATCATGTATTTGATTTCTATGTTTGTTTCCTCAGACAACCTTTGCTCCCGTGTGGACCTGAGGATGGGCCACTGATCTGAGACCTGCGCAATCCTGAAATCTGTGAGCATTGTGATTGGCTTCTGCTGTCATGGCCAAGAGCCCTGAAGTGAAGCTGGCTGTGTTCGGCAGAGCAGGAGTAGGGAAATCAGGTATGTCTTTGGGATTGTCTTCGTATGGTTTAACATGTTTGCATTTCTGTGGTTTCTGTGGAAACATTTTTTCATATGGAACTTACTGTGCAAGGAGCAAACAAGACAACTCAGAGTATATGTATCTTGCTGAAAGTAAATGGTCATTCATAGCTCTGAGCAGTGTTGGACAATCATGCTTGTAGCATCTCCCATTTATTTTAAGGAAACTTGTGAAGGTCAGTACTGCTTTGTAAACAAATCAATAAGATGCCAAATGGTAACAGCCTATGGCATACTTATTCCACTGTGTCTTTTGCCAGTATAGGGGCACTTCCAAGGAATCACCTATGTTATGTGTGGGCTCATCACTCTTTCACTTTTGAAAGAACGGCTTACCTCTTGAGCAAGACAGATCTCCTCAAACCACTGTTTCATCATGAAAAAAACCCATTCCAATAATGTTGCAAAATAAATAGATTTAAAGGGACATGTCCCTTGGTACAGTGTGTACTTTGTGAAAAGACAGACAAAAAAGGTGAATATTTGGCATAGCGACTTTGTATCCCAGACACTAGGCCAACCAGGGAAATGATTCCTTTACCCGGCTAAAACGAGAGGTTATTGTTAGGTCGGAGAGGACAAGTAAGTGCACTCCTGTCTTTGATTGTCTAAAATCAATGTGGATGGGTGCATACAAGTGCTGAACAACTCTCAACTCTATGTCAATAACACACTGATGTCACGGCCGAAGGGGAGCTGAACCAACCAGAGGCCACAGGCTGATGAACATCATCTACAAAATAGAAGTTGATTACGTTTGGCACTCTGGTGATCCATGTAATCTATGACATTTTTTATTTGTTGAAATGGGAACATGTTTAATAGTATGGTGCCTCATCTACTGTTGGTAACCCAGAGACAAATAGGCCTCATAGCACAACTTATACTACCAGAAGAGGGTGATAGGAGTTACTGAGAGAGTTTGCAGACGCACCATTTAATGCTTCAGAATGTTAATTAATACAATTGGTCACAGTTATGTCTTTTGGGGTCAAAGGTCTATGGACACATTGAGGTTAAATTGAAACGTGAATGTCTACCCGCTTAAGCTTTACTCTGATATACTTAGCCATTGTTCACTTTCCCTGCATACACGCACACACACGCACACATACAGATAAACGGATGGGACATTAGTCATTGTCGTCGCACCTGTAGCTAGATGGAACCCATTGATCCCATCAGCAGCGAATGGGCTCTCCTCTAAACATAGCCTGTCAATAGAGCACTCTGAGGCAGAGGAATCAGCACCCTCTCAGCTCTCAGATAAACACTGTCATTATGTAATAGAACCCACCTTCATGAGTGCGTGTATACTTATGACGGAAAGATACACCCCGTCGGAATTCCATACACATTTTCTTATTCTCAATTTACCCTTTACAAATTCTAATGCCTTACACACCTGTTGGCTGTTGCCTAAAAGTCTTTTCTCATCATGTCAAACCTCACGGGTCATTCCATATCACAGAACAAACCTTTTGTCTGTAAGGAATGTCCATGTTCTGGAGGACGTATCTGTCTGACCTGCTAATACGGATTCATAATTTCTCTACGGATTTCCAGGCTATAACCTTCCCCCGCCGCAAGAAGGAATGTTTCCTTCTTGGCTCTGGACAGGAGAGAAAGTAATATTGATGGCCTCTATTTTGGTTTGGAGCACAGAGGCACGGCTGCACAGCCCAAGGTTTTTGTGGCCGGGTGAGAGTGGCGTAGAAGGCATACCGAGAATGTTTACCATGACTATCGGGATAATGGTTGTGGGGCAGGAGGACTCCTGGGGATTTCTTGGCCTGAAGATAAGGCCTCTCTGTATGTTTGTGAGGTGGCTGGTGATTGTTTGACCTGTCCTCACCAAGAGACACCCACGGCTAATAAAGCCCAGGCACTATTGACTGGCTGCATTCCATTCCAATCCCTCTTTCTATCTAGTGTGGTTTATTGACTCATCAGAGGGATGCTGGAATGAGTTTGGAAATGGTATAAATGTGTTCAACTAAATCACACTCCTGCTGTCTGGCAACCACATTCACATCACATGCATGCAAGTGCACACACACGCACAGTCACAGATACAAACACGCATAGGCCTCCTCCAACCGGTTTTTATATCTGAGAGTCCAGAAGTGGAAATTAGGTTTATTGAGTGTGAAATGCGGCCCCATAAAAGGGCCCGTCTGCTCGCTTCATGCTGCCTCTCTCTCCCTCGGCTCCTGATGGCAAAGAGAGAGAAAAAAAACAATAATAAAGAACTCTCCATTTTCTCTTCACTTCAGAAATATTGTCGTTATTCTTTCCAATGCCTGAGGAAGTCCATGAATCTGGTTAATGAAAGTGTCTTGCCTAAGTGAGATGGAAACAGACACTCCGAGAGCAGGCTCAAGGAGAGAGCCCCCCGAAAAGCAAACACTGTGAACAGAAAGTGGAAGGATAGTCGCCATACTTTGCCTGGTTTTGTCTCATTCTTAATCCTATAGAAAACTTCAGTCTTTAATTTTTTTTTGTGAAATTCAATGGTATAGTCTCTGGACAACTAGAACCGATGTTTCTTATCATGACAATAAATCGAGTGTATTAAATTCAGTAACATTTACAAATAATTTTCAATAGGAAATTTAATATGATATAGTAATAGTTTCATCATTCCCTGAATCCCTGAGTATTGGAGTGTTTCCTTCATATTTGATTGTGAACAGAAATGGCTGTTAGTAAGTAATGCAAATGATGCAATATTCATAGGTTGTTTTTCATTTTATGTCATATTTTTATTTTCATACCTCTCAGCTACAACGTGTTCACCCGCCACTGTTAATGCAACTCTATTGCATTATAGCTTGCAGAGATGGCTTGTTCAGAAATTGAATGGCTCGAAAGTAATGGAATATGGGATGAGATTTGACGTCCTTTAGCCGGTGTGTTAATCCTTGTGGAGAACGGCTGATACAGTCGGTCACAAATCCCTTGCCGATTAATTTGAAGCTAAGGCACTGCTACCTCAGAATACAGGTTTACAGCCCGATTAGGTTTCATGGCACATTTTCGGCTTTTGACAGCTTGGCAAGGCAAGACAACCCCCATAGACTCTCTAAATGCCCTCATTAGTTTCCTCTTGCTGCAGTTGTTGGTGTGAGTACATGCTCTGATTCATCAAGAGCATTATACTACAGCACAAGGGCCCTAATCATGACGGCTAGCCCTCTTACTCCTGATATGATCATTTCAGAGCCTCCCCATTGGCTTTTGGGGAGATTGGTGGTGATGCAAATGTTTATGTGGGCATGCAGTATGGCGTAACAAGGCTGCATGCCAAGTGTATACTATGTTTTTAGTGATATATACCCTTTGCGTGTCAGAATAGCTATGCAGGGCAATTCCCATCTTGCCAGAATCCAATGGGATTTTTATGGCTCGAGTTTATTTATTTAAGTTAAGGAATGGGAAAAGTTGTGATTTTTTCCCTAGCTCTCAAAAGTACATTTAGACTGCTGTGTTGTTGGAAAACCCCACAGTGCAATGTATGAATAAATTAATTTCTTCTTTTGAGCATATACTAATTAATTTCATCGTGTGGCCTGGCCATCACTAAGGCTTTTCTAAGGATGATATATTATTTATCTGTGGTGGATTGAGGTCTGTGACGTAAGAGACTTTAGAAGTGGATCAAACAGGCCATTAAAGTAAGGATAATCTAATAATGGTCAAAGAAAAACTTGAATAGCCTCTAACTTTAACTTAAAATATGATGTATATTATCTATACAAACCCACACTTTCCTGGAAATAGGATTAACAGCAATGTAATGCTATTGACAGGATTAAATTCATTCAGTTATGCCACCAGGTTAACAAACCGGATAGAGCTTCTGCATTGTGGGGTTATCTAACCTCTCTCCACTCTGTCTGCTGAGGTCTCTGCCGGTCAGTTGTCATTACTGTCATTCATCTGCATGAGTAAAATCTGGTGAGCGGCAATGGGAAGGCAGATGTTGATTTGTTGAGAGGACACCAGACAGAAAAGCCTGAAAATGGGGTGTTGACAGGAAATGAATAAGGGTCGTACACGGGATCAGGGTGAGGGACGGTCAGCCTGCATGTTGACAAAAAGGAAAGGGCAGGCTAGGACACGAGCACCCACACCTGATCAGAATCCACAGCAATCTGTTTGTGTCGTGTCATTGTGGAGCATCAGTATATAAATAAACAATATCCTGAGTCATTTGACGCAGGAAAATGCTGTCCCAAAGCATTTACCTAAATTTGTCCAACAGAGTGTCTCTGATTTACTATGCAATTAAATTAAAGAAAAATGCATTGGATGTGTGATGTAATCAAGCTCTCAGTTACTACTCAGTGGCACTCAGGGTGCAGCGACAATCCATCAGCTTTGAGTGAATCAGGGCTTGAATTCCATCAGCAGATTTCTGTCGGCACATCTCCTCTCTCCCGCCCTCCCCTCCTCTCCTCCCCCTCACTCTTTACTTCTGACCATATTATCTCTCGCCCAGAGCATCCCTTTGTGAGCCTGAATGGAACAGGATGTCCTTGCTGCTCACCTTATCTATTTGAGTTTCTAAAGACCTTCCCTCTATCTTGGTGTCCACACACTTCCTCTCCACTCCTATTCACCTGCCTATCTCTGGTTCCAGAGGCACAATAGACCCCAAACAGGAGCAATTGTGTGAGAGGAGGGTGGGCTTCTCTTATTATCTTTTTTTATGCCTATGTTTATTGATTTATTTTTGGAGAAATGCTTGCTTTGAAATTGTCCTTCTTTTCAATCTCGCCCCCAACCCAAGACTTTGTGAGGCCTTCTTAACGCTGCTGTCCTTCTCTGCATATTAGTGAGTCATCGTTGCCAACTTAAAAAGAGTCCTCTGTTGTATCTCAGTATTAGGAAAGCTTTTAAAAATTCAAGATAGATCCATTAAGTCTTTTCTTTATGCTTTTTAGGTCACTGCGGGGTTTATACTCTGGTCATTTCTTTATCTTCGTGTTCCCTTCTTAAATTGAATTTTCCCCCACATCCAGCTCTTTTCTGAGATGTTCGTTTTTGCATCACAGATTGCAGGTTTATTTCTTGTGAAGGACATTATGTTATGTGTCACTTCTTTTCAATAATTAGTTTCCAAAATACTACTAAGATATTGATTGGAACACAGCACACATTTTCCTGTTCACTTTTAACTATAACGTATCTAAAGTTAATGTGTTCAAATGTAAATGTGATTTACTGATCACATGGCTCATCCTTATCAACATTAAAAGGCCTTACAATCCTTCAATCATGTACAGTTTATTTTACTTCTGAATCTGAATCTAGAAGAGTATATTAGGCAGAATAAAGGGAATATATTATTGCTAGGTAACCAAATTATAAGTAGATTGAATGGTGTTTCTGAAACCAAATCTATTTAGAGAGTCAAATTAGCAATTCAAGGTTTTGTTCTTTTTCTGCTTTAGAGTGTGAAGTTATAGCTTCCCTAGTATCCTCTAAGCTCCGACATCGTTGGGGTTATGGAACACGTTCAACATGGAGTGATGGTGAGTCCAGCCTCCTAATAGTAGCTATTAATCATTCAGTTTAAACAAGAGGCAATGCAGACGGTTTCATTTGAGCGAAAGGATATCCATCTTTATTACTGACAGCCTGACAGACAGATTGATAGATTGGCTGATTGATTCATGAGGCCTCTCCTATGTCAAGTGATAAGTTGAATCATTGTATAAAGGATTAGTAAATGCACAGCTGTTGATAAACTGATTGTTTAGTTGTTTACCACAGTGCCTTGGCTGGGCCCGATCATTTGCAGGCAGTATTAACACGCACCCACAGTTAATGAATGATGAAGTCAGAATAGCATTTAATGTGGCAGAGAGTAAAATTAGTGTATGTGCCAATTGTAAACAGGTTGTCTACAGTATAGAGCCCTGGTTTATGTCATGTTATACAAGAGGAAGCTTGTGCTGGTGCTTTAAGAGAAAGGTATTAACCTTCTCCGCTGGCAGTTGCAGAGGGCAAGCTGTGTGATTCATGATAGTTTTAAAATATCAAAAGGGATTTTCTTATCTCCTTTGTTGTGACATGGCGCTGTGGGTCAGAAAAATACTGGGGTTTTGTTTGTTTATCAAGTAGGAGGAGGAAGACAAGGAATAACCAGTGTTTCGTGTAGTCCTATTTTTATTTTATTTTTTATCATTTGTATGACTATTGAAAAATAGAGTCAAATATTACATTTAACAATTAACTCGATGGGAGTTTATCTCATTATTCTGGTCATGTCTCCAGGATACAAGGGATCTGCTAGTCACAAATGAGCTTCTACAATCTGGAAAGGAAAATTATTTGAGGAAATGTAGGTCTCACTGGATTGTGACATCTAATTGGTTGTAGCTAATCATCATGTAATGTGATATCAGTTTTCAGATTATAGCAACCCATGACAGCCAATCGTACTGCCAAAATTATTGAGCTCTTTTCTACCTTCCTCTGAATAATGAATGACGCAGTAAGTGAAACCGTTATGGCTTTGCTTGTGGGGGAACACAGACTTGCCCACTGGATGCCTGTGTTGGTTGGTGAAAGAACCTCTGGTAAAACTGGTGCTGGAGGCTGAAACAGTGATACACAGACCTGGCCCACAGTTCACAGGAAATGACTGGGGGAGCAACATGCAAGACCAACAGCTCACAAGGCTATAAAGAGGGGCTGTCTCAGCACTTCCCAGATCAAATATACCCGAATAAAGGGGATATTGTAAAGTATCCTAGATAAATATTGAGTGTTGTGGAGCCTGTGGGCTAAAGCAGCTAGACAGCCAAGATCAATCATGATGATTGGAGCGACAAGATCTATTGGCCCCTTTTCATTTCCTTTCCTGGTAATTGCTCTAGATATTGATTAAACACATTGGAAAGGATAGGAATATCATTAAGCTGGGCAGGATAATGAAATAGAGTACTTTTTTCATTTAAAAAAGTACAACTTCTACAATAACTAAAAACCGAAACGATATATAAATGTGTTTTATTTTAAATATGAACAATGCCATAAGATTGTTATTATAACACACATTTTTAGTTGTGAGATATTGAGTGTTAAACATTCAAATTTAATTTTCCAAAAATTTACATTTTATTATGGAAATTCTCCAAACCATTAACTTTGTGCCATGCTGACTTATTGTACAACCTAAAAAATGCAGTTAGATCATGAAAATCACTATGGAGAAATATTTATAACTGGAATCTTGTTTGGATAAATAATAGGCTGTAATGGCTCCAATGTAGCAACACAGCTCTTGAACAAGGCGATGATGCAGTGTTTTTAATCACAACTGGGGGACCTGAAATAAAAACAAACAGGCAGTCAAGTTAAGGATTCATTTATTTTACTGTACAGCCTGAGGAAAATAAATGATAAAGTGTGGTCTCAACCAACTGCTTGTTAAATTTATCATCGATGATCAGAGATCATGATTAGTGTACCATAAAGGGAGTGCACACTGTAAAGCATAATAACAATACTATGAGTCCAAATTATTGTCGCACATATGAAGGACAAAGCTCACCCTCACAACAAGTGCGTTTCTGATCTTGGAAGAATAGCAAAACCATACAGCAGCAAGATGTCAATCTAATTGTTGCAGCTCAATCAATAGGATCCACTGTTCCAGAATAACACATTGGACACCACTAATTACTTACGTTTTGTTAGTTGTCAGACCACCATTCTCTATCTAATGCAATAACTCTGTCCATTGCAATAACTCCCCCTGGACAAAAGAGCTGTTTGTATCTACCTCGGCTGGACTTGACGTTGAAGTAAGATTATAGTCTTTTTAGTTAGATTGTTATAGTAAGACTAAGTAAATCTAAAGAACAGAAATAGTTATTTTCTTAGCTCCCTGTGTAGGGGAATTGGATTGCAAGGAGGGTTCATTGCTGTTATTGATGATACTTTCATTGTTTCATCATATTATGGATTGTGTGAAGCAGGTATTCCATAACTATGGTGGTTTTAGCATGCAACATTCTTCAGGTGCTATTGATGTGGTCAGTGTTCAAGCGACTGGATATTTTTGTTCTGTTGTGTTTCGGTTGCATGAAGCAAATTTTCTTTAGAAAGATTGCAACCAAAGATGTAATGTAAGATGTTATTTCTTTGCTGTTTGCATACATTTGATTTGATCCATGTCATGTATGTTTTAATGCAATTGTTGTGTTTTTTGTTTAGATTCTATAGCTCATATTTATTTATTTCACATTTGTATGTTAGTTCAAAAGTCAATACATTAGCAAAGACAGAAGTTAAAGAAAGAAGGACATAAATAAAATAATCTGTGGGAAGATTGAAACACCTCTCTTTTCTACCTGTGGTAAATCCTAGTTCAAATGAAATCACTGACATTAGATCATCTAGTGTGTTACCACTAATAGGGGTGTACATTCACACTCCATTGGTTGTTCTGTCTACCTGATCTCCCAGCTCCTGAAAGACATTTGTTTGGACTGAGAGTTCCTCTGGGGAATTCAAAGGCAAGCAAGAAAGTTACATGGTTGTTCTGTAGGAGTCCATCAACTCTGTTTACCTGCTCTAAAACATGACAAATGAATTAGTCCTCTACTCTGTGTTTGCCCTGGGCCTAATTGGAATTGCTTGCATGGGACAGTACATGTTTGGACACACTTTAGTGCATTAGAAGGAGAATGTTCTTCTTTGCTAAGCAGGAGTAAAGTAAGAACCACAAGTATTTGAAAGCTCAATTCGATTGAGTAACCACTCCAGCGGACATTGTGACTGCCCGAGTTTTTGAGGAACAAAAAACGCTTGTGATTGTTTCCTCACTTTTGCTAATGAAGGAAATGCATTTTCTGAACTTTCCCCATTGTTTCCTTGTGGTTTTCATGAAATGGAATGAATAACCATTCCATCAGTTTGGCAGATATATTGATCAAATTATACTGTGTCACTAATCATCTAACACGTCAAATAAATTAATATACAACCTGAAATGAAAAATAGCAACACTCTGACTGCCTGGTCCTTGACAAACATCAAACATTGCTTTCAGTCCAATAAACAAATTTGGCTTCAGATGGCCCCATTGAAAGGTGTCAAAGACACTTTGTCCTGCGTAATGGGCCTTTTTTTATCTGTGGTGGCTAATAACATGAAGAAAGCCAGGCTGGCTAAGATGGATGTTCTTTTCCGTTGAAAGGCAAAGCAATTTTCTATATTGTTCTCTTTCAAAAGCAGCAGCACTGTTGCTTGACACAAGGACACAGATACCCCTTAAGAATTAACTAGGCCACTCAGGCCCATTTGGAGTCACTCAAGCATATGACAGCACCAGCAGAGAACACTCCCTTTAACATAAGGTAAACTGTGAATGTAGTTTTGTAAACGGAAACACAACCATCTAGCTGTGTCCTATTATCGTCAGAAATACAGTTTGTTTGTTTTCAAAAATAACAAAAAGGTACTCTCATTCTAATCTTCCTTATCACTCTGACAAATGGGCCTGTCATTTTGTAATTGCATGTACTGCAGGGCCCAGTTTTCAAGACTGGAAGCCTTTATGGCATGCCTAGGCACATTATTAGATCCTGTGTCTGTATTTTGGAAGATGCAATGGGTGCGATACAGTACATCCTGGCCCAGTGGCTACAACTATTTTGGGTTTCACGATTTGTCAAGTAATTGCTACAGCTGTGGGTTTTGATACTCGAGCATCCAGTGAGGTGGGGATTTAAAGCCTGTCTCTACCTGTCGTTTAACACAGTATAGTGTGGATCCCATCAACAGTCGGACCCATACTTGAGAGAAAACAAACGCTCCTACCCCCAAGCAGAGAGAGAGAGAGAGGGGGGGAGTTAACAACTGAACAGCAGAGCTCCGGTCTCTGCGAATGCTAATAGGATTAGAAAGTAGTGCTTGATTTTGTATTACCGGTGGTTGATAACGGGATAATTAGAGACAGAGGCAGAGGTGTGGAGGAAAGGAACGCCACGCTAATGACAAAGCAAATCAAACGTTCAGCATGCCAAATGTGTTGTCGTTTCATAGAGCGCGGGATATTATCCTATACAGTGTTTGTGAAATGAGAACTAGAGCTAAATACTGGTAAAGACAAACACATGGTAATGTGCACGGTGAGATTCTTAACACACTGATGCCAGAGCATGCTAAACAAATCGATTAGAGTTTCAGCCAAGGTTACTGATTTAATAATAAGGCTAGGTAAGTCTTAACTGCAGCAATGTATTCTCTCTTATTCAGTACATTTACTGAAGTTAGAAAATCACTGAAGGTGCAGCAGGTATATATCAGATACTGGCAATGTGTGGGCTAAAATCATAGGTTGCATTTGTCCAACCTGCCAGGCTATTTTTAAAGCCAAATGGCACTGTTCCAATCCACAGGGATGCACTTAGAGTGAGGAAAAGGGAAGTCTAATTCTGCCACGAAGGACAAAGAAGGTCAACATATGAATCTTATGTGGTGGCACAACATAAGCCATTGGCAGCATGGACAATAGTCTCAATAATGTGAATCTATTTAATTATTAGTATTACAATGATAAGTATTATTCTAAGTATTTAAGTATTAGTATTTAGATAGCACCAAGACATGTAAGTGTTTTCATTTTGACCGTGTGTATAGGACCTTTTGCATTTTAAATGATTGAGTGCTTAATCAGACTATAAAACTAGGTTTTGACCCTTTTTTTTTTTTTCTGTGTCCACAGCTTTGGTGGTGAGATTCCTGACAAGGCGCTTCATCTGGGAGTACGACCCTACTCTTGGTAAATGATACTGGTTTTACTCACTGTTTTGGTTTATGTTCTCTTCCCATTATGTTTAAAAATATACATATTTTTTAATTTTGACAATTTATTGTCTTACTTTACAATTGTCTACGCTACTGTCAACAGATCCATATAGATATATGGACATCATTAACATCTAAAGCGTGGGGAAGCAGCACATTACCACAGGCTATTTTCCTACCATAGACATTCATTTCCTGACTACTGTATGTCCTGCAGGTTAAGCCCTTCATCTGTTTCCCCGGTGGATTGAAGTGGAATGAATGATATGTGATTACACGGCACAGAGGCCATACCTGGTGTTTAGTGTTTGTAAAGTAGAACATCATGCATAGGAGAGGGCAACTTTTCAGAACTCTGTGTTTGTTATTGTTTAGATGTGTCCAAGACTGAATGTGAAAAGTAAGGGGTAACCTAAGAGACTTTGAACTACAAGATGGGTTGCACAAAAGTGTCAATTACATTTTGTCTTCTCAGACTTTCTTAGACCAAGATAGACCAATATTCATCCCCATGGATGATTAATTCAGCACAGATACCATATTAGGAAAAGTGTTTTAGCACTTAAAATTCAGTCCTACTGTAATTCACCAAAATTAAGTCCAATAATAAACCGTCTTGAATGTTAAATATGTAGACACATTGTATTTTTCCAAGTAAGGTCTGAATCAATTTTACCAATTGAAATGATTGTCAGTGAATTATCATTGAATATGCTTAAGTGCTGTGTCTCAATGTATGGCTGTTTGTGGTACAGGTTTAAGTCGTGGCTATTGGAAGGCAAGGAGAGGATAGCTTTTCAAAAAAACTAAACAAAACAAAAATAGGGGTAATTAAGAGTCATTAAGACTTCAAAAGGAACATGACATTTCTAGATACATTGCACATATTAGTAATTAAGTAAATAAGTAATCAAGGTCTGGAAGCTATTAACTCGTGTTCTTGAGGGCAGTAACCCACTTTTTGTATCTTTTAATATTGTGTGTAAGCTTATTATCTGTGCGATTTTGGTATTTTCGTGCTTGTTGCAATGAGAACTTAATCACTCATGTTATTGATTGGATAATTTAAAACATCTAGGTATCCACACAGAGTAAAATCATACATAATAATAAAAATAAAGATAAGACCACAGGCACAGAATCTCAGCATGAAACATGTGAGATATGTGAGAATGCAAAAAAAATGCAAGAGGTTTATTTTCTTTTTTACTTTGTTGTGGCACTGCCCAGAAACACACCCTCTGATTTAATCTCATTTGGTTCATGAAATCCCTCCCAATAAAAGCAAAAGAATACGCCGAAGCGTGTTGAGACATTGCACAATAGCAAAATTCCATATTATACCATTGAAATAGGCCAATACAAACAATTTTGCCATATATCAAGGTCAAATGGGTCAAGGTGGGCTGCATTATGTTGGGTAGAGCAGCAAAAACACTTTTTTTGCTGGTAAAGATTGCAAATAACGAGAACAGCTTATATCTACATCTACTGTGGTTTTTCGTTTTGACATGCTTCTCTGGCACGAGACCTTTTTACGGTGTTCAACAATAACAGGAACAGAAGAAAGAGGCTTGGGGCTTTAAGGAATGAATTATTTTCTGCCAGGAAAATGACTGGGTTTGGCCCTCTTGTAAGATGTTTAGATAGGACGGTTGAACTGGTCCTTAAATCATCCACACTCCCTGTCTATGCTGTTATTACCCAAACACACAGGGGAATGATGGCTGTAGGGGTGTTAGACGACGGATGGCTGCTAAAATAGGACGTCGCATTAAGGCTCAATGGGAAACCCAGGCAGAGCTCCTCAGAGAGACGCATCTAAAGCCTCTAGCTAGTTACCTTTAAGTCTTAAGCCCTGCTGGTGTCTCAAGGTTCCCTTTGACATCTCATTCACAACAGGGGGGGAGGGGGGGGCAATTTATTTCCCTTAGCCATAAACTTACCTGGGCTCAGGCTGTTTTGACGTGCCTAGAGGGCTGGCACCCCTGCACAGTTGGACGAGTTTAACATTTCGGTTTGATTCTCTGAAATGTCTTGGGCTTGAAAAAAAAGTAGTTACTCTGTGTGATTCACTAGTATTAATTGAGTACGAGACTAGATTTACAAACAGGCTTTCTAAAAAAGGAAAGCAGATGCCTTCCAGTTGAGAAAGTGCAGTGCAGTCAAGTCTCTCTTTACAGCGGAGGAGGCCTCTGTGCTTCTTTGTGGACTGGGCTGTTTACACAGATGGGCTTTCTACGAGGGGCAATCCAAGAAAATAACTCTCAGAGCCAAGGTGAAACAACAGGGGTCATGGCCACAGTTCATACCTGAGTCCCTATGCCAGGTGGGTGGGAGACTGTTTCATCCACTTCGCTGCAATGCCTGTGGGGAAAGGACAGGTCATTTGGATTTAGTGGGGGTCACTGGGCATCTTACCACCAGGTGCGCCCACATGTGAAATATTCTTTAAATGTTTCCTTTCTGACTCTTGTACGTGTTGCAGAATCCACATATCGCCACCAAGCAAATATTGATGATGAGGTTGTGGCCATGGAAATTTTGGACACAGCAGGCCAGGTAAACTATGAACTTTCCCCAACATCCTCCTTAGCCATTTTCTTTAACATAACCCAAGTCATAGCAAACTCTTTCTAGAGTACTGCTAGTATCCATCTGGGAGAAGCCCTTTATAAGGCCTCCAGCTGAAGATGGATGTGGTGCGATACATTGTGTAGGTGTTCTGCTGGCAGCTGATTTCCCCTGCGACAATCACAGCCAAGTCATCCCTCTCCTGTTACAATTTATTCTATTTCGAGGGGGCGTGTAGGTGACGACTCAAGTGCTTTCAGGCATGGCTGTCAGGTGGCCAGTGCAGAATTGGTCTTTTCAATGATACTTCTGCCCAAACATAGTTAGACCAGATGCTTGAATTTTCACTATTCAAATGGTAGAGGTAGGAATTTAACTATGCTTTGCAAGACAGTTACATTGCGATGCAAATATGTGACTATTCAAATCGTCCTAATACTTAGCGTTGGCTCCTTCACTATAGCGGAGGCTGACGCTAATGGTTTTATGTAGGCCTATACTTCGTGTTGCGATGACAGACTCGTGTGATGCTGTTACATAAATGGGTAGTTGTTTCTGCGGTCTCTAGGACATTGGGAATTGTTTTGCATAATTTATTCCCTACCTCAGCAATAACAAGTATTTTGTAGTTCCTGTATAATAAATGTAATATAGAAATAATGAAAGGAATCTTTTTCAGTCATAATTTGTCTTCAATATAATTAAAAAAAAATTATTGTCAGAAAATCGTATCGCAAATATAGTATCGTGAATCGTATTGAATCGTGAGTTGAGTGTATTTTTTACTTTACTAGTTAGAGATCCTATTTGTGGCTTTATCCGATGCTAGAAAGGGAAGAAACAAAGATTACACATCAAGGAAAATCAATGTCCTTTCAGCCCTTAACCCATTATAGTATTTTTCTTTTTCTTAGATGACTCAATTCTCCATTTTCCTCAAGACATGAAACACATAATAACGCTTTCCTTGCTTATTATTATTATAAAAAGACAGACAGCATAAAATCTACTAAGTGCTTTATTAAAGTTATTTTTAACTTGTTTCCAGCTAATGGTTTCTAATGGATTTTTTTTTGTTTTGCTTCCTTACATCAGGAGGACACCCAGCAGAAAGAGGGCCACATGCGTTGGGGTGATGGCTTTGTCATAGTCTATGACATAACAGACCGCGGCAGCTTTGAGGAACTAGCGCCGTTGCGGAGCCTCCTTGAAGACATCAAGAAGCCAAAAAACGTGCCTTTGGTGCTGGTGGGCAACAAGGCGGACCTGGACCATGCCAGGCAGGTGGGCACAGAGGAAGGCGAACGGCTAGCCGCAGAGATGGCGTGCGCGTTCTATGAGTGTTCGGCGTGCGCTGACGAGGGTGGGTCCGTGGCGGAGGCCTTCCACGAGCTTTGCCGTGAGGTACGACGTCGAAAGGCTGTGCAGGGCAAGGCCAGGCGTCGGAGCTCTACCACTCACGTCAAACAGGCCATCAACAAGATGCTGACCAAGATAAGCAGCTAGGGGGCGCCCATACATACGTAAGATGAAAAGCATGTGAACTAAGGACAAAAAAAATAAATGTGTCAGTTCAAATGGTCAAGTAACAGTAGTCTCCCAAATGGACAATGTTGAAGTTTTTGAGGGGGAGCATTTTCCTGCTACTTGCTCTTGCCTTAATTTTGTATCGAGGCCAAAACCACATAGGTGAACATCTGCTATCCGTAAGCTTAGTGGTTACAGTACTTGAGGGGTCTAAAACTTCAGGCACTGACAGGGACACAGGCCTTAAATAAAAGGATTTCGCCCATTTAAACAGTTCATGGAGATTTATTTTGGTAGAAAGGTTGGAATATGAATTTTCTTTTCAAGTAGTTGAACAACTTTATTAAGTTAAGAAAACTCTAAATTCAATGCATACGGCACAGCATGCTAAACGTTCATCACAGATGATAGGGGAATGGTTTGTAGTTCCCTCAAATTAGCTTGTTTGAGGAAACTATTTTATATGTTCTAGGCCCGTGTTGGTTTTGTCATAAAGCTAAAAGGGTACTGAGCTCTTGTTGAGCCTAGTAATTCCACAAATAAATCTCTTGCCAGCCACAAGTCGATTTCTTTGTATTTAATTCAAAAACCTCCCCATGCAACCTCAAACCCCCATTCCAGATACCGTACCGTTCGATATTGTTAAAGAAATGAGTTCATACCGTATTTCTATTCAATCTGATAAAGAACCACATATAAGTGGAGAAATGCACTATATTACCTGTAAATCAGTGCATTCATTATCTATATTTAATTGTCAGGGTAATTAATGGATGGGAAACGGATGTCTGTGTCAATGTGTACTTTAAATGTCGTAAACTATGTAGAATAGCCACCCTAATTACTCATGTAAGGTGTGCGCATAAACTCAACGAGTCTTTGTAAGGGACCTACTGTAACTATATTGTTTTTGGATGATATAATAGTTCTGTTTCTCTTTAAGGTCTAATACAGTATATATACTTCACTTGTCACAAACTTTCTGAGTGACGGGGATCAAACAAACCTGATGTGCAATTGTTATTAAAAGGAAAATAGAGGTTGATTTTGCCAATTGTTTGTTTTATAAACATTTCTTGTTTGTTGATGTCCATAGACATGTCATAACACGGTAACATACAATACCCATACAAACACAACGAGGTTCTGTGCAGTTCCGGGATTGATACACGGGATAATAAGAACTGTCAGAAAGCCTAAAGTTTATTACCTCATCATGAAAGCTGCCCCACCATCCCAAATTGTGTTTTAATACACGGAAATACCAGCTTAATCTATGTTGCTTACATAAACCATTACATTTCCGAATTTCATAACCATGTTAGGAATAAAACTGTCTAACATACTATGATAACCAAAATATCAGCCAAATGGGACCGAAGCAGCTTTAGTATTCCTCCCTTGGGTGTCCCTAACCAGTAGGGCATGCATTAGGAATACATACAAATTATGCTATTGAGATATCTTATTGATTTATAGCTTTACATTACGGACTTTATGTAACAAATTAAATTGTGTATGGTTGGCTCCTCTGAGAAATGTTGCCTTTATCAACACACAGATGTCCATTTGGTCTTGTAAAAAGCAGCGGTAGTCTTGTTCCCTTTACATTGACATCCTGGGACATACTTCTGGAAACAACTGTCTACAACACCACTAAAGAAGTTGATTGACCTCCAAGAAAGTCAAATTACTTCCACAAAGTATACATTCTACATTTGTACAGTCCAAAACGTTGGATCTGAACAGACTCTCTGTTGGCTTCTCTATAATAGTATGGGTAGTCCAGAGAGTTATGGAGGTACGCAGGCAGCCTTGTGTTTGTCTACAGTAGCATATTAGATTCCCTCTGCTGACAGTGGAGCTGTTTTAACACTAACCACCTGCTGTGTTGGGCTGCCTGGGGTCACGGTAAAACAGATGTGATGCCTCCGTATGCAGCTTATATTCTTTCTGTGGCCCAAATCCCCCTTTGGTTCTTCTAACCCATACTAAGATGCCCACAGACTTACACACACACACACACACACACACACATGAATAAAAAAAACTTTCAAACTAACGCTATCTCAAACCTTGATTGTGTATTGCAAATATGTTCAATGCTTAGATATACAGTATTTTATAGTTATTTATTTTTTGTGATATTTTAAGTATATTTTTTTAAACTGCACCAAAAATAACATATTTGTGTCACCTAACTCTGCCAAGACTCCTCTTTTAATGGTTCATGAAGGTGCCCCATACATCCTGTTCAGCTATTCAATCATGAGGAAAATATTGTAGCTCTCTTATTATTTAAGCAATAATAAAGACAGCATAGAACCCATTTGGTTGTGCAAATAGTGAAAATAACCTTGAGTAATCGATAGCAGTATTACTCAAGAGTGCACTTTTATTTCCATTATCTCATCACAAATTGAAGCCTTCAAGAAGACCCTCAAGATGAAACTTTAAATTTTACCGTAAGGCTGGGAGATAAAACAACAAGGAAAACATGATGATACATAGCAGAGGAAATGAAAGCACCGTGGAGAAAGGTCATTTTCTTTCAGCAAACCATCGGACTCAGTGCGATGATTTTATGTAGACAGTGGTGGAATAGCTTGATTGTCAGCAACAACAACTCTCCCCTTAGAGGTATAGTCCAAACAATACACCAAGTTACCAATCCCCGAGAGGCAAATAATGTTCCTTTTCACTTCTCTTTCAGTAGACAAATATACTGTATATCTTAATTTTAAGATGAGCAACAATTCGTGTACGGTTATAAAATAAAAAAGCAATCAACAAGAATCAAAGCATAGATGCTTGTGTTCCTATAGTACCACAACTGCATTGACACAGCGAGGAGCAAAATGACCTTCAACACAAATCTTTCATCAGAATATTGACCATTTTGTGTGTGAAAAGACAAAAGGGTCTTATTATGTGCCAACAGTTCCATCTGACTAATATGAGGACCCACATGACGTTTCTCCTCCTGAACTCCCCCTAATCTTTCACTCTCACCCCTCCTCTGTGCTCCATGAAGCATTGCAGTTACCATGGCAACCAAGGACATTGCTTGTCTTAAAGGTTTGGTTGTTCTTTTCCTGTCTATGACCAAACCATAAAATAGGTGTATGAACGCATGCACCGATCAGAAAAGAAATGTATCTAGAAACGCACAAACAGAAAAGCCCACCACATACTCATAGCCAAAATAAGCCTTGAAGTGGGAGTATGTTATTGAATGAATTGAGAACACCTCTGACGCATTTTAAGACCTTGAATGGTAAATGCAGGAAGGGAGCACAGATTGACTAAATAGAGATTGTTCTAATATAAATATCCTAGCCACGATCATTTACTATAGCTATGAATCCACATATGAAGCAACATTTTAGATGAAAGATGATGATGTAATAGCACATACCTGTGGGGAGTAAAACATCTAATCATTACACAAAATGGATGTATTTTCCTGTCCTTATGTTTTTGAAGCAATCAGATTAGTGTATAAAGGTATTGTCCAATTGTTTAAGATATGTTTTCTTTTCTTTTCTATCCTACAACATTACCCAGAGTCTTCAGACATTTCATGCTGATTTGAAAGACATTTAAATTGCTGGTTGATAGGGAAACTGAGAGTTGAAAGGGCCCTCTACTGGATGAAGTGGCAAACATTTTCAATCACAAACCTGATTAAACCAAATCAAATACTGAGGTGTGACGGTCATTGTTCCCATATATTCCATCATTTCTGAAGTATGTGTCTCTTAGGGCCATAGGGGTCAGATGGGCTGAAGATATGGCAGATAATGAAGTAGATACAATTCTTTGAGGATGCAAGAACATGATCTTTCGTGTGTGTGGCTGATAATCGTCAACCATTCAGCTCAGAGAGCGGAATGAGCAAGTCAAACAAGGTAATATATAGAACACAGTTTTTTATGTATTTTCTACCTTACAAGGGTGTGGTGCAACGTCTTGATAAACATGATAGACAGATGATATAAATAAATGTTCCATGCAAGCATTCAGGTTGCCTGTCAGACACGCCTTATCACGTTTAATTATTAACCTCTTTCAGGAAATATAACATTATATCAGAAAACATAGTCTAAGGTCTGGCAATTTGTCACTTCAGTGTCCCCCTGGAACCACTATACATTTTACTTTTGAGGTAGACACGACACCCAATTGACACTACATGATAGAATATCTGTACAACATATAGATATTCTCAGTAAGCTATAGGGAAACACAGTATGGTTATGGGATTCAGTGGAGTGATTAGGGATTGGGTGGCATGATAAGGAGTTTTGGATGGTAAACAGCCACGTGAGGGGATAGCCCTCTAGTGGCTAATCAGGGAAAGTGGGGGACGGTTTCATGTTTTCAGCAACTTAATCGAGAAATCAGCGGTCAATGACCTTAGGTTGCGCGGCTGCTGAAGAGGTTAGGCAAGATAAAGGCGGGGAATGGGTGCTGTTTCATCACACCAGATGTGGACGAGGCGAATGCAGGCAACTACAAACACTGGACACTCTAGTAAATCAATCCCCACCATATTATACTTTATGGTTAAAATTTATTTTCTGCCTTACAAGAGTGTGGTGCAAAGTCTTCAGCTTTTATTCTGTCTGTTGGGGCTGATTTGGGAAAAAAGGTTTTCTTAACATTTTGTACCATAACATACTGTAACACACTGTACACTTCTGCAAAGTGTGTTTTCTGCCTAAGAGGGATGTTGTGAAATATCTTCTGGGGTTATTTCCTCTACGGTGGTAGTTTCTCCAGGAAAAGGGGGTGATATATGTAACAAGGACACTTAAAAACCGAATGTAATACCACATAGTAGTATGACAAAATCTTTAATGACAAATTCAAGACAAAATAACTGTTGAAACAAAATAACATGAATAGCGTAAATACATAGTTTGCAACACACCTCTTACAAATACTGTAAGCAGCCTGACAATAACCGTACAGAACAATATAATTACACCAGAGGCACAAAAAGGTTAGGTTTCCATGCCACATTTATACCAATACACATAAGAGCATACAATTCAATTCACCATCCAGCAGACATTCATCATGAGAGATACGTTAAGACTGTTAGGTTGGTAAATATACCAAGGACCAGTGCAATGACTTCTTTGTGTTCTTTTTTTATTGAGTGTGGAGCAGTGTACCTAGAGTATGTTTCTTAGTGTTAGCTATACAAATAGTAAATAGCCTATCAAAGCAACCACACTTAAATGGCTTGACTTAACCAAGACATAACTCATTTATTAGTATTTATAAGTAATTATATTGATAAGTCTTGGTCACAGAGCAGTATTGCCTTTTATCAGATCGTCATTTTGAGAATGCAGGAAGAAAATCTGGTACACAGTAAACATTAATTCCCATAGATTAGATATAACAGAAAGGACAAAACGTCAGTCACTTTTTTCAGTGCTACAACTCAAAAGCAACTACTGGAGTTTGTTGAACTTGAGGTAGTTACTAAAGAACTTTGACACTCAATTCTTAATAACTAATTTAATTTAAATAATTGAATTTTGCAGACTGACATTGTGCATACACAACTATCAATTGAATACTTGAAGGACTGTTTTCAGATTTCGACTTAAGTTTTTGATAAGCTAATGCTGCTAGACTCTAAATTATATATTCCTTCTCCAGTCAACAAAATTCACAGTGATAAAGAGCCAACATAAATTAATCATATCGGTCCAAACAGCACAATTATTTAATTATTTAAAGGACATCAAATTTTTCTATGGCTTTTTCTTATTGAAATATTAAGTAATATATACAGGAAACATCTGAACATGAAACATGTTAAATAAGATCAATGGTTCATCTTGCATAAAAACAGAAATTTGGTCCATTTTGACACAGTGTCAAAGGTAAACGAAGAACACCAAAATCTGAAAGTCCAAAAAATTCTGTAGCATGACAGCATATTGGCTTTTGTCGGTCACTGCTCGACCATAGATTAAGATTTCCAACATTATTTGTGTCAAACAGCACACACTTTAAGATTGTATGCTGCTACTGACTGCACCGCCAACTTTTCAAATGCATGAAAAACTTACATTTTCATGATCCAGTTAGAATGGCTGGACAAATTAATCATACCCACACAAATTATAGATTTTTTTCTGAAAACATAATCAATCTTTTGTTATCAAGGAATTGAAGGAAAATACATAGTGGGCTAAAGGAACATATTATTGCTGATGGCTAAGTTTCCATTTTATTTTTTAAAAGTTTCATATTAGTAGGTGCTGAGCTTAAATTCAGAGATTGTTTAAACACTTACACAAAGGTACATATCTTTTTTTTATAACGTTGTCATGCATTTTAATAACATTTTTTAGAGTAGCGCCACTTTTGTAATATAAAAAAAAGTCTTGCAAACGATCTCATAAATCGAAGCTGATTGATAATGGTCTAAGCTATATTGGATAATATAGAAGTTATGGCCGTAAATCTGAGAAAATACAGCACATGGTAATTCATTAAGTATGAACACAGCGTTTTGGACAATACACAATAAAAGACCTGTGGTGAATACAGCTCCTTTGTTCTGTGCATATTTATGTTTACACAGATAAAGATGATGCACATCATGCTCAAGTCAGTTGTCTAATCTCCTAAGTGGAAAAGTGCCTTGAAAGCAAAATAAGCAAAGGACATAATTTATGGTTTTAAGATGGGCAAACATGTACTTGTATGAATGGTTCTTAATCTGTAGCACTACAGATAAAACGGGTGAAAAATGGCTTCCAGCACTTCAAGGTATTACATATTTTGTACAAGTTGGCTTTCACCTTTCAATTTATAGCAAAGAGTAATAATCATACAAATTACTTGAAAAGGTTTGAAAAATAGTCAATAGTGCTATTAAAAAGTAATTTGAAAAGTATTTAGAGATTGCAGGGGAAGATTTGTCTGCAATGGAAGACTAGTACTATTTGAGTTACAAGCTCATAGGTAAATCTTGACCCATCATTTTTGTAATAAAAAAAACTTTGGTAATGTTAGGCCAAGGTTATTTTTAAGCAACAACAATGGTAAGCTTATATCTGTTATTAACATTTCAGAGAAATGAGGCTGGCAAGATGTGTTATGTCATAGGCTACAATACAAATTAATAATTCGGAAAAATAATGTTATATTGCATTTAGAAATCCAGAAACAAACATAACTAAATAATGTGGAAATCAAAGATTTTTCTGAAAATGTGTCCATGTTGAAATGTTTAAAGAGAGATTTAGATGATAAACCTTTTCGTGAACGAGCAAATAACTCAACTACACCAAACACAACACGGAATACACTATATATAACGCTGTTTCTGTTGTATAGGGACCCTTCCCACCTGCCCTGTGACTGAGTTGGCTTTATTGCAGCTCTGAGAAGGCCAATGGCTGACAGTAAGAGACGGACTGGAGAGTGGAAGGTGTTAGTCAGAGAATAGGCTAGCGAAGGACTGTCGAAGGCTGCGAATGGTCTCGGCCTTCGCTTCATCGTCTGTGGGGTTCCCTCGCACTGTCTCTGTAACGCTGAAGCTGTTGGTGAGCGACTGGGATTTACTGCAAAAGACAATAAAACCATTTTGGGAGGTTTGGCATAACAGCATGTGTTTTAGGAGAGCGAGAGTAACGCATTCAATACATAAATAGTTAGGTGTTTACAGCTCTAAAACATGGTATGTAACATTGGGGATTTACCATTTGATTTATCTAGTAGAAACAATATAAAAGCATAAAATTGTTAAATACTGTTATGCCTGTTGCTGTGCTACACACTAGACAGGAAGGACCAAGCAACTAGTAAGGGTTTTGAAAGAAATACTGTTGCTGGGGCTCAGCTTTCCAGAAAACATTGATCACTTTACAGTGTTTGTAGGGGCTTTAAGTTACACAGAATATTTTACTGTAGGAAAGAAAAACGATTATTCAACCTCACAATGCCTCTACATGGCTGCAAGATGAGGTATGGCTGATGAGGTCTCATACCAGAAGTTCAAAATTAGTCATTGGCTATGCGCTACCTTAGTGAACAAATGTATTAGATTCGAACATGGTGTTTCAGAAACAGCCTACTGACAACATTAGTAATAGCGTAAGCTTAAATCCATAAATGATTTAGTACAATATATCTACGATATCCACAACATTTTTGGTACTTTACATGCAACTAACCAATCCTTTTATATCCAGGTCAGACCAGCTGATGAGGGATATGTCCTGTGTTGACTTACTTTAGCTGAGGGGGCTGTTTCTGAGAACCAGGGCCTGTGGTGGCAGGGATGGGACCAGGCTGGAAGGCCTGGCTAGGAGAGGTGTTAGCGGAGCGGGCTCTCTGAGGGGAGCCATGGGCCGACTGTGAGGGAGAAGCTGAGACAGAACGCTGACCGGCTGCAAAGTAAAAAAAAAACAAAAGGGCCAGAACTTGGTCAGTGCACATTCTGCCAAACTATGAAGTATTTATGCAAAAGAGACAATGAAATGATGGACAGTGAAAGGCAGAGGTGGGTTAATCTACCTTGGGCCCGTCTTGGCTGGGTTGTCTGAGGACGTGCATACAACAGATAAACATAAATCAATGAACAGCTATGGCTTCTGTTATGCCCTAAACCTCATTAATACACTATAGAGCAAATGGTAAAAGATCTGTGCCCACCAAATGCTTTTGGAAAAGCCATTATGAGCTGGAATGGGTGGACATTTCCTCGTGTGTTGGAGTACCTTGACTGAAGAGGGCTGTGGTGTGGTAATGCCCAGTAGGATGCTGGCCATCTTGTTGATCACCAGCTCTGTGATCAGTTGCCTGTCCTCCTCCACATGCTCACCAATCAACGGCAGGGAACTGTCCATTACCTAGTGACAGACAGTGGAAGAACACCAATCAGCTCAATATAACGTACAGTGGGGTCACACGTTTCATAAAAAAAGAAATAGAATCAATAAGCTGTCGTGTACACCATCATGGTTACCTATTCCTTCACGTTCAATTTGGACTACACTGCTTTGCCACTAGATGGCAATGTTCTGTTATCTGAAATCTGTGAGGAACTGTAGGCAACTTTATTGTATTAACGTATTAGCAATGCATTTCTTCTGATAGCATATTGTAATGTCTATTGGAGAATGAAAACTTTAGGGTTCAGATCAGTTCTCTTGAAGTCTCAACATTTAACACTCATTTTGTCTGCCACCGGGTACGATCTCCCGCAAAACTGTGACGAATTGCTTTATGGCACAAGGAGGTGCATCACTAAATCAGGAAAATATTATCATACTTGGAGTACAGTCGTTGATCATGCTAGCGATATGCAGTGACCGCGAGCATCCTGCATGTCTTCTTCGCGACAGTTAGGGAAAATAATCACACCAAGCAAACGATAGGGGTCGCCAAAATCACTCCTACAGATGAACTGCCTCTAGTAACTTTAAATCTTTTTAATACCCTTTATTTTATTATTTAAATAATAAATAAATGTCAGATATTCTTACAGAATAGTAAGTTATGTTACTTGCTTCACTTAGGCCTAATCTTATTGATTTAAAACAACTTCTTATTGACCTAATGCAATGTACTGAGAGATACATACACTATATACAAACAAACATCTACACAATGCAAGAAAAATAACAGGAAAATGCATAGACTTTGGGTTATGAATGAATCAATAAATCAATGACTTGCCACTAGTGGCCAATCCTAAAGCAGAACACAAAACAAAAAGGCACTGTTGCTCCAAAAGGTGCTCATTCTCAGATGTTGCTACTTAAATAGGTGCTCACTCTCAGATGTTGCTACTTAAATAGGTGCTCACTCTCAGATGTTGCTGCTTAAATAGGTGCTCACTCTCAGATGTCAGACAACTTTACAGGTCCAAGGACGCCATCTGTGATTACAGTATTCACCTCTATTATACTCTATTTAATTACCCATAATTAAAGACCAAATAATTGATGGATGAAAGTATTAATTTTAGAAAACATTGGAATCTTTAGTAAACTAAATTATTATAATCAGTATTACAGATTCCCAGCCCTTGGGAGCACATATCACCTATCCCTCTGCCCACATGAACTACATAAACATCCCCATCACTTCAACTCACACATGCATTCAAGTGCTTTTGAAACACCACAAATCAGGAGGTACTCCAAAAGAAGGACCCGTTCTCTCTGGAGAGGGGCTGTGCCACGTCAAATGGGAACCCGGAACGAATTTAGTACTGAGGGCAGTACATCGTGGATTGCTGGCAGCTTCTCCCGGGATGCCATTCCCCTGAGTACTTTGACGGAGCTGCATGCACCCAGGCCACAGGCTGTAAACACCGGGCCAAGCTGTCATGCATGTTCTCATCTGTACAGGGTACACAGTCACAGGTCCGTGGCAGCAGCAGCAGTAGCAGCATCCCCTGGGGAGAGGCACATGGAAAGGCTTGGCCAGAGTGGCCGCTGGGGTGTGGCTGATTGTGGTGATGTGGTCCATTAGTAAGTCATGACCACCGAGTCCCAGAGAACAGGATGGCGGACAGCTGTTTTAAGGCCCCACTTTAAACAGTGTGTGGTGGCAACCAGAGCCTTGGTCCACCCAACTGATTTATTAGGATATATGGAGTCATCGAGCAGACGACGGGGGCTTGCTGGCTCTTCAGGCGCTAGAACACAGAGGTGTTGTTTCTCTTTTTATTTGGCTGCACTATGTTCTTTCTGTGCTGTTCCGTACACTGTACGCCCCATGGGAAAGTTCAGGGAGCAGAAACTTTAATGTGCTTAGAATGATGGTTTGCACTCTGTACTGGGATGGGCAAAAGGAAACTCTTAGACAATGTTGGCCTCAGGGTCTAGCTATTGGTTTTCCTCTGCCAAAGCCTTCAGTGACAGCAGTGAGAGTACTGACGTTTTTACAATAACAAATTTAACTTTGACGTTTTATGTATATACTATACATTGTTGAAATACTTTATGTCTAAAAGCATTTGCCCCTGTAATTTCAAAGAAAATGTATGATGTATGCTGCTTTGTTCAGGATCTGAACAGTCCTAATAAAGACTAATATGTAGGTGTTTGCATCTAAACCATCCATCTCTAAGTCAACATGACATGTTTCCTTCCGTATTATATACCCTTAGCAATCACATAATATAAATTTTACACGTCCCACTCACCAACATAAAGCTATGGTGTGTATGTGTGTGTGTGTGTGCTTGTGTGTTTGTTTGTCGTAATACACGAACAAGTGAATCTATCTGAATTAAAATGTAAACAGCACATTCGTTTTTATTAGGGGCAGGTGTCATGTGTAACGTCTCGTTTGGAAAATAAACAGGTTCCCACTGCAGAGAACATGCAACGCTGCAATGTCCCCGTCGCCGATAATTAAATTCCACCCGGTGAAGGGGTTTGTGAGAGAGAAGGAAAGCTCCTTGTCACGAAACATAGCTCTCTGACTGGGTCATCAGGGGTTGTCAGTCTGTCGGTCTAACCGACTGCCTCCCGCCCACTGAATGGCAGAACAGCTAAGCTCTGTGTCACTGAGTCTCAGGAGAGGCTGTGGAGATTTCCTGAGATATCTGCACTCTGAGAGTGAGCCGGTCTCTCCCCAATGAATGGTGACCTCCACCCAGGCCGACACACACACACACACACACACACACACACACACACACACACACACGCACACACACTGTAGTGTCGTCAGTCTCTCAGGCTAAATATGGACATCTCAGAGGTTTAAAAATGTCCCTTCTGAGTCAGAGGAAAAACAATAGAAGGGCCTTCCTCTTCACAATGTTATTTTGTTTATGTACAGAGGGAAACCCATTCTGTAAAATACAATTCCAAACCAAGTTGCTATGGGGAGGGACATCTTTCTCGTTACTCAAGGCACAGCTACCTCAGGTCTTAACTTTTAAACATTTTCCCCGACTCTTCCCATTCTACTCCCCCGTCACCTCTCCAGTCATCTGCTACAGTGGTAAAAGAAAAACAGAAGCGTGTGCTACTGACAGTGAAAGCTACTTGGGTACTGCTAGCCCTCCGCCAGGTCAGGCCAGGATCACATCCTTTATCTCTACGTCCTCTGTTGTGTCTGTGCGTCTATATCAGCTGTCCCATTCCCATGGTCACACAGTGGAAACGTAGTGGTATGATCGTGCACATTTACCTGAGCACCAATACCACTGTGCATTTGAACAGTCACAATTTCTAAGCAGGGAACATGACCTTTAGGTGTTCTTGTGTGTGTGTCTGTGTGTGTGTGTGTGTGTGTGTGTGTGTATCTCAGTATTCCCATAACGTCAGGTTGGGGTAACGCACTAATCTCTGGTGTTTATGTCTACAGTCAATGTGTGTGTGTGTGTGTGTGTGTGCGCGCGCGAGTGTGCAAACTACATCTGCACATGCATGTACCTGTGAGATTACAGGCCTTGTCTGGAGACGATATGAGCTCAGTGCATCAACAGGAAGGGGCTGTTTAGACTGTGTGTGTATCTGCTCCACTGTAACAGATGTGTCCTAGAGCAACAAGTGTTTATTGCACTGCATGGCTGCCAGAAATGAACCCAAATGACCCCTTATATGCCATGATTGTAGTGCGATAGGGATAAATATGGTCCAGGGTAAGGAGATAGTTCATGGTCTTTGGGTGGCTCACTCCTAAATCCACTTATTTTGTTGGGATTTAAGAATCACAGATCTAGTTTAATTGTGGTAAAAATGGTCAACTTCCTTCATTTTCCATATGGTATTTTTATATTAGAGTACATGGACAGTTAATGTATTAATATTGGACCCACACACATACCACCTAGGGTACTATAATTATTAATCAGTTACGCAAGCATTGCATTCTTTTCTATTGACCTGTGCTTCCTTAATCTGAACGCTTTAATGGAGGGACTGAGTTACATGAGCTCTTCTTTCCACACACACACACACACACACACACACACACACACACACACACACACACACAGACACAGACACACACACACACACACACACACACACACACACACACACACACACACACACACACACACACACACACACACACACGCACACACAGAGCCAGCCAACCAACTATGGCTTTGTTTCAGTCATGGCTGTGTTTGATTTATGGTGTTATGGCTTTCATTCCAAAAGTACTTTAGTTGAATCAGAACATTTTAAACATTACATTAAAATAATTGAATATTGATTGAAGATAAGACAATAAGCATTTTAATAAATAACAATACAATACATGTGCTATACATGGTATTTCAGATGGTGCCTGTGAACATCTTTGTTAGTTAATGTGTACTGTATACATATTTCCTTATGTTTTTGCCCCTGAACGAAGAACAACTGCTTCATGATTAACTATAAACTGAGGAGCAAAATTAACTAACCTCAATGATATAGTCATTGCCATCTTTTCCGTGGACAGCCTTCACGGCACAGATGTCAAGGCCCCCAAACATTTCAGCGCAGGAGTCAACCCAAAGCCGGTATCTGGAACACAGTGACATCCATAACAGATAAGACAGTATCAATGACAGCAACAGACTGCCTAGGTTATTTTGTAAATGACAGCACAATTATACACTGTTCAAAAGCATTGAAATAGAAAATAGAAATAGAGGGGAAAAAACAATAAGGTTGATAACCAGTGTTACCTGTCAGTCATAGCAATCTGCTCCAACATGGCAGAGCCTGTGTTGGCCTTCCAGTTGCCTGAGATGGATGTCCTCCTGAAGATTCAAAGGCAACATTTAGGAAACTAATAAAGCCTCCACCTAGTCTCCCTGGGCTAGACTGGAAAGCTATAGTTAATAACAATGAAGTCACTTTTTGGGAAGATTGCATCACTCAGCTATCCATTGACGATGTGTGTGATTCACTCCTTAATTATGTTTTTGTTGCATTCAGTTAGAGATGTGCATTCATGGTTGAAGCCAGAGAAATGTGTTGAGATAAGGGTAGGGCACCACACCCCTCTGAATCAAGTCAATTGTTAAGGAAGAGCAACATGTGAGCTAAAATGCCGTTGACTCACAACCTCATTATCTCTATATGCTCAGTTGCACACGTTCTATTGTTTCAAGAGATGTTGTTAAATGTCTGAAGAGAATCGCTGCCCTTTACACTATTGACCCCGTTCAAAATAACCAGCTATAGTCTAGATAGGTTTCAAACTCCGGGCAGCCATGTCAAAGATATGACTCTCCAGTAACTAGTACAATGGCCTGACTGGTGCCCACTGCTCTGTCAGCTGGAACTGCCTCTGGGTACCACCCCGGAGCTATGGAGCCATGGGGAACCGTGACGGCTTCCCTGGGTTGCTCAGGCTAAAGGAGGACGTTCAGTGGTGGGGATGAAACCCTGTTGGTATTCAGGGAGAAAGGCGTGCACTCGGCACACGTTCCCACACTGGCATAGTATGCAAACTTAACTATTCAAAGGCGTCAATCTGTGCGTCAACATCCTTGTTTCTACCTCCCTCCCTTCCTCTCTCCCTCGTAACACATCTCTTTTCATGTCTCCATATACATACAGTTTACCCTGAAATGTCAGGCGTGAAAACACAGCGCATCTTACATGTAGGCCTTGTAGTTACTGCCAATCTTCTGGATGCGGATGTCGTACTTGGACTGGACAAAGGGCTCCGAGGTGGCATAGGTCCCGGCCAGAGCCACCACACTGGTGATGTCCTGGAAGTCCTGCTGGCTCTCCACTTTGATCTGGCAGGAAGAACTAGAACTCGTTAGGGCTAATTACAAAGCATTCTATTAACACTGCCGACGGTATGCTTCCCTCAGGAATTTCACACTATAACGTAGACAGGATAATGACAGGCTCCTAAACGGAAACTTTGCAGGATTTGCTTTGAACTCTACACTAATCACATCCATTAGAATTAGCAGGTAACGCGATTATAGCTACTCAGTGGTAGACCAAATCTGGAAGGAAATGACATAATGACAAACTATTGAAATAAAAAGCAACTTAGACTACTGCTGCTTACAGGCAATTTTTCCATTAGGTAATGAATACAGTCTACATGATTGAAATTACCAAATTACACTCTATATGGCCATATTAATATGTGTAGCTAACATAGAATATAATATGTGTTCTTTTAGGCAATGGGAAATGGAGCAGTTTGGTTGACATACTCATTAATCAACTGCCTTTAATGTATGGCCCTCTGTCAGTGCCCAATGTTTAAGATCCAACATGATAGTAACCAGAACTCTCTGTTAACTCAGAACCATCAGTCTTCCTGTTATCATTTAAGATGTGCTTCATTCACTGAGACACTGTGGGAAATAGGGAAGTTCGGTTCCAGACAAAGAAGGACCCATGTTAAATGTTCTTTCTCTCAGAACGTAAAGGGAGAACAAACCGAAAGAGACGTGAGAGAGAGAGAGAGAGAGGGGGGGGGGGGGGGGGGTCAGCAGGCGGTGTTTTGCCCTTTTTTGGTTTAGACTTCTGATTCCAAATATTTATGAGACTTGTGTAGATTTGTTTCCCTTACACAGGGCTATTTTTAAAGGTAGAACTATAGTACAGTAGGTAAACTGGGGGAAATCGTTTTTTTCTTTCGGAACACTGGCGGAAAGTTTTATTAAGTGAGCTTGGCTTCAAAGTTTACACTGGGGTTCCAAATGTAGAGTCCAATGGCTGTAAGTAGAGCCAGTAGATGGGGAAGAGTCAAACCATGCTGTAAATAAGTGATGCTGTCCAGACAATAACGCAAACCATTTAAATAAACTGAACAAACCATAACATCGTAACACAACCATAAAGTGTCGGCTCAGAGCTTGGCTAAGAAAAACACAGGTTTATCTGACTGATAGTTTTACAATCTTTCGAAACGTGACCTAAGTGTGTTTATTGTATACAGGACATGATACAGCAAGTCCTGGTCGTATGATTTTATATTCAGAATTTAATCATTTAGATCGTTTACAAAAAACATTAAGGCATACAGATTAATCAGCAGAGATTAATTGCGGAAGTGTACCCGCTTGTAACAAATGGTAACTAGCAACACTTGATTCAGTCACGACAAGAGTGACTCCATGCTCAATTTTAAGTAGCGAAATGCTATTCAAAGCAGACCGTAAAGGCAAACAAAACAGGAATGTCCTACATTCATAGCCCCTTTCCCCCAGCCTGTGAAGTGCTTCTATGAGGTCAGCGAGGTTAAGTGAGATCCTCCTCCACAATGGCCTGTGCTGAGTGTTCCAGAGGCCGAGCAGGAACTCTGGAGCACTTCTGGCTCCTGTACAGGAAACCCAAACCCTTATAAGGAGAGGGGATTATAGTATGGAGGAGTGAATTCCCCCCGTGCTACTGCTGGGCCAAGGCAGAGTCTAAACCCGGATAGGCCAACGGCACACCTACTCCTAAGAGAGGTAATTCAATACTAATGTATCCTAAAAAAAAGTGTACGTAGCATTAAATTGTTATATTTCTGCTATTTAAGTTCTGGCTGCCCTGAGTGCAAATTCATGCTGAGGTTAAGTATGCTCTTTTAATTTGTGTGGAGAGGACGCCTTCCCAAGTGAGAGAACTATTCTGATCAACGTGCTGACTCCCCTGACACACTATATCTATTCCTCCCTGCTCTATTCGAACACGGAAAGTCCCATTAAAAAAAGCCCCATCGTATCCCAAGTCAGTCTGAGTGAGTGAGCTCAACAAGGCAGAGATCCAGCACTTGAAAGCTCTGGAGGCCTCACACCCATCTCCACCCCAGTCCGACTGAGTCTGTTTACAAAACGTCTGCCTGCCAGCCTGCTTGCCGTCATCCCTGGCAGGCTCTGAGATATATAGGGAGGAGATAAGAAAGGCCAAGCTCAACCCCCGTACAGTGTTTAATAGGCTGGCGTGGTCAAATAAACACATCAAGACTAGACATGTGGAGGGCAGAGAGATTAGCGTGTGATGTGATCAGACCTTATCATAGGGTGTTTTGGGTGTCATGTGTGTGAAAGAGAGAGAGAGAGAGAGAGAGAGTGTGTGAGAGAGAGAAAGAGATATTGAGATACACACAGTGAGTTCATGTGTGTGGTGTGTGCATGTGAATGCGTGCAAATGTGTCAAGGAGCTTACCTTGCCCATGCCAGCATAGGCATGGCCCATCTTGACGACCACAGGGAAGTCTGGTGTTGAGACCTGAATGTTGAAAAACCACAGACATATTGTTGAACAGAGGGGCCTTTAGTATCCCAAACTGAGCCTAAAAGCAGCTTGAAGGAAACCTTTCCTACCCCATATCTTTTATGCTAGAAGCAGCATGGTCCTTTGGAAACACCGTATTACACTTTAGGCTACTCAATTTAAGAGACATGAAGTACATGCTGAAGAATGTTGGTGTTATGACACAAAAGAGCAAGGTTTTGGGAAGCAAGAGTGGGTGACCACAGAGTACTCTAGGATAGACAACCCAGACCCACCACAGGCCTTTTATTCTTTCTAGCATATGTAATACAAGCAGATGGAAAACCAATAGATGATTTTAAACTTTCCTTTAAACAAACTCTAGCCACCAAGCAATCCCCTTGATATGACAGTGAACTTATTTAAAGTATCACTCAAACAGCCCTGAGAATGTCTTTAAGCTCTACATTTGTAAGCTGTTAGATATAGCGTACAGAGCCAAATATGGTATGCTGAACTAGATAACGATACTATGTACCAGCCGCTTGAATCAGATCCATCCCTCTTCTGTTAGACAGTGACTACATCCATCCAGCAAAAAAGCACACCGCACAAGATTATATGAATAAAGAATAGCAACTGAGTCAAACTGCAGGACCCCAATAACAAACGACACTGACAAGTCCATTACAGTAACTTGTGCATCGAGAAACAATATGCTCATCCTTTTTATGGATCAAAAGAGTGCTCTATAACACTGGCGTTAAAGAAAGTAGACAGTAATACGACGTGGTGCACCGTGGAGCTATTCTGTGCCACACAGCAGGAGACGAGAAGATAAACACCCTGGAGAGAGAGATGTTAAATCCAGCGGCACGCCGCCAGGGTACTGTATGCTCGGTTCAGACCCGCTAAAGGGACACTCACAACAAGGGTGATAAAGTGATAGCAGCTGTCTTAAAGTCGCCAAGACCGAGAAGAACCTCCTCAAAACGTAGCCAGTTTCCAAACTGATTCGTGTGCTGCACTTTTCATCGGACGTCAGCTAACCCACATGTTAGTGTGCACATTGTTGAGAGCTCTTGAAACCCAAGCTATAAGGGCAGGATAAAAGTGTTGTCTCGCCCATCAATGGTTTACATTCAATGGAATTTGGTCTGACCTTGAAGGGTGATCTACTATTTTAATCCGTGTTCAAACACTGAAAATGCAATTATCATTAGTCAATACAATTAATCGAAGGAGGCATTAACAAACTGCAAGAGATCTGAAGAGATACAACTTGTTGTTTTTTATCAGTATAAGTGGTTAAAAGTAAAACTATATAACTCAACAGAATACAATAAGCCTTTGTGGTGTGAAAGCCTAATGTGCACAAAGAACAAGTCTCAAATCCCCCGACCAGTTCTGACTCACTTAATGTTGAGTACATATGGGCCGGGCCAGGCAGTGGAGAGACGTCTGATTTGGCACGTAGCTGAGAAGCTTTACTTGTGGACACATCCTGGCCTATGACCAGTCAGGTGGTCCTGGGTTCCTGTTCCCTGGAGGATATATAAATGCGAGTGCTCGAGGTGGGAAGGTTTGTGGCCACCCTCTCTGTCTGGATATGCTTCCCTCAAGCATTCCGATCAGTGTGGCAATGACGGGACAAAGTGTGTGTTCCCACTCACTACGGGAATAAGAGACAGTATCCTGTGCCATCCCTGCAGCACTCAGCATCAGGAACAAATATATCCGAGCAAAGACACTAAAACGATGGAAACCTATGATGACTGTTTCAAGAATTCAGACATGTTCTCACCATTATTTATTTTATTTAGCCGTGACAATTTACGTGGTCACCTTTGGCAATATTTGGATGAACAGGAAACAATGCACGCACAGTATATGGATGTGGAGCAAATTTGGCAAAGAGAATTTAAAAACAGTGTTGTGTTATTACAGACTATGTATCTACTAGGGGTGCCACCGTTTTCGGTAATATCCAACCACAACGTAAATAGCAGTTAGTTTGGTTCAGGTGTGTGTGTGTGTGTGTGTGTGTAGGGGGGTTTCTATTTGGCGCGTCAATCTGCGAGACGATGAAAGTACAGTTGGTAGAACAATTTCAAACCACTGCCTTTCATCACATTTTCAGTACCTGTTCAGACAGACACAAATAAATGACCAAAATAAAGAGGGTTTTCATTGCAAAAACTTTTCAGCCCTATTGTTAGTGAATCTGTTTTTTTAGGCACATGGATAAAAAGTTTGTGTGCCATGTCAATGCGCCCCCATTCCATATGCACTTCAGCAACAAGTAATTCCTGAGCTTTATGAAGCGACATGTGGGCCGATTAAAAATGCGATTGGCAAAACATTATGTAGCTCTCACCACAAATTGTTGGACCTTAGGGCAACTGAAAGTTACCTGACAGTGACTGTACAGTGCACTATATTTTCAACTGGGTGATGAAAAGACAGCCCCACAAGTTCACACCTAGCTGATGTACTGTAGCATATCTTTCACATACGTCTTTGTTTGTTAAGTAAGTCACACTTTTTGTTTAGACAGATAATTGTTGGATTTAGTCTCATATTGGCATAAATCAACAAAATTCAAATAAGGGAAGATAAAGAGAGAACGTTTGAATGGGCAATGGTACTCCCTCCATACAAAATCTAGCGAAACCGTGACACAAAAACCGTAGGATTCTGGAACCATTGCTCTCCTAGTGTCTATACTGATGACTGGGTGGGGAATTGTTTTTCAGACACAAGTGAGACTATTTATTAGGGCCAGACTTTATTATAACAATGGTGATTGATATCCTTTATGAGTTTGTTGAACAAAAAATAAAGTTTCCATTCATAAAATATCCTTGCTGGCCATTAGAGCACATGAGTTTGCAAGCATGTATATTATGATTTAAACCTCAGCTGAAGTTTCATCACAGCTGCATGAGTACCACTAGCTCTTTTGTTTCCACCAGAAATGTCTCATGTGTTCTGTATGGTAAAGTCATTGAGAAAAACATGGAGGGAAAAAGCTAATTATATGGTGGGTGGTTTCAACAGTCTACGTTTGGTTTCATAACACAGTTACCCTCATTTACACTAAACGTGCCAGACTTCCATGTCTTTCACATCATGGACGTTCTTCAGGGAAGCCCATGCACCATAGCATGGAAGGCCCTTGGTCTATATACAGTACATGAGTATGAAAGTGGGACAAGATCATTCTGGAAGAATTGGCAGAGGTGAATCTTTCCCATCCCTTAACCTCAAAACACCTTCATGCGACATTCCTAGCCCCAACAGTTTCCACTACCCCTTCCTCCAAATGACGCTGCATTTGGTTGTGCTTCATTTTCCAAGTAGAAAGGGTGTAACATTACGCATCAGCAGTTACCTGTGACATTGTTCAAATGTTAGGAAATTTTCCACCAAATGATTACAAAGATGAGCTAATCAGTAAATGGGCTGCAGGGTTAATGACCTCATATCTATGACCAATAGAGTTGAATTCTATAAAAAAAAAACTTAATCAACTCTATTATTATTTCAAGGTATAACTTTTGACCACCGTATTTACTTCAGTACCTAAAGCGTGCAATGAGCAACTAGTCAAAAACAAAAACTGTACATTAGTTCCCAAAAAGTATGAGTCTGGTTAGTGACAGATCATAGTAAGTGTTGATCGGGTATTGTGCAGCACAACAATGTGACACTGCTGTGTTTAATAAAAATTGGGTCAAGCGAAATAATAACAAACAGGCAATAGAGATACTGTGAGAGGCTCTGAGCGGAGAGGGTAAGGGCAAGTCACTCTTCAGGGGCACATCAATTATCCAACGCAACATATGTTTCATCCATCCTGCGTTTATTATCCTTTCATTTTTATTATAGACGTTCAAAACTGCCACTTCAAGGAGTGGACAGGAGCCACGATGGCTTGCACAGATGATGACAGCGTGGGGTACCGGGAACCAGGGAGCTTTTCAAAGTGATTGACTTGCACTACTTAAGAGAACTTGTACACAACAAATTAAGAAAGGCTTGAGAGATGAGCGAAGTTCACCAAACTTTTCAAGTATTGAGACCAACAGCACACAACTGGTATTCAAGGATGTTCTGTCTCTTAGATAGGTACATTGAAAGGCAATGATAAAAAACAAATAATTGATGAGTAGCCTTTATATCGCCATATACTTCTTTCTTCCTGTTTTCAAAGCAAATATGTGAAGGGCCCTACATTCTGTCAGATCAGATTGAAATGCTGTTTTTGGCCTTACTCTTAATGAACAACCCACTACTCAGCTTCACCTCTCTTTACACGTGTAATGATTCAAATCAGTGCACCAACAAAACACCACCAGATGGTTAAATAACTTCTTTTGAAATAAAAAAACATTGCGCCGTAAACAGTGCAAACATGGTAGTAAAGGTAACACCAACTTGACACATAGTTTCCGTAAGTGACATCAGACACACATGTCTGAGTGTTTTTGGTAAACGCTGTGCAACCAGCTATTCAAACTAGGGATCAGATGCTAACTGTGTTACATAGTAGCCCTTAGTAACAACACT
Organism: Galaxias olidus; assembly: GCA_026901105.3. Taxonomy (NCBI): domain Eukaryota; kingdom Metazoa; phylum Chordata; class Actinopteri; order Galaxiiformes; family Galaxiidae; genus Galaxias; species Galaxias olidus. The sequence goes on from JAPMUY010009872.1 coordinate 376,487, forward strand.
GTAATGGGGCATGATAATTATTGTCATGGACTTTAGGGCTGTCTGGTTTCCATTATGATCTACCCCAGTGTATTTCAAGGGGGAACAAGCTGTCTGGAAAACCGGGCTTAAGGCTCAGCAATGGAAGTTTCCAGGGTGGACGTTTCCTGAGAACATAGACTTAGTGATGGAGATGTGTTTAATAGCGTTTTAAAAACTAAACCACCTGCAAATTAAAATCATTTCTTAATACATTTACTCAATTTAGAAAGAAGAAATAAAGATATATCGCCCTATTATAGCATTATATATAATCAGTGGTGATTTCTGAATCTTTATAAATGCCAACCTGCAGCAGTGTGATGATACAGATGGTTTCTTCATTATAATGAATTACTATTGAATTGACATCAGTAATTTAACTTGCAGGTTATCTCTAAATAAAAATCCAAGAACAATAGACTTGAAGCCATCTCATGCCTACACCGTGTGGTTGTGCTACATAGTAAACTGGACCAGGCATATTATATAAAATCAATTCACTAACCTACATTTCAGCTGGCTGTCAAACAATCGGTGCAGCCTATCAGATAGCCCTGCCTTAAAAAAATCTATACTTTGGCACATTTCTTGCTGTTAAAGAGAAAAAAAGATGCCATATTCCCATTCTCCAAGAGTTCATGTATGGGAACAATGGGGTAGGCAGACAACAATCAATAGTTAGGTATCCCCTCCTAGCAAAATCCCACAATAGCTAGATTAAGAGGCCGCTATGGGATGTTCGTAACATTATTTGAAAAACAAAAGAAAAACCAACAAACAACTATGTTTTCCATGTAAAAATGTTAACAATACGACTAGGTCTTCACTTCTAAATTCTCTGTAAGTGGCTATGACATGCTGCGTTTGTGGTTAAAAGCGTATGAAAGATTTTTTTTTATTTCAGAGGCAATAAACTTAAATTGCAAGTTGTTTGTCTTTGCAGACCTTTATTGGGATTTCATTCTATCAATATGCTAATGAGAGAGAAGAACAAATAAAACATTCAAAAGTCAATTTGTCATCCAAAATATGGAGCAGATGGCCATGTCTGTTTTTGTCCACACAGTTTACACAGGAATGAGGGTGCACTGTGTGGAACAGCTTGCACTTGGTACAATCAGAAGGGTGTACTTGACAAGATTATTGTCAACGCTAAGGGAAAGAAAGTATAGATCATACATTAGAGGGTATCATGGGGATTGCCTTAATCAATCACAGAAAATGCATGTCACATGCAAAAAAACAAGAGACAAATAAACAGTCGGCACCTTTTTTGGCAGCAGAGAAAAGGGAAACTTTTCCAGACTGCATGCCGTGGTGCAGCCACAATGTCAGCACTGCCACTGTTTTCAATTAAGTCGTAGTGTGTAAGGAGAGGGGCTGGATTAGAGGAGGGAAAAGGAACATCAAGGGAAAAATGTTTTGGAACAGCTGGATGCGGCAGTGGCACGCCCCAGCTCTATTTATACCGGCAAAATAGAGTGAGCAGCTCTCTGTGCCGTACAGCTGGGCAGATGTCCGCCACCCGTTTGATGTCTAACTCAGACAAATGCTGGCGGGTATCCATGGGCAGCTCTGGGCCGCACCCTCACCTGGAGAAAGACTGCATAGCAGAGCAGAGGAAACACTGTCTGGCTCTCCAGAAAAGCTGAAGAAAGGAACACCTGACCTTGTTTTATCTTAAGCTGGATAGGGAATTGTGTCTGCAGGAGAGCAAGACTAGAAACCATGTTCTGTAAAATTGCTACATTCCAAACGTTGCATTAAGTGTGTCAATGAACACAAGGGATTATGGGCCATTCTAATAGGTCAACCATTGAATCAGTATGTACTATACAAAGGTACAAGAGCTCAAGCATGTTGCTGTAGCATTGAAAATTCTCTGTACATTACAAGCAACAAAGTATAGTTTCTGGTACCAATTTTAGTCACTTTCTGTTTGTATAAATACTATGCATTGTGACTGTGAGACAAAACTGTAAAAGTATTCTACAGAAAGCTTTACATTTAATTTTTTTTTTACCATGATCATAGAAGAAATCCCCGTCACAACCAAATTAACTCCCACTTGATTTGTCTAAACCACACTATAAATTATGGCAACCAGAATAAAATAAAAAAAACACTACTATCTTTCCATACTGTGACTAAATGTTGGTGTTCAATCTAATGTCAAGATGAAGTGGGATCCCGGCAGTAAAAATTACACCCAGTGATACACAGCCAACCATAACGGTGATACATAGCCAACCATAACGGAATGTCTGGTAAACCACGGTCAACTATTAAGGTCAGCCAGGCCAACACCTTAAGGCGCATAGCTATATTTGGAAAGGAGCAAAGAGTGAAAAAAATACACATAATGGAACATATTGACAATATGTTTGTTAAAGGGGCATAAGCATTTTAGAAAATGTGTACAGTTTACTGTACCTATGTGTCAGGGTAGCCCAGCAACATTTTTCCAGATTCATGAAAAACATAAATGGATATTGACATCATAGTGTACTTCATCTAAAGTTATACTCAGAGAGGAAAAAAACACAAAAAGGGAATATTCTTGTGACATAATTTTTATATTTAGCTGATGTGTGACGTGCTCATCCAGTGGACCCGGTGCCCACCTCCTCTCACCCCCATATGAATCACTGACCACTCCGACATCCCTTACAGATTAGCTAGTCCCCTCCTCCTACACCTTCCCTTCCGACTGTTTTCTGTTCTCGGAAGCGCTGCTGGGTTACAGTTAACCAAAAGACCACAGTGAAACCTCCAGAGGAACCCTTCCAAGGATAGTAAAAATGCACAGTGCATTCCTGTATTAAAATGTAGTTAAAATAGAATAAAAAGTGGATCAGCAAGTTAGGGCCGTTTACAATATAGCTATGTTCCGTAAAAAATTAGCCAATTTCTTTTACAGCGTACGCAAATAAAATCGTTGTCGTTAAAAATATTGTTTCAGTTTAATTGCAAATTAAAGACATTCTACAAAAGTTGTATGATTAAAACCAACAATGGTTATTTTTGCATGTGCTTGGGATCTTTAGCATCAGTCATTCCCTCAGCCTCATGGAATTCTACAAACCCATTTCCATACCGTCAAGGCCCATGCTTGCGACTTGCTTGGCATGGTGTCTTGTTGTCTCATAGTGTAATGGAACATAGTCATTTTGTGGGATTTTCTGACCATACACCAAGTATGTATAGCACATTAGAGTGGAGTTCCAAAAGCTACAACTGCATAGAAAGTTAATTGCAGTCCATCATATTTCGTTGCTTGGACAATCCTATTGTGAGATAGATCATTGGTCTGGCCCATGTGTTGTTTTTTTTACCCAGGAGCCTTGGCTGAATTTACACTAGGCAGTTACAGTGATCCAGCTCTGCAGTTGCTCTATCAGCAGGTACAGGTACTGCCAGGCACAGAGGAGGTGTCTATGACTTGATCTAAACGTAGCACAGTATAGGGCTTAAATGAGAGCTGCAGATTTATGGACTAATGATAAATGCAGAGATTACACTCATGATAACATATTGTGTTCAAAAGAGAGGAAAAAGGTTTCTAAACATTACCTATCAAACTGTACCAATAGCCTTCAGATACCATTTTCTGTTTCTATTTCGGTACATCTTACAACAGTAAGATTAATACTAGACAGGGATAGTAAATTCTTTTGAAAGCGTTTATAACATAGGGCCAACTGAATAATGACAGTGTCAGATCTTGTTAGTAAAGGCCCTCTCAATGGGGCAGTTGTTTGGTCTGCATTGCCAGACATGCAGGGTGTGGACTTCTAAATTAAATAGACTCTCACTTACCCTCGATTGGTCTCACAGGCGTGTTTGACACGCACAGCTTATGCCTACAGGCCAGTGTATGAACGAGTGACTTCGAATGGCAAAGTCTTTGGTTAAAGAGTTGGTCAACGTAAATAGTATGTTGTCATGATGTACAGAAGGCTGATGTTTCACATTCATGTCCGAAGAGGGTATACAGTATTATTTTTTCTATATAGTAAATTCAGAAAAAATACTCCACAATTAAAGTACTGTGTCAACATTTGAGGATGGGACACTTCTTTTTATAATTTCACCTAGTCTAATATACTATTATAGGGGTTGGGCTGCCAAATGTTGTAAACATGCATTACCCACGTAATAATGTACTAATGTTTTTCAAAGTTAAGAAAAAAGCAGTGATTGGAAGAGACCACTGTGTGTCCTACTTAAGTACTATGGCATATGTACGGGAGGGCCAACAGCTAGAACCGAGTGAGTCACATTTAGGCAAGCTCCTTTTCAGCTATCCCCTCGGCACCACTATCTTTTTAACTTTCGCCTCTTACTGTGTCTATTTAGCGGCTTGTCAGTTGGATGAAAGGTATTTCCTCTGAGTCACTGCTTGCTCCCTTTTGTCATTATAGAAACCAGGCAGGCATCAAACACCTTCAGAACACAATTTCTCGTCATGCTTTCTGACGGCTGGCCAGCTAAATAACAGCATTCTTCCACAGTATTGTTTGACTTCTTGAGTGCACTTTGCTTCGCATTATGCTTACAATATGTTGGCCTACTTTCTGTCAGCTATAACGATTCCACCAGGGATTCTGTCAGTTTTATTTTTGGTGTTGGGCAGATCAGATCATATGTGTGAGATGCATGTATCCAGGCTGAACACCCAATGTTGAAACTTTGAATTAATACATGTAAAATAAAACCACGCGGCAGAAAACTGTCTTGTTTTAATTTCATTGGACAGTAACCTCACAGTAACCTCACACTGACTTAGCTGATTATTTCTAAATGAGTTTACCCCACTGAGATCTATTATTCATTACCATTGACAACTGATGAGTTTTTCATGTAAGCTGAAAAATGGTTAACAATGGCTTTATAAAAAAGAACACATTTTGACATGTTGTCTTTGGATGTCACTTTACTGAATTAATATTCTTATCTCACCCTTATCAATCTATCAAAACAATATCCCTGCCAAATACAACCGCAAGCAAATTATATTGTTGTGGTAGCTAATAATGATTTAAGACGAAAAATATAATTCTGACAATCTTAGGTTTACATCTCTTTGTCAAAAAAATTAATTCATGGTGACTGTCGACAATACCTAATTACAAGACTGCAAGGATATTGTAAATGCACATCTTAGTTTGTTACTCTGTAGTAACAAACACATCACTTGTGGACTGGTTATCAACGTTTTTATCAAATGACAAGGGTGAGGATGGAAAAGGATGTTCCAATCCTAAAGGGGTAAATTCTGAACACACATTTTTTGAGGGTGCACAAAGCAACCTTTAATTATTTTAGCATGAATATGTAACATTCAGCCCCTTATTCAACTCCCTAAATCTCAAGAGACCAGAGATATCACCATGCAGGTCTCTGAACACTTGCATAATAAAGTAGTTAAGTAAAAGGGGATTAATCTTCATTTTGATAATTCTAATGATTGTGCTGGGTACAGAGTATTTAAACCTTTGTTTAAGGTGGGCCGCACGAGTGTGACAAGACTCCTGCATTCCACCATGAAAACTTAAAAAAAAATTTTTTTACTTGGGGCTTTGTGTCTTAAATGCTGTCAGGTGTACTCTGCATCAGGGCTATAATCAAGGTAACTGAGTTACTTAGACATTCATTTGGTTTTATTTATACGACTAAAATATTTTGTTTAAAAGAGTAATGTCAAAAAAGGGAAACAGACAGGATGTAAACCCTTGTCTCCAACAAATCCATACTTCTTGGTGGTGTGTGCAGGCTTAAATACTCTACATTACATTAGGTTGGGACAGTTTTCCATTCAGTACGTATCTTAATTTCCAGAGCGTCAGACACCGACTGGAATGTTGAAGTGCTGATAAAAAGTTTGAAAAAAAGAACAAAAAGGCAACCGCTGTAAAGTTCCTATGTGTCATGCCAATGTTATTCTAAATGGCATCATCGTGAGTTGTGATTGGCTGTTAGGTCTGCGATCTGGAGAGGTTGTGAGGGGCGTCCACATCTCTGCGCACTATATACAGTGGTACGACACACTAGTTTATAGACTCGCAAGCTGGGCAGTGACAATCGAATCTCGACCGCAGCCACATTGGACATATACGCAGAGAAGAGTGACAATTTGGACATAATCCTTATTTCCATTGACAACTTTTTGTAAAGTCGATCAGTCAAACGGGAGACTAAAATGCAGTCACTATATCACCAGTTGCTGAGCGTTCTATTTGTTTTATGCAGCCTCCAGATAAACCAACTAACGGAGGGCTGTTCCTGCGCTCCGTCGCACCCACAAGATGCGTACTGCAACTCAGACATAGGTAAGAAACGCATGTGCGCGTTTATTCCATTCGTAAGAACTAAACAGGTTAAATGCAAGCAATTGGATGGTACATGCAGTCTAACTTTTTAGCGTCTATTGTTGATGGCTTAACATTATTTATTCGATGTCACAAACTGCCTTGAATTAAAGGCGCAACTTACTTTTATTATGGCGAACCGGTGCGTATACGTGTCAAATAGTTAATATATGTATAACTTTCCCTACCTTAGGCAAGGCTAGCTGTCTATTGCATAGACGAGGCTACTTCTACACGTATATTTATTTAGTGAAGCCCACATGCGTCACCTCCCAGTTTACAGCGAAGGAAGCCAGACCAGTAATTTCTTGTCGGAAGGGGTAGGAGGCCAGGGGTAACGGTCTGCATCTAAACAGGTGCCTCAAATCATAATGAATTTTAGAGCAAATCACCACTTGCTGAACAGCACAATGGAAAACAGAAAGAATATAACAGGACAAATGTACTGCTGTTTGAATGTTTCAAAACCTTCAAGTGTTCTGGTCTTTTCTGCTCAAGAAGGTTGGCCAGTGATGCTAATTCCAACCATTCTGTAATTAATAATGAATAACTAATTATATATGGATATATGGAACACAGATTTAAAAGTCGACAGTTATTTATGTAGGTACTGTTTTTTTTTTAAACCCAGGTAACCTGGACACCCCAACCTAGTTGTTGAGCTGAGTGAGATATGCTATATCAGAATGGGTTTGTCTTGCGTGGTTTGTGTACTAACAAGAATTATAAAATCTCTGGCTGTTTTATCCAATAATGCCAGGCTGACTACTGACTGCTGTTATTGGATAACATTTGCAATGATATCAAATCCTTTGGCTGAGCCACAAGGATTACCTGACTTCTCCTACCTTTTATGAGAGAATGTGCAGAGAACCAAAGGGACGATATGGTGTTGAGAGAGGGTCGTTTTAAGTAGGAAAAAAATGAAGAGGGTTGAAAGAAAAGGGCTTGACTGATCTTGTTGAACGAGATGGTTCATATGAGAGGATGGCAGTGATTTTCAATAGTTAAATGGAAGTGTACGATGGCCAGATTTTGTATAGGCTAGTAGTCACCGTCCAATAACTTTGTCATACCATCAGATGTCCATTAAATGGATTAGAGTGGTCCATTACCCTGCAGCAAGAGCAAAGTGCATATGTGGGAGGGGTTTTAATACGGACCCATCTGTGATGTCATAAGCTTGTGCTATTTATTTCTGTGATCGCTCACGCAAATGGATAACCTTGGCTATGGCTGACCTTGAACCTGGCATATGCGGTCATATGTGAGGCTAATTGTTTTTGTTCATGTCAGTCTCAGTATTTTAATCATAGAACCTTTTTAGGGTTGCTCTCTAAACAAGCTTGTGGCATTGAAGCAGTAAAAAATGTTGCTACCACAGTCATGTAATTCTGTTTTTCGGTTAGATTATTGGCAAGGACAGCAATGCTATTGGCAGGCCTTTCTGAGTAAAATCTAGGACTGGCTACAATAGGGGCAGTGATGTCTTGTGAGCCCCTCACAATCCTATTTCCAAGGTCTCAGCTTAGCTTGAAGTGTGCTTAGAATGAATGCAGTTATATGCACGCCACAACACTTCCACTGAAAAAAAAGGTATAAAACAAATGTTCAATCAATTATAATTTTTTCAGTCTGGAAAAGATTTTAGGAGAAGACATAGCATTATAAATTATTTAATTTAGTGATGTCCTTTAAAATAACTACAGGTGCAACTGAAGTAGTTTGACCCTGTATTTATTTTGGGGAACAAAACTCTAAAACTTACAAATCCTTCAGAAGCTGACAAAACAACGTCCTTTAAAAGTTTCAGTTTGAGCAATACCTTAAATTGACGACATGTAGAATGTGAACAAGCTGTTTTTTATGAGAGTAAATACATCTATATATGCAAATTCATATTCACTGCTGCAATTGTTTTCTAAGATGGGACTAATATCACAGCCAACTTGAAAGAAAAAATTATAGATATCCTGCTTGTTAAATACCTACAGGAAAGTAGGTTCATACACCAGCTCGGTATTCTCCAGCACCTAAGCAACTGGAGCAATTAAACATGGTATAAAAACTCCCAATCAATAAGGAAATTGGGACTTAAACAACTGCTGGTGTAATTAAAAAGGCACCAAACAAGGCAACTTGGAAATCAATTAACTGTACAGACTCTCTGACTGTCTGCCAGTCAAAATAAACTGATACAGTGGAACCTACAGTCTTCATACAGACACCCTTTGCAGTTCTTTATAGTGGGTTGGTTAATTCTTAGTCAATATAATGACAATTACTTCAGTACTAGGCAGAGATATATTTCATGTCGTGCCGAGGCCCTATAAACTGCAGTATTGAGGCTGCTTTAACAGTCTATTCACAAGGGAATTGGTAAGGGTGATTTTTACTAAGCTTTTACACAGCCAGATTAGTGTCAAAGCCCCAAACTTTGGCCCTGAAATTTAATATCCGTCATACCCAAGGACGTGGGTGACAGGAGTCAACATGCTTGTACCATGCACCAGTTTAATGCTTCAGATTATAGTGTTTTTGTTCATGCTTTGCCTGATTCAAAGCAGATGAACCAGATCTCATTCATCTACAAGTAATGTGCTCTGCATAGCTTCATTGTCTGTGATTGTGAACTATATGGCAGCCTTATCATACATATATTAAAATACCTGGTGTTCTGGAGGTTTCTAGTGTCAATAAGTCATTCCTTGCATTCTATTAGGCAGGTTGTGAAGAAGCCAAGAAAGATACGAGTGTAACTGCCAGATTCTGCATCTGCCAGCATCCCGTAATTTGACCTGCTTAACAGGTGACAAGACAGAAAGCTGAGGGAAAGCACGGTGAGCGTTACGTTATCTGCCATCCGCCTGTAGCAAACAGCTTTGTTTAATTCTACTGGACTGCCACTTAAAGTAGGTCAAAAGGTGGAAGATTCCTGGCAAGTTTGACATGTACACCCTATGAGACAGCCATATCGGGTGTCCCTACTCTGCTGACCATATTAGACACTACTCATTCACAATGCTGACCAGATTGGACACTACTCATTCACAAAGCCAAACAGGCTCTCTATTTGTTTGTCCAAATTGAGTAATACTGCCTCCTCTCCACAAGCAAGCAGTTGGTGTTCTACTCAATCTTGTGTAATCTCATGATGCCCTGACACAAACGTCAACGCGGGGCGTTTTAGCATTTACTTTTGTAGCCAACTCCCTCCAACTTGGACCATGTTCTGCATACCAAGACATCACTGTCACATTTTCATTTCATTCCAATTTGTAAGTACTATGATTAAGTACAACATGCCAGCGAGGCTTTTAACTTGTCATGTTTACAGTTTACTAAAGGAAAGAAAAAGGCTCAGACCACTTGGCTAAAAAACAATCTCACCTGTGAACAGAAAAATATTATCCATATGGATGTATAGTAAGTAATCACTTGCTCTGAGAAAGAGATACTGAGCTTAATGCATTTTTGACCAACTCCAGTTACCTCTCTTATCATAAAAGGCCTTCTACTATCTGCAATAAATGGCATACTCTGGAAGACATTAATATTCATTTGACTCGAAAATAATCACACTTGTAATTGCTACATATGGTTTGCAGCACTGCGGAGAGAGCACTCACAGAAAAGTATATATAGCTAAGCTGTGAGAGATTCTAGCTGCTGTGCTGATTATAGCTAAAGTGATTGGTGGATATCATCATACAGTGCTTGGCTTGGACCTGGGTTATATAAATATGTGTAATTTGGTCTTTGACGTAAAAGGTCTTGACTGCGAAGGCACATAAATGTGTAAACTGTGGTCATAAGTAAATATAAAATGTAGTGTTTTGAGCTGGGTTTACCTGCCCTTCCCTTATGAGGTCATGGGGTCACTGCCCGGAATGACACGAATCCACTGTACCCCAGGCAGCTGAGGCCTTTCACACATTCCGTGGCACAATGACATGGGCGCTGGTCCAGGCAATTAGTGGATGGCATCTAGTTGAAGTCTTACATATCTTTTTGATTTGATTTGCTTCAGTTATAGTATATACATATGACCGCTGTATGATGATCTTTCCTGGAGGATGTAGATATATCTTTTTTGAAAATAAATTCTATCAAACTTAGGAAGTTATCAGTTTATCCTGTACATGTGCACATTCCAAAGCAACAGGGCCCTGTGCTTAAGAAGTGCATCCTGTCAGAGAAGCATGTAGCTGAGACTAGCAAGGTTACAATGCTATGAGACATATAATAATGAATGAGATGAGAGATTAATACAGCAAATATCTTTAATAATATAGCAATTTCATGTTGGGATACAAATAAAGTAGTTAAAATGCACAAAAAAATTATAAAAAGAGTATTTTAACTTTTGTCTGAAGCTCTAATACTGTTACAACGGATGCAAACCAGACTTGGTTAAACCCCATTGCCCGGCAACTAGACAAATAATGACCAATCAGAGGATGTCACATGCCTCTTCCTTTGCTCTAGTCCAAATGAATGAGATCCTTTTCCTTTTTTTTCTCCAGAAGCAGGAATGTGAGTCTCCAAAGAATGTGAGAAGAAAATTCCTCTCGCGAAAGATAACAAACACCCTTGACATTAGTTATGTCTGGGGATCCAGGGATCTGGGGCTGCGGGGAGCAGGTGAACTTCACACTAGACTGCTCCTGCATGTGAACGTTTCCCCCCCGGCGCCCATTGCACTGATAGAGCTACTCTGGGGAGAACTTTTTTGCTGGCCTAAATGAGGCTTCACTTACAATGCCGATCTTCTTATAATGGGCCCACTTACTCCAGCAGGAGTGAAAACAAACAAATCCAATGTGCTGCCAAACATTTTCACCTCGATGTTGTTTACATGAGGGCGCGGGCGGATGATAAGATCTTTCCCATCTCAGCTACTTACGTAGAGAAGGATTCTTGTTTAAACAGTGGAGGAAAAGTATTTTACGATATAGGGATGAGGCTGATGGATGCCATAACATAGACACAACTTTAGACTTTAGACTTAAATTGAGATCGCCCCCTACTGGCTATGTTACTGGCTTTATTGATGGTGGAAACTGACTTGTTTCTAATGACCAGCTGAAAGCTAGGGCAGGAGATACTGTATATGGGCAGTGCAACCTTTCTGCTACCTGTGTTGTGAAAAGAATGACTGAGAGGGTCAAAATTGCTTATCCACACAGGGCTCCAGACTGCCTCCAATTTGGTTTCAAATTTCACCAAAAATCTGTCCACTGCCAATAAAAAACAATATTGGTGGCAGTGCTACCACTTGATTTTCGTATACATTTTTTCTTTCTTTTTAACTAAAATCCTTAGGTTGTATTTTAGTCAAACAATTGTTGGATTTTGTTTAATTATTTATTATCCTCCTTTGAACTACCCACTGGCAGCAGTTCTTTCTCTGTATCTCATGCGGTATAGTTTACCAAAGCACCAATATTACTGTTTTAAAAGAAATTGTACGTTGATTTCATATAAAATGTCTCAAAAAAAGCTGCCAGCAGTTTTTGTGCTATTGCCACTAACTGAAAAACGTGTTGTAAAATGTTAAGTCTGGAGCCCTGTCCACATGATTGACAAATTGTTTTTGAGGACGAGAAAGTCTGATAGATTAAAAAGATTAAGGCTTGCTGGAATTTCAAAAGACTTGCTATTGGGGTCAAAAAGCTCCTAAAGTTCCGAAAGCTCGTAATAATAATAATAATAATACATTGAATTTATAAGGCGCCTTTCAAGGCACTCAAGGTCGCCGTACAGTAATATAAAAAACAGTTCTCATAAAAATAATAAAATAAATAAATAAATAAAATAAAATAAGATCAAAATAAGTAGTATACAATTAAAAAGGCATGGAGCCTGCAATCGAGCATTAAAAAGCATCACGTGGGACAGTAAGCCAGCCTAAACAAATGGGTTTTGAGGTGGTTTTGGAAACAGGAAATTGAGTCCAGATTTTTGATGTCAGGGGGGAGGGAGTTCCATAGACGTGGGGCGGAGCAGCTGAAGGCTCGCGATCCCATGGTGGACAGACGAATTCGGGGGACGATCAGGTTGATGGAGGAGGTAGATCTGAGGGACCGGGTGGGAGTGTTAATATGAATGAGGTCAGACAGGTATGGAGGGGCTAGATTGTGGATGGCCTTGAATGTATGGAGGAGGATTTTGAAATTTATTCTGTATTTGATGGGAAGCCAGTGGAGTTGGAGCAGAACGGGGGTGATGTGACAGATGTACTCATTCTCATTCGTACTCATTCTCATATCATTAAAAATAATGATGAATGCCGGCGTGTGTTTTAACAACACAAACAACAAAATAACTTTCTCTAGCTTTAACATTAAACACGTACGTAACTGATAAATACTCTGCATGCTCTCTCCACAGTAATCCGAGCCAAGGTGGTGGGGAAGAAGCTACTGAAGGATGGACCTTTTGGAACAATGCGCTATACAGTTAAACAGATGAAGGTAAACTGTCCACATAGCATGAAGTGCATTTTGGTAATAGCCTCAAACAAAACTGCGACTCAACACTATTACCAAACAAACGTGTGTGAACTGAGTGTGTATTCTATAGTAGCCATGCACAGCCATGTAGTCAAATAGTAGGCTAAGTCATAAGAAGAACATTCCCTAGTTATTATACTAGCACCTTTTCTGACACCATTAAATTATTTATTCCTTGGAGTGTAGCAGTACCATAGGGATTATACTCAGAGACTGTTTTCAGTTTTAGTCCATGGTCTATAATCCCTGATAATCTGTTTTCACAGAATAGCATTGTTTGACAACCGTATTAACATGCACTGGTTGTAATGATCTCCTCACGGCCATGTATGCTACATCAGAGAGGCTATTTCATTTATTTTTCCAGAAATTATAATATTTTAATCCTAGTGTCAAGGTTTTGTCCAATTTTATAATTTTTATATTTACAAAAAAACAGCAGTCTAAACTAAGAGTACCTTGTGTCCTTAGTCCAATACATTACATTACAATTGCATTGTTCTGTTTTTTTCACTCCTTTGGGTCCACAAATAGATGAGAATACTTCACACTTGCCCAGTTTGTAATCATATTACAAAACACAGAAGGCAAACATTTACTTTATCCTGCAATGTTTGATTCTGCATACCCACGTTTAATAAGAAGCACCACATTTCAGTGCTAAGCCCTGACCTTGTTCACCAGCCACAAAGTAATAGATTATGCTGTGTAATTATGCTATCCGCCATTAGAGCAAACACGTTACTTTATAACCTACAAGGATTTTTTAAAGGAACATAATCTGATAAAGAGTGTTTATTATTGGCATTGTTATAGGTATAAAGTCATGTGTACAACATCTCACTATGAGTTTTATCTCAAATCTCTGGTTATGCAGATGTACAAAGGATTCAACAAAATGCAGCACGTCCAGCATATCTACACAGATGCTTCTGAGAGTTTGTGCGGAGTAAAGTTTGACATCAACAAATACCAGTATCTGATCACAGGTGAGAAATATTTTAAATTTATTTTTCAAGGTATATCTCATCCAAGAAGTATCAAAACCTAGGTTGATTTGAGTGCCTGTCAATCGAGTCAACTCTAGCTTGTTCTCATGGAACTGTTGACCTGGCTATCTCCCAACAGCAGGTCCAACCACAACTTCTGCTGCTGTGTTGCTAAGGGCAGCCTGAGTTTGTTATTAAATTAAAACTCTTTTCTTAGAACATCTTGACTGCTATGCCACGCAAAGGTCCCCACACTTTATAACCTCTCTTTTGCCACTGTGAGAGGTAGCCACTTTTTTATACATTTTACATCCTCTTTGGGCCACAAACTGAGTAAAAAACTAATCAGGCTACTGTATTTAACAGTTAGCAGGAAGTTCTGTTGTTTCCCAGAGAAGTTTTATGAGTTTGCTATTTCAAACCAAGGGGCAGTTTACTTTAGGCCCTCTGGCCGCCATGGAGGCGCTTGGTACACGTAACCGTCACCAAGTCTGTCCCTGTAAACAGAGCAAACATGGCCTACACAGCCAGTGAACAGAACGTCGCCGGGCAACAGGGGCTTTGTTTACCGTGATGGGATTGGTGGGGGAGGGTGTGATGGTGACATCACAGTCATCCAGCGCTGCATGGTCTGGGGGTCTAAAATAAGGCTGGAAGGTCTCAGAGCCCATAGCGTAAAGGTTCAGTTACAACCATTTAAATACACAACATGGGTCTGCAAGATCCATTTCAGGGGTTGGCTTTGATCGTGCCCGATTCATTTTGTAAAAGCATTGCTCAAATGTTTTGTGCTACATAGTAAGCTCACAAATGGCACCGCAATAATATGAATAGAAGGGGGTCTTAGAGGGAAATACTTGCAAACCTTCAGATCCCTGAGGGGGGTACATGCTAAAAAGGCTGTAACATAAAATCTTTCCGTATTCCTGAGTGCTAACGGTTAGCGGTGCACCTGTTGAAACGGTTGCAATCCTTACATCAGTGGTAAGCCGTGAATGGGTCGAACCCTAAAAATAGAGGGCTGATGACCTTTAAGAAATTTAGAAACCGGGTTGTTAGTTTAATATAAGCTTAGTGTACAAGGCTGTCTCCCCATCATTTAAACAGCTTGGATCCACTCTAGTGGTTTATTTACAGTATGCTATTTCCTACTATATGCAATTATGAAATGTTTCCAAAATATAAAAAATGTCCCTCTCACTATGGCTGTGTTTTTTACACTAGTCAAAGGAATAAACAAACATAATACAACATGTCATAATTCATGATTCCCACTAAACAACAGAGGCCTGTAATAAAAGTGGACTTGTTCTCTAAATCCCTGCTCTGTTCCATGTGTGTCCATCAGGTCGCGTGTATGACGGAAAGGTCTACACAGGTCTGTGCAACTTCAACGAACGGTGGGAGCGCCTCTCGCTGGCCCAGAAGAAAGGCATCAACCATCGCTACCAGCTGGGCTGCAACTGCAGGGTGAGTGGAAACCAGTGTGCCCCCGGGAAGGATAAAGAGGCCAAGCAGCGGAGCGGTGGAGGAGTCTACACAAGGGGCAGGGGGAAAGGCCGAGGCAGAGGGAAAGGCAGGGGCAGAGGCAGGGGCAAGCAGAATGTCCTGCTATAGTCTGGTTTGAGGTTCCCTCTTTGGTTCTCTTAACATTTGAAAAGGGAACTGTCCACTCCATTTCACAAGGCACTTTTTCATCTCCACTGTACATTATAGTATATTTCTATCAACAGTGATGGTATATTAAACAATTCTAGTTTGAGGTTAAATACATTATAATTGGCTGCAGGCTGAGATTAAATAATTACCAAACAACCACAGCTCACAGTGCTTGGTAATGTAGTTTGATATCTAACTTGGTACAATGTGTCTGTAAACATACAGTATATTATTGGTAATTAGAGTTTGTCTTTGTCTTAATGATTGTAGGGAAGTGCTTTTGAATTCTGCACTATGGATACGTTCATGTATGGTTTTACCACTATAGTAACATATCATTGGTAGTCTCTGAACCAGGAATCCAAAGCGTCCCCTTTGCTATTACCACCTACTTTTGGATAATATACACCCATGAATGTAACATAGTGACACAAACACAGATCAGGAGAGAGAGGAGAGCTTTACAACGATCCATGGGAGTTATTAAATAACTTTACTGCTGTGGAATCACTTTCCCTGTCATTCCAAACCCTGCATTCAGAGGTTTATATGGTGCCCGTAATACATAAGTCTGTTGCTGTGAAACTCTCCTCCCTCATAAAGATCCTACTGTAGTGTTGTAAACATCTGCTTCGACTATTGGTCCCTATCAGCAACAAAAGTTATTTGCTAGACAGGAGGAACTTATCCCCAGGAAGGTCTAATTGGTCTCAATCTTTCTGTGGATGTTGCTATAGGGGAAACCAGCGGAGCTGTAGATTATGTGTAAAAGAGTGTTTATAACACAACTTGTTGCCGACAACACACAATTTCAATAAGCCTACAGTTATTCATAAATTAGGATTTACAGCTACTGGTAAAATACACCTCAACATAGGACCAATAGTAATCAGGAAGTGTCAAAAAGATATCTGAGCGCAACATGCCCAGTTACTCATTGTCCAATGGCAAAATTCCATAATCTACTGCACTAAAACAGCTTGCTGTGTCACCAAAATCATGTAGAGTCACTTGCTTTTTTCCCCCCCTGATCAACACGTATTTTCTCCTGTGTAAATGTGCACTGCTTTAACCTATCCACTAAAGCTGATTCTGCCTTGCCCTTTGTTCATTAGTACACTAGTTTGCAGACTCACTGTTGCCACAATCCTATGTGAATTGTACATTGTAGTCCCCGAAAAGTTATATTTAATTGATATGTATTATTTGGGTGAAAACATCTACAGTTCAATCTAAAGTATACTCCCTTTTGATTATCTTAAAATTTAATTCTTTACATTAATACACATTGAGTCTACACTGGTGTTTGCATCATTCAATGTTTATCTGCATTACAGCTACATTTCTAGTTTCGCTCCTCTTTCTGTAGATTAAGCCCTGCCACTACCTGCCCTGCTTTGTGACCTCAAAGAACGAGTGTCTGTGGACGGACATGCTGTCCCACTTCGGTTACCCTGGCTACCAGTCCCGGCACTATGCCTGTATCCAGCAGAAGGAGGGCTACTGCAGCTGGTACCGGGGGATGGCCTCCCGCGACAAAACCACCATCAACGCCACCGACCCCTAAGCGTGAAGCACATCCTTAAACCCACTGTCGCCTTCACCTTATCCTCTCACAACCCCCTGTCCCTGTCTCTCATCTCGTCTAGAGTGACTCTTAAATCTCACTGGTCCCAATGACCACTTCTTTTACCAAGAAAAAAAGAGCAGAAAAAACGGTGCCTGCCTCATGGCACTAGCGATATTATAAATTATTAACATTTTAGTTTTTTGGTGTACAGATACATTTCTGTTTTCCCAACTTTTCCAACCATTTGCTTTTCCTCTGTTACTAATCACACCTAATCCTGACACCAAATTGTTCATGGGAATCCACTTGGTTGTATATACAACCATATATATATAAAACTATCAGATGGCATATTATTGAGACGACAAGCAATACAAGCAAGTTCAAAGTAACACAAAACTATTTATTAAGCAGCACCAGGACAGTACCGAGACAAACTATGATTCCTGGAGGCAATACCTCTCTTTTCACTAAAATGGAGGGTTTCTAAAAGCATTTAATTGCGTTAATACATAGAAGCGTGTATCTATATTTCTGTTCAGAGTTTATTCTAAAACATGTCTATTTATGGAGGATGAAATCTCTGCTTCCCTGGCTGTTTGCTCTGTAGTTTATTTTGGGTCATACATTGCAACCGGATAAATTATGCATTAATAATTGGAAATAAAATGCATTGCACACAATTTAAATGCCAATTTCAGAACAAGCAGAGGGAAAACTTAATCTTTTGCAGAGAGTTGGTCATATTTTTTTATTTATCTTTCTGTATAATATAAGCTACATACAATGAACTCTATCCAGTCAACTGAAACCTCTATGATGCATTTATTTATCTATCTGTTCATTAAATTAGACATTCATTTAAAATACCACAGTACAAAGTGTCTGCCCCGGACTGTAAATGATCAAAGCAAGCTTTGCTTTTACAAAGTACCACAACCCTATATGATATAAGTAATCCACCAATTTTCGTTAGGCATAATGCCTGTTCTGTGTTTTACCTGCCTTCAACAGATTTCTATTGATGCTACTTTGTTTTATTACAGTTACCCAACTGGCACATGCAGAGTACACTTTTCACTCCTTAAATTAAAGTATAAATAGTGGTTCTAGACGACAAAGTGTTTTTCTAAGTGTATATTCCATTTATTTTCTATTTAATAACTATTTCAGATGAACAGATGAAAATAACAATATTGTCACTAAGTTCTGTTTCTTTCATTTCCATCCGAGGATCTTTTCCAGTGCCGTGTCTTACGTCCATTCCATTCGTAGACACAGACATGCCTCAGATGGAGAGATAGGTCCTTGGGAAGCCATACTTACCACAAGCATGAGCGTAAGCTACCCTTGCATTACATCAAAAAAGTACAAACTCCAAAATGGTATCTACACTGCTGGGCTTCAGTAATGACGAGAATGGCCCTTTTAATTAATTTATTTTTACATTACTTTCCTCCATTCAACCCTGACAATTCTAAGACTGCTAAATCTGACATTATTCATCCTCTGGCTATGATACGGATAGAGTTCAGGGAGGATCCATATTCTTTTTACTACCACTATGCCACTGTGGGCTTTCCTCCACTCTAGTGTTGACACGTCCTCTATGTTTGTTGAAGACGTTGAGACAGCATCCAACGGCACAAGTGCCAAGCCCTTGTCTAAGAAGGCCACTTTGCCATGTGCAGAGCATTGTATGTGTCCACTGCCTTGTCCTATGTTTGAAGACTCATTCAGCAGTCCTCTCCAAATCTCAACACTGCTCCCATCCACACTTCATCACATGTAATGCAAGGGTGTCTCTCCAGCTATGGCATCTCTGTATCAGTATTTTTGTGGTTCCTTTGGTGTAAATATACTGTCTGCTTAACACAGGAACACTTAGTCAAGCCGATCCTGAGTGCATTAAAATGGAAGCTGGCAAAAGGCTGTGTAAAGTCTGTGTGTATACACTGATTCCTAAGGGGGGAGGGGGGTTCCTTGTAGGAGTACAGAAATGTTTGACTTAATTTCTGTGTTTTATATTTTTATAATAAATATTTAATAAAAATGAGCAACATGAGTCTTGTGTAATTGTTTTTTTTACTTATATATTTAAAGACAGAATCCTCTGCAAAACACTTACCATCTGTGTGTGGTTTGGATAGAAGGTCTGTTCATTAAGAGGAAATTTCTCAGGGCCAAGGGAATGGTACAGCTTAATCATGTGGGAAAACTGCAAGAAAAACAAAAACCATGCCATTATGCAACTGGTACTGTTGGTCAATAAGGAAGGTAAAGGAAGAAAAAATAACACATGGGAGCATTACAATCCATCACTACGACATCGACACAGCAAAAGTGCAAATCATTTCTACAAAAAAAGATATATATTTCAGGCATCTTTAAAGCTAAAGTACCTGCCTGGAATTACTTCAAATATGTCAAATATATTATTCATTATTTCGAAGCTGGCTGCCTTGACCTCAGAGTATTTGTAAAAAAAGGCTGGTATGAAATGTTTTGTCTAGCAAAACAGCTTGTTTTGTCCGGGTGCTCTGACTGTGTCTCTTCATATGTGGGTGTGTACCAGCACATCTCATTGGCTTGATAACGATAATCCAATGTGAATACTAAGGTCTCCTGTGGAAGGCTGCTCAGGCTGGCTCCTCCACATGCGGGTGTCCTGACAAAATGTAATAACCCAAAATAATCAGTTTGAGGCCCCTGCTAACTGGCTCCTCTAGAAATGGTAAGGTGGAGGAGAGGAAGGTGTTATGTCACTTACCACCCAGGGTTTGTTGCAAAAGTTGTAGATCGAGAGCAGAGAGTTGACGCTAGCCACGCCTCCAAACTGGAGGCCTATCACAAGGCTCCTGAAGTCCTCGCCTGGAGTCATGCTGTAGGCATGCTGACGAATCAGGACAAAGTCTGGCTTGAAGGACCTGGAGGGAAACAAAGAACATGAAATATTTAACATTAAATGTTGTCTTTAAAAAAACGTATATACAAAGATCATCATGTGGTAGTAAATATTTTTGTGCTTAATACTGCCTTTTAAGACTGTCGACCATACAGTATATTAAATATACATTGCAGAAGTGAGTGTGTTCCTAAAAAACACATACTATTTCAAAAGAAAGCTACACCATCTTGAGTTAATTTGTCTTTCTTCAAATGCACAATCATTTCTTTTTCACTGCAGTTCTCCATATAGCTACAGAGGCATGAATGCTCTTTTAGAGCTTATCTGAAGTGCAACCCAGCAGCTGTAAGAACTTAGTCCAGACTGAGGTATCTGTCACCACATTAACACACTGAGCACTGTTTACCAAAAAAAACTCCATTATTCACTGGGTTTAGGTTAGAGGCAAGCACTTCTAGGAACACCTAATCACTCTGGATCATCTATCCAATTAACACAGACTAATCCCTCTCATTACAAAGTGTTCTAGGAATAGCGCCAAGCCACCCATCCGAGACCAGCGGTCTCCAATTACATATGGACATGATTATGATAAAGAGGGGAAAATACATTCACACAATGGTAGGTAAGTAAACATTTGTAATTTAACATGGTTCTACTTATCCTAGCCCTGTCCTGGAAGACAACAATACATGTATTTGATGGTTATATATCTTAATATAATATGTATATTTAAACAGATGTCAAGTACAAATACAAATCAAATACAGAATAAATTTCAAAATCCTCCTCCATACATTCAAGGCCATCCACAATCTAGCCCCTCCATACCTGTCTGACCTCATTCATATTAACACTCCCACCCGGTCCCTCAGATCTACCTCCTCCATCAACCTGATCGTCCCCCGAATTCGTCTGTCCACCATGGGATCGCGAGCCTTCAGCTGCTCCGCCCACGTCTATGGAACTCCCTCCCCCTGACATCAAAAATCTGGACTCAATTTCCTGTTTCCAAAACCACCTCAAAACCCATTTGTTTAGGCTGGCTTACTGTCCCACGTGATGCTTTTTAATGCTCGATTGCAGGCTCCATGCCTTTTTAATTGTATACTACTTATTTTGATCTTATTTTATTTTATTTATTGATTTATTTTTATTATTTTTATGAGAACTGTTTTTTATATTACTGTACGGCGACCTTGAGTGCCTTGAAAGGCGCCTTATAAATTCAATGTATTATTATTATTATTATTATTAAGTGTTTAAACACACACACACACACACACACACACACACACACACACACACACACACACACACACACACACACACACACACACACACTTAAACAAAAGATACAGAAACAGATTGTAAGTCAAGAAGGTGGCCATTGCAATCAAAGTGTTGCTTATGTAAGACAGTGAACGCGCGACTCAGTAGAACATTGAGAGCTGCAATGATCACGGCGACATGAAGACTACAGCTGCTCCTTTCTTAGGTTGTTGTGCTCACTGCTCAGCCACAATGGCCCTGAACCAAGGCCTGGTCTATTTCAGAAGCTGTTTATTGAGGCTCGACAGCAAACCACCCTCAACCACTCAAATGCACAATGTACTGCGCTGCCAGACAGCAATATCCCCTGACTCATGTAACTCAGAACATTTTATAAATAAATTCTATAGTGAACTACAGCATTATGCTCCAAGCAGAATTATTTGCCCACTCAAGTCTCTGACTAATTCAGAGAGTTTTCAACAGTAATTGAGTGCAAATTTCTCTGAAAAACAATGTCTAATTATAGATGGATTGTACCTATTTAATTTTATCATTAACATAGAGAACCAGTTTGGATTTGACTCAACGGGGCAGTTTTTGCCAGCCTTAGGATAATGGCAGCATTGCCCTATAGTAGGGAAGCTTTTGCACGATTAAGTCTATCATTAACTTTGTTTTTCTGTCTCTTCAATTGGCATCCTTTGGCGCGAGCGGCGCTCCCAGTGGGTTGTGGATCACCTCAAAACTGCACATTCAAGGTTTATGATCCCCATAGCTCTGGACCAATTGGGATCACTTCCCGGGCTGTATGCTAATGTGCTCTTTGAATGGCTCATCAGTGGTGCAATAAAGGATGTTTAATGGGAACGAAAAGGATGATGGGTAATAGACTGAAAGAAAAGAGCGAGGCGAGGTGAACATGGCTCTTTGCAGTCCTGAAGCTTCATTCATAACATCCAGAAAACAATGTAATACAGAGAGTGCTTATGTCCAAGATGTAGCCCTCTGGGGCACTCACTAAACATGGCTAACCTCTCATCAACATATAGGCTACT
The DNA here is from genome assembly GCA_026901105.3 of Galaxias olidus. Lineage (NCBI taxonomy): Eukaryota > Metazoa > Chordata > Actinopteri > Galaxiiformes > Galaxiidae > Galaxias > Galaxias olidus. The sequence goes on from JAPMUY010009872.1 coordinate 398,850, forward strand.
CAGGTATAATCAGTTTCCTGATGGAGGCTTAACCATTCAATCCAAGGTACATGCGACAAAGACGACTATTAATAAAATTACAGTTATAATCAGCCTCTGATTTATAAGAGACCAACAATAATTCAAACAAACCAAAGCCATTCCATTCATTATTTACTGCATGAATATCTTCAACACTACTCAGCAAGGATGTCTGATGTCCTAATAGCTTAAACTCGAATCAGTCAGTTTGTGAATTAACAGGGAAGACCTCACAATGCAAGTTGCAAAAGATGTTCTGAGCATTGTGATAATCAGTTGACTGCTTGGAAACAAAGGAGCTCTGTTTCTGCACTGCGGTAATAGGGAACAAATCCGACTCCGGGGTAGACTTCTGATTTCAATTTCTTTCAAAGACTCAATGGGAAGGAACGAGGGATAACATCATGCTGCCATTTTTTGGTCAACCGTTCATATTCTGGGAGGGGCAGTGGTGGAAGCGGTCACAGTTATGGTGGCAGGCCGGGTGCCACCAGAGAGACCCGACAGCTGGCTGCTGCTCAGGACCAAGGGCGGAGGCCTGATCAGGCCTTCAGGAGAAACCCACTGCACTGGCCCCTGTCCAAACACACTGTCATGTGTGCGTGTACACACACACACACACACACACACACACACACACACACACACACACACACACACACACACACACACACACACACACACACACACACACACGCACAAACTGTTGAGAGAATAGCCAAGGCCAAAAACTACTTTGACTAACATAAAGCTACATCACTCCAGCGATATGCAATATTAGAGTAGGACACATTTCAAAAAAGGAAGTGACACCAAAATCTTACTTAGAGACTTAGAGACTTATTTAGAGACATAAATTGTGAAGTGTTTAGCGAAATGGCAAACTGGCTTGTGAGTGATAACAAGACAGGTCCCCTGGGGTATTCAAATAAGAGGGGAAAAATGGCACTGGTGGAGTGACACAGCACTAAATTACTCTCTGACAGACAAGACTATGACTGTCGTTTGAGCAGATTAAAGGGACCATTTATATGCATACATACAGGGCGGCCGGATGGCCCACGGCCAAGTTCTATGATTTCATTACAGCCAGTGCTCAAAAGGAAACCACCCTGGCTTTGCTTAAGTCAATGTCTGTATTCAGCCTGTCTGGCTTTATTTATCTGGTAATAAGACAAAGCTCTCTGAGGTCTTTGGTAGGCTGGTAAACCAACGAGGGACCTAACTGAAGGAAAAAGGCGATTAAAAATAAGTTTCGCAATTGCGGGACGGGGAGCGGATTTTGTGCGTGTTCATTAATTCACCATGTGTTTTGGGGTGAGCAGCCGTCTCTGTGCGGTCTGGGACTGCCGGTAATCACCTGAGGTTACTGAAGGATTGCCTTGTCTTGTTATGTGTGTGCCCTAGGATTTGGAGGCCCTGTCTGGCTGGGTTATAAAAAAAAAGTTGTCAGACAAGGATCTGCTTATGTAATCTCCCTGTTCCATTTGTGAGCCTGCAGGTCTGGGGACCGGGAAGAATGTGGAGGTGAGGACTGGGGTGCTGAGCTGAGCAGAAGCCAGGCATGACAGGCCAATGAGCTCCCAATAACACGGTGACTGACAGCCCTGTCTGCTTGGGCTGTTACCTGATCAGCTCTGTGGACAAATTCTGTCTTAGCCCATGAGATCTGTAATTAGTCTCGAGTCTACATTGTTTAACAATTGATCGACAGGAAAGTCAAAAATAAAAATATCAATTGATGAATTCCTTGCGATATGAATAACAGTCTTTACAGTTTGTTAAGGACATTGACAAGGAGAAAACTATATTCACACCATGTAGACAAGATTTAGGTTGGTTAGTGACCTGAATGTTTGAGTGTCCAATCCCTACCCAGATGGGCAATGGTACAATGGAAGAATGGAACTGTAGGTTGCACAGTGTAGCAAACCCAGATATGTATTAAATGTTCTTCAGCATGAATAATGTATGTTTAATAACAAGAATTCAAAGGCATTAATACACTATTGGTATAGTTATTCACAGCAGATCCACTAGTGAGCATACAGCCATGACTTGGCACCCCCTGGGCAGAGGGATGCTTTTCTCATTAGCTATAATTACCCAGCCTGATGTATTTTCGTTTTATTAATTACAAGAAAAGGGCTCTGGGGAAGAAGATGAAAGGGAGGAAACTTTTGGACTGTGCATGGGCCTTGCTGTGGCTAATTCTGCTCCACTGCTGTGACCAGGGACTACATTTGAATTGCACACAAGTAAAACAAGGGAAACTAGCTTCCCCATTAGGCTATCGATTGTCAAAATAAAAAACAGACCATACAGTATTTACATAGCCTACCCTTATGAAAAGTATATAAAGCATATATTTATATTTTTAGATTGGATAATGCTAATATAACTGTAGGCGTATTTAATTAGCTGTAATGCCTTAAGTACAAAACCGAAGTACAGAGAATAATTCTTCTGAGAAGACTCGCATGCATAAAGTTGTTTAAACTAGGGAAGGGCGACAAACCAAGTGCCTTACTATCTCGATTTATGAAAGAGTTTTTTGTCCTCATCGACAACAGTTCATGGTGTAGAAACTAATTTAACATTGAAAACACAATGTAACACTCGTGTAAGAGTATAGTGAGTTGTTATAGTGTTGTTAATGGACAAAAACAACATACAATTAATATGCTATTAATGTCACTGTCACTTCGCAATAGTACACATACGGTTAACCTTCCTAATGATTATTAATCTAGTAATCATAAGGGAATAATGAATTCTAAGAACCTCGTTAGTGGTCTGGCATTTTGGCCAAGTGTCTAAAGTAAGCTGTGCTAAATTAGCAGTCCGGTCAGCCCTCCACTGTGCTATTTCTTGATCCATCTCAGACTGCACATGTTCAGGCCGTTTCCTGTATTTCTCCTCCTGAATAGCCTATCACCTTAGTGATAAGGTGAGTGTTTCATAAGATTGTGTTCAAATACAAATCCTACAACAGAAAAAAAGGTTTTGCCCCTATGCAAACATTAAACCAAACTGACGTTCTCCGGATAGCTGTGGAAGCGGGAGCTGATTGACGTACCCTTGCACTGCACGGGTCATATTAGCAGAATCTAATCTACCAATCATTGGGAAGAAGCCTAACATGGAGGAGGAAGTACAGTGACAATGCAACGGTTATGAACAGGAACTTTAGATGTTAACGGAAGGTCTTATAGAGGATATGGAGGGTAATCAAGCAAAATTCCCTACTCCGCAAAACTGACATCGTGAATTTCTGAGTAGTACTTCAGAGAGCTGCACCAAGTCAAAAGGTTAGGGTCCTGCAGTTCTTCATGGAAATTGTTTGATATTAAATATTTTATTTTGGGAGTCATGCGTAAGCGTGACGGTAAATGTGGTCCTTGGAAATTTTCCCACTGGCATCTCTTTTATAACGACTACCTTTGTGCGTAAAAGCAATGTTACATATAAGCAGCTGTCCTCAATGCCACTGATAGAGACTAAAAGGAAGGAAGAAGTCTTTATTTAAACCCAGTGAAGCAGAATATTGTGTGGCTGCATGCGTCAGAGTACAGCTCTCTTTGACCCAGTAATAACTTACCTGACCACTCTGGTTCCACCCTTGGTGACCTGCATGTCTATCATACATCCTGTGTTAACATAGGAAGCCAGGTTGATCTCGCTGAACTCTGCCTGCAAAGACAAGACGAAATCCAACAGTTAGTCATGGATGTTCTGTTTAACTCAATCAAATACAATGGCTAAGCTTTTGTGTTGAAGGCACAGGACAAAGTTAGACATATTTGCATACATGAATTGCAGCAGGCCATTAACAGTGCAATTCTTAATTTTGACTGCTATTTTAAAGTAGCAAGAAAAAGGCGACATTTAGCTGCAGTCATAGTTTCTTTTAACTAAAGTAACACTGAAACAGTGGCTTTAACCACTTTATAGGAGTCACAGTAAATAAAGCCTTATAAATTAGTAAAAAAACTAATGAATGCTTAGTTTTACAAGTATTGCGCCCAACTACCGATGAAAACGTAAGATTCTTGAAATCAGACATTCAATTGATTTCCCTTTAAGTGCCTGCAGTCTGCCTTTTGCATGGTAGAAGAAGAAAGAGAGAAAGATAAATTGAGTTATCCCCAGTCTGTGTCCTCCCAGCCAGCGAGAGCCTTGTGACAGCTTGTTGCCTGGCCTCCCTAATGACTTAATCAAACTCCCACAGATACTCGGAGGGAGGGCTGTCTGGGAAAGGATTTTTTAAGGGTATCAACTTTGAGGGTAGGATTAGAACTCCTCTTTAGACAAAAATATTGATTTTAATGTCTTTTAGCCCTGACTAGTTCAGGGGAAAACGGTTATGTTGTTCTAATAGCACCCATTATATTACCAAGTGTGTGCCAGGGTATGGTGAACCATAAATCCACATGGCATTCTTACTGTTGCTATCAAACTTTACCATCTGCAGTGAACCCATTGAGAATAATATACAAACACATTTTGTGTGGAATATCTGCTCAAGTCAAAACGAACAAAATACTAATAATAATGATAATAACAAAGATACGCAGGCAAAATGTCTGTCAATGACGCTGTCACGCAACAGACAAAACACTTTGCCCCAGTGGTATTAAGCAAATGTATAAATCATGTTAGACTTTGCCTCCTGTTTAAGCACCAATGAACTCAATAGTGATTGGCGTTTGTGTTGACTTAGTATAACCTACGTCTATTGCTGTGCTTGAATTTGACGTCATGCCTTAATATAAGGCTGAAGCCGTTATTACTTCTTTACTAAAAGGCTGCTAAAAACACTCTAAACACATTACACACATGCATGCTCTGTGGGAATAAGTGAGGCAAGAATGAGAGGTCACAAGGGGTGGTTCAGCCAGTGTATTCAACTACCAGTCTTACGTCCTGATGTTCTACACTACTTGTCAGTAACCAGTCCCCAGTGGTCTTTCATTTCCATACGCTTCAGACCCTGTGGAGAGAGGCTAGGCCGCAAGATTTTAAACTCGGACATGAAACAGATTCAATCAATCACTAACCATAAACTTTGTACTGTAACTGTATCAGCATAAAAGTTTGATTGAAGAGAAGTAATGACCAAGAAAAGCTCCATATTTTAGCCACCTGCTTGACCTTAAGAATCTTAAACAATGCATTCCACTGCCAATGTTGTACAGTACATGTGTACAGGATCTCTGCAAGCGCCGCTTTGAGTTTCTATGTTAATACTTTTATGGGGTTTGTGTTCTTTCTGCTGAATTTAAATGTGGACGGCTTGCCCTGCTCGTAGGTGATCACTGGCCAAATATTTTGTAGGCATGGTTTAACTACCTGGCATTCTATGTCAGTTATAGTTTGAAGATATATTTTCAGCAGTACAATACAGAACAGACATATACTTGTTTCCAGTAGGTTGCAAGTATTTTTTCCTCAATTCAGTAAAATCAACACTATTCTCTGTATGGGGGAGTATGACATATCCTAAAATATTGGGCCAACCTAACCAACAACAAAAAAACACCTTTTAATGTATTGTGTTGCACTCAATAAAGAGAGAAGGGGGCGAAATAAATGTTATAATCTCTTTAAGGGACAATGATGCGCCACTCATGCTCAACGTGCATTGAGGACATGCACTTGGTTTCCTTCCTTTCCTCAGCTCCACAATAATGAAACATCTGTGTACTCAGCAGTGCCTGCCTGGCTAAGAAATGCAAAATAAACACAAACACAAACACACACACACACACACACACACACACACACACACACACACACACACACACACACACACACCGAACGCTTATTTACAAACACTGTCATAGTATATAGATCTTGAACCCATCCCCATAGCGAATCCCAATTTGTCTGCAAGGGCTCACACTGACATTTGCTGTGACCAGATAAAACCAGAGTGTGGGCAAAGTTCTGGCAAGGACAAATCCCTTCATATCCACTGTGATTGGCGGTTTTTGGCAAAAGAGACAACCAACAGCCTCTGTCATTGGGTAGTAATAGATGAGCCGTTACTGTGGGGCAATGGCCCAGGAGGCAGAAGCCTTTTCAGGCTGTCATGGTTACCATCGGGCTAAGCCATTGAGACTTGTCTTGGAGCAGCTCTTGGGAAAGCAAAACAGGAAGTGATACATGGGACAAGTGCTTCCAGAGTTGATTCTTCTCTCCTGTTGACCTGTATTGATGTAGAAGAAACACAGAAATCTTCCATGCCAGCCCCATAAGTAGATTTCCAAACAGAGAAAGAAGTATTTGAACCACATTTTATATATATAATGTAATGATAATTCACATCACATACAGGGCTCCAGTATAACTTTACCGCATCTATTCTAAGAAGCTCAAGCTATGTGCAAAGTGTTCAAGCATACATTTTCGGCTCTGAGTGGCACCATGTGTATAATCAGCAGGCATGCCGCATTTAGCCCTTTCCTGCTGTGCACACACTGCACTGGCTGCCAGGCCCCAGAGCGAGTGGACGGCACGGTAAACACGATGACGGCCTCCAAATATGGTCCCCTGCCCCCCTCTCAGTACCAATTCCCATACCCACCCCCTTGGCTTCCCTTTCTTCTCCCCTTGTAATGCTTGCCATCAGCATTTACAAAACGCATCTGGAATATTTGGGGAAATTTTTGGGAATTCTACTAATGGGTGTCAATGCAGTTCAGGTGATCAACGTGCATTTTTGCCAAAATCACTTTCAAAGTAAAACTTTATTTGTAAGATTACGACACCAGGAAAACCTTGTAAAGAAAATCATTATTAATTATACATTTAGATGAAAAATAAAAAAATATTTTTTTTTTAAAGAAAAGGCAGTTTCTTTATGTAATATTTTCAATCCTAAGTGGCAAGTAAATGTTTTTGTAGTTTTGTGTGAGGTTCAGCTGACCCAGGGTACAGATATGACTTCAGATAACCTACACTTTTGCATGACACTGAGCTCACAACAACATGAGCGTGTTGTATTTAGCCTTAAATGCTGTTCCCTCCAAGCCCCACAACCGTCTTATTTTAACCATTACAAAATAAACACTCCCTGTACTCTTGATAGGTATAAAAGCAAGCCAATTTGAGTGCAAGACTAAACTAGGAAGCACTGTTGATAAACCAAGCTTCAAGGCAGCAGAAAGCTCTTATTGTGTGGCTTCCTTGTAGCCAAAATAATTAAGACAGAAAGGTCTGTTTACTTAAACGTATGAACCTCATCTCTTTAGTTGCAACATCCAACATTGATCTGTGGTTAAGAAATAAAAGCTTGAGCTTGAGTATACATGTTTTATTGTAGTAAGATTTGTATTTTATACATGCTAATTGGCCTTCTGTACCATCCCTTGAGATATTTAATAACTCCTCATGCTGACACAGTAGAGAAGTGCCATACGCTTTGTATCAAACTGCCAAATAATAATTTTCATTTTGGTAACAGTTTCAATTGGATTTAGATTAGAGATAGAGAGAGACTAAAACATTTTGAAGCTCATGTGCCCCCTAACTGAATAATACAAACGGCCTTTGGGTCAACTAAGTGTGCCGGGTGGACCAGCAGCAAAGAGCTAATTTGTCCTGACTGAGATCAACATAGGTGGCCTGGCCTAAGTCTTTTGGACCGGGACATGGTCCAAACAGGGCACTGAAAAAACAGGGTCCGTTTGTCGGGGCTGTGTTATCTCTAAGCGGCCGTCACTGCAGAGAACGGGTACGTGGACTGAGGAAAGGCATACAGTCCTGACTGAGCTCATAGTCCTGCTGTGCAGATGTTTCCCCCAAAGACCCTCCAAACACATGGTCGAAATGGAAATAAGTAAGTTAGGCTTTTCACAACCCAAGGACCGCCTGGAGCGCTAAACACCAAATTTTTTGAATTGGATAAATTGTTATGTTTTGGGTGTTCCCATGTACAAGTACACAGAAAAACAGCCCAATTGGCATTTGGTTGTAGAACACAGGCACGCATACCCAGTCATCTGTATTAATAGCATCTGAATTGTGTTTCGTTGTTACTTCAACGCCATGACGCAGGCAAAGAGTTTTTCAAAGGGTAAGACATCCATCTAGAAGTATAATTGTTACAGGGTGCTCTCACGCATTACGTCAGGAGATGAGACCCTCAAGCATTGCACAGAGCAAAAAATAAATGCACCCACTCAGGAGACTTCAAAAGGAAGCAAATAGCATCGAGAGGGTGATAGATAAAGTCAGTAAGCCCCTTGGATGTTCAGAGTAGCCCTCTGACTTCAACCAGTCAATCTTTCTGGCCCAAGTGTAAAGTGGGGACCACATGAGGCAAGATAACACAGATACTGGGGCAAAGGGCCTCTGTCTTCAGGCACTTGTAGGGAGATAAGACTGCCCAGAGGGAATCTCAATGAGGAGAACAGCTGTGGAGAAAGCTGGCAGCTAAAGACTGGGAAAGGTCATTCTGCCAAAGGAGAAACCTGGGTGCAGGTTGTGTGAAGCTACCTGTGTAAGACAGCATCTGGTTTGATTCAGTGAATGGAACAGAATATCAATTAAATGAATATCACCATATTTCAAGTATCTTTATTTTTATATGTCATTGCACAGATAAGTCAACGCCTTTAATGAATCGACCGTTTAACCATAACATCTAAGCCAAACTATATGTCTTATACATTATATGCTGAATAATGTAATACACGGTATACAGAGGCACATGCTCAAGGTGACACTGACAGACCGTGTCTCTGTGTGCAATATGTGCAAGGTAACGGAGCACTTTCGTAGTAGGCATAAAAAGGCCATGAGGGTTTTATATAAGTTGAGGTGTCAGCCAAGTGTAAACTTCAAAGCAGCCCCTGACCATGTGAAGGAGTGATTCATGACAATGAGCTCAGGACTCTGGGGCGGGGCGGTCTGAGGCTGGAGAGTCGGAAGGGAAAAAGATGCCAGCCCTTTTTAGAGACACTAGAGCTAATGGTCCCCCTTTTCCCCCTCAATCTGAATCCCAACCCAAAATGACATCAGTACACCATGCCAACTACAGCAGCATAACATGTGCTATGGAAGGTCTGCTGACTAGCGTTTCAAGTGGGTACCATATATGGCAGCAGGGAAGCCAGAAAGAATTGGGTTTTGTCAGGTGGGCACTGGTTCAGAAAAGGGTGAGGGAAAGGAGAGCACAATCAGCAACCACTGAGAGAAGGCAAGCGAGGCAGCAAGAGTGAGTGGGGAGAAAAACACAGAGCGAACAAGAGAAAGAGCAAGACCCTCGGTTTTTATTGTGTTTTTCTGAAAGGGTTCATCTCAGCACGTCACTCTCCCTTTTCACACATGGATAGGGTTTCCATCCCAGCAAACTCTCAGCGAAGTGCACAACCACCCTAACAAGCATCTGACCCAGCAGTGGGTGGGGTTAGCCACTAAAGGTAATTAGCAAACGACTTCTGACTCCACAAAGAGCAGACATGGGCTTGTGGAAAACCTTTGAGGGTATCGCACTGAAAGAGTTGGATGTTGCCACCCTTAGAGTTAGTAGCAAGCTAGCTGGGCTTAATAGGCTCAGAGGTGTGACCCCCATTTCACCTCCCTTTCTATTGATTTAGGGAGCCTAATTAGCAAAGCGATGTGACCACAACAGTTGGGCTCTGAGCAAACAGACAGACTATAAAATAACTGGTCCGGTGTTTGCGGTCGGTTTTTCCTTCTCCCATAAATCCCACCCGTTCATTTCAAAGACTAGCCACGTCTAGCCAATGGCTTGCAGATGTACAATGAGCAGTATTTTGAGAGAAATTAGATGCTATCTCTCCTGAAAAAAAGTTCATGTCTAGACTTTATTTATTTGCATATATATTGGCAAAGACTAGCAACTTATAAATATATACATATTACGCCTTAGCGCCATATTTGTCCTGCTGGATCAAGAATGGGATAGTGCAGACAGGAAAGTTGATGTGGAAAAAGGCTCCTCAAAGGCCTGCTAGACTTAAGAGGCTATTAGATTTAACTACTGTACTTTCTCTACTTCTAGCCTTTAACTCCAGATCACTCTTCTTACTGCAAGCAGTCTAAGACTTATAACAACAGAGATAAGTGGGGCATAAAAGACCCCACCGTGTATCAAAGCAGTGTTTCCCAGCTGTTAAACCCCTGTCTCATCTGTACCTAATGGTGCTTGAAGGTCAATCATGGAACACAGTGGCAGAGATATAAGGAGCAAAGCAGACTGCCCATCTATATCTCTCTCAGAAACAGGTCATGTGTAATGGTGGTGCCAGCTGTGAACGCTCCCTACCTGCTCCACTCGAATCTCATACTCCCCGTTCAGCTTCGTCCCTCGGAAATACTTCGCCCTGGAGGGTGGAAAATGAGATTAACAGGGAGATGAGACGAAATACATTACAAGCAATCAGATATACAACAAATTCCTCTTTTGTCTGTCATGTAAATAATAGCCAATGCTGCTCAAGTGATTGCAAACCTATCAAGCACAATTCAGTGTGTAGTCTTAGCAGTATGCAGTCAAAAAAACTGTAAATATCTCGTCTGTTGTTCCATAAGCACAGCATCCTATCCCTGAGTAGTGAATCAACAGTCACTGCTCCAACTATGTGCGACTGGTCCTGTTCAGACATTATCTAATATCTCACTCTTTAAAATATTAGGTAGGCCTACCCATGCACAATAAAATAAAGACATTTAAAGACAGTAACATAATTCTGTTAATATGAAATGTTTCCAATTAATGTAATAAGGATAGCTAAACTTTACAATCTGGTATACATAGCTCTTCAGAATGTATTATATAAGTATTTATTACATCTCTAAACTAACCATGGTGGCACTGTTCTCACGCTAAATGTGATCTCCAACATCCAAAGCAACTATTTTGTAGCATGTATGCCTATTTGAAAAGGACCCCTGTTTCAGGAGTTTATTTGTGGGTCTACTTCCTGAGACCACTCAGGCCTCAGCTAGACATGGCATCTCATGAAACATCATATGAAGACAGGAAAAGTCCACTTTTTCCCGTATATAGACTGTTAGGATGAACAAACAAACAGGTGCTCACTGCCTAAACGTACAGAATTACAGCTTAACTGTTGTTGTTACTCTGTTCCTGTTTGGGTGAGTGAGGAGGCATCTATTTTAAAATGGACACTTCAGATATACAGTCTCTCCTGCACACTTTTGGGGGTCGACCATTTCTAGGTTTATTGCCCGAGCCTCTGTCTTTGCTGACGTTTTGTGGGCTAAGGGGCTGAACTCTAACCCTTAGCAGGCGTGGAATGGCCATCAATCTGCCAGAGGCTGCATGCTGGAGCTGAGTGCTGATGCTGCTGTCCTCATTCTACATGCTGGTGGCCTGTGGTCACTAAGAGAAGCTGTTCAGGGAATTCGAAAGGCTGCCTCTTGACCCACTCACACTGCAACACTATAATTTCTATGATAAGGTGGTAGTGCCTAGGTTCTTCGTGTTCTCTCTCGCTCTATTTTTCTTGCTGCTCTGTGTCTCTGCTGTGTCTCTCTTTATCTGGTCTTATGATACATTACATCTGTACATTTAACTCTTTTAAGGCTATTCTGCAATTTCTTTACCCATGTAAATGTTGTCAACCTCTCAGGCATGATCTGAAACAATAAATACCAATATTATATTGATATGCTCATCATTGAGAAAAGGTTAACCTGTATATACCTACACTTGTGTTGTGCGTAGAAAACGTGTATGGCATATATATCATCCACGGTTGAATAAGTACAGAAGGTTACATTGATTGTAAGCATCTAGGGCATCCTCCGCCAGTGGTCATATAAATCACTTTGACCAAGGAATTTACTAGTATAGTGCAATTTCAAAACACTTGGGTGACACTTTATAATAACTTTCATTAATAAGCAGTTATTAGATCATCAATAAACTAGAATGCTATTATTAGTAAATCTGTGAATATTATCTATAAATAATTTCTAAAAGATGAATAACTGATATTTTTGTTTTCTTGTTACTCTGCATTGATTATTTGTCTAATCAGATGCTAATGATCAGCTTCCAATTCATAATTTACTAATGCCTAAATACAGTAACTCATCTTTTATAAATTATTTATAAATCATGATCACACGTTTACTAATAATGAGATAATAGTTTCTTGATGGTCTAATAACTGCTTATTACTGAAAGTTATTATAAAGCGTTACCAACAGCTATTTTGTTGTTTCATTCGGAAAGATTATAGCTTTAAAATGGACGACAGATATGTACTGTAATTTTGTATATGTGCTGTAGGAATTTAAGAAAGTGTCTAAAGGTTTCGCAATGACTTTGAAAACTACATTTGGTCATACCTCAGATAGAGTATACAGTGTACATTATAAAACTTTCAACATGCCTGAGAAATAAAACATTTTGGACGTTTCCTTAGTAAGATCTTGTTCATTACACAATCTTTTACAGAATGTCATCAGCACAAATGACAGAGCAAAGTTAGGGTCCTCTGGGGTTTTTGAGGTAAACCCCCGCTCACATGAGTACAAATGTGATCCATGGAAAGGATTTGTCTGTCCTTTTACCAAGTATGCGCACACCCACTGGATAAACAGAGTGGACTTACTTTTCCCTGAGAATGTTTTTCTCTATTGTACTACACGAATATAAGGTCAATAGGTCAGGTAAAAAATGTAATACTTTTTTTTTCTTTCAGAATACAAATGTGGGCTTTGGCTAGAGGAGTCTCAACACCACAAACAGCCCAATGATGAACGTCTTCTCTGTGAATACTATTTACTAAAAACCCAACAATTGTAAATGCAATGGACTTATCTGGAAACATGATACATGCCACTATCCAAAAGGGGCACGGCATGAAACATGCAATGTGAAGACTGATGAAGCGATTGAAGGGCTTGGGGAGAGAGAGGGAGAGCGAACGAGAAAAAGACAAAAGAGAGATAGAGAGACAAAGAGAAAGCAAATAAGACCTGGTGTTGGTGGTGAGGTCCTTGGAGCTGTTATGCAATCAGAGGGGGGGTGGGGTGGTGGGGTCTGTTTCCCCAGAGACAAACAGCCTCTCTTGTGGAATGCCAAGGAGGAAATGTGGCCCTGGGGCACTGGGCAGTTATGGATGGACACCCTCGTACTTCAATCTGAAGTCATACAAAGGAAGGCCTCCCTTTTACCCCCAACCAGCTCAGCCACTAATTTTATTACCTGCAGCGTATCGACAAAGAGTGTCAAAGCAACGCAAACACTGCCAAGTTGATGACCAATGTTTTTGTAGAGCAGTGTAAGCGCAAGCAGCACAAAAACTACCTGATACACATCCATTTTTGTTTTGAATATATCATCCAATATATTTTAATGTATTTTTTCACATATTTTGTAGAACATGTTGGCATTTTCAAATTTTGCATCAGACAAACATTGGTACTAAAAGTGACAACGTGGCTTTTGTTAACTGCGGATGGATGGCTGTTATGAGACAGACTTTGGTGTGCTGATTTATCTCCTAGTTTGTTTTAATTCAACAGAACATGGCAACCTTTTGCAGCTATTGGTTTTGTTGTTTATAAAAGTTTCCCTCCAGATAAAATAGTTATTCTTGGCAGCATCATTTATAATGAAAACGCCAGGAGATAAAAATCAATGTTGATTTATGGACATGCTGTAAAAAGACAATGAATAAGTACAACTATTGGAAAGCTCTGGCTACAGACAGTGTGCCCATTTATGTACTACTGGCCATATATCCAAACGTATTGCCCCTAAAAGTTGTGGGGTAGTATTATGCAAATACACTAATGGCAAACCAAGAACATGCCTGCTAATATATTTTCAATTAGAGAAAGGTCACAGGACTATGAAAGAAACAATGAAAGAACATCAACACATTTTCCTAGACAACATCAAAGGTAACCAACCCAACAGTAAGCATGCAATCTAAACTCTAATTAAATTAGCCGGTGTGTTGACAAAATCACCCAGCTGTTGGTCTTTGCTACGCGTTTCATTTAACTCATAACTAAAACCTAAAAAAAAATGACTGAACCAGTGTCAGTCGATGCACCACATTCACATTTTGCTTTTTACAACCATTGGGGAGAAAAAACATGTTACACCAGGAATAAGACACGTTGCCAAAGCAGCAGCAAAATATTTGGTATTTAAAGTATTTTACGAGTTGTACCTCTCGCAGGGGGTTCCTGCCTCATTAACTGTAGAGCTTCTGTTTTCCACTCTACCTGCCCGTTTGATGTGGGCCACTTCCTCCATAAGTATCCCTCTCCTCAATAATATCACTTGATACACATATCGAGAAAAATACGGATGGTGGAGAGAGGTACTGTCTGCTCTTTAACATGTACGATATTTGTGAAAGACTATTACAACACATTGTGACATTGGTTTTAATGTTGACTAGACTCATATGCATATGCTATTCAAACCATGACACAAAAACACACAGGACATGTGCTGTGTTTCTTATGATTAATCTTAGGTATGGGGCACTATAGTATAGGGTCTACTGAGTTTTCACAGGTAGAAATGCTGTTGCTGGCATATTTGATGCCCCCTGCTGTTCATAATATTCTGTGCAGAAACAGGAAAAGGGGATCACAAACAGGTTCTTGCCGTCTTGTATGACTACACTGCCTCTCTGTGGCTAAGACTAAAAAACACAGTCTAATCATCAACACACGAGGACACAACCAACTGATGCATGGTGGAGCTTTAACCAACATCAAAAGAGTGTGTGCCAAATAATCTCACTGAATTGGACTTCTAACTAACATGTACAAGCTTAAGCTGTAAAAGAGGCTTACAATGTAGAAGAGCTTGAAAGTGAGAATTAAAGTTATACTTCAATTGTCAATGGAACGCTCTTTTCAGGTTTACGAAGTAAAATTAAATATAATAGTTACAGGACAATGTATTAATGTGAACCTTGTTTTTTATATGTTTCTTAAATGTACTTACAGCCCCCCCCCCCCCACACACACACACACACACACACTCACAATCTTTGTTCTAGAAGAATAGCATTGCCATGTGTACACTGTTTTTCCCATAAGCACAGATCATATTGTGGTGGCTGAAGAGAGTGTAGCAATTAGAGAGAAGTCCTCTGGCTGATTAAGTACAGAAACATGAGAGATTAAGAGAAATTAGACATTAAAGGAGGTTTGCCAACTTCAAAGTTTAACATTTTCCCTAAGCTTCTTGCACAAACCTTTGATTGGCCTGTCATCAAGACTGTTGGATCATGCAAATCCTACCAAGAGCACTAATAACAGCACACAGGCTCTAAGATATATTAAATTCCAAGTTTTGTCATTGTAAATTATGCTTAGTTGCGATGATGCATTGCTCTTAATTTTGGTGTTTGTAAGAGTTGTTATCAAGACATAACCTTAAGTTGGTAGGTGAGGACGTCAGAAAGTCATTGCACCTTTAATATCATTGTGTCTCTATTAGACAGATAATAGAACAAAACCAAGATCCTGACAGTTGTTTTACTCACCAGTCAGTGTGCTGGTCATCGATGACCAGGAGGATTTTGGGCTTGCGTATGACCGGTTTGGAGGGCTGTACAGATGCTGCTGAGGCTGCTTCAGCTGCAGCTGACTTGGCCTGGGCAGCAGCAGCCACATTCTGGGCCATCTGGGCACTTTTCACCACACTGGAGAAGGAACTGAGGAAACTACCGGAGGCTGGGGCTGGTGCCAAGGCTGGAGCTTGAGCTGGGATCTGTCCTGCCTGGGCCGGCTGGCTAGGAGGCTGTCTCCTCTCTGTGGCCGGAGAGGCAGGGTTGGAGGTGGATGAACCTGGAGGGGTGGGTCGCTGCAGGTCCATCATGTAACCGTTGGGGAGGTTGGCTACGAAGCTACTGTCCGACAGGCGCCTGCGAAGGTAGTTCATGGTGATGGGCTGGTAGGGTGAACAGGCCTGAGGGGGGTACGAATGGGCAGTCTAGAAAAAAACTAAGAACCTAGAAGAAAGAGACATGGGACAAGAGAGTGTAAATAAGACTACTGGGCAAAATATTGAAAGGATACTGAGATATACTGTACAGATAACACCAATGCTCCCAAATGTAATTGTGCCAATAGGGAATCTTTAGGAAAGTAGGTTAACAATGACACAGATGTTTATTGATGGCACAGTACAAAAGCATACAGACAGACTGTTACTTCCTCACTTCCACCCCCATTCAGTGTTAGAGGGAGAACAGTGTTGCGTAACACTTTGGGGCCATGGTGGAGCACACAGAGCAGCAGACACAAAGATTTGTTATGATCCACCGGCACAGCTGCCGTTGGCACGCAGGGGAGAGGGGTTGAATGAGATTAAGCTATGGTTAAAACATTTTTTATTGAGATATTTATTGGGCTATAACACGTTTTTTTTGGGGGGGGGGGGGGGTTATTATTATGGAAGTGAGGCCAAGACAAGATAATACGGACATATAAGGTTATATATTGCATGTGCTGGGAGGCACCTGGATAATATCAAACCTAATGAGTGTAGTCTTATTATAATTGGAGGTGGCAGGGTGCTCCAAGAAAATGTCACAGAGAGAGGTAATGTTGGAAGGAGGTGTTGAAGGAGTCTAATTAGAGCAATACCAAAGTTATAACACCCTGGATATGCTTCACGAACAGAAGGGAGCCAGCTGGGAGGGCCAGATAAGGCACTTTATGGTTTGTGGGTTTGGCTAGGGTTAAACTCTAATTGAATCAGGATTGGATAGTGCAGTGAATGAAATGATTGTGTTATGCTGCAGAGTGGGAACACAATGAACACAGTATGGAGACCAAAGATGTATCAATGAGGAGAATGGGACCGTGAGAAACCCCAAAACGTCACAGTAAGGAAGAGCACAGATGGCAAACCAGAGCAAAACCGTGTTCTCTGAGACAGTAAATATAAAATTAGTCTAATTCAAGTAATTACAACAAAATAAGAGGCTTTGATGCACACACTAGTATCTGCCAGAATGTCACAATAATTAACTAAACTAAAATATATCTATCAGAACATATTTAGAATGTTCGTTACAGAGAGCAAGCCAAAACGAAACTGATGGACAGCCATAAACACAGTAAAATCAAATGTTAGGTCATAGACCTTAAAAGAATTGTATTTTCAAACGAACAATAATAAGGAGCTGTCCAACCGCAGTGGTGCTGAAATGGAGCTCGCGCACCATCTGCATCATATTTCGGTTACCCATTCTTCTTTCTTACCATCCTATCTAAGCTGCCGTTTGTTCTCCGCTGCCTCTTCACATCTGAAGCTATTAAATCCTCAAGGGCCGACCCTCCTCCTCTCTTCTCAAGACAGTGCAGACAGTTTGAACACCCCCTTGCTGGAATTTGAGCCTTTTAAACCCTGGGCCCTGTCATTCCAAGCATGATGGCCAACATTAGACAGCTTATTGAGTGCTTATCTCAGTATCAGTGAGAGTAAGCACTGCATGAAGCGGGGTGTGAAGTTCAGAACCTTTCCCTGCCAGTGCTCTTAAACCGGTGCCATCACGGCTCTATGGCTCCTGTAACAACAGGCAGGCCACGAGAAGTGTCAAGGCAGGGAGAGCAGGCAGCAATCACAGCTCCTGCCCAGTAATGAAGCAGTGCAGCAAGATAATGCTAGGCTGTGGTCGTCACACAGACCCCTGGGGCCTCTGTTGGTGTATGATAATAGGGTTTGGTGGCAGAAAGAGTCGGGTAAGCTAGCGGCGGGCGACATTCACGCTGCCTCCAAAGTTCTGTCACCTTTGTGAGAGTGTCATGTCAAAGATTCCAACTTCTGAGGCTGCATTTGAAGTGTGCATTAGCATGGGGGATTATTACGCACAAAGCCTAGATATGTTTGAACTTCATGGAGACTGTCGTTTTTAATTTAACAAATATCTTTCAACCAGTCGGACTGAAAGCAATTTAATCACTCAAGTGACAGTTGACTTAATGATACATTTCAAAGAGCTATAGTAGCCAGTGAATTTGAGTATGTGTATTCACTTCACAATACCAGCCATGATACCAGTGAAATCTCATAGTAAATAATTTGACATGATAATCCGCGAAAGCAAATTCAGTTTGGTTTTGTCTTGAAAATCTCTTCAATCAGCCATCTAGTCTATAACAAGTAAATCGAAAATGAGGGTCACACATGTCCAGACACACACACACACACACACATACACACACACAAACGCACATGCGCGCGCACACACACATTTATAACACATTTCTGGTATCATAAGTGAGAACACTGACAAAGCAGTCGCCTAGCAACCAGGTCGCACTTTACTATAGTTTTCAAAAGAGATAATATTATCTATCAATGCTGTACATTGCTGCAGTAATACTTCACTTATTTCCAAGGGTCTGTATTTGCTACAAGTAATTCAATTGGCTTTGTGAACAAGAGTTTAGACATTAGTAAAGATTTCCTCTTTGAACGAAGCAGAGTAGGGCTACACTAGCTGTTCCATAGCTTTTACTGCCTTGTCAATCGGTTAACCATTCACATAATATCCACATATCTTATTCATAAGGTGTTTACAGTAGATCAGGGCGTGTCCCTTCTGCCTTGGCAGCCGAGAGATAGTCCTCTACAGGAGTCGCTGACAGCCACTGTGCTGTCACCTCTGAGTTAGAAATACACACCGTTCACTGCTGACCTCAGATCGCATCTCACCACAGATGGCCCACCAGCATACAACCGTCACGTTGCCAGATATATGCAGTTACTCCACACAGAACAAATGGTATTGGCTGACTTATCACCACACAGAGATGCTATGGAACTGGAGGAGGGACTCCAAAGTAGAACCACTTATTTAAGTCAGCCCTTGCTGGTGGCTTGATGCCCATAGCTTTTCCAACAAAATGAGTGGTAACGTACGTCTAGGACTATGTTTCCCTATTGTTTTCAGACAGGTCGAGATTTATGTCCATATGGTATGCAGTCCATGTCTCCGGAAAGTAGGAATTATGACGAATCCACAATATATGATTAAACTCAAAGCAATGTAAAGACTGAAAACGGGCACAGATAAGACCATGATTAATATTTAATGGTGTTTTCAGCCAGATCATGACATCATGTAGAGACCATCAATATAGGAGACATCAAGTGTCATCATCAACATGTTTCAAAGGAAATCAGCACGGGCCACGAGGGACATGTGCCTCCTTTCCTGAGTCTCTTCACCTTAGTATTCATCATACAAAATTCCAAGAATCTATTGATCGACAACACAATGTAAAAATCTACCATGCCTCTAAGCTATAATGGTCATGTAAGGTCATTTTTTTAATGCCCATGGTCTCAATTACTAAATGTTTGGCATTGTTGTTCTAAATTCTGAAAGTTGGGTCATTACATTCTGTACTGGATAGTAAAACAAACGATTATATCACATGTATAACCTGAAGTAACTGTACACTTTCAAAGGTTTTTGAAGTATTGTTTTTGTATTTGTTGGCACTGAATCATTGCAGCTATACAATACTGTCCCAGTTGAAGCAGTAGTTGACTTTACTGGAGTTTTGAATGGGCAAACTGCTTGGCTTATACAATTATGATGTTAAATGTTTTGTAAAATATGGAAAAACAGAACCAGTTATAACAACAGGGACAAGGTAATGTATGCCTAACATCCAGAAATATAAATAAATCAAAAAGATTTTTCAACAAGTGTTTTGCTGTTAATGTGCATTTAGGCCTGATTTGTTGGAGCCTATTGGTGTATTAGTTATTTTCACTGTTTGGTAAATGTCCTAGCACTGCAACTCAAAGCAAAACAATTATTAGCCTACGTATTATGAATAAATTATGTGACATGTTCATAAATGCAATGAGTCAAGGCTGCCAATAACAACGAATCGGCAGAGGGAATTCCCCAACCGACTTTCCAAAATCAAACCAATCCATACATCACAGTCACACGCATTAGAAAACGGTGCCGCACAACGACAAAAGGCTACCATGCAGAAATAAAGTGCATCGATTTGTCTCGATCAAATCAATGTATTTTCGTCACTGTGCTGGTCAAATAATTTGAAAGGAATCTTTTTGCATTTAACGATACAAATTCAGTTAATTAATTATCGCATTAGAAACTGACACATTCTTAATTACAACAAATAAGCAAGGATACTCGCATATATTGTTCACTATTATAGCCTCCTAGAAAATATATATTTACCTGAGCTGTGATGTTGGATGAATGCTTCTCTGCGCTCGTCTCTGAATCCTTATCAGTTTCAGCTCAGCCTCCCAGTCGCCCTGTATCCCACAATGCATGCCGGGAACGTGAATGGTGTAATGCATTTATTAGTCCACTGCGGTCTTCTAAGAACCCTATTGGCCACAAGACAAATGATAGAACAACTTTATCATTTGCAATTGTATTTCATTTTACTACACATAAAAAAGTGGCAGTGCCTTATGTTCTTTCAATGATTAAGCTGATTGGATCCGACGTTTTGCTTTCTTTCTCTATTTCGCACATACTCGCACAAGCGCATGCAAGCAGACAAACATATTCATGCAAAGACACATTAAAAGGCTAACAACAATAAATTCGTCTCTTGTATAAGGATTGTAATGACACTACCATAAATGGGACTACTTACGTTCAGACAAAATGCACTCAACTAAAATTTTAGTCCCTTGATCATCACTCTCCACATTTCTTATATTCTCGATAATAAGTTATATTTTTTGCCCACTGTTTGTAATTTTTCACCAATTGGTTCACTTTTGGTTGATCAATGTATGCAGTTCACCTATAGCTATTGCAACATGCAATTGGTATCAATTTAATGATGATATGTTGAAGAGGAAAAGGTTTCCTTTAGCTGTTAAAGCATCTTTACCAAAGACCACATTTAGAATAATGCATCAATTAATTAATCAAAAACAGATGTGCCTTAATTGAGCAATGTCAATGTTATACAGTCTGCTGTGGTGGTCAGTTTAGACTACAATCAACTCCTATATGACTCAGCACAAAGACCACCCTTGGGTCACAAGAAAAAAAAAGAAGAATCCTTGGAGTCCTGTTCCACACCTTTGATTAACACCAGAAAACAATGATTGTTTCCCCTGACTTGTGTGGATCTTTGTACGCCAGTAACAAATGATATAACTGGCTTGCAGTCAGTGTCTGGTGTTGGGAGTTCGGATAGTGAAGGTCTGTACCGTTTGCCAGATGGAAGAAGTACAAACAATTTATGGCTGTGGTGAGAGGGGTCCTTAGTGATCCTCGCCACTCTCCACAGACAGCATGAGGTGTGTACGTCCTTGACGTCTAGAGCTTCGCAGTCGGAGGCGGTGCAGCTGCCCATACCGAGATGCTATTCGTTTGGATGTTCTCTATTGTACATCGGTAGAAGTAAGAAATTCTGAGTAGACAGGGTGACAGGCAGGTCAAAATGCTGGCATGAGTTGTACAATACATTAAATTTACTGTAGAAACTTCAAAGCGAGTCAAAGATTAATGTAAAACCCATCCACATATATTAAGTCAAAACCATCAGCAACATCAGAATTGTTATGTATCAACTAGTCTGCATCTTTCAGATAACAGTTTACTCGAAGTCATGTGCCATAAAAAAATATTTGCTAAACTTTAGACTGCCATTACTCTCTTAAGTCACTTCAAGTCATGAAGGTCTTACAGTTTTTCAATTATTCAAACCACTTGAGTGGCCAGCAAAAAATTCAACCAAAAGAAGCACATCTAACGCCTGACCAAAGGACAATCTGAACTATGCAAAAAAGTGGAGGATTATCCAGACCTCTTAATACAGTACTGTTTTGAAAATGAATTGAGGTGGTTTGACTTGCGGGGGTGTTGAGTGATGCTCAGCTGATTTGCAGCACCAAATGGAATGGGGGGGAGACTGCCATGTCTATTATTTCTTCTGCCCTGCCTCATTTCACAAAGAGGCTCAGCCATACCGCTGGTGCCATTAGTAATTGATTTGCTCAAAGCAAGTTGTCACCAAGCTGTGGTCACAGAGGAGGAAACAAGATGGGATACATGGTAAGACGGGGGAGAAGGATGCTGGGTGTAGAGAAAGGCTCGAGGGAAAGGAAGTGAGGGAAGTAAAGAGAGCAAACTGTCACACACTAGTTGATATTTGCAAATCACACAATTTTATTTATTGAAATGTATTAAATATTATGTTAAAATGAGATTGTTGTAAAATCTGAACACACAAGGATTTACACCTGCAGATTACGTAATAAATAGCATTGGGAATTGAAAAATACACAGCTTTCAAGCAAGGCCACTGGGTTCGTACCAACGTTGATTCTACCAGCCCATATCTCTGGTCATGTTTACTGCCCCACTTTTCTTATTGGTGTAATGCATAGAGAATGTTGAGTATTTAATGCGTTTTCATGAAAAGAGAACAAACTTGATTTGCATAGCGTATACCCTAGACCATAACAAATCTGATTAATGTAATATAAAGTCGTAAAAGTCTTTGAAGAGTAAAGTTTATCATTTTATAGTCTCTCAGCTACAGCATTGTGTGGATGGTTATTCAGAGATGTTACATCGCTCTCTGCTGGTTGCATGTTCAAAGTCATGTAGGCTGTGTGCTCAAGATGTTGATCCAACTGTAACATCTGGATTATTCACTGAGGCACTATACCTGACTATTGGCCTGATTGAATTTAGAAGAACATTATTTGCTCCCCCATAAATCACAGCTATATTCAACAACAAAATATAACTGATACATGTGATAATTGCAAAAAGTGAGATTGATAAAAAATAACTGAAATTGTATATTGTAGGCCAACAATCTTATCTCCCAATAATATTGAAAAAGCAATCAACAAAACTGTATTTAGGGCAATCACATACATGCTCAACTTATGACACAACTGTCTGGTTTCTTTGTAACTGGCTTTGTGTAGGAGTAAGAGGGATAAGAAGTAGGCACTGGTGCAGGTGTAGGTGCACTTGGTGAATTTACACTGGGTGCATAAACGCTGTGTGATGTATTAGCATATGTAGGCATTTGTGTATATCTGGGTCTAGGTGCAGCGATTGGTACAGGTCTGGGCTGAGGTGCAGGGGTAGGAGTAGGATTCCATGTTGTGCTATGAAATGAGGCCTCGTCCTTATACTGTATCAGATACTCAGGATACACTTGGGGTTTCTCAAACAACACAAAGATGGAGGGGTTGTTGACCTTGTCCACGCAGCTGTCATAGAAAATGGTGTCACCTCCATCTTTGGATGGAGGCCGGAGGTAGGTGGAGTCTCCTTTGGTGTAGTCTCCCACCAGGACCCGACAAACAAACATGGACTTGAAACTGGATTGGCCAGTGTAGGAGTGGGAGTACTTTGCGTCTCTGGCAAAATAACTCCCTGTGGGGAAAAGAGAAAGAAGGACATTGGTTCTGTGTCTCCAACTCCGAATATTTTCAGACTAGCTGTGTCTTTTGACTCTTTCAAGTTGCAATAAGCACCATATTAGTCTGCTGTTCCCATTATGTGTACAGTATAAACATGCAAATAAAGGAAGCGGGAAGCTAATACTTGCAGTCTGATAAATGTTAGTCACTAATGACACTGTTGCTAAGTATTTTATGATTTATGATTTTCAGAATGATATCCTCACCTTTCCCATAAGCAGTGCCATTAATTCCACAGATCCTCCAGTCAAAGTTGTTGTGGCAGATAGCATCAATATGTTTCATGTCTGTACCATGGAACAGCTTTTTCTCTGTCACATTTCTGCCAGCATTGTTTTTCTTCATAAAATCCCTTTGCCTGTCAATTGGGGGGAAAAAGTGATCCAGTATAATGGAGATTTGGAATTGCACAGAGTAGGGGAACAATACTACTGGATGACGTTAAAGGTGAACTATGATGGTCTTTGAGCAGAAGACATACAGAACATACCACTGAAAGACTTCCCAAAGTGCTTTGTTCTGAATCCTCTCTATTTGTTGGATGTCAAAACCTCTCATTGTGGTTCGAAATAGCCCTTCAATTTCTTTATACTCCACTGAGGAGCTTTGAAGAGCCACTCTCTGGAAATAACAAAACAAACATTAGTATAGGGCTATAGGTATAGTGTCCACAGATATTTGCTGGCGAAGAGGTAAAGCATCCTTGTAGAGTCAATTGGTCCATTTTAAGAAGGTTACAGTAAAACAAAACATTTGCATTGTGGAATTAATACCTTGTATCCAGTTTCGGGAGTCTGGGACATATCCCAATATCCAGGTAAAGCTTTAGCTTGATTGCTTGGAGCCCTTTTGCTACCATAATAACACATATTATTAAAGTTATACACAATAAAGTAGCTGTAAGCAAATATTTTGAAGTTAGGTAGGCTTTTCTATCATGGTTTGCTTTTAGAACAAGATAGTGAGAATGCAGAAACTATACCTTTTTTTCAGAATTTGTGTTTCAGCTTCAGAGACAAATACAGGCCGTCTTCTCACAATTTTCTTGGTCTGGTATGCCTTGTTTGTTTGTATCATGTCTAATAAAACAAGTAAAGCTGCATCACTAAAAAAAAAAAGTTTATTCAACAAAGACTAAAACAGCTATACGGAGCTGGTGGATCAATAATAGTATAGGAATCCCAAACTACTAGTTTCTGCAAACTAATCCTGAATGACAATTAAACATGCAAGCCCAAGTGATTCAAAATCTCTTCAAGAAAGGCAAAGACAATTTCTTATTGTATTGTGCTAAGATAAGATTATCTAATTGAAATGAAAGTACCTGTTGTCTCTAGACAGCTATGTTTCTAGCTGTGCTACTATGACTGTATGACTGTCCAAGCGGTGGCGAGTATACTGCACCATATTTTTCACCACATGTTAGTTCCTTTACATAAACTTCTACATACGCAAACATAAAAAAAGTGGTGATTGTATGTCTTTTTTTGGTGCAAATTATGATAATCAGTGCCTTATCAAAAACTTAAACATGGGGTTGGACCACATGTTTCAAAGGAAATCAGCACGGGCCACGAGGGACATGTGCCTCCTTTCCTGAGTCTCTTCACCTTAGTATTCATCATACAAAATTCCAAGAATCTATTGATCGACAACACAATGTAAAAATCTACCATGCCTCTAAGCTATAATGGTCATGTAAGGTCATTTTTTTAATGCCCATGGTCTCAATTACTAAATGTTTGGCATTGTTGTTCTAAATTCTGAAAGTTGGGTCATTACATTCTGTACTGGATAGTAAAAAAAGAACAATCTAGGACTTAAAAATGTCAAAAGTAGAGTGCCAATGGAAAATTCTTCTTCTTATGGATATACGAGACTGATCTTTATTTACCCTGGAAGCTGAGCTCATACAATTGTGAGCCGGCAGTGAATTCCACCTTGGCATTGTTGTCCTTTTGAAAATCCTCCTCCAGTTCTCTACTAGTGATGCTGGCAACTCTTCGTGCCCCTGTCTAAAAAGAACCAAAACAGTTTAAATAACTAATAAACGGCAAAGTAAAATAAAACCTCCACTCTTTGGCTTGTCACTCACAAATGTAGCGTACTGGTTCCAGTTTCCAAACTCATCCTCCCAGTGCCAGGCCCACTCTGTGGTGAGGATGAAGTTTGGTTGTAGCACAGAAGAGATGGTAGAAAGGCGTCGAGCTTTGAACAGCCCACAGGTCATTGTATCAAAACACACTGGCTGAACTCCACGACTAAAAAAAAAAGTGAAAGACATCACCACCAACTGCCTACAGTTTCTTTACTTCCAACAATCATTTGTCAACCTGATTAAATATGGTGTGTAAAACAAAACAAAAACATTAATTCTGGAGTTGGCCCACTCATCTCTTATTTGTAAGTTTCATGAAACAGTTCAGACTGATTACCTGTATGTTTTCTCGGGATCACAATAGTCTTTTTCAATCTCCTCATTATTTGGCAATGCTGTCCACTGTTGCCCCTCCTTCATCTCCCATCTATAAGGCATTGTGGAGTGTACTTTGAAGCAGTTATCTGAAACAAACATTTATGAAATACGAGATCAATATAGACGTATAGGACATAACTATTTTATATTGCAGTATAACGCAGCATTATTATTCAGTTTCATTATAATAAAAATATGTTTCTTACCACCATGAATGCAGCTTCCCTTGACAAAGTACATGCATATCTCACTTTTCTCTGAAAAGTGGAAAAAAAATACAAAAATAACCTCACTATTTTCACTCCAGGTGTACTTAATGGAGCAGTGATTAAACACTGTGACTCCTGGCATTGCCATGAAAATGCAGTGTAGGCAATATTAATTACCTATATTTTGCCCAGCCCTTCTGTTAGGCCTCTGGTTTGTACTAGGACCAGCACTGGGATTGGTGGCATTTGGCTGGTGTGCATGATTGCCTTTGTTGGGTCGGTCATGGCTTCTCAAGACCGCTATGTTCATATAAACATACTTTATAGACGAAAGTATGTTGCTGGGCACTCCTCTATCCTGTAGAGTTTTCATTGGGTGTGGCTCATAGAAATCATGGGCTCGGGTACAGTTGCAGGTGCCGCGCAGGTATATCTCACAGATGTGGAGCCTCTTACAGTCTGGACCATCAGGACACTTACCAAACTCCCCAACACCGTTGTTGTATGAGTGGCACACCTTAAAAAACAATGATTGCTGTAAAAGTGTGTCTAACAGTGAAATAAATGTGGTACATTCTTCTTTTTTCTTTTTACATTTGCCAAAAGAAACGAGAACTATGGGAAATTCCATTTGAATGCACAAAATAACAAAACTACAGGTAGGTGGTTTAGGGATTTTCAAAAGTGCCACAGCAATTACGAATTCATGAAGTCATGCTGCCAAACAATCACACACGCGCGCGCGCACACACACACACCCACACCCACATACGGTTATATATTTACAGGGGGTAGGAGATAGTTGTCATTCTGGAGGAGCAATGTACACAACTCCGACTTGTCCAGATCCTCCAGGCCATGTTCTTGTAAGAGCCTTGCATTTAGCTCTGAATTCAAGTTATGGCCGAAGTGACATTCTCGCCTGTAATCAAATAAAAAGGTAATTATGATCAATCCTGTGACTTCTCTCTGCCACGTCAACACAACAACCCCTCCCAAAAAAACATATTATGGAACGTCGTTGCTCAAAAATAAATATTTGTACATTGCCAAATTCAGTTAGAGGCCTTGATCAAGTGGTTGTCCAAATAAACTAGTGAGGGCGGCCTATGTCTCACCGCCGGTAGTGCAGGCCTTCCACGTTTGGTGTTTTTATCAAACTTTAAAGTTTAAAACGTATTGATAGAAGAAAATCATTTAAATAACCCTACCTTCGACGTCCAAATGGGCAATCTCCGAGCAAGAATCGTTTACAGAAATGTAAATTCCTGCATCCAGGGCAATCTTTTCTTTTGCAAATGCGAAGGCTCGTTTTGGCAATAACTTTGTTTTCCCCATTAATAAATGCCACTGGAAATTTTTCCTTATTCAAAATTATGGCCTGCACCGTCTCATGTGAAACAAATGTTGCTAACTCATCAACATTTATCGATCCCTTATTCGCACAAATAATTTTTGTTACCGCAGACTCCGTCATGTCTCGTAGCGATCTAGATACTGAAATAAACAGCTCAATGTATATTGTTGAGTAGAGTCCGGACTCAGCAGAGAAGGATAATTTCTGAAGAATCGAAACCGAAACTTAGTAGGCCAATTACCTTAAACCTAGCCAATTAACTGTAAGGGTCATGTGAACCGGATAACTGCAATTTAGACCTTTACTAAAAATTGCATTTTCATTTTAATTGTAGTAAAGGTCTTTCAAACTTTTATTTTATAATCATTTTTATTCATCTAAAGTGACATCAAACAACCTGCAGATGGCATTCCACCCTCATTCATGAAGGCCTACAGTTCAATCATACTGCTCATCCTGGCGCTGCTATCAGCAACTTAAATTTGAATCTACGTTTGTCACAGACAAATTTACAAACACACATCTGTAGGCCTATTTCAAGAAACCCTGATAGCCTATGTTCGTTGTGCTATTTCAGTATAGCTTCGCATTTATTCTGGGACTAGATTTCTTAAAATTGCCTGCGTTCATACAAAATATGTTTTAACCTGTGCCTAAACAATATAACATTAACTAGCCCTCAATAATACATATTAGCCCATTAATGGTCGGAGAGGGGCAGTATACGGCTGCAGTCACAATGTTGAACATGATCAGCAATTTCCTGCTTCGGGTTTCCCTTTAAGTGGGCAAGGCTCAATGCTGGGAATTCACGTCATTTCACCGTTTACACATCCAAATCAATGAGCACGAAGAGATGTCCGTCGTTTAGTTCAGTCTTCCAGGAAGGGATTAACCACCGCGTTGCCGAGATGTAGCGCAGCAAAAATAAAACAAAGAAGTTTATGGTTTCATGAATATTGTGACAATATGGATAAATGGCACAAATAGTTTAACTTAGAACAGACTACGCGGCCCCCAACCCAATCTAAAGTCAAGGGTAAGGTGTGCGGTAGGTGGTTCTCTAGATTCTTTTACTAAGGACCAGGGACACTAAAAGTGGGAGACTGGAGGAGAACTTCCAGCGAGATATGTCCGAAACCTCTTCGGTCAAAACCAAGGTAGCTATTGACAAATTGGTAAATGTATCTTAGTCCACTCCGCGTGCAGGTGTAGGCTACTTAGGCTACGCTTTCTGTGTTTGACCGCGATACAGCATTGTTTTGTAAATCATCTGTTGCTGGAGGACTCGTTTTGCCACTGTAGTTTTAGTCTCGCCTGGTAATTCAGTATAGCGCGAGAGTTTTTATTTAGTAATCTGAACTGTAGATGTTCCCCTGTAAAAATTGTAGCTGTTGAAATCAAACAAATAGTCTATCGATCAGCTAACAATAGCGGTGTATCGAATGCTTTACAACCACTGAACCCTTTTACGTCAAAGCAGCTAATTGTTTTTTTTATATATTCTACGCATGCAATATGTTACAGATAATATACAGAGCAGATATTGTTTGCAGTTCTTTATTGCGTTGTATATATTTATTTATATCAGTACAATTATATTGGCTTCAAACCAACTGTTAGGTAGGCCTACTAAGACATGTCCTAGTCATACTGTGGACATGCAGCCGACTGTAAATTATCCATGCTTTTAGTTTCTGTGTTCTGCTTTGCGTTATAAGCACACGAGTTCTGCAATAGGCTAAGGGGGGAAACAGTGGCTTTATGGTAGTAAGCTATCAATCAAAGGACACATAATAGGACGTCAACCTACTGCTCTATGCCCACAATACTGATCCATAATCAATACAACAATTAATAGACAATAATTATGTGAAGCTTCATTAATTGATTGAACATAGCAATGCTTTTCATCCCAGACCCTATAAACAAACTACAGTGTTCAAAACCAAGCCATTTTGCACACACTATTTGACTTCACCTTCCTCTCAAAAGCAGAATTCATAATTTAATGTGCAAATATCCCCTCACTTACTTTGCTTCATGTAATCAAGGTTACTGTATGTGGCTCTCATTGGGTAGGAACCTCTTGCTTTCCAGGCACGTAGACCTGCTGTTTACTGTACAACCCTAGGCGTACTTCATATCCAAAGTGAGTTCCTGGTACAGTAGCTTCTAAGCTGCAGTCTGTCCATTTCTCGCTTTGACATACAGGATCCTAGCTGGAAACTAAGAACAGGAGCCTCATCTTACATCTTACAGGGGCTTTCGCTGTGCCCTCTCTCAAACGCAGGCAATAAACGGCAAAATAGTCTGAGTTACAAACTTTTAATACAGAAAAGTGTTTACACTGTTTTAGATAGGTCTATTCCTATCTAAACTGGGGGATTAGGCTTACATTTCAATGCATGTAGTATGTTTTATTACATTAAATGCATGAATCTAGCAAGGAAAGATGTATTCAGTACTCCATTGATCTGTCACGGAACCGATGTTAATGGTGTATTTCTTTCAGTGTTGGGATGATATGAAGAGCTGTTTGGGTTTAGGGTTAGTGTTGCGAAGGTTTGTAAGGCATGCTTTGTGTGTCCATGTCTATTCATAGCAGGAGAGGAGCTCTTTCAGTCCTTCCGCCAGCCCCCTGCCAAACTCCACTTCCTCCCCCGTCCATGCTCCCACCGCGAGGCCAGCCAGCCGAATGGAGGACGAGCCTGCCAGGCTGCCCGTGCACCTGCGTGAGTAACACACACACACACACACACACACACACACACACACACACATCCCTCTTCCAAACAATTATTTACCCAATTAGTGGGCTAGGATATATGTTCTCCCTCCTGTTAGCCAATAACTTTAATAGAACATAGAAATTAGTGCTATGCTGCTTAGTCAAAAGATGATTTTTGACAAAAATAAGTACTGTGTACTAACAACAACAGTCACATCTCACATCAGTACAGGTGATGTTGACACCAAAGGGCCCAACACTCCAATAGCATCTGCATACACAAAATGACTGTACAGTAGCATCATTGAGGTGATAAAGCATATCTAGGATCACAGGGCAGTACTAGTACAGTACAGTACTAGCCCTCTCCAATGGACCAGAACAGACTTACTACACTTGAACAGTAGCACACAGCAGGTCCTCCATAGCAAATCAACAGGGTACAGTTCAACACACCCCAGATAGGAATATAAAATAGGAACGCACACAGCATGCAATTGCTCAATTGTAAGGAAAGAAGACAAAAGATACCATGAAGTGCCATAATTAGAGCTTTCGATGTTTACTGGGCTGGCAATGAATAAGTGGACGTGATGATGGAATATATGTTTTCTTTTACGCTCCTTATTTAGTAAGAGCATGTGAAAATCTGATTGAACAAAGGGAAACAGGAAGGAATGAAGAAACTATACATTCAAATATATTTCAAATAGGGTCAAGGAGAAAAACGCAACACTGTGACTTTGATTGGTGGAGCTCACTACAGGCCTCAACTGGCCTAGACCTTAGCCAATGAAATGACAGGCGGGTCTGGAGCTCTGCCAGGATATAGTCTTGTGTGTTTAAAGAGTACCCTGGACCGCTGTGTGTAAGGAGTCATCAATATTTAACCAAGGTTTTACATGGACGTAGTTCAGAGCTTCTTAACCCTGTCTGCATTGTAAGCTGGGTGCATCGAGTAAGGAGACGTCCATGCACATGGACCACAGGAAAAACCCCAGCCACTTCCCCTTTTACTGTCAGAAAAAGAAGAAGAATGTTCAACAGGTTCGTGTTTTTTTTCTCTCTGTCAAGCCAGGCCTATAGGCTGGTTAACCACCGGGTGTGGTAAACTCGGTTTACATGATGTGACCTGTGTCATCTTGTGTCCATGACGTAAAAAAAAAAACGGCCCCACCCGGTTCTCGCCAAACCATACTCAATAAACAAACTTGTTTCAGCCAGACAACTTGAAACATGCCTGTAGTTGTTTACACACCTTGCACTTCCTTCATGGTAGAGACACAGTCACAGACTCTGAGACAAGCCATCCATTAACCTGACATTCAAAGACAATTTGTCCGGGGGGGAAGGGAAGGAAGAGCGAAAGAAAGAAAGAAAGAAAGAAGAGAGAGAGAGAGAGGGAGGAAATTGCAGTGTGGGCAGAAATCCGCCTTCTCCATTTCCTGAGGAGGAAGTGGATTAGATCAGGGGGAGAGTTGCAGCCTGCTCCTCACACTCAAAGAATGCTGCTGCTTCACTTTAACCCTTGTTGGCCATGGACAATCTGTAGGCGACTACCTATAGTGCATTTTGGGCAAATGCCTTGTGGTTTCAATGTTACAAAGATGGGTGGTGTTCACTTGTTTAATACGGAAAAACTTTGCAATGGATGATTGACACATTGCCACAAATTAGATGAATGAAATCCAGAATAATTTTTGTTCTCAATAATTAAAAGTTATCACCGCGGTCTTTGTTAAACCGATTGACATTGCCCAATCATGAATATTGTACTATGGGAAAGCAGGGAGTCACATTGAGTGTCACCTAAACAAGCAAATTAATATAGCCCTGTATTAAATAAATGAGAAATAAATCACTGCCACACACACAATTCATGTCCATGGAACCATGTGAAACCTTAAGTGTGTGTTTCAGTTCACAGCTGGGTTTGTACTGTGCATGCTTGGATGTGTGGGTGGATAAGATTGTGAGTCTATGCCTTTGTGCAAGGCATGTCAGCGTTAGTGTAGGTGTAAGCCTGTGTATTTATTTATGTGAGTCTCTTTGAAGCAACCCCCTACTATTTTTTGTGTGTCTCATTCCCCTTTCTTGTGCATTTGTCTGTGTTTACTGAAATATATGACATAACAATCTCTTCGTGTGTGTGTGTGTGTGTGTGTGTGTGTGTGTGTGTGTGTGTGTGTGTGTGTGTGTGTGTGTGTGTTATAAGCCCTAGAGTCTTTCTGAGGGGAAATTTCCTGCCCCTGGAAGCAGCTCTCGTCCTCAGGAATTTCCTGAGTGGGCAGACGGCGCTTCCTGAATAAATGTTGTTGTTTTTTTTCTCTTGCTCTCTTTCTCCTCTGAAAGGGAAACTGTTCTCAAATGCCAACGGGCAGACTGAGAGCAGCCCCCTTCTCTTCCTGTTTGCAACACACTCCACATGTCACTTTGAGAGGAGAGGCACAGACCTCCCCCTATAATTCAGGTGGGAAGTTGAGCACTAGATTGATGTAATCTTGTAAACCCAGTGTACCCTCTCATTTAGTGTCTGTGGCAAATGACAGTAGTACATGAAATACTTGTCTCTAACGCCTTGTTCTAATTATATAGATTATGTACAGGGTCGAGTGTATATAGATTATGTACAGGTTCGAGTGTAAAGACGAGCCATTTCTTTGTTAGAAATGTTTCTTATGAAATATATTTGAAGAGAATAAGACAAGCTGGGTTCCAAGCAGTTTCTATTATACTGTGGATGTGGCCAGCTTAGCTGGTTTGATTAAAACAATGGCATATACCGTACAATTACATGCTAACTTTTTAGCCGTCAGAAAGGGAATGGATAGTAGCTGATAGTGTGAGGTGTGTTTTAAAAATTCCAAGATATTAATTCACTTCCCATCTTCAGTTAAAGCTTAGGTTTGGTTAGATTTCTTGCAAATACAAAATTAACTGTAACCGCAGGGTTCAGGAACTAAACTACAAGAACCAGCTTGCTCCCATTCTGAACAACAAGCCATTAAAACAGGTCACACCACTTCCTAGTAAAAAAGGAACTCTTGATTGATGGTCTGTGATATGTTTGTTTTAACTGGATGAGTTCCAATCTTGCTGGACTCGAAACAGGCACATGCTTTCATGTGTAGGAAATAGAAATCCATATGGGATGAAGAGTAAAGTTTTGTTTGAGAGTATTTTCCCTGCCTACAACTATTCAAGAGGGAGTGAGGGAAAGAGAGAAGGATGGAAAGAGAGAAAGAAAGAAGGGGTGGGGAGTGAGAAATTAGGACAGTAAAAAGAATATTTAAGCAGATTATTAGAGACTAGATCAGTGTATAGTGAGGTGTGAGTGTAGTAGAAGTGTAAGGAGCACCCACATGTCCCTGAGTCAGAAGGGTCAGGAGGTCATTAGCTGTGCTCCTCCTTCCTTTCCTCCTCTCCCTTCCTTCTTGTTAAATAAATACTTTATTCCTCTATTCTGACTTAGAACCTCCCATATCTGTCCCCCTAATTCAGAGAAAAGACAAACATTTACTGGGCAGCTTAATGATACAGCAGCGCTGAGTAAGAATACCAAACTCCTGAACTGTCTGTGGAGAAAAAAAGGAAACAAGATACCAGTGATCTCATCCCTTCTTTCTTCCATTCATCCCAGGCGCTTGCAAGTTGCCTTGGCAACGGTGTGCACCTCTGGTGTGCGTATGTGTGTGTACTGTACACAAGTGATAAATGGAGACCGAGAGAAAGCATGGGGGCCTGAGAATCTACTCAGTTAAAATGATGTGTCATCAGAGAGGATCAAAGTTTAGCTGAGCCCTCAGCTCCACCAGTCATGGTTTACTTTTGGTAAAAATACACAATGTAACAGCAAACTAATGCTGTCCAACAAAGACCTGGATGAACAAGAGAGTATACTGAAACTCCTTGGTTAGTATGTGTGGTCACAGTCCTTTACAAATGTACCTTATATACGACACACAGCTATTTACAAATTTTGGAACAATAAATTCATTGGAATAAAGAAAACAGTGAGAAATGTCCAGGCTTCATCAAACTGTGCTCTTCTTCCTTGTCTGTAGTGGTGTTTGTCTGCCTGTCCTTCCATCTCCATGCACTTATCAACTTTACTTCGCTTCCCTGTTCCTGTTCCTTGTACACATTCCACTTCTCCCTTTACATATTTTCCACTTTCCGACTGCTGACTGTGGATAAACCCCGCGGCGACGGTCCCTAACCCTACCGCAGGAAGTTTCCTGTGCTGAAACAGAGCCCACGCTGGATCGCTTCCTGACGAAGTGCGTTGTGGGACACGTTTGTTTGGGCTGCCTTCCTGTTGCTCCCCCCCCCGCCCCCCCACCACTGAGCCCTGTGCAGATGGCTGGGGTCCGGCAGACCGGATCTCTGAGGGGTTTTGGCAAAGCAGCCTGTCCCTCTCTTTCTCTCTTCGGCACTGGAGAGAACATACCACGGCCGTGACCTCACAGCCGTGACCTCACAACTGGGGTTCCATAGAAACTCACTAAGGCTTCGTGATGAACACGTCATCCATAGGAGAGAGACGTGCAGCTGGTGAATGCTGTGAATCAGAGAGGAGGATTGGTAGTATATAAAGACTGATGTTCCTACTTGTGAGTTCAGGATTGCTATTTGTTGTAGAGAGTGAATCACGACGTTATGTGGGCAGGAAGAGGATTATAAAGATGTTGTTAAAACACTGAACGCCATTTTAAATAAAGACCTGCTCTAGAGAGTCTACCAATGTCCTTATTCTTAAAACGGCTTTGATTAGTCTGTTGACAAGCTGTTTAGTAGGTGAAAATTTGACATGTCAGAAATTTTTGATACAACTTTTATAAGAGTCATCCCATCTGAACACCGAGGAGGATAGGCAAATAAGGAGCTGACAATCTAGACAGGATTCCTTTTATATTGATCGTTTTTATGTAAAAACGTCCTTTCTGAGATGGCGAGGGAACTGAACGCTCGACACCAAGCATGGACTTACGATTACTAGTGTGACAGTGACATTGCGCGCACCGCCGGCCAAAGATAAGTTGTCCCAATCCAAGAGGAAGTGTTTGAGGGCCAGCGATAAGTGAGACGTAATAAGTGACTGGTTATGTGCTGCGTGGGGGTGATGGATCCTCTGATGGTGACTGCACTGTCATTGGTGTGGGATTTATGTGAAGTCGGACTGAATGTTACTGGCAATGCTATATGAAGGGGATTTCACATTGGAAACTACAGTACTGCACTTTTATTAACAACTTCACCTATGCTTTGAATAGTTTAAATTGCATATACGTTTTTGATTGTTTCTTTTCTTAAAATGTTCTCTGCTCTGACATTAAAATGGAACGTATTTTTTTGAAGTTTTCTTCAACCTTGTCCTCCAGGACTTATTTGTGGTTAGCCAGATTATTTTTCCTATTCATTTCAATCATTGACCAAGCTCCTACTACTTTGTAGGCAAATCGTTTCTTTAGATATTATGTTCCTATCATTGCCTCCTTCAAGTTTATCCTTGTCGTTTATACATAATGTATGAAACTGTGAGAATGTTAGGAGTTGTCTTCCAATAAGCATGTCTTGGGTTTACAAAGATTGAATGATTTAAATAAATAAATAAATGAATGAACTGAAACAACTTTCAATCTTTTTTTATTATTTATTTTATTCCTTCCTTCCCATCATGCCCTACCCATCCCGCTTACTGCATCTCTACCTATCTCTACCTTCTGCTGGAATCACTCCCTCCTTTCCTTTTAACTTCCTTCATATCACTTTTTTTACTCCCTCTGTCTCATTCCTTCCTTCCTTCCATCGTTCTCTTGTCCCGCTTTATTTCCTCTCCCTTCCACCCCTTCAATTTATCTCCTTTTTCCTCAACCTCCTTTTTTTCTTATCCTCCCCCCGTCCTCTCCCAAATTTCCACACCCTCCCCCTTCCGCCTCTTTCTCTGCACCTCTGCTTGTCCTTCACATCTCTCCCACTCTGTGTCCTGTCTCCAGGCTTGCAGCCAGTGTTCTGGAGCAGGGAGGATGTGGCCCAGTGGCTTCGCTGGGCTGAGAGGGAGTTTGCCCTGCGGCCAATCACCAGCAGCTCCTTCCAGATGAACGGCAAAGCCCTGCTCCTGCTCACCAAGGAGGACTTCCGCTACCGTTCCCCCCACTCTGGTACCTGGAGCCTCTCCTCTGCTCTCTTCATCAAGCCAGTTGGGATGGGTTAGGTTTAAAGGGACAAATGGGAAACAATGGGTTTTGTGAATTTGGAAGTGTTACAATGGACAACCTTGTTACAATCTTTTACAGTCTTACAAACTAGGTTTGTACTAAACATTGTTTTGCCACTGTTGGCTCAAATCAGTGTGTTTTCATGTAAGTCATGTAAAACAAGTTCTCTGCAAGAATCAATGTGATCCGCTTGAATAGAGGAAGAAAGGACACAATGGTGTCTGATGCTAGAGGCAATTGCTCTTGTCGAGCGGCTGTCTTTGTTGTTTAGCAGAGGAAGTAGGAGTACAGTCGGGCAAACGGTTGATCAGGAAGTACAAACCGTCCTCAACCGTCACCTGGCAACACAAGGAATTTCCCCTGAAGCTACAGGATGAGAAAGTGAGAACTGAAAGGGTGTGTGTGTTTGTGTGTGTGTGACTGTGTGGACGCATGCTTGTGTGTCTGTGCCTGCATTGTCCTGACTTCCATTATGAAAACAGTTTCCTTGGAGTTGTAATGAGAACCCTCCAAAAAGGTTTTAATATAATTGTTAAAGAAACGTTTCATTTAGATTTTGTGTAACTAAATGTAGAGTCTAAAAACAGTAGTTGGCAATTTGTTTTTTTAGGTTTAGGTTATTAAAGAGGAGTGTTTAGATTTCATTTAAATAATTTAGTGTACTAATAAATCATTTCATATCATTCATTCATTATCTTAAAACCCAATCCGCTTCCTGTGAGAATGGTGCTGGTGTGTTGCTAGACTTCTCTTAATAGTTAATCATATTTGTAGCATTTCGGAGGAGATAATCATATTCAGAGCTACGATTTCCCCATTACTGATTTTAGTAGGGGCAGATCATTTGTGTAGATCTTTGCAATAAAATATCTTGGATCCATATGCTTTTAACGTATCATGATTAGGGAACAAGGATCAGCCCAGAGCAATGACTTGTGTGTATTGCATAATCCTAGCTGTCTGAAAAGCGAAGGGTACATTATTATATTGTTCTTTCTGTTGGTACCATTGCCAGATTCTGTCATTAGTATGTCTGAGAGTTGAAATCAGGAACCATACTGTAATGTCTTAACTTTGTGTGTTTCAGGGGACGTACTTTATGAGCTCTTGCAGCACATTTTAAAGCAGAGAAAGCCATACGTCTCCTATCCATCTGGCTACTTCCCTGGGAACTCCTTCCACTCACTGCCAGAGGGCCCTCTCCAGCACCTCAAACTTGAAGGTGATGTTTGCTTTGTAATATCTTGGAAATATTTTGGTCTCATAATGACTACTTAAATGATTGATATTTCAACACCCATATCCAGTGCAGGTAGCAGTCAATAACTATGGTTGTTCAAATACAGACAATATTTCTCGTTTATTTTATTGTCGAATTTATTAAACACTTGATTTGCTTTGCATTGTGACCTTTAAAAAGAAAACCTCCCCCCCAAAAAATTTATACATATTAAAAGGGATAGTTTGAGATTTTTTATGTTGTTTATCTTATGTCAGTTTCTGGAGACCTGACTCGCCTAGATAACTTTTACATCCATGTGGGCTTCTAAGAGTTATGTGTCTAGTTAAACTGTTAACATGTAGCTACATGGCTAGCATGAGAACTATTAAAAGATTATCTGGACGAGTTAGGATATCTCTAGGAAACAGATAAAGTACAACATAAAATATCCCCTCAAAAGTTGTCTCTGTTAAATAATTACAGTATTTAGAAACCTCTAACATATTGGTATAGCTTAACATCCTTTCTAGTATAACAGCATAGACATGTTTACTAACCACATCTGTATTTGCTTTTGCTATTAACCTATTGCTCAAACATGGAGTCCCTCTCCCTCTCTCTGATACACTTTGGACTCCTTTTTCTGGCACCAACACAGAGAAATGTGACATTGCAAAAATCAAAAGGAGGGGAATGCGGGGGTAAAACGTTGACAGTAAAACCGGCTCCACAAGGAAACACTGCTGTGTTTGAACAAGACGTGGTGTAGCAGTAAGTTCCTTATCTGCACCAGGGGTTTATCACAGAGAGAGGAAGTAAGCGACCAGGTGTTTTAGGATGCCTTCCACTTCCTTTTTTTAATGCAGAATTTTGTCCCTGAATTCTGAATTCAATTATGTGTAATAATGCGGTGGGTTGGAACTTTTTTATTGTTTCTTGTTTTGCATGTAAGCTATTGCACTGTTGTAATTTACAAAGGAAATTCAAGTAAATCCTATTGCCCTGTTTGTGAGATACAATTTCCTGTACGTGAGTGTAGTGACATCTACTGGACAAAAAAGTCACAAACGGCAACAGTTATAAATGTTTGTATTTACCAAATGTTGATGTATGCAGATCATTGCGGGCATCATTTACTTTCACAAATAGCTAATGTAAATCAAAACTAACAGAGTTACTTGGTTCTTTACTTTTTGTGTACAGAAACGGTACGGCGCGCTCCACGAGGTACAGAGCCCCTCCCCCAGCACCCGCCCACCATCGAGCTCCGACACCGCTCACGCTCTCCTCACCATCTCGCTCCCAGACCTTCTCCCCCAGACGCCAACCACCCGAGGCCCACTGCTGAGGACCCGCTCCATGCTTCCCAGTTGCCTGACAGCAACCACCACCTAGCAGAGGACATGTATCCTCTGTCAGTGTCCCCGGCAGCTCCCAATGGTCGCTGTGCCACACCTCGCGAAGCCCCCTGCCCAGGCAGCCCCGGGGGTCAAGACGCTGCACCTCCCAGGGTCATCCAGCTCATGCCCAGTGCCATCATGCATCCACTGCTGCTTAGTCCCGGGCGAAGTGGGGGTGCTGGGGACTTTCGGCATGGCCGTGGAGGGACCCATCCACAGCCACCCCATGAAAATGGTCGTGAGGGGAAAGGCCACCCCCAGCATCTGCTAGCACTTGCCCACCAGCACCACCAGCAGCAGCAGCAGCAGCTGCACCACCACGAGGACGCTCTGTACAGGAACCATGTTATTGTGCCTGTCTCACCTCCAGAGGAGCAGGCTATGCCCATTGGACGGATTGCAGGTAAGGCTATTTTTGCGTTTTTGCAATTTTTCTAAGTGCCCTAAAAAAGGCCTACACCATATAGCCAGCAAGTCCATTGAATTTCTAACATTGTTTTTGTGTTTTTCAGACTGCAGGCTGCTTTGGGACTACGTCTACCAGCTCCTCTCAGACAGCAGGTACGAGAACTACATCCGCTGGGAGGACCCAGAGACCAAAGTCTTTCGCATCATGGATCCAAATGGCCTGGCCCGCCTCTGGGGGAACCACAAGGTAAACATCTTACCTTGGCCGGAGATTCAAAGGAAGGCTATTTTATTTTGGAGTCTCTTTGTTCTGGGATTTGATCAACTTCCATTAAATGCCATTATGATATTTGTATTTTTCTCTTATAGAACAGGACCAACATGACGTATGAGAAGATGTCACGAGCACTGAGACACTACTACAAACTAAACATTATCAGGAAAGAGCCTGGTCAGAGGCTTTTATTCAGGTACCATAAGCTTCCATTTCAAATGAATTAATGAAAACTTGAATGACAAAAGAAACAGTATATTACAGATTTTTTTTTTTATTTGTTTGCAAGGTTTATGAAAACCCCAGATGAGATTATGAATGGACAAACAGACAGACTGGAGCACCTGGAGTCTGACACAGACGATCAAATCTACATCAAAGAGGAATGCTAACAAGGTTAGGGAAATTAACTCCACCTTTGATGAACTACTACAGCCGCTAATGCCTTTCAGAAGCAGCTTACACAATCGTTCCAAAACCAAGAGCGCATGGACGCTTACTCGAACAAATACGGAGACCCCAATGTCTCAGGATTGCCTTGAAGACTTTATAAATTTTTCCTCTTTCTCAGCCTTGTTTTCTGAGGAGCAGGTGTAAACTATATCCCCTCCGGAGGTGTTTAAAAACATACATTTTTCCTTTTTTGTCACTGAACTGAACGACATACCAATCATCTGGCCCTTTCCATGTGACTTTCTTGTTGATTCTTTTCCTGTCCACCTGTGCATTATACAATACAATTTTAATATTTGTGCAAATGACACGGGTTATGTAGCTGAAATGTTCACCATGGAATAAACCTTTTTGATCAACTTTTGGAGCTATGCTTTTTGTAATTGTACATTGTAATTGAAACATAAGTTATTTTTCAAAAGACTGAAAGTCCTAATAGTGCTGCTGTGAACATCCAGATGATGGCAGT
Source organism: Galaxias olidus (assembly GCA_026901105.3). Classification (NCBI taxonomy): domain Eukaryota; kingdom Metazoa; phylum Chordata; class Actinopteri; order Galaxiiformes; family Galaxiidae; genus Galaxias; species Galaxias olidus. Next base: position 439,543 of record JAPMUY010009872.1, read on the forward strand.
AGTTGATTGGACTATTTTTAAAAGTGCAATACTCCTCAGATGAAGAGCCTAGTGTCCTGTCTCGAGCTACAAGTTTTCAAGGATGGATGGCCAGGTATTTTAATTACAAATAACCATAGACATACAAACGTAGTTACATCTACTTAGTCTGAAATGATGTATGTCCACATGAAACGATACAACAAATAACTTTTTTTTATTGTCCAATGATAAAAGAAAAGGGTATCCTATTTCCTCAACATTCCTCATAAGGTAATTTGACTTATCTTACAGTTTTAATAATTGAAATGTGTGTGTAGTGTGTGTGTGTGTGTCTGTGGGTAACATGACTACATCTTGTAACGACAGTTGACAGCCAGTATGCCCCCGTGCATGCAAAGTGAGAAGTATATGTACCCATCTCCGTGCGTTCTGCCTTCTTTCGGTTGGATGTCTCCATGATAAGTTAGTGCAGCAGTATTCACGGTGTACAAGCATCTAGGCTCAGATGGAACACGGTGGAGGAGCCTACGGACTGAACTGATATAGAAGTAGTGACCAATGGAAAATATACCCCGATTTTACGACAAAATCGGGCTGTAAAATATATGAATTCTCACAACTAAAGGCGCATCAAGTCTGAGGAAGAAAAAAGACATTTGCGACGGAGTTTCAGCTTTTCTGTAATTGGAATGAAAGATACATTTCGTGAACGTGTTTCTTGAGTCTCAAATTTAGACTTGCCTCAGCTGAAAAGAACATTATCAGTTTTTGGAAACATTTTCAGAAAGGGGGATTTAGTTTTCTGAACACCATCAATGCAATAGTGGACTTATTTTACAGATACAGGCAAGCAAATGTTTTCAGTGGATAGATGCACAGCTGGAATTTAGCAGCTACCATGGATTAAAAGGCGACCCTTAAACTGTTGGAGGGCGTGAGGTGAGCGAAGGGAGTTGGACGACTGCAGGTAGGGTTATTAACAAAATAACCACATATATCAGACAGTGCATCATAGTCTCGTTTTTTAAAGTACAAATGTAAAGTTTACGATCATTAAAGTGGTTCATTGTCAGGCCATACTGGAATTCAATACGTCAAAATACACAAACTGTGGTCTCTAGGATTGTGTAAATTGCGCCAGTTGCCATCTAATTAAGCCTCAAAGATTAATAATGGTTTTATTCATAAACAGCTAAGACATTATACTTTTTATAATCATAGGCATTCTTTTTTTTTTCACTTTATCTGAAATTTCCATAAAATAGATTTACAGTTTAAAAATCACTGCTCAAAATTGCGTCGCCTTGAAGTCCATTTTTAAATACATAGTATACGATATACGGTGTTATAATATCCATTATGCAATAATCCAAGATGCAAATGGTGGATTTCAAGACTAATTGGTTTCTGCCTACGTCCAAATATAATAGGGTAGATCAGAATGTTCTGCCAAACCAATCAACACCCATAGTCAACACTACAAAATCACAACCATGAGTTCACAGATTAAGACCATTTAATACATTGTTCCTAGGTGTATGACTTCACTTACAAATTAACGTGCCATCATTAGTTCCACCTGTATTACTACTGTACCTCTAGTATGCATTTATGGTTTGTCGATAATGTTGGTGTGATTGACTGTAATTCAAAGCAGCAAAATGTACAGTTTAAAACTAAGATTTTAACAGGAACCCCACTGTAATGTACTTTAACCTATATTCGATAAATTTGGTTCCATACCACATAAATAAACATAACATTACAATACTGCAAAGAATCCAACTACTATACATGTGTAAATCCTAAGGTTATAGCTAACTATGCTTTGGTCTGGCTAATACCAAAGGCATAGTTCTGTCTGGTATTGGTGGTTTGTCACTGAGGAAATCCCTTTCCAGATGGGTGACCTGGCGCCAACTGTCTGGCCACAGCCAAATGATGAACCAATGTCACCTCTCAGATTTGTCCTGTGCCTTTGTCCACCTACTGCGTCCCCATTGATCCAAGCAATGACACTAAGGTGTCATGCGTCAGTTCAGTGACAAGAATGAAATGTAATGTAGCCATGGGCCCTATATGAGACCCAGCCCCAGCCAGTTATGAGACTTTATGAAAACAATTAACTGAGGCAAATATATTGAGTGGCACAGTTTTAACAGTAGCCTATTGAAGTTTAACAATAATGAATACAAGGTGACACATTCGTAACACTGTTCATATGGTATTATAAACTATTGCCTAACCTACGTTAATGTGGCTGCCTGCTGATCTATTTCTGTGTGATCATAATAAAATTAAATTACATCAGAGAAGGTCAGCCATGCTCATGTGCCTCCTTCAAAGCTGTGTCCTTGCTCTATGTATTTGATGTTCCACTGTTCTATTTGATCTTGCTTGCTTTTAACTGGAGTAAAACAAATTTACCAGCCATAAAATAAATACAACATGTGGATGAGCAGAAATGTTCAAAACATGCATCTCTTGTCTTGAATATTTTCCCACTTTCCCCTTACTTCTTAATTTGTAAGGCATCACATAAAGGCTTTGTTATAGCATAGTTTAACCCCATGTCTAGCTTTTCCTTTACTTAACAAACTTGCTTGCAGTCTGCACTGTACTTCCCACTCCACTCTACTCCCCGTCACCAACCCTCTAAACACCACCACTAAAATCTCCTCTGCAATACTTTGCGCATAATGCAATTTAACATTGAGAGTAAGCTTGGAACTGCTTAAATCTCCAGACAGACTAAATTGGCAAGTAATGTCTGTTTGTGTTTGTTCGTTCTGTGGGGCCATCCTCCAGTTTTCTGTGATCCTGTTTCATGTCACTGGTCTGCATCCGCGTTTTCCCCACTATGGCTCTTTTATCGCTCCTGCAGCCTCTTGGTGCTCTACGTGTGGTACAGTGGCTTATAAACATGCAGCGGTTACACAGTAACAAGCCAGCAGGCCCTTAACACCCCCCCCCCCAGAAAAAAATACAAAGCCACATTTATGACAGCAAGACAATCTCTCTCTCTCTCTCTCATTTCTCTGTCATTATATGATGCTCAAATAAGCTATTAGGATTCAGAATTGGGTTTACAGTAGCTGCCAATACTCACAAACTGCTACAGAGCACTGAAGCTGATGTTATAATTCAAAGACGAATTACTCTGTTCATGTTGCAACCAAGGTCGCAAGGCAGGTGCATTCTTGCTGGAGTGCTTCTTTGGTGTCTTACAGAACTTTTCATATACCAGAGATCTAAACACAGTCTAAAGTCGCTACCAACCTTTCATTCTATTCTATGTTGTGTGTCAAATAAAAACAGACAGTTTGACCCTCAGTCTCTGTCTATAAGGAGGACTTTTGTATGTCATGTTTTACATGTGAATTTTGGGATGTGTACCAAGCTGTGTCGACTGTACCTCCCTGACAGTGTACCATTCTTCCCTGACACCCACCTACAGTCCACACACAGCGCAAAAACACACACGCTAACATGCAGGCATCCACAGATGGATGCGTGAACGAACACGCTTCTACACAGAGCCAAATACACACATGCATGCACACACGCACAGAGAGAGAAGGACTTGGCACAATGATTTTACACGGCTATTTAACCCAGAGACTGTAACCTAAATACTTGACACTGGGAGCCTGTGGCTTTCACGCTGACCACTCTGTCCCTCTTATCTACTGAATAAGCCTGTGTAATTGCTTACAGACAGAGCCCTATCAGGCCTTGTAGTGAAGATGGAGATAAGGGTTACATGCAGTCAGGCATTAGTGACAGAAGGAGAAGACCACGTGGGCTCCCCCGAGAAAAGCATGACTTTTCAGACACCTCCTGTCTCATTTTCTAGTGTAGGTCAAATGTGACTTTGTGACAAAGAATGTTATAACTTTTATGATGGTGTTAGAAAAACCTGTAAAGCTTTCAAATGAACTGTTTCTGTGTGTTTGTGTTTGATACAAGAGAGGTTGTTACTATCGAGTGCATTGTGACCAACAAACCATTAGTCACATTGTGTCCCTGGGTAAATGTCAGCTGGGGTTGAAACCAGACCAGGGACAAAACACAGGAGCTGCCACCATCATGGCCACTGCACATGTATTTACATTCTATCAGGTTGCCAACGACAAGCTACGACAGAGCTAACTAAACGAGAAAGACAACAAATCAAGGGAGGTTGAAAGAAAAGAAAAAAATAGGTTTATGTAAAAGAAGTTTAGAGACGAGGGAGGAACAGATATGGGGAAATAGAGAGAGCGAGATGGAAGGAGGAAGGGGAGGGGTGAGTTGATGGTGGAAAGAACTGAGGAGTTCAAAGTCTTTACCCCTGTAGCTCCCTGTCAACCCGGGCACACAGCCTGAATGTCAGAATGCCACCAACCTGGGGAGAAAGAGAAAAAATCCAATCACACCTGTAAGCACATACAGTAGCATGACTGCATGAATGCAAGTATCCTGCCGAAGAGATGGCACAAGTCAGGGCTGTGTTTCAAGGGTTTACTCGTTGAGACACACTTGACATTGAAAACACCGGTTTTCAATTTATTTTTGGCAGAAATTTTAAAAGTATTATAATTGTCAGTTTGTCAAATTCACTCTCATGTATTTAATTGCAGTACATTATGCAATAAAAAAGCAATTCACGTGGATATTGAGCATAAGCATCCAGGGTGACTCCTGGGAAAACTATAGTGATGCCTGTAATTCCATGGTGTAATCAACATAAATGTGTGCTTAATAGGAATGATTATCAGACTGCTTACCGGTTTGGAAATGTGTCATCTCTGCACACCTCCCAAAGTGTTGACGTGGTAGAGATTACAGTTTTGCGACTGGCAGAATGAGGTGTGCAGTGAGCTTACACGTAATGGAGCTGACTTCTTCGATTGCAAAAGCCATCCAGTCTGGCTTTCTGTTCATTATGTGTTTCCCAGGGCATCTAGTTATGAAACTAGCCAAACACTGGCAAGCAGCACGCTCCACCAATTTGCAGCTACTTTCTAAGGTGTCAGTTTTCCTCACAATCCTTTATTTAAAAGCACAGCACTGGACCCAAGCTCAGAAACATCTGCTCAGCACAGCATTTTCTCTCCACACAAATGGAGTGATGGGTGTGTGTGTGTGTGTGTGTGTGTCATAGCGTGTCTATGAGGGATGCGTTGACACAGGGGGGTATTGAGGCTATCACACTAAGCTAGTTTACTGTGGTTTGAACCTTGGAGCCATTTCTGATTCATTTCTTTATTTATTGTGAGGGTAGGGTTTGAGAACATGCTATTCAATGAGCTCTGTGTGCACGGAACAAGGACACCATGGTCCAGAAATGGGCTTCTTTAAAGGGGAGTCGTAGCTGTTAAATATTTCTGAACAATTTTATGAATGCAGTGAAAGAAGTATCAACTCCATACAATTTCTTTGAACAGCACAAGCAATTTATGTGTGGGAAAGTTGACATTATATTAGGAGGGAGGGGAACAAGTACACCCAATACCATTGCCAATGTTTACATAATTTAAGCAGTTTTGAAGCATTGCTTTTCAGACCTTTTTTTTATATGATTGGCATTATTTTCATTGTTGCAGTAAATAGGTGGGGGCAATTCTCAAACAGTTTAACGTAGGGAACACTTTAACAGTTTTAACAGTTTTGAAATATTTGTATGGAATGTTTAATGCAATAGCAATTCATATTTAAAGTGATCTACTAAAAAAAAGTATCTAGATGTCAGAGTGCCTCTGTCCTTCAAACATGCATTTTAAAATTCTGATTTGATTGAATGGTCTTACATAATCAGACTTACACGGTGTCAATTGTATCTATGTTCACTGCACTGTGGCCCTCTTTGTCAGTAAATTTAGCTATTCTTTAGTAGCGAGGGAGCAGAAGGGGAGTGGTGCTGGGCACTTCCAAAATGTGGCATTTGAAAATTGGTGTTAGTGGAAATATTTGGTTGAATAAAGTTATAGTGGCTTAAGGATACCGTCAATTGAAAGCTTTGTCTAGCCAGTTTCAAGAATCGCAAACTCACACACAAATAGGAATTCCAAGTGGAACTCTTCAACTAGAATCAAGCTAACAATACCATAGCACGTAGGCCCCCGAATAATATGACCACGTTTTTCATGTGTATTGCACAGCACAGTGCACCACTCCTGAATGTATTCAAGTAGCCTACCTGATATGAAGACTAATCAATAACTTCTCCAAACTGAAATGTTTTGCACAAGGACAGGGTTTGTAACAGTGACAATCGTAATAATCCGTGAATCGATCAATGTGTTTCAGAATAAGTTGTATGAATCCTCAGGTTGGCAGCAAAGTGTTCTGAGTGATTGTAATGAGCTCCAGGAGACAGGCCCACTTTACCTCCAGTCAGCATGGCAACCAATTATCTTGCGGCACCTGTCTAATTCGGCCACAGCTGTATGAAATTGCACGGGCAGCCTCCACGCTCCAGTCCCTCCCTTACTTTGCCTACTTCCTGATCGTCAGCCTAATGAGGGCGGGGCAGCTGGGAATCAGCTGACATATATAGTATATGTATTAGGACTACTACAACCTTCCATTCTTCACTGTCTCTACTTACTCATTAGTATTTATATATTTTGTCTCACTTTTTCCCCTCACAGTGTTGAGTCTAGCAATGATTAAATCAAAAGAATAAACGAAAAACTATACACCATATCATTTTATAACAATCATGTCTATCCTTTTCTGGCGTCAGTGAATGTCAGCGCGTTTGATAGAGCATAGACAGAAGTTGAGTTGTTGTAAGCAATGACTGTTGTTTATCATTTGATAAACATTTAAATAACACACATTTTCATTATTGGGAATATGGACTGTACCACATGTCTGGAATTCTAATTAACTAAAATGCATTCCTTGAATGAATAATTTCCTATTTTAGTATGCATTGTCATATATTTCCTTCTTTCACAAAAGGAGGGTCCAAGTCCCATGTTCTTAATCACTTAAATCCACATGCAATCTGGTTCAGCCATCTTAGCCAGGCCTAGGCATCCATTAGCCATTTCTCATTTCAGGGAAAAGCTGCAGCCCCATTAGTTCTGCCATGCTCTGCTAGATTTCCATATCCCTCCATTTCAGCATTTTCTGATAGAAAATAGGAAAAGTTGCAGATTAATTCTAACTAATCCTCCATTTTTCCATTGCCTTTAATTACTTGTTCTGGCTTTTTACACTTTGAATAGTCATCAGCAATGACTTGACTTAGATGGGTCTCTGTCCTGTTTTGTTTAAAAATTGCGAAGAAGTGATAAAAAGTTGGTAACATTAAGCATCTTTATTGACAATCAACTCAGATGGGCGGTGTCACATTTAAGTATGATGCATATCCTTTGTGATTGTGTCACTCAGGAGATGCAGGCAGATGATAGTTCAACATAACTTGTTAAAGCTCTTTGACCCCTTTTGACAGTCCAACGGCACGCTAGTCGCCATGACCATCGAAGCAAAGCAGACTTTTCTACACTTCTGTTCAAAGCAGGCCCTAACCGCCCGATGAAAGTCATCTAATACCACAAATTAGCCTGTCACTTAGCCTGGATTATAACCCCCACGAGGACAGGAGCTAAAATAACTTTTGCCTCCTTGTGCCTTGATGTAAAACAGAGACGGCTAAAGAAGTAAAAAAAAAAAAGGTCCAATTTCATATTAAGGTTGGAACGCTCACACCTTCGCTCAATTGCTCTGTGTAATTAAATTGATTTTGCATCCCCCCTTTCCCCATTAGAATAAGGCTGTGGCTGTTCCATTTGAACACTCCCCAATCCTCTTACTGGACTTTGAGGAGTGACCTAATCAAAGACCACACTTGACAGTCCAGTGTACAATCCCTTGCCTGTGATTTGACATATAAAGGTTGGCACAGAGGAGAGGGAGATACAAATTAGAACCCGACCAACACTGGATTTTTAGGTTCGATGCCGATATTAGGGAGTAAAAAAGTTCCGATATTGATGTATTGGCCGATTTTTTTTATGCACACATGCATGTACATATATGTGGTTATGAAACACTTAGATGACAAAGAAATGCAATCACACATCATTTGCTTGCTTTATTGTTTTATGTCCGTTCTAATGTTTCATGCTGATGTTTCCTCTTGGCCAGGGCTCCATTGTAAAATAGGTAACTATCTCAATGGCACTCAACTGGTTGATATTTTTTTGCTAAATGTAAAAAATCTATAAAAAATCACTGCAAAACAAAGGTCTAAAATGGTTGCCGATACAATATATCTGGGATAGACCCATATTGGCCGTAATAGGTCGGCCTCTAATACAAATGATGCAAGATACTGTTGGCACAGGGTTCAAACTGGCATCCTTTTTTTTGCTTTGTATTGAGAGCATCAATACAATTCATGAGAAAACTACACAAGGAAAATTATTTTCTCTTTCTGCTTCTATCTCTCTCTTTTCCTTTCGCATCAACACACACACACACACACACACACACACACACACACACACACACACACACACACACACACACACACACACACACACACACACACACACATCCACTGATCTGTCCTCTTTATGCCAAATAGATGACCTATGTTTGCTGGAAGGACAAAAAAAAACTGAGAGTGGTGTTGACTGAACTGGTCAGTCATTTCTCTGGTGAAGAGCTTCAATGAAAGCACTATTCTTGGGCTATAATGCTGTCTTTGGCTATTGGTCTCTACCGAGCAGATTTATTTGCGTATAGTACTTTCCTCATCGTTTAATGGCAGGAAGAGAAGGACGTAGCTGTGTGGACAGAAACTTTAAAGAATAGTGTTGAAATCTCCTGGAGTTTTAGCATATTAGGCACAGTAGTATGCGTCAAGTTCTCCAATGACAATTGGCTAACAGGTATAGCTGCCTAATAAACTAGTTAAAGACGATTCATAATCCTCTGTCACTTCTCGCCTGTCCCTGGTACAGAAATTAGAAGTTTCATTAGACACCTAAAAATAGCACCTCTCGCTCTGACACCTCACTCTTCACCTTTTCTTTTCATCAAAGCGGAGCTCAGCATGCCAGAGCATGGCTTAGACGCTATTCATGTTTCATCACGCTTATTGGCTTCAACTAATTTGAGGTGGGTATATTTGGTTTCAGATCACGCCCTTGCAGTGTGGAGAGGCTTTGAAATATTGAGGATATTAATTTGACTGTCGAAAATATGATGTCTGCCCCCTTTATTGAGGGCATTGCTGACCACTCCCTAAAGCTTTGGATTAAGTTGCATATCATATCGCTTCTATCATACACACCTGTTTTCCAAAATACTTAATTAACTTGCTCTTACTGATCCAGGTCTGAATGTGTGGTCCAGGTCCTAAAATAAAAAGCTATTATCTAAATTAAATGAACTTCTAAAGAAGCGCAGATCATGTCTTGTTAGAATTCTACTGCTTGTCTTAATTACATATGCACACCATATCCCATTTAATAAAATTTTTTTTGCTGCTGTTTAGATAAAGAAGGTAGATTTTTTTATCAAATCTAAAATAAAATAAAAAATGAAGAGGGTTAGTATATGTGCTTACTGTCATTATGGACTGACTATACAAATAACTAACTAAATAAATAACATAGGATACCACAGCTTGATTACTGATTTATTGAGCAACTAAGATTTAGTGATCAATGTTTTTTTCTTCACATTTATGCCATTGCAATAAGTCAGATGGGTTCATTCCATACTGCATATTATAGATGGAGTGCAAAGTGTCTGCAGTATAGTATTAAAATGTTTGAATTGCATTCATTGATAATTTATAGAGACGTGGCTAGAGTGCAATTAAAAGGCATACAAAAATATACTCATGTTATGAGATCATTATCCAAAATCAGAGGAGGAAAAGAGCCTGTCTAACATGCACTTTCATTGGTGTGAATGCACTGCTTGCTCCTAAATACTAACGTGGCAGACAATATTAGCGAGGAAATGGATTGAAATATTACGCTGGCATGTGTGCTTGGGATGCACACACAAGAACTTTGATCAAAGGAAAACTAGGATTGTGGCCATTTGGCTTGTATGTTAATTCTGAGTTTGCCCTATCAAATGGCGTATGTCTCTGTCATTACAGAAGGTCATTATGATGGTTCAGAAAATATCACATCAAATTGGTATTGGATAACAAGACTTAATGTTTCAATACCGTTTGATTTTCCATTAAACTCACGTAAAATGCAACACCACTTAAGCTTTTTACTAAATGGATCTTCCAGTCTTTCAGTTGCTTTTCTCAGCTGAAACATATATCTAAATGCTTAGCTATGAGCTATGAAAGATGTCGTTTTAGATTGTCAAGAAAAATGCAGTGCCTTATTGGTGGAAAAATATGACAGATGGATGACAGAAAATGTTCCTTACAATTTTGTTAACTCTCTTGTTTTGCGTGACAGGGGTAAAAGCTTTCCCCCCTAAACTGTCAGAGGAGAACATCTGTGTGCTGGAGAATAAGAGATGTACATTCTCTGGCAGAGCAATCGGCCCTCCACAGCAGTTCGAGGTGACAGCCACTGACACAGTCCAAGAAAAGAGTGAGAATAGAGAGAGCAGGAGGGAGAGAGGGAGATAATCCCTGTATCAAATCTGGCTCTAGAGACACTGAGAGAAAAAGGGAGGTTTTTTGCACTCAAACAATCGCTACTACTCTTTCCACATCCTTCCTCTATAAAATGTAGTTTTCTACTGTCTATGCAATTGCATAACGTAAAAGCGTAAACCAAATGTTTGTCTGCAAAATATGTCAGGGATTTCCATATATTTTTTAAATGCTTTGGTAGTGACATAAGGGACACGTGATCTTATAAAGGCTAAACTGTGGAAAGGTAGTTCTCTTGTCAAACGGGGCATTACGGTATAGAGTTATAGCTCTGTACAAACAACACAACTTTGTTTACCTCAGGGTACACCACTGCCTGGTCTGTTCACTGAAGGCCATCTTCCGGTCGGAGACTCCCTCAGCCCACACTACGGAATATGCAGGTCTTATTAATTAATACATTTCCCAAGTGCCACTGCTTTTTTTCTCACACTTCTTTTACAAATAAAGTGGCACGCAACTAGGCCAAGGTTGGTAGAGCCTTTTTTTCGCCCGAAATCAAAAACTATTGTGGTTTTATTTAATAAAAAAAAAAAAAAAAAAAAAAAGACGTGACAGAATTGGGGCAACAAATTATAGGTCATAAAGATATTATGGGAATCTAGAAGCTAATCTGGCCATTAACAAGGAATATACAGTGCTGGAAAAATAAAAAGACCACTGCAAATGCTTCTTAAATCAGCATCTCTACATATATGGCAGCCGTTGCATTGTCTGTTGATTTCCAACACAGGTACACGTCAGCTGACCCAAATCTTATTTAACAAGGAAAGGTATGAATACCACTGCTGTGGTCATCGCTATTCTCCATAGTACCAGCTGGATGGCAAAAACGATGTTAGTTGTTGCAAAAGTAATTTATATATCTTAAATGTATTGATCATGTCAAAATACGTTGCTTCCATCCCTATAATGTCTAAAACGGCGGTTCATAAGAACAAGTTCAAGCAGCAGACATTGGGGACAACAAAGCTTCAGACCTGCTGAGGGCAAAACTACGTAGGATGGCAAACGGCAGCTTGGGTGAGGTGCACGACGAGGACAGTTTGAAAGAGACAAACAGGCAAAGCCGAGTTATTTGAATATTTGTGCTAGGAGTGGGATAAAGTCACCCAACGGCAATGTGAAAAACTGGTGGAGACCATGCCAAGACGCATGAAAGCTGTAATTGAAAATCAGGGTTGTTCCACCAAATATTCATTTCTGAACTCTGCCTAAGTAAAAACAATATTATTATGGCGTTATGAACTTTCATTTTCTGCAAATAAATGCTCTAAATTACTATTTTATTTGTTAGTAATTTATAGAATAAAACATTATGTTCATTTTACTTAAACAAATATCAAAAAACTTTAAAAACCAGAGGCACTGATAATTTTGCAGTGGTCTCTTAATGTTTTCCAGAGCTGTAAAATGTATCCTAAAAGTAATCCGTGTCCAGGTTTAGAGATGCAGCTTGACCCACTGGCTGTAAAAATAAATTATTTTCTTGCAATTGTTTTGGCTTCACTCTCAATACTCACTAATTTAATTTGTATGTTTTGCTGTTGCTATCCCTGTCTTAAGAGAACACTATCTGTTCTCTGTATAGTGCGTCTGCAAGGATTGTCAATTGGGAGGGCGGCTCACATTGTTTTCTGTGGTTTGATAATATATACTATGGATATAAAACATAGTATATGTACCATTGTGTGTGTGTGTGTGTGTATATATATATATATATATATATATATATATATATATATGCAGTACTAGCGTAACTGTCAAAGGAGCATATGGTTTAAAAAAATCAGTTCAGACAAAGACTGTTTTATGTCTTGCTGCTGTTTTGACCAATTAACTCTGCACACTTAAAATAAAATCCAATAATTGCATTATAAACCTATTCTATGCAACCATTTGTAAATTTAAACCATAGAGATGATATTCCAACACCAAGATAAGTGATACTGTTGGATTGAAAACAATTCACAAAAAAAGTCAAAATCTTCAATCAAAATTGTCTTTTTGTTTACTGCTAGCTAAATTACATACCACAACCTCAAGTGTTTGAAAAAGGAAGTTTGGTCAGCTGATTGATATTTTGTTATTCTTTAAAGAAGCTAAGTGTGAATATAAATGAGTAGATATTTTCAGGGTTGTTACTTTTTGGACAGTGTTGTGTCCTCTAGAATAAAGAACATTATGCATACGCTAGCCACACCTTCAATTTATCTAAATCAATACTGCACAATGTCATGTCAAGTTCACAATTTAGAAACTAAAGTTAATTACATGTATCATCTGACAACCCTTTTGAAGGACATCTAATCTATATACGCCTAAAATAAAATGCCTGAAAAAGAGCGTGAGGCTGTGAAATAAAAGCGTGAACAACGCATGTAACTGGGTATGCTTATGGCATATGATACCTCCCCTCTTCCAGTAATTACTGTACCACTTGTGTCTCTCATTTGAAATTTGATCATTTCCTGTCATGGATAACAAGCCAATCCAGATGGTTTATGCAGTCTGCCCCCATCTTCACTGCACTTCATTAGGAAGAGAAGAGCAAGGCCCCGGCTAAGGCAGTGTGAGGGAATGGAGGAGGCCATGCAGGCCCTTTTCATCTTCTCTCTTCAGCAGTGCAGCCAACTAGCTTGTCAAGTAACGAACACTGCTCAAGTGGTGAGGTCTAAAGAAAGGGCAAAGGGGGCGACACCTTTTTGCCCCTATTTCTTTACCAAATACGCTCTGTCATATCAGAGAGAGAGAGAGAATTTTTTTCTTTAATGAGAGGAAGAGAATTGTAATTGAGTAGTATTTGAAATATCGTTGTGGGTTACAAATAAAGTATGCTCAGTCCTTGCAAAAGGTTTGTTTGGATCATGTTAATATTTTAGTTGTAGACGTTGATGTAATATCACAATCGTGTACTGAAAATAGGAAGATTAACCTGAACTCTCTTTTTATTCAAACAGGATGAATGAGCCGTACTCACAGAAAGGAAGCAAAGGGGCTCTACTTCTAATCGTCTGTATGGTTACTCTCTTGGAAATACCCATACCGACAGAGGGTTACAGAGGTGAGTACTAAACACCTCAGCCAAACCAATTGTCTCATATCAACTCAGCTCAGGGAGCTGTAAGATTATGGTAATTCTCCATCACAGTTTTTCCGGATATTGTAGGTGTTGCCCCGTCCTTTTGATGAGCTACTACTTTCTCTTTCTTTTCTTCTTGTTCCCCCTTACAGCACTGTGTCCTATAGCTATTGTAAGGCTATTATGTTTGCACACCATATGGAATGATCTTACTTGGTAGTAAACACTGCGAGGGGAAATATTGATTAAAGTGATTGATATGAAACATTCAGAGCTTTGAAAGGCTATTTTGAGGTGTGACTCACAAAACCTCTGTCTCGTGGGAACTGTTGTCAGGACATCACTAGTCGACCCAGTGAGATCAATTATAGCATCTCAGTAGCGTTACAAGTGGGGGCAACTATCATGTTTCAACACTGGGAGCCTCTCTGACAATATACTACCCCAAGTAATTGGTGCAGCGATTTTCTAGACACACTGGATGGCCAATTCTGGACGAGGCAGAAACAATGAACTGTGCCGTTTTTGTCAACCAATTAGAGAGGAGCATGATGCTCCAGCATGTGGCTTTTGATTGGCAGTGGTCCTTACTCAAGGCGCTCATCATTTCACCAGGAATTGGATCAGAATAATCTCGCACACATTCAGTTTCTATCTGATAGCTTTGGCAGCCCCTAATTTCCCACGGGTGACATATCTGCTGCTGTAAACCTGTAATCATTCAAGGGATGAAATGAACCCAGAACATGTTCAATGCTAAGAAAAAAAATCTAGCATGTAAAAAGTGGAGCAGAATGTTTTTAGGTTATGTAAACAAGCAACTTAAATGTTTGTGTTAGCTTTTTTTCTGTTGTCTCACTACTATGTTAGTGGCTTCTCTTAACAGAACATTTTACAAATGACAACATATTGCAACAATACTACTAGTGTGCTCTATACAGTAGAACATGTGTGCATGACAGTCCATAAGATCCACTTTTACTGAAGTAGCCACTGTGGATTCATATAACAAATATTACAAATTACAGGTATTTCCCTGGCCTCTCTTGCTTACTCAATGTATTACTCATGTACTGTGTTATTTCATTTTGTGCCCTTATGTCAACACTCAGTTTTTATTTGGAAATTGTTTGGTTAGAGAATTAGATGGAGTTCTGTTAAAGGTAACATTGGTTGTATGCTCATGAGAGTTTTTTAATACCAGGTTCACTAATATCTGTGGCTGCCATAGTAGAAAATGTTTTTCAGGATTCATATAATAACTTTCTAATACCTAATCTAGGTATAACTGTCCTTCTGTTCCCCGTCCTGCCAACAGAATAGCGGTGCAGACCCATAGAAAGGGACAGTCCCGACTAAACGTGGACGTTATTGACTGATCATCTGAGGAAGAGCAAGCCTGATTAAATGCAATTGTTGTGGTGCAATGGAAAAGACAGGGGCATTAGAGTTCAGAATTTTCCTTAGATTCAGTGTAAATTGCTGCAGCTGATTTAGATTTAGTCTAGCTCTTAATTGACATTTTATGCTTTTGTTCCTGCTTAGTTTTACTCTAGTTTTAGTCATCTGTTTCAGTCCTGCATTATTTATGATTTGCTTATTTCAAGTCTTATGGATAGCTGTTTTTAGTAGTAGTAACTTTTCATACTGGAGATTTTGCTCTCTATTAATCGACTTGGTTGTTATTTTGTCTCATCTCATTTGGGAATGTCCCATCATAACATTAACAAAAGAAACATATTTTAAGTGAGATTAGTGTACTGTGCCACTTTGCTAAACTGTAGTTCTACAGTTGGTACAGTTGTCCACCTACAAATCTTTTTAAAACAAAAGTTGCAAGTTGCACTTCATGATGTGTTGTCACCACACACCCAATAACTGGCTCAGCAGAAAGACACATCATGAAAATGTCACATGCAATTAAAAGATCATGCAGCATTATGCTCCATAAATAATTCAGGCAACAAAGCACTATCTGGAAATTGCCAACAAATACTGCAACACTGTGTCATTCTCCCTCCTCTTTACTGTCTTTGGAAGTCTTGAACATTTGTACAATATACTTTTTAAATAAAAAGTTAGGCTTTTGATTTTTTTTATATACTGTATATATATATATGCTTTTCTAGCACCACACCAGGTACGTGCAGGCACCTGTGAGGTTGTAGCATTGCATCGATGCTGCAACAAAAACAAAATAGAAGAACGCTCTCAAACAGTGAAGTGTTCCTGCTTTCCCGGACAAGTGGCCGGCACTACCAGGGCTGCCCCATCATGCGTGGATGGTATGTAATAGCTCAATATTTATTGTATTATATGTGTGCGTTTGCTGCTAATGCTCTTTCATTTGACGGAAAAACGCAGTTTTGTGTAGACTTATCTAACAATTATTTAGTCTTAAGTACTTGTAAACCTATCACTTCTATTTGCAACATAATGGCCACCGGAATTTTGCTGCAAACATTATTATAAAAAAATTTATTAAAAAAAAGTATGTTGTTCCCTTTCCACTTGAGCTATTATCAGCTATGTTTACTGCTAAAGGAATCCAATAGTTTTGGAAATAAATATCTAATAATTTTTAATGAGGAGTTTTCTGACAATGTTTTCAAGTAGTTTGCTTCACTTCCTTAACATAAAAATATAACAGTAATTGTATCTGCAGCTTTTGGGGAACACATTTTTATTCAAACAAGATAAAATACTTTTAACAATTCAAAAGTGATTATTAAGGATTCCGCAATTAAGTACATACGGCAAGTCAATGACCCATAGCAACACTTAACATGCTAATGGACCAACTAAACATACCAGTCGACTGGCCTCCTTCCATTTGGTCTGAAAATCAGGAGTTCTTTCTCACCTGATGTCTGGAGTTGGCTTTGACCTATTCCCTGACATTTTGGTATTGACATTCTGTGCAAATTAAAGCTATGCGCCAATGGCCCGAGTTTAAAGCACTCCATGGGGTGATCTGTGAGAAATGATCAGCACTTAACCTTTTAATTTTTCTTTCTTACAACCAGGGATTACCTGGGCTCTCATCTCGGTAGGAGACAATCGGCTATTCAAAGCATCACTAAGCAAAATGTAACCGATATAAAATGCTTGCTTTGAAATCAATGTAGGTTCCATTTAATCTGAAATCCACATGGTGTTTTAGTAGGTTGTTGAGATTACACAACGCAGCTTAATTGCCATTGATTGGAAGTGCTTTACGACTTGTTGGTGACAGCTTCCTCTCATGATGCAAATTATGGTATTTGCTAAGTTAACCATCTATTTTAGCAATTAAATTACAAATTAGATTGTAATTTTGTGTAACAAATAACGATTTTTTATGTCATACTGTACACACACACAGTATTTAGAGCTGCTATCATGTTTTCTTTGGTTTGGTCTTTTGATAGAATTATCCATTTTAATTTACTCCAACCGAAAATGTTGTGTCCTATAGCGTCTATAGTGGAACAGAAGTGGTGGTGTCAGATGCATCCATGTCTGGATGGCGAGGAGTGTAAAGTTCTTCCTGATCTAAAAGGATGGAGCTGTGCCACAGGAAACAAAATCAAAACCACCAAGGTAGGCTAAACTCCTTCTCACAAACATACAGTCACTTTTGAAGTTTCAAGACAAACCTGTGGATTGCAATCACCTCTATACACTTCACCTATTCAAGGTCAAAATGACTGGTCTTAAGTTACAGGTTACTGCAATGCCATTACTTGAAACATCTAATGTTTTCGGTCTCTATAAGAACCCCAAGAGACAAATCTGTACAGGGGTTACATGTCTTCTTAGCACTTTCAGGCCATTTTGAGGCCCAAAACTTGCAAATTACTCACTCCAATTACTTGCTTTTAAAGCAGTAACCTGATGCCCGTATCCTTCTCTGGGTTATGACGACCCCTAGACTTGAGTTCTGCCTTCCTCCATGTGCTTAATTATTTAAACTGCCCACACTATACCTGCCTGGAGCCTGGAGCTATTGATTCAGGCACAAGTCGGAACCTCAAAATGGAATTGGCTATAATGGTGGCCATAGTTATGGGATGTGTATAGATTAATTAACCATAACCACCTCATAAAAGTGTTAATTTCATCTGATATGAAATCTAAAACAGATCACTTTCCTTTAACATTTTTACTTTTGTTAACATGCAATGCCGGAAAGATATCAGCGGACAAGGATCAGCTCTGGTAACCACTGGGGCCGCAAAACTGTAGCAGCGTAAGGTATTTTACATTATGTGTTTGTTTCATGTAAACTACCCTGGAGAACTCTGAATTTGTTGTTTGACTAATGCATGCAACAGATAGTTTTATTTTATTTCATTAAACCTTTAGTTAACCAGAAAATATTCCCATTGAGATTAATAATCTCTTTCAAGTGAGACATGGGCAAGACAGGCAGCAGTATACATAAAAAAACATAGTTACAGACAGACAACACAAAGTGAGACAACATTAAAAGAGCTAAAAGCTCAAATATTTTTTTCCTAGCCACATTTTGGTTAAGACAAACATTTTTGTTACAAAGATCACAACAGATAATTTGATTTTTGTATGCTTATTAACATGCAAGATGTGCGATCTCTTGCATAGTTTATTGTGTAAATTGATACATTCAACAAAACAGCTCGGTTAAGTGTTTTCATTGGCTTACCTGCTGTCTAAGGTGTTTCTACTTATTTTGAGGATGGAAACTATATTGCTTTCCGTAATGTAATTACGCCATCGAAATGCAATTACTGCACATTAACACAGGGACATACCTCTTTCTGTTCTCTGTGCATTCTCTAATGTGTTTTCTGTGCCATGGGGTAGAGCTGTTTTGAAAGTAGCTTCCCAGAATCAAGATTGCTAAAATCTATCAAAATAAGTGAAAGAGTTATAATTGATCACATATTATTAAGATCTTCATATAGCCTTCCAGTTCTACCCAAACTAAGATACTTGTGGGCTTGTGTTTATTAATGTTAATTTTATGATTCAATTGAATACTTTTTACACCATACATTTGATGTTCATGGTTTTGGTCAACACTTGAATGCCCAAGCCTTTTAAATTACTAGGTGAGTAGCTTGTGTTTAAATAGGCAAATAGAGTAGAGTAAAATCTGCTTCCAATATGTCTAATATTGTAGACATCACAAATCACATAAAGGCTCTTTTTCGATTTAGCGATTCGGCCTTTGCTAAGAAGCAAGGAATCTATCTCTAAAGACTTTTGCTGACAAAAGCTTTCTCCTGCTTTTAGTCTTTTTTAGCATGGAAATATTCTCAAATTAGAACCACATTAATCACAATGACAACTCCAAATGTAAATGACTCTTTGAGGGGAGAATTTATTGCAAACTTTGCAATGACAAAGCGCTCTCAGCTCAAACATATGTAAAGTGTTGTACTAACCTAAATATTTTTTTAAACTATTTCTAGAGTATGTTATTAGACTAAGGAGGATTCTTAAATGAATTTTGGTGGCACAAGGAGTTGATTGCGAGAATGTTTATTTTGTGATGAGATAATGCTGTGGCCATACATTCAGACACTACAAATTGGGTCAAATGACTTACTGTAGTGTTGTTAATGGATCTAATGAGTCTGTCATGACTGGCCTGTTTTTAAAAAGTAAAAAAATGTAGCCTGGCAGCTCCTGTGGCACCCTCCTTCAGCTGTCAATCTACTATTGCTGGAAACAGACTGCATGCATCGACAGTGGATGTCGTTATGAAGGTGTTGTAATGTGTGCTTCTGGAAAGCAACTCCACAGCCCTTTTATACGCTGTGCTTTGGGTGGAGCTGAGAAACTGTCAATATGACTAGGAGGACGTTGGTCTTGAAAGTATCTAAAATTTTCAAGCTAGGTATCGATAAGACACTCCATTTTCAGTCCTTTGTCATTGGGAATACATCATATCTGACAGTAACTGTATATCTGATAGGGAATGTGAACACAGAACCAAACATGCAAGATACATTATTTACTTAAATTCAGTGTTCTCATGTAAGGGATTGCTCCTGAGTAAACTGGGGCAAGTAAATCCCTTTGGATCGCAAAAGTACAATATGGGGCATGTGCCATACATTTCCATAAGCAAAGCCTTCTAAAATATTTTTTCATAATATACATCGGATTTTTGCTTTGTCCCAGTATGAGTAAGATACAACAGAAAGTAAAAAGCAAGTTTGACCAGTGCTGTCAGTCTGAGTTAGTGTATCTGTGCACTTTAATACATTTATTTTTTAAATATGTCATTATATTCACGTTAGGTTCTAAGATTTAAATAGCAGTATAAAGACTTATAGAGTTCAACAAGTTTCTTTGTTGAATAGTAAATCCAATTCTGAAATTAAAAGTCAGAAGAAATTCAATTCTAACATTAGGCCTCATTCACCAACCATTCTTAATGAACAGTTTTCTTCTTAAAACCCACCCAGGTTTTCACGAAGATTCTGACATTCACCAATGTTTTCTTATTTGGGATTTGTTCTTGTGTAAGAACAAAATCTACGCACACTCAAGAGCATAATTAAGCACATTTGAAGGCGGCATGTTGTTCTAAATAATTTGTTTTTACGTTTCCTTAAATTCTACAGATGTAAAATGTTATTGGATTTAAACTACAATATATTTTTATCATTTACATCATTGCTGGTGCAGCGAGTTCTCAATGGGCCAAAAATATTTAAGCCCAACCCAGACCGGCCCGGCCAATTTGTGGCCCAAATCTATAGCACTGACCAAAATTGTTATCTAAATATCCGACCCCAACCCGATCTCCGTTCTGCAAACTTGCATGAATAAAGGAACGCGGACGTATGCTGGATAGCGGACAGTGAGGCAATAGGAAAACATACATAATAACTTAATGGCTGTGTATTATCTAACAATTATTTTCCATGATATAAATAGGCTAGTAAAGACGGTGCTTTGACACAATCAAACACAGCCTAGGACCTTCACCATAACAGACTTGTCTTGTACATTATAAGTGCAAGCAGCGCAGCAAACTGAGCACAGCTTTTTTGGTGCAGCCTGGCCTAGTTGTGTGCCCTTCTCCGGATACAGCATTCCATGAACGAGTAATATCCTCCCATTCATCTTTTTCTGTATTATTTAATAGCTACTACTGACACTACTAAACTACTGACACTACTACTGACAGCTCATTTGCACACGGCCCTGCAGTCTCATGCCCTTTTATGGGGATTGGCAGGGCGTTTCTTAATGCTAATTAGCAACAGCTGTCACAAGCTTTCAATTTACGAAGAAATGGGATTAATAAATATAAGAACATAGGTGCGAACAATTCTGCGGTTTAAGAACACGTTGTGAATCCCACGTAGACTTCTCTTAGGAAATATCTTAAGATCAAGTATAAGAAAAAAATTAGGACGATATTGGTGAATGAGGCCCAGTGTTCTCGCATGGATAACCTTTTAACTGAAGGTTTTCTTTGTTTCAGGTAGAGTTTTTTGAATCTCAACTTGTGGAATACAATCCAAGAAGTCAAGAAATATGCAGGGAGGATTGTTTTGTACATTGTACATACTTCCTTCACTTTGACTACAGTCAACCCTCCAAAAAGACTTGAAATCACAGGGTAACAATGGACACCTGGATGCAAAGAGAACAGACTCCTCTGATTGATATCTCAGTAAATGAGGACTTTTATTTTAAAATGCCATACCTAACTTTCACCTCACTGGACAGCAGGATGTCTTTTTATTCTCTTACATTGTACTGCTAGTAGTAGAAAGCAATGGTGACTTTTGCCTAAACATTGTTTGTAAAACAAATTGTTTTTAAGAAGAAACAAATCTCTGAATGCAATGTGCCTCACGTGTTGAATAGACGGAGCACAAAATACATAATGTCAGATTAAAAGATACACAGTATCTGCAGGAACCTTTTTGGCATTAACAACAAAACAGAAAAGCAAAGACAAAATGCCAACAAGATCAAATGGGTCCGCAAGGATTCAGGTTAGTAGAGACATTTTGGTTTATAAGTTAACATGCCAGATGACTTTCAAATGTACTAAATGTTTCAGACTCCTTCTCCTAAGGTGTTGGTCTTGCTGTATAACTGTGATGTATCCTTCATGGTGACACCACAATGATATCTTGCAACTAAAAGAAGGGAGGGTGAACATAAAACGTAAATAGAAAAATGAAGACATCTGTTCTGTAATACAAATATTAACTGTGCAGTCCACTTAGATTTGCTCCAGATAATTGTTTGATCCATGGATGGTGGATCTGATGTTTGCTCAGCAACTGAATTACTCTTTCGTTGATACACAGTAGCAAGAGGAACAAAAGCTCTCATCAGATGGATAGGTGGAGGAAATCGTTTTGTGGTCATTAACAAGCTTTTGTT
This sequence comes from Galaxias olidus, assembly GCA_026901105.3. Lineage (NCBI taxonomy): Eukaryota > Metazoa > Chordata > Actinopteri > Galaxiiformes > Galaxiidae > Galaxias > Galaxias olidus. Next base: position 461,631 of record JAPMUY010009872.1, read on the forward strand.
TGTAAAATTTGTTCAAGATGATTAAAATGCCCTCTCAACCACCGTTGTATGTGATAAAAACACTGACAAAACCGTTTTTGAAATAAATTCAGATCATTTTTGGACATACTATACTTCAAAGAATGTAATGATATTTAGTAATATCACTAGAAAATCAGCTTTGGTTCTAGCTTGAATGAGGCACTTTGTCTCGAAGCTCCAAACAAGCTACAAACAAGGCACTGTTTTTTGCAGTTTCTATTTCCCAAATAAACGCCTTGAGTTGGCCCACCTTTCTGTAAATGCCCATGCAGACTATGATTTGCTTAATAGAAACGCTTAGTCTGTTGTAGATGTCTGTCCTATGCAGAATCTGTAGCGGATTGTATTTTCAGGGAGCCAGGTCTACACAATAAGATATATTGCTAAAATGGTTTTGAGTTTGTTATAAACAGACAATAATAGATAGTGTAATATCTCGTTGATGCATCGTCAAGGAAAACTGGAGAAAATAAACAGCAAACTAATCTGTTTAAATTTAAGATACTCCAGCCAGCACATGTGGGAGCTAAATTATATTTATCTTGTTAACATCAACAATGCGATTAAAATCATAACTGCTGGCCATTTAACCTCTCTTGAGATCAAGACAACCTTAGCATGTAATTTTTTGTTATGAAAATGACAGCTAAGTTCAAAGAACTGCAAATGGAAGAAATAGCCTTAATTATGGCATGTCAGACAGGCTCTTCCCAATATGGTGCCCTTTACAGTGTGCATATTCTGTACAATCTGTGAGTCTGCATATGCAGCCCACTGGCGAGAGAGTATGTTTAAGCATTGCTGTTCATTTATTTTTCAAATCACCTAATCAATTCTAACTCATTATGTTGTGTTATGGTGCCAGGGTCAGAACTTAGATATTCTTGTAAAGTTCCTGAACTATGGTGAACATATATTTGCAAGCTGCCCTGCGTCTATTCTCAAACACAGGCTCCTCTGACTGTACTGTCATATTTTATTCAATCTAAAGTTGAGTTACCTTCATATGTTTATCACATATAACTGTTCAACAGGTATTGCTGACGCTTCCTTCATATGTGCAAGTGAGAACACCATTGAATAATAAACTATTGTCGGAAATTGAATCTTCACTCTCTCGTGTTCTTGATTTCTTTAGTATCCAATTCTGATAAGAAAAGAAAGGTTGGTGCATAGTAATTTGTGCATATAGCTAAAATATTTACTCGTGTTTCCTTCACATTAGACTGTTTTTTTAAAAGAAGTGTATCAGAACCACAAACATATTAAACACAATAAGAAACCTAACCATGATTATAATGTTGCTATTACCTTATAACTAAGAGAGTCATCTTGATAGTTTCCAACTATATTTGCTGTAATGTTGGATTGCATACTTATACAAGTATGCTAACTCTCACCAGTAACCCCTTACCATCATGTAAAGTATGTTGAAGAAAGCTGAGAGGAGACAAGTGTCGCCCTCAGAGTTAATTTGTGACGGTTATAGGTTGTTACTTGAGGAAGAAATTGCTTCCTTTAAACATCAAGCCATTACTGAACATGTCCTTTAGACAGCACAGCACAACACACATAGTTCTACATCATCAAAATGCTATGGCATGAAAAGCCTCGGAGCATCAGCACGGCCTGACATTTCCACAGTCATCCTTGACACTCAGATGGTATCTGACATGTCTCGATGCTGAGGTGACGGAGGGGATGAAGAGGTGGGGCTTTTGGGGCTGTGTAAAAGTTAACACAGAAATGCCCAGCTTAGAAACCCTCTTTGTTTGAGGATTCATATGAGTTTAGGGCAGACAATTCTCTGGTTTCAGACTGCAGTCATTACAAAAGCACATCAAAGGATTTCCTTCCTCTTGCAATATGCTGTGTAGTTTCATAATCTAATGTTGGTTTTGCAATTAAACAGTCTGCCAGGGGAATGGAGCTTGTCGATTCTCGGCAAAAGAAATTTCATTACATAGACTCAGTGTAAACGGTTGATGATGCTATCACCAGCTTTGTACTTTGATTTCAGTTAATAGGTTTGCATAACAAAAGAACAGTTAGGCTTACATATGAGGGACAGGGAAGTAAAGATATGGAATGATTCATTTATAGTCAGTATGCGTTGATAGGGGCTTCCTCTAACTTTCCCCAGGGTATCAGATAAAATGTGCTGGAGAGTAAAAGATGTGACTGAAAAGTAAAAAGATTGTTAAAGTGATATTAAACTTGTGTGATAGTTTGAAAAGTGCACACATTTTTCATCAGAAGTATCACTATTCTCACTTTTATTTGTCAAAGTTATACTACTTTGTAATATTTCATTATAGCTGTTTTAATACATTAATCCGTTGATGCAATGTCTCCATAAATAATATAACTTTGAGTAAAGATTAAATAAGTGTAGTAAGATTTTTATAAAATCTAAACTATTTAAGTATCTTGTATCATTTTTGAGTTATTTCATAGTAATTGGAATTGAAGTGGTATGATATGATAATATTTCTGGTGCATATATTAAAATAAAGCAAATAAGACTTAATATAATATTAGTAATATAATATAGTAATATAATATTGACATGACAAAATGGCAGCTTAGGTTTTCAGTATATACACTTTACCTTTAGTCAAATCAAGTTCCGATATACAAGTTTTTTTTATTATTTTGATGTCACCATAGCCTTTACTGGGGGACAAAAGATTGAGTCTTTTCTGGATCTCATTTTAAGTAACATACTACTTTAAATAGATATAAGCACAGTACATAACAATGAGCAAGACAAAGGGTTGGATAAATATGTTCATGCTCACATTCATTTACAGGCCTCCTGGAGTCAGGATGGAGAGTTTATAGCTAGATTTTACTACTTCTCTTCATTTTCTGATACATCAGAGAGCTGAAAATAGCATATTTGCACGTACTTTTAATTTATAAGTCATTGAAAATGAAAGTAAAATTTTTACGAGTAGGCAATTGGAAATTAACAATAATGAATGACTAGTAGATGACAGGAAAGATTAAACAGTTGATGTACATCATATTTAAGATATAGTTACATCGGGTATACGCACTGTGAATTGTGCTGAGTGAAAGGAGCATCAGACCAGCTTATACTAGAGACATCTGATGGTGTTGCAATCAGTTACATCTCTCACCAAAGAGAACATTTAAGAACAGTAGGCTCTCTAATTAAGACCATGACGGATCATGCTCAGCCAGCACGTTCCCCAGAGTACATGCAACAACTCTTAATTAAAAATTTTTAAATTACATGTCTAAAGTTAAATGGAAGTTGGAAAGATACATCCCATTTTGGATTAATTTTTATTTTCTATGTCTTGGTGTCATAGTCTTGATTGATTCCAATCTGTTATTAGATTCCCTTAGAACTCTAATCAAAATACCAGGGGATATCTGGAAAGATATGATCCACTTTGCTCATACAACTGCTGTGCCAAGGCTCACTGGTGAACAAGGCTAGTGCATTTCAAAATATGCGAACTATCAACATAGAGGCTTGTGTGGCATCCATCTGTCTAAGTGAAGGCAATTTCACAAAAAATGGCAGTTTTTTTAAGGGTTAAATCCCATTAAGGCGTGTCAATGGAAGTAAACTTGTTTTACTTTTAGTTGGCTTTTCCCAATATAATTAATGAATCCCACATAGAAAAGGACAATGAGCACTGACCCATGTAGAATTGCCTAATGGAGAAAAGTGTATGCTCATAAAAGCTCGCCCATCTCTTTATTGTCTGCCCAGTAAGAGACGTTCCTTCTTGCATTATTACATGGAGAATATGGGTTCATTAAGTAAATCAGGTGCTAGCACACAGTTCAACCAAATCTATACAAATAATGACAAAAAATGGTGATGATTTTATTAAGTTGGTGAACTACACTATCAGTGTCATCGAACAAATATACTGGAGGGCTGCAACAACAGCTACGTCTGCCATAGTGATTTGCTCGGCTATTGTGTCCCCATCATTGTGTTATGAATTTATCATCTGTCTGACCCATGGTGCTCCCTGCCAGCTGAAAGCAGGCAGGCAGCAACAATGGTGAAAGGGGATTGACAATAAGCACATAATAAATGAGTAAAATAGTGGCATGTGCATGAAAGGCAGTGCATTTCAATAACTGTCAAATTTCTGATGACACATCAGAAAGGGCTGGATATGTCTTTGTTAGAATTGGCATGTTCTTTGTTACCCAATGGTTTTCAATGTTTCTGATGAAACCACAATGGGAAACCATTCAATTTATCATGAAGGCCTTGTGCAAGGCCTTGTCATTTTATATGACATGCACAACACATAGTGCTTTTGTAGATTTGTTATCCATGTTCTGAAAGTGTACTCAACGGGCAGTAAATCCAGTATGTGGCATGCCAGAAGAAGGTGGGGTTCAGTGTCCTTCTCAAGGACACTTCGACATGCTTGGCCACTGTCCGTAGGGGGTTAAGACCAACAACGTTCGCTGGTTAAGCTCTCAAATCCCTAGCCCTCCAAGCCACTGCACTTTAAGTTAGAGAGCTTCATCTGATCACCTTTGATGTCCTTCCTCATTACTTGTTACAATACCACCAGAAATAACCCAAAAAATATTGTGTTTGTTGTACCCTTAGCACTTATTTGACTGAGACGCAGATGCACACGTATCCACAAAATGTGTAATTAGTTGCCACTGAGCTCCACACTTCCCATTAAATTAAAATGTTCCCATTTAACATGAGTAAACAACATTAAACAACTGTGTTTCAATGTTAACAAGCTTGTGCCTCTCAAAAAATGAAAGCGTAGGTACAGCACCCCGAGGTCACAACCTACACTTTGTGAAATTTTTCCACCGAGAAAAGAACAGAGAAGCAGCATTATGCCTCAGACATGCAGCAGAAGCCTAGCCCCTGATTTCCTCATCGTTAGACGGTGGGGGCCCGTCTCATCTCAGGCCCTCTTTATTGAGATAAACCCTCCACTGACAGTGACCCGAGATGAAAGCAGAAAACACAAAGCCGACGGGAGTTCAGGGAAAGTTCCTGGTGGGTCCATGTGTGAATCGCCCCACCCACCCACCCCAAGTCAAACTCGCTCCCTATCTCAGCACGGACACTACTGTGAGATTGCATTGGCAGGGAATCAGGGTCGGGAGAATGGGGGGAGAGAGAAAAGTTCCTGTGCTTTCATTACAACTTTCTGGTTGATCCTGCAAGGAGGCCCTGGTTGGTGCAAAAGACACTGGGATTGACGGCTCTAATCTCCCAGACGCCCTCTGTCTCACTATGACTCTGCCTCTCCTTTTGTTCTTTAAGCCCAAACTTCTCTTGTTTCTACAACTCTATTTGGACAAAGGGAAGAAGGGGTGGAGGGGAGGAGGGGGAAGGGGGGGGGGGCAAGAACTGCAGAGGCGTAACAGTGATTGCTGTCACGGCTCAAGCACTGGCCTCAATGTCCTCTATGGGACAAGCTGGTGTAAGTCTTACTGACTGGAGATATTGGAGCTGGCTGGCTGAGGTGACCCTATCTCACAGACATAAGTAAATTCAGTGCCCATGTAATAGACTTTGATCAGCTTTTTTTACTGATCCAGTGAGTACTGAGACCAGGGTAACTGTTTATGACTCAATGCATTAATGGGTCTCGTTCCATTCCTCCTCACGTTTTCAGGACTTTGTAAGACTGCAATCCAATGTGAATGGCTGGATTCTTTGCTTTCATCTGAACTTCTGTCAATGAGTGAACAAAAATTACTTGGGGGTCCACTTCAGACCTCTGGCCAAAGGATGAGTTGCTTGTTAGATGAAGGTTGTATTTATGTATTTATGTATTTATATATTAAGTAATGATTAGTCAGCGCATGTAATTATCATAGAAAAGAACGTACCCCATGTTACATTCATCAACATGGACTCTAGACTTCCCACTTACCACAGTATCTCTATTTTTTCCGTTCAAGTAGATGTCATCCACCATCTGATATAAGCACCATTCGTGATTGGAGATCTTCTCATTACAGTAGAAACCCGTCGTTTTTGCGGACAAAGGCCCTGGTGGGATCCGAGCTGGAGTGCATGCTGGGACACCTGTGTGAATACATTAGGCCCCCTCATTTTAATGGCACACAGCCTTCCCTCCGTGCTGCGCTGGGCAACACACCGGCCCTCTTGTTGAGAGCCAAGTGCGCTGAGCACCTGAAAGCAATCAGCTAAACGACAGGATATGGCTACCCCCTCCCGTTGCTCACACACTCCCTCTACGCATGTGGGCTATAAACTCAACTCCTAGATCTGATGAAGGCCGCATGAAGGCCAGCTCACACTGTTTCCTTTATCTGCCGTATGGTTTTTTAATAGAATTACAGTACATACTGTATGTTTAGAGGATATTTAACTAGCTTACTAACTTGGCTGCAACTTAAAAATGTGTGACGCTATGTTACCTTTCTGATACTACACGTAATCATACCCATGTGTAATGTATATTTTTAAATGTCATGAGCCTGTGATAAAAAAGCATTATGCGTTGAGTAACAGTGCAAAAACAAGAACACTTACTTTCCCACAAACGTTTGTACGTTTCCATTGACAGAGGGGCACGGACTGATTGTCCCACACTTCAATGTAGAGTGCATCTTTCATGGCTCAAAACAAGAGTGGAGAAAAACCAAAACCTAAAGATTTGAATCCTGTACAAAGTCCAAAGGTGCTGCGCTGGACATCTCCGCCAGTATGAAAATAATTACTATGCCTTATTGGTCTACAGGTAAAAGTGAATGGATGCTACAGTTCATGTCTTGAGGAACAGGTGCCCGGGTATATTGAGAGCTTCTTTCATTTCTCCTATACACTTACTAATTCAGGAGGAGTGCCTGTTACTCCCCTTGCCTGTATTTTGGATAAAAGCTCGAAAGACGACGGAATGCAGTCAGATCTTGGCTGTAGGCAAAGAAAACTTGGTGCTCCACCGAGAGACTTGAGTCGGAGCTCAACTGGAAGTGTTGATGCAGCGGTGCTATGTGTGATCTCAGCGATGGCGCCAGGCACAGGGACTGTCTGGCCAAAGTCACAGATGGTGTTTGGAGCCCTCGGCAATTTGCAGTCTCAGAGCCTCCATTAGCTTTCGGCACTAACAGTGGTTGTGTTGTAATTAAAACTGGGAGCCAACAAAAGCAGTTTGACACAACAATATTGTGCAATTGTGGTCAGGCACTTCAAGAAGGCCTCAGAGGCGTGTTCGTTGGAAGGATTATAATTTCTGCTTTGAGAAATATTTTGATCATGAGTAGCGGGGAAGCTTATTTCATTCAGTCCCTTCAGAAAACCACCGAATTAAAGTACACTATCACACCTCCCTCCATTATGCTATTGAACTAGAATGCTAGCTAGAAATAGCGTTATCCTGTTTTACTAAAAAATGTATTACCTCGTTAGCTTGTTGCCTGCAGTGCACATACAGTACTGCTGAGCACATACAGTACAGAACAGGGCTATATAGGGATACAGTAATTACATGAATAAATAATGGCTGCAGTATGCCACGTCAATCTAACCTATAGACTTCAAGATCTTCTTGTCCCCAGTGGGTCCCTCCATTCTTTATCATTACCCTCTCCAATGCAGGGTACTGTGAGCCAAACATGTTTAATAGAGATGACAGTATGCCATAAAAAAGGATTCTCATCCTGACTCCAAAGCCTTAAGTTCTAGGAAAGAAAGGGGTATGAACATTTTTGATATTCTGTGATGAATTACCAGCACCAAATGAGAGGGAGGGGAAATCCATGTGGAATGCTCAGCCTGAAGCTCCTTGGGGCACTGGCATTCAAGAAATGAGGGAATAAAGTAGGTAATATGGCATGCATATCACACAACATGGACTCCCAGTGGAGGAACTCTTTCCTCACACTTGAATGTGTATCTTCTTTTGTAGTGCACCGTTGCTTTTAATGAAACAATTACAAGTCTCTGCTGTGTGACAGAGAGCAAGTCAAATTAACTAGCTTTGGCAGTTTAAAGAAAATCTAAAGAGAATTAGAAACGGGACGAAACCCAAAGTTCATTTTCAGGAGATACTGAATAGCAGGAAGAAAAAACTCGATTTCAAGAAAGACAGTTTGGTCTTGCATCATGTGCTTTTAGTTGAAGGACATTTGTTTAAACATGAGTGAAGACTACGCTGTCATCGCTATATTTGGCCTGCTGCCTCTTTTTCAATGTGAAGTGAAAGTGGAGATAATGGAAACACAAAGTTTGAGTTGAACTTTGCTGAGGTAGTGCCTCGCTGATTCCTACTCACACATTTGTAAATGTGATTGATGCCTACAGCCACAGCAAGGTGCTCAAATCTTTAATTACAGAGCAAATTACTGGCCTCGGCAATTCATCAGTACACAAGCAGCCTTACCTTGTTTCTACATTCATTTAGTGAATAATTGCTTTCTTGAAAAACCTGCCTCTACTCTTGTAAAGGTAAAGGCCTCAGAGGACACTGATGCTAATGTTGAGTGGAGTTCACAAATTCAACAAGAGCTCAGATTGCTACCTGTTCTAATGAAATGCATAATACACATTGAGGACAATTTGGCTTTAATTGCTTTGGCATTTATGTCTTCATGTTTCAGGCACTAGCGTATTGTCAAAGGGCTGCCTGCATTCTCTAATGATTTACGCTAAAAGGCAATCCAGTCCAGTTAGTGTTTTATTCTCCAATTCAAATCGTGGAGGATTAAAGAGGCTCATTGACTGTCTGAGTTTGTTCCTATCTAAAGAGAAGCAATTGACCGCAGCCTCCTCATTGTTGGGGAGATAAAGCCCTCTAAATGCATTATGGAGGCTCATAAAATAGCATAGCATTTTCTGTCGGAAGGTTATTATAATACCCATGAGTCATTGGCGTGATAAAAAAGGTTTGACAACAGAAACCTTCTCGGTTATCTTGTAAGTTTGTATGGCAAAATGCTTCCAAGAGGACACATATTCAGAAAATGTTTAAACTTAAAATCTGCAACCCTGAATGGACTATGTTTGCTTTATCTAGCATCTTAGGTAACTGTTATTTAATCTAACCAAAGGTTGACATTGTATAACCAAGCCGACACACACTTGTGAACACAGGGACCTTTTGAAAAATGTATTACCTTTAAGTAACTGATATACAATAGTTGTGTTTATTAAGTACAGTAGAATACAGTCTAGAGTGTAATTTAGCAACAAAAAACTAATTTCTGAAGTTCAGATGCTGAAATAAGCATAGTCACTAAACTGTTTTAACTTCCATCACGATAACACAATACCACACATTGCAAGGAAAATGTATTGTCATGCCTACTGGAAATGGAATAATACTATACAATTATAGAATAGTCTGTTCTTGAATATTGCCATGAAGCCAAAATAAATCATGGTCAATTGAATAAATAGCACTGATAAAAAGTCTGTCTCTTCCAACTGTTACAACTGTTTATGAGGTACCATCGTAGATTTGTTCATTACTGCCACGCATGAAGGAAAGAATGACTGATGAGAGTTTAAACTCCCGCTCTTAATAAAAATACTTTTCTCCTATCAAAGTGATAATAGAGAATCTCCCAGACAGCCTGTGTAGGTAACAGCACCTCTGGGAGGGTTTTGAAGTGTAACATTTCCAAGGGTTAGCCGGGCGAACGACTGTCCACCAGCGATTTTTAATTGCCTCCAGGGGCTGCCGGCTAGGGTCATTTGTCACCGCGGCTTAATGCTGTGTCTGCACCCCTTGGTCTAAGCCTGTGCCGGGCCTGGGGACCACGCTTACAATCTAGACGGCCAAGCTCACAGCCACAATATGATCTGATCATACCTGCACACCATCACCACGCATCAGCAATATTTACGGATGCCTAAGTGGCAGAGAACAATCTCCATGACAAAGGAAATGGACTGAAATGGCTGGGGACTGGTTGTAGCTAGCTGCTCAAGGCTCTCTGTTACCATGCTAATGAGCTGTTTGTTCTTCTGAGCTAGACCAGTGGAAACAGAACCGAGAACATGGGAAGGTATGTGGCTTTAATCATAACTTTGCCTTTTGCAAAGAGTAGCATTTTAGAGGAGGTGGTCATGATTGATTTCTGCAGGAATAGGATATGATTACAAATTGTTTCTTCTGGAGTTGTGTTCGTTCTTAGACTGACAGTCTATTCACACATTAAGAAAGTTTTATTCTTTGGTACGCCTTATTTCAAAAAGACAAAAGCATCAAAATGAATGAAGACTGTCGAGTACCCCTCATGTATTACAGTCTGTTTTCTATTATGTGAGAATGTGAAGATGCACCATCTTCATTGAACCTATTGAAATATGTCCCACAATAGTTATTAGACACTGTTTTTAAATCATAATGTTCTGTACTTAAAAAATCTGTAACTTCATCAATTTATTGCGTTTCCTACAGGCTATAATTAAGATCTTTGTTTATCACATATGTGATGTGGCTGTTTTGGTTTTCTTGTCCTTATGGTGATACATGAGTTGTACAGTAAATTTGTAAATATCCAGTGTTAGCAATGCGCCCAATCTTGTGCATCTCGTGAGGACACAATTTTACCATGTCTTATTACAACACAAACTAAATACAAACAATTTTTTTCTCACAACAAATTATCTTTAAATATATTCAAGGAACATTTGCATAGTTGATTCATAAAAAAGTCAATATAATACTAACATGGCTTGTTGCTTCTAAGCCTATAGGGAAAATATGTGAAAAATAAAGACAAAATGCTCTACGGTAGGTAAGCTGACCTATCTGAAGGTAAAGAAGTAATTCCCAGAGAGAATGCGATGCGTTGTTCTATCGTTTCAGTTGACGCCAAGCCCAGGGCTGCACAGGGCCCTCAGAGAGCCTCCGTCTAGCATTTCCTGATTATTTTTCACCTTGTTTACGGATGCACTCCTCCATGGCCCTCCCTCCATCTCCGTCCCTGCATGGGCCTGTCTTATTATGTCCATCTCACAGAGTCACCTGGCGTAAAGAGAGAGGGGAGGGAGGAAAGGATGGGAGGGGGACAGGTAATACAAGGACAGGTGGGTCAGGAATATCATGGATGGGAACAATATTAGTACTGTAATGTGGATTTTCTTATTTTGTTAGACGAGAGATAGAATGTGTTTAGCATGAAAACTGTTTTTTCCACTCAATGAAATCAAAGTCACACTAGTAGTGAAATTGATGTCAATAAAATATAACGCAAACGTTTTGTAAAACCACTTGTATCCAGAGCTGGGGCTTTACAACATGGTTCAGTTGTTTTCAAAAACAAACCTTTCTTAATTATACTGAATACATATCACCAAAACAATTCACAACATGACTTTAATATTTCTTGTTATTTGCGTCTCGCTGTAAAGTCAGCGATCAAACTACAGTGAGAGACCACCATCGTGCATTCAGAATGGGAGGGTCCCAATAAAATGAGTTTATTGCTCCGACATCCACACAAGAAAAGTATGATGGAATGAAGTGACAGAAAAACTATTTCAATTATTTATCGTTTCAAATTTGGCATAAACCTACTGGGAAACTGAAATACCGTAAAATCCAATGTCATAACATGTGTGTCTTCAATGCAAATGATCATACTGTACACAAAAAAAGGTTTTTAATATAGTCATTGCTGTGCTTTGCACAAACATGCCACTCTCAAATCAAAGCTCCGCATTTTAGGTGTGCTGTAACACTCAATGGTGCCGTCTTGATCCATTGTTACTGTCATAGCTGTAAATAACTTCTGACACCATGTCTTGGAACACTGATCTGTCCAACCAGGGACAGCCTGTGTTATAGTGAAGCAGTCTCTGACACAGTTGGGGTGATTAGCTAGTCACTCTTGCCATTTCTGGAGCAGAACAGATCTGACTGGAAGTGAGACTTGCCCCACAACTATGGATGCATGGCGTGTCTTACCGATGAATGACACACAGTAGAATCGTATTTTTTTAAACAGTCATAGTAGTTGTGTGAGATCGAGTAGGAGTAGAAATTTAACATTATGAGGTAATAAACTGTAATTACTGTTTGTATTACTATAACATGTAGTTATGACTAATTTGTGTAATAAGTAGTCAGCAATTATTTCTTATTTGAGAGTTCACTAACGCAGGCTCACTAATCAAATGATGAAATCAGCTGCTTATTATGACATGATAATAACCGAAGGCGCAACCTTAGCAGCTCCAAGGCCTCCGGATCACTCGCTGTGTAAAGTAAAAATAACTAAATTGTTATGTGATTCAGGGTAGCAACTTTACAAAAAATAGAACTTTGCATATGTCTAGAGAGAACGAAGAAGAGAGCCTGATTAAGCTCAGGGTAAACAACTCTGCAGGTGCACCAGATGTTTTTACCCATGATTCATCGAGTCCTGCTGGTTATGTCTGAGACGCGTAGGGACACCTGTGATGCATAGATGCTTTGAACAGAGTTTCAAATATTCTGCTCTGGTTAAAACTCATCACTTACATTTATGGCCCAAAAACACTTCTTTCAGTGCAAACATTTTTCTTTCTTAAATGAATTCCGCACTGCATATTTAGGCACATGAAATATTAACATTTTAATATTTCAGTGCAAATAATGAGGGCTCTTGACCTCTGTATTTAAATTTAATCATTACATGCAGAATTTATTAGCTGCATTTTCCCCCTTATCTCTGTGTAATGTCCACAGAACCTTAGGATTTTGATGAAGAACCTGCCTGTAAATTATAAATGAACACAATTGTAACATTGCCATAAAAGACCTGTTTGAAATAAAGAGGTTATTGTAAAAAAAAAAAGTTTTTTAATCTCTTATTAACTCGTATCTAATGTTTGCTTCTGAGGTGAATCTGTCTATCAATTGATGAATATTTGGGACGTGTGCCTGAAAGATTTAGGCAGGGTAAAAGGTCACACACTGAGCATCTGACAGCTTCATCATGGTGGGACAAACACCACTGCACAGGCTGAAGGTCGGCCACGCTATAATGGTTGCCCCCTGCTCCCATTTGTCTAAATCAGGGCGTTTGCGTTTAGCAATCAGCCACAGGTAAAAACACATTTGGCTGGCTGTCATCCCCAGTCACCTTCATCCCAGCCTGTATCGCCCCTGCCCCTGACAGGGGGCTGGTCGCAGTCAGGCTCAGGCAGCGCAATAACTCTTATCATCAAGCACAGCGGCTGGCCAGATAGACGCGTTATTACTGAGTCACACAGCCAGGTATATTCAGAGAGATAGACAGAGACAGAGAGGGGGTGAGGTGGGGGGAGGGGGGACGATGACAATGAAAAAGATTGTCAGCACAGTGTAGCTGGCCTGGCATATTCAGAGGAATTGAGAGGTAAAAGGAGTGAGATGTGAGAGGGGAGCAGGACAGAATACTATATTTAATGTGGAAAAGAACATATTAAAAAGAGAGTGACTTGGAGGAACTGCTAAAGAATATATATATATATATATATATATATATATATATATATATATATATATATATATAATAAAAAGGAGTGAGAGTGCACGTCAGAGCATTGAACTGTTGAAAGGATAAAGGAGGAGTTAATTGCAGTCTGCATCGGTCAAAACTTAGAAATACTCGCTCAAGAGCTTAATTCCTCCTGAAAAGATGGATGGTGGATATGGATTTTGTTGAGGTAAACAATATTTAGCTTGCACACTTATGCATTTTGTACCTGCAATCAGATACTCTGCAAATTGGCCTTTGTCGATTTGTAATTATATAACTGAATGATTTTCTGTCAAAGGCAACCCTTTTGATCAAATGTATTTTTGCTGATGTTTTGTTTAGCCATGCAACGAAGCCATGACTGAAAAAAAGAAATAGACATCTCAAAAAGCACAACCATAATTATTAAGGTCCTTAGGAGTATAAAAAAATATGTATGCAGTCATATTTTACAAAATCTGTCAATTAGTTTTAAAAATGCATCACATTTAGTACAAAACACCAATTAAAGAACCGTAAAACATCTCCATTTTGGCCACATGGTTCTGCAGGCTTTGACTATTAAAAGTTTGGTTTCTAAGGAAAGCATAGTTGGGGCCAATGCAGCCAGATAACCAGTCTGTGAGCTGCTGACTTGTAAACTGCCATTCTGAATATGCTCACGCACCCACATCTCACTGTTCCATGTCAATGAAAAGGTCTATTTGAAGGCCCACGTCAGTCAAAATGTAGTGTTGCGTAAGGTACGTTGTACTAAATGAAAGAAATGGCTTCCACCTTGGGTCCTCACTGCTGTGTCAATTGGAGGAAAATAATGTACTTTCTGCTTCTGAATGTCAACACCTGTTCATGTTACGGTATGGAGCATCAAAAGTAAGCGGATCCAACCATGGCATTGTATTTACATTCAACAACTTATTTAAGACATTTGAGTTGGTTTGACTAAAATGTATTCTAATCATACTGATATCTCTCCTTCTCCTGAGGACGACTTCAGGACCACTGATCTGGAGAAATACTTAAAAGGACCCTTTCAGGGACAGGAAGTCCTTCTTCTTCACCATCCTATCAACATGTAAGTCTCTTAGTCTTACTTCCCTTTCCTGCCTTTCCTGGCAAGCTACTCACATGTCTACCAATCAGTCGTTTTATAAACCCGCATTGGAGCTGGGCCACAAATGAAGAGGTGTATTTTATGTCAGTGATGAAGCTCAATGAAGTAAATACAATTATGTACTGCCCACCATTAGTGACATGTGTTATAAAAATCTTTGCATAATTAATTATTTCAGAATACTAGTTTCCGGTAACTTGCATGCGCATCTACCGTTGCAGGGTCTTTTGATAAAATGAGATATTCCCCTAGGTAATAACATAACCTCACACCTGTTTTCTCACATCTGTACAGTAACACACCCTTGGGTCTAATTCCATGTTGGAGCGATGCTGTGTCCAGAAACAACAGGAGCGATGACTGTTCTCTTCCCAATTCACAGATATTACGTAAACATTTGTTGTAAGACAGATAGCCTGATCAGAGCCAAATACATGACCAGAGTGATTTCACATGCAATTAAACGTCTTACCTATTGTGCCTCTACATCCTAAGGGAAAATGCATATTTATCAGGGACAAACATGTCCCTTTTGTTTTGCTGATTCAGACAACACAACAGTATTGCTCCGGTGGCCAACTGATTCCACTTACTGTTGGGAAGGACCAGTGGGAGATGAAAAATAGCCCTTGGCACAGTTCATCTCACTTTTTGAGGTTCACATAGCAACGAGACTTTGAAACCTCAAGAGGTCCGTCACCCGGGAATTCTGGGAAGCTGGTCTGTCAGATCTGTGAGCCGCTCAGGCGTACAGTATGAACCAGCAAGGGGGAAAGAACAACACACATACACATATTAGCTCATACTCCTAACATACACTTGAACCACCTCATCACTGTACACCTTCCTCTGTGCATCTCATTTAATCCATACGCATGTTGGGAGTGTTTTGCCAGGGTTAAATTAATACCTCTGGGGGCCACAGTGTTTAGGAGCTATCGAGGGATGCAATTAATCTCTACAAAAATGCCTCTTTTAGGTGTAATTAGAAATTATCTCGACCTGCTGCAGTGGAGAGGGACTGATGTATGTGTGTGTGTGTGTGTGTGTGTGTGTGTGTGTGTGTGTGTGTGTGCGTGTATTGAGTAGTGGTGGTGGTGGTGGGGGGGGGGGGTGTGGGCGATTGAAAACTGAGATGAGGGATAATTTGTCTCTCTAACGAGGATG
Organism: Galaxias olidus; assembly: GCA_026901105.3. NCBI lineage: Eukaryota > Metazoa > Chordata > Actinopteri > Galaxiiformes > Galaxiidae > Galaxias > Galaxias olidus. Next base: position 477,397 of record JAPMUY010009872.1, read on the forward strand.
TAATATTGACTTGGATGCAGTGAGATCATGCAGTATACCTCTATGGAATTTTTAAGTACAGTCACATTCATTGTGAGAAGTCAACCAATATATACTTGGGATATAACATAGAACGCTTTCGATTCCAGACTGCTGTTTATTGTACAGTATATTCTAATTTTGTTATACTGAATTAAAACAGGAATGTACTCAAATGGTAAAAACCAATGGAGATATTATGGAACATGTTGTGAGGTGTTACTTATTTGGAATTCCACTGCTTGGTCTTTGATAGGGCTCTTGATCCTAATGAGCCGAACATTCGGGGCTAGACAACAGAGAGGTCATGCTATAGTCTCTGTGCTTTGATCATTGTGTCAACACGTATATAGCTCACTTCCAAAGGCAGATAAGGTAAAAAGACTGAAACACCAATCCAAAGCCAACCTTTCCAGCAATTAATAGGGCGTTTGACATCATTAGTCAGGGTGAGCATTAATAAAACAGTATGCATGAGTGGGGCAAGGGAGGTGATATAAATGCAAAAGAGCCATGTCCTTGAAGCTATCCATTTCATGAGTCCTGATTTTAGACTAAATGTTTGATTAATTATTGCCTAGTAACAGCTTTACTGTCCAAACTGGTGTGTGGCAGTCAGTTTTTATATAACCTTGTTGAAATATGGTTTAAGACTGAAGAACATATCTAAGAGCATTGGGAAAAAAATCACAACAAGAGCCTATTAATAATAATAATAATTGTGATCACATTGTTAAAAATGAATTTCATGCTGAACTCTCCCATATCGTAATTGCATGCAGACACACACAGCTTCCATTATTCCAGTGTAAGCACATCCCTGCAGGACTTCCAATCCGGATGATACGGAGATCAGATGCCGCGCAATCCAGTCAAGGCGACCCAAGGCAGTATTCTCTTCACACTCAGTCGCCCCTTGAAAGTCGACACAATCCCGATAAATGTATTCCTGTCAACATCGCTGCAATGCGTTTTTAATACAGCCCCCAGAGGATTCAGGACACAAACAGTAGGAGTCAAACTCCATTGCTCTGGACTGAAAGAGAGATGTGACAAATGCCTTATGTGGGTCAGGGACAGTCAGGGACTCTCCAGCAGTCTGTCCCTAGATAGGATGGATGAAGTCTGTTTTCAGATTTCCTCTAACTCTATAGAACCAAACCAAGCTGTACTGTTAGCCTCATAGCGTATGGACGTTTCACACCACAGAAGCCAACTTTTCAGACATTCAGTACATACATACATACATACATACATACATACATACATACAGACAAACATACATACATACATAGAAGGGATGTAAACATACAGACATACATACATACATAGATACATACATACATACATACATACATACATACATACATACATACATACATACATACATAGTCATCGTTGACAAAAGTGTGATATTTTTCAGTTTAGTATATTGCGTTCAAGGTGTAATAGTCAGTAAACTGCTCAACGGAACTGGGAGGAATAACAGGCCAATTTGGTTTCAGTTCAAAGCAAGTAAATATTTTTATATTAGATTCAAAATCCGCATTCTAGCTATCTTCTTTTATCACTGATGAAATCCATTAAAATTGTTGGTGTGATATGTATACTGCAGTATAGTATAGTATAGTATAGTATAGACAATATATGATATACTTAGCTTGTGTGCCTTTTAAAGGGTAGATACCACTAACCACACTGTGTACTTGCCCTTGCTAAATGTAAAAATAAATACCCTATCTACATACAAGCAAACACGCAGCAACACCAACAAACACACATCTCTTCTCAAGATCAATTCAAATTGAAGCCTGGATTACAAATACTTTGAAGATTGCTCTGAGGCCTTGATTTCTGCCGAAAGAGTGCTTTTGAGCGTACTAGCATCAGTCAAAGCAAAATCCTATAGAATGCTCTGCTTTATAATAAATCACTGTCAAGTCGTATTAAAATCATAGCCATTAGTCCTCTAAAACTTCCCTAAAGCTCTTTAATTATTCAGTCATTGTTTACTTCAGTAGGTATCCTGGCTCCGGATCAGTGGCTCATGCAGTGTCACTGGGCTCAGGTGTCGTTCACATGGAACGATCATTATATTAAATCAGATCTTTTGAGAAAGAATTTAACGCCAGCATGAAATAGACCAATAAGGACTTGCGTTCATTTGTAAATTTTTATAACAACCATTTTGATAGCATCACTACTTAAATATAACTGAACTAAAAATTATCTCGGGTCAGTGACATTATTTACAGAGATGAAATGTACCTCAGAGGCTAATATGACATTTGAGATAATTTATGTGAGTTGACATTTAAACTAATCTCTATCAATTAATCTGAGCCTACGCTTTAAACTAATCTGATTAACCCTGGAACTTGAGCACTGTGGAGATCACAGAGCCAAGATATACTCCCACACATTCAGTCATAACAGGTACCCAGCCCGATGATTGCAAAAAGCATCAACTCAAGTCTGTTCACTTTAGCCTCCACAAGTTCTTTATTTTTCTTTTTTTCTGCCCATTACTTGCTCATATTGAATAGAGTACATGATGGGTTTATTCATACCTCATACTTAGTGCCTTTTTTTCCGGATAAAGATATGTAGGCAACAGTACAGTATATTTCAAAGCATGACCTAAATGGAATTGCCTTTTGGACTGAGGCTGACCACGCTGTGGATCTTATATCGCCAATAAGAGCAATATTAAGTTATGCCACAGTTTTCCTGCCTCTTGTTGTTTCCCCAGGCACTTAAAGTCATCAAACACATTTTTTAAAATAACAATCCCATTGTCTTTACTTAAAAGAAAAAAGTCACCCTGTTAATAGTTTAAGTAATCTGTATCTTTTTGAGTATTTGAACATGTGAGAAATTGGTTGTTCAAATTAGGTCAGCGAAATGTGTTTTATACCTCCATTAAATTATAAATTCTTCTAGGGTTTGGTTTAAGTGTTTATGTTATGATTTTTTGTCCTCCCTGCTTTAGAAACCTGCCATTAAATCTTTTCTTCCGCATGTCTCTAAACAAATAACTTTCTGGCACATCTTATTCTCCAAATGCATTTACATATAAATTAAATCCAGGTTTTGCCAGACAAAGCTGCTATAGAATAATGACATGGAAACTTCACTTCACCGATGCATTAATGTTAATAAGATTATGGAAGACATCACTTCACCAAACTTGTCTCACATAAAAATGTGCGACCAAAAACAATTTTGCTGAGTATGGAATGCACTTTAATATTTGCAAAGAGCCTTATTGATCCTTCTTTGGAAAGCTTTACCTGGAAAAGGGGATTTAGTGTTTTCTCTCCCGTCAGGGCTTAGGACTGCTCTCGTGTGTCTTCACGTTGTCTGAGTGAAATCGACCAGGGTCAAAACCTTTCATATGTGCTTTTGGCTTTACAACACAAAATATGAATTTAAGAATAGACAGAATAAATATACCAAAACTTTACCAAAACATTCCAAAAAAAGGCATAGTTTCTCTGTTTTCAACAAACAGTTATTGATCCCTGGCTTGTCTAAAAAGGCTTTGTTCCCTTTCATTGGCAACACATGAAAAATAAATGATGGAATATCATTGTGAGATTAGTAAACTATTATTGATTGGCCAGGCACAAAAATGCCAATCTCAGTGTTAAACCCAAGTCTAGCCAGAAGATAAAAAAGCTGGCTCCCAAGTGTGCTGTGTCAACTAAAATAGAGATGATTCACTAGTGTGTCATTCATTCATGCACCAGATCCTCGCAAAGCTTTTCTTTGCCTTCTCTAATGAAACTGTAAACTGACCCCTGGGAGGTCCCTCGTGTCCATTGATTGCAATTTGACATGACTTCAATTGTTCGCTATATTGCCCCCACAGCGGATATGCGTGGATATGATTAGAATTGGTGTAATGAAAAGGGAAAAAAACAGGGCTATTCGATTACTCGTCAGGGGCCACTAGAATGCAAATCTGGATACACCTGCACGACTCCCATTTTATCCTCGCATCTGTACCATCAATTCCATACTGATGATAGAAGGTTAATGTGTTTTCCACCACCAGCGATGTGCCGCTGGAATTATTATTGAAAACTTTTACATTTGTATAAGCACCCCATCACCAGTCCAACTACAAATCTAGCTATTTTTTATAAGCCTTTTATAATCTGTCGCAACATATGCTCCCCCATGCTTTCTGTTAATGCCGATAAATTGTATTTTGCTTTGTTGTTGACACGTAAACTATACCTTAATTCTTTTCCTGGAGAGAAGTGTCAAATACAACGCGTGCCACCTGGAACATAACTGTTTGTGTCATCATTGTTATTCATTACACATAATGAGGTCCTTTGAATTGCCTTTGAAAATCCCTTTGGCATGTATCCCTGACTAACTGGAAAAAGTAAGTTTTATTTTAAAACATATAAAATATGACTTTTCTATGTTTTCCTCATTGTGGGACATAGCTTACACTACACCATCCATATGATTTTTTCTTTTTTTTAAGGGTTCACTAATGTTGCATCATTGGGTTATTACTTACGGTAATACTTGGACTAATATGTTTATTTTAGGTTTATAATGATGTATGTTGTGGAGTATTATGAATTTGAAATAAAATACTGGAAGGAAAATATCTTCATCATATCTTGTGTTAGTTGTGTTGGCACAATCTCACCCATCAAAAATCCTGGTGTTGCCACATTCTGTTACTGTTATTGCCACTAAATGGTATGTGGGTGTGGGAATGTGGTCAAATTACTCTACTGCCGGTGTCAAAGTCACATAAGTATCAGGTGGATTTTTTGAAAGGATGATGCGCCACTCGGAACTCATTTGTTTCCTTTTTGCAATCCACCCAACAGGACCTTCACATATCTAGCAAAGAAAATCGTTAAGTGCTTATTTTTTTCTGCTGCCATTAATGTCTAACATATCACTTGTGCAGTCAATTGTACTTGACAGGCAGCTTCTTGAACTTGAACTGGGTCATCTGGTGACAGATAACATGTCCTTTTTGTTAAATTTTCTCATCTCCAATGGCTTCCCTCCAGAGTGAGTTATTATAAATCACTGTGGTTGTGCTCATCATGTATCTTGTCAATGCTATGGAGGAGCAAAAAGCTAGCATTTTTGTGCTACTGAGAAAGACATTGAGAGAGAGAGAGAGAGAGAGAGAGAGAGAGAGAGAGAGAGAGAGAGAGAGAGAGAGAGAGAGAGAGAGAGAGAAAGTAAGATATCAAGCAGAGTGTGGTGTTATGGGATTATCATTGGTTCCGTGAGTTGGCCTAAGGCTTTTGTTTCTACGTACTCGATCCTTACATGAAAGGAAGTCTGAAATACGTTTATCATTTCAATTCAAACAGGTGAACAACTCATTTTGGCAGGTGTGTGTATGGCTGTGTGTTTCTGTGACTGTTTCTGGCACCACATGAAACACACAGGCAGGTGAGCCGTTTACTTGGCCCCTTTGGCCGTTTTACACCCTGAGGGCTTCTGTTGGCTGCAATGTTTTAGCTTTAATGTGATAGAGAAGTAATGAGAATCCTAGCATCATCACCATTAGACAGGGAGGGAGAAAGGGGGAAGTGGTATCTGAGGTAAGTCTTCTAAGTGGACAGTGAATATCAAGGTCGAAAGTGAAGTCCTTGGCATCAACACCTCACACATAGTATGGATTGGGTTCAACATTTAATTATATGTATATTACTGTTAATATTTGACTCAGAATACAATGCTAAAGGAGTTTTTAGGCAGTTAGTATATAAAATAAATTAGGATGAGAAAACACTACGTTGATATAAACTTTGTAAAACTCACGTCAAAATCTCAAAGTGCTTCTCAGATCGTCTCTTTGTAGCCACTGTTCTCAGATTCCAACCAATGTTACCTGTACATGCCAGGACTTGCCAAGCAGCGGTATGAAGAGGGTTAAAAAAACTAAAAAGTGAAACGCAAGTACTGTATATTTTTGGCATGCAAGCTTCTGACTTGATCTTATTACAAGATGTAGCACACACAAGAGCAGTAATGGACATGACGAAAATTGGACCCTTTAGAAGACTGACATCACAATAGGTGATTTCCAGATTGAGTTACCCCATATTTGAAGTTTGCGACCTTGCCATGTCAATGGTGAAGCATTATTGACAAGGCATTGTTTTAAGCGGCAGCCTAAACTGTAACGTTAAACTTTAATTGACAGAGTTTAGCCAAGTTGAAATTGACCTCCTCCTGTTTAATGCATGTTGCCGGGCCCTGTATTCAGAAGAAACACAAGCAAATTTGTTGAGGGTATTTTCAATCCAAGACCACGGCTATTATGTACTGTATTATAATCGATAGATTAATGACTGATAGATTCTTGTACTTGCCTCATTTGATAATTGTTTATGCAAAAGTTTCATATTAAAATTGGTTGTAGACTGTGTATGCATTTTGTATACTGTCATGTTGCCTGCCACTTAGCCAGGTTGTCACTGTACAAGAGAATTCGTTCTCCGCTGACTTACCTGGTTAAATAAAGATAAATACATCAAACACAAAATGTTTTTTGTAATTTTACAAAAAATACCAACAGAGGTGGAAAATAGCCAAAGGAAAATGATCTTCCTTGCTAAGGTAAAAAATTATTACAAAGGCCTGGAACAAAACAAATTACAGCAATTATAACAATAAGTCACCTTGTTTACCTGATTGCTTTGCCGGCCCTTCAATAAAATCAATTTTCTTGGTTAAAATTGCATCCTTTAATTAAGAGAGGTTCTCTCCATGTAAAAGCAGCCCATGGCTTCCATTGATTGATACATAATTTAGTAATCAGGCAGGGCAGCAAGACATTGCTAAGTTTGCAAGTTTGAAAAATGAAGAACAGCAGCAGACAGGACTTTGAAGTGAATACAAGAGGATGTTTATGAACAATTTTGATAATGGCACAAAAATAAAAACTTTAAAAAAATGTAGCTTTGATTCTTAAAATATACCTTTGCATGAATTAGCTTTGAAATATGGTGATATGCTTGGGCTTTGCAAGTGTGAGAGGACACTTGAGTTTCTATGTAACAAATATAATATGCAAATACAAACACATTTTGTTTTTATAGAAGTGTACTGTATGCCGAAGGCAAGGAAGGGAAGTGAAAAACAGAAACATGTCAACATTGGTAATGTGTAGATAGAACACGGTGTAAATTTGTGAGGTAAACTATGTTTCACTCCAAAAACAACCCCAAAAGCAAATAGCAAAGCGACCAGAAAAAAAGGTGATTTCAATGTTGTACACCAAGTCACAAATTAAGGTATGATTTTCTGTAAAGCAGAACAAGACTTTAGCTGTGGCTTGCTTTAAGAAGTCTATTTATGAGTCCAATGCTATTCTGGCCTCTGGACACATCACGTTATGTCTCAACACAAGGAGAAAAAAGGGAGGAGAGGGAGACGCTTTCAAACAGCATACATTAAATGTCTTCTGTCTTTACTCTCTTCACCTTCCGTGTTCACGCGTCCTTTGGGCCCATCTCTCGTCCTGGGGCTATGGCGCTAACAAGGCTCCCTGCTATGGTCTCTGGTCACACCATATTTACCTCAATGTCAATCCAGCTGCCCTCTTGGAAGGGAATGAAAGCCCATTGGCCTTAGTATCAATATAGGCCAAGTCTTTAGGTTACACCTCAAACCTAAACTTCTACTTATTTCCTAAAAATGGCATGGGAAATTTAATTGTTACACAATAAATGTATGAGTAGGTCGGTATTATCACGTGTAAATGTAAATGACGGCATGATGCAAGGCATAGGCAATCCATTGCATTGTCATTGTTCACGGGTGCACATGGATTCAGCGAACTAGACAAGAACTTGCACATTAAACAAATCATTGATGCAGATTGATCAGATCACAGGAAAACATTCAGTCATTCACCCAGTTTAAAAACCCCATGCAGTAACTTTCTCCTTAAATTTATACAATAAAGGAAACCTTCATTCAAGATGCCAGCATGAAAGGAGTTTTCCAAATCAAATTAAAACAATTAAAATGATTGGCTAAATTAGCTGTAACGCACGGCATCCATTGCAAATAATATTTGGACATTTGTGTGCGGAGTAAAATGTGTTCCTGATGAAGCTGACCAGTCCCACAGGAGTCCACATTAGCGATAGGTGAGTTTGTTACAAGGGAGGCGCTTATATCTGATCTATGAGAACTACAGAGCTACACAGCAGCATCAGGCGGTCCCCAGGAGACAGGCCTTAACAGGGCTGTGCATTGATGCTGTCTGAACTCAAGTCTGAAAGGAACTGTCTGCTGCTCTGTGCAATATCAATAATCAATATTCTTCGGTGTGACACTACACTGTCTACTTGTGAAGCGTAGGTAATATCATACGCATACATTAAAATTAATTTGAAGGTTTGCTTAAAGGTTTGACACTGTAGGCAAACACTTTGAAATATAATGTTCACAACTTGACCTATTCAACATGTAATTTTTTTCTGTAATCTAGCCTTTAAATCAAGTGCTCTATGAACAGCCACAGAAAACATTATGTAAGACTGTTGGTAGAATAAAAGTAAGTTAACTCTTATAACGGTGCAAAGGCAACCTCCGTGTGCCATTAGTTAATTGTTTTGTTCTTCTTCAGTGAGTGGTCATTCATTTGATTTGCCAGTGATTCTCCCATATAGTTGTATTTGCCCATAGTACTTTCATAGATGTGGTGTTCACTCAGAGTCAATCATCCATATAGTGATTCAAACAAAGAATAGCTTTTTTAGCCTTTAGTCATGGAGCGAGAGCTGCAACCTGCTGCTTCATGAATTCTGGGCAATCCTGACATGTGGAGAGGACACACCTAAGTGTCCTCACCTGCAGTGTGTTAGTTCAGCAGGTGGCCTGCCTGCATTGCCTAGCTCATCAGAAAAACATACTGGGCTTCATCCTCTTTGATATAGATGTTGCATGACTTCTTGAACTCAACAGCTTACTGATTTTCTTTCAAAAGTATACATAAGATATATAATAAGTTCTTCTAATGTATAGGCTTCTAATATTATGCCATTATGCAGCAAAAATAGATAGTTGAGCAGAAATATTATTCCACTTCACCATCGCTCCAGTGTTAACAGATCAAGAAATGTGACAAAAAATATATATGAACATATTTATATATATATTTATTTATATTTCACTTTGTTGTTGAGAATTAAGTGTAATTTGTGATTGTCACATTTAAAGATGAATAACTGTTTTAGTAAAATACCTATTATTACTTCTTTTTACTGAAATGACATTACTATGTTTTGTTATTGTTCATCAATGGCATAACTTCTATCCATTACAGTGTAATTGCATCATAAAATATAAAGGACCTATCAAGGAAACTGCTACCACAAAATGATGGTTAATATAATTGTGAAAAAAGAGAAAAGCCAAAAGCATAAACCAAAGAGCATCAAAGATTTATGTTTGTACAAGGTAACAGAAGCAGATGGTACTCTCCAACTGCTGGCAGCTCACCTGCTGCCACTGGGGCTTTAATCTGAGACAGAGAGCAAAGTGAGAAACTCATACCAAAAGGATGACATGGTACATGCAAACCTAGACTGGTTGGTTCCGAATATTTCTAAACTACCTTGTTCATTAAGAATAAGTCAGTTTCTAATTTACAGTGCTTCCAAACATTACTGATTTGGTTGAATGTAAAATGCATCAACTGTCAATCTTTTCTGAAGGTAAATAATTTTGCTTTATTTATAGTTTGAGTGTCAACATTAATGAAACCAATATGTTTCTTGATGGACTTGATGATTACTTCTAGTGGAGTGTGCTCTGTTTGGTGGATATGTTAATTACCAGGATGTGTGATTAGAATTAAATGTACTCTTAGCATAACAGCAAGTATCAGTGTGCTGAATATATGTATTAGTACCTGCATCACTGACACTATTAATGATCAATAGGTTGTATCTCCTTGAATCTTATCTTTGACATAAGATCAATCGATCACAAACGCAGTAAATTGTTCCTACGTCACTGTCCCCAAATGTGGGTTTATAACCACAACTTGATATCAGTTTAAGTTGTATGGTGAAATAAGATGATATATTACCTACAGTGGGGACGATCAGTCAGGTGTGGATGGGGATGAGAGAGAAGTACAAAAAACTGCTGCGAGGTGCAGCATATTAGCTAGTGTGTCAGCAGTTTGATTGTAATTAAATACCAAAACAGAGCTGAGGTGTCCCAGTTTTACCCAACTTTGGCAGTCATGCAAGTAATATGTGTGCAGCTGAGCTGTAGGACATAGTTAATGAAATAGAAGCGTGAAACATAAACAAAACCTATCTGCATAAGAATAGCCAATTGTTTTTGGGAGACTTTTCTTATTCTACCAACAGTCGAACAGAATGTTTTCTGTGGCTGTTCAAAGAGCACTTGATTTCAAGGCTGGATTGCCGAAAAAATAGGCCTCCTGTTAACACTGACTGTTTTTTTCAGTTCTTAAATTTGATCACAGTCCCTTAATTGAATCTAGAGATTTCGAAAATGATTAGTAATCGTCTTGCGCAACGGATTTGATTTGCGTTTTTACTAAAACCTCAGCCAAAGTCCGACTTTGAAATCTGTTGGCTGAATTTTTCATATCTAATTGAACCAGAGATGAAACAAAGCACTGTCATCTTTGCCTCTCATGTGCTATTTATAATTGTCTTTTCCTGGTTTCTAAGAAAAGATTATAACTTGTAACAATACTCATGGGACACTACAATAAAATCATAAATACATTACCAAATACATTGTTTCTTCTCCCCTTTCAAAGTCAATTATCTATACAAATATAAAAAAACACCCCTGGTAAAGTAGACTGGGACTGCATAAACAATAAAGAAGAGAAGAGTGCCCCCTACGTGCCAGCCCTGCTCTTATACTAGGCCAAATGTATGCACATTATAAGAAACTAATGTGTGATTTGTGGTACTATATAGTGATAACAAGTTTTATTACATCATGAGGATCTGATTAGCAAATAGTCTTCCTTGGATTCAACATTCCAGTGTGAGAAACCCTCACTGCCATAAGGTGGCATTTTGTTGAATATATAAATTCCATGTGCCCTGTTCTGTGTGCAATGTCATCTACTGTTTAATCGAAAGACAGGTCAGATCAAAAGATTTGAAAAGATCTTCACTGTCAAAGTTCATGCCAACTACTGTGAGATAACCCTGTCAACCTCTATATGATTATCTCCCTCTCACTCTCTCTCTCTCTCTCTCTCTCTCTCTCTCTCTCTCTCTCTCTCTCTCTCTCTCTCTCTCTCTCTCTCTATATATATATTTTTTTTTTCTTTTCTTTTTCTGAAGTCTCATACTGTGCACATTAACACACAAACCTTTGGCAAAAATGCGTATTTCAATGTTATGTAAATACAATGCGTACAATGCACACGTATTTGTATTTTACCGTTCACAAGCACCGTCTACATGCCAGTCATAATAAACATTGAAAAAAGCAAACCTACCACTATCTCTTTATAGGCTAAAGGGTGCAGAGAGAGGTAATATGCAGACCATTGGCAATATAAAGTGGAGCTAGTTCCTCATTCCACGACCTGGTGGCAAAGTAGACAGATGTGCTGCGGAATATGCCATCCAGAGCCCTGAGGCATTCTCAATAGTTCTAAAGCCATCCACTGTCAAAATGGGGCGCTTGGGAGAACATGACACAAAAGTTAAATGAAGGTTAAATGGAAGCACTTCAAAGTGGGAGATCTCCACCGAAAACTAACTGAGAAAGGTTAATGTGTGTCTTGTTGAAACACCCGAGCAGCTTGTAGCTTTTGGGCATGACGGTTTGAGGTCCAGTTTGGGTCGGATGCCTCAGGGGTTGGCAATACTGGTTCCACTCTCACTAACTGACTAGCACACTAATAGGGGTTTGAAAGGGATGCCTCGCTAGCAGTTTTCACAAAGTCAGCTGTCTGATTTCCCTCTAAAGGCATCAATAAACAGGTACACAGTGCAACATTGTCACATACCCTGTACAGGCCTGTGATTGATCCACAACTGATGGACATATGGGGACTGGCATGCTGGGAAGGATTCAGTAGGGAGTTCTTTGAAGTTCTATCCCACAATTCAAGTGCTACGCTTTGCAATAAGGAACAATGATTAGTGATCCCTATAATATCAGTAAAGAGCTTGCTCTATAATACGTAAACATGTCACGATGGAGAAAACAAATTACATGGAGATTAAAATATATGTGACAGTGACTGTACTGATAATCTAACAATTTACTGGTTTAATTTAGAGAACCATGTATGATTTTCTGTATGCAGTGATTGTCCCTTTGGTATTTAATGTATAAGCTTATCTTCAATGGTAGTTTAGAAAGTAATGTTGGGGAATATGCTTTTCAACAATGTGGCAGTTGCTAACCGTTAGAACTTAAGGAAGCCGCAGGGGAACAGTGTTGAACTGAAGTTCTATGGCTTACCAGGAAATACAGTTTGACACGGTTTTGAAGGTCAACTTCTCCTGCATTCAAGCCCCATCAGGTTCCCTTGAGGTCCCCTGCACTGCTAAAATGCCTATCACAGGAAACTAGAGAGGCTCATTGTTCTCTCCTCTCCTGTTGACCCTTACCGCCCCATTAAAATCTAGCCTGAAACTCTGCCTGAGGGTCTTCAGCCATCATCGGCATGCATGCCTTACTGAAGCATTGCATACTAACAGGAGGATCTGCACACATTTTACGGAGACGACGGTTTGCATCACAAAATACATGGGATGGAACTAGGGGTATGTCACAGAGGTACATAAGTGATCTATCTAAATAGCATAAATGGCATATAATACAATTCCAATTATTCTTGTTACATGGTATATTATTAAAAAAGCGTCGCCAGAATTTTCAACCAGGCAAGTACCTAATATGAATCTCATATTTGTTTCCTAATCTGGTAGCTGTTCACAGTATTTTCCATCAGACTTGCTATCAACCACAAAAAGCTACAGTCAAATTTGTGGCTTACCCCTTTAGCAACTGCAACCTAATTTTCAAGAGCTTGAGTAAATTTAATATAGTTCACACTGGAAATCTATATTAAAGATACAAGAGGTGATAATTTAGAGAAAATAAAGTTTTTATCTATTACAGCACAACACTTTTGTGATCTGGCTATGTAATTTGCTGATTGTTGGGAAGATATGTTAAAATTGTAATTAAATAAAAGAAATACGAAATCACGTGTTCAGATATACTTTATTTAAGTTTTGTGATATTTTGCATCCATATATTACAAAAAAAAAACAAAGATCAGTTGTTTATACCCTTGTGGTACTTTTCTTTACTTTGACATGACAGTTGCAGAGGTAGTGAAAAACTTGACATAATCTATCATGTTTTGTCACGTTATTCCAAAACTGAGAAATAGTTTGCTTGCTACTAGAAGGGACCGGTGTACTGCAATAACATAACTTAGTTATCACTTCCCAGTTTAAAATGGGGATCTGCATATGTGTTTGGCCAACCAGCTAGTTAATGTGTTGATAGCATTTTACATGGTGTAAACGTTAAGCACCATCTTACATTCTACACTTTAAATATTAACTATTTTTGTGACTTCATAACTCAATCTAAAAACACTAATTCAGTCTTAAATAGCATTAAGTCTACTAAAAAGAAAAGTCAAGATAATATTTCACAATGATAAAGGCTTGCAAACTAAATTATTAGTAACTAAAATGAAGTGTTACACATTAGCTCATTAGTCAAAGTTTTGCTTAAGCATAATTTGTCAAGAACGATGTTTTTATAATTGTGAAGAAAAGTAGATTTAGAACTCTATTCAACGTTCTCACCGCTAGTAACTCATTCTCATTAAATTACCTTTCTATGTTATTGACTCAAGTAACAGGTTCCGGCGGTAGCTGTTTGTAAAACAAAATAATAATAAAAATGAAAAGGCTGTTTCAATCGTTTCTTTAAAAGTTGGGATTTCATGGATAGTTCTATTTTGCAAAAGAAGAAAAGTTGCTCTTATTGGAAAATTACATGTTGAATTGAGATTATTAAGGCACGGCAGCTTTCTAACAAACATTGAATAATACAATTTGTGGTAACGTGTAAGTGTCAACATTAGCCTCCAGTAGCAAGACCAACATCTAAATAACCCATCCAAATAAGTCCATTGTAGTATGTCATCAACACAGGACAAAATGCATCTGTACAAAGAAACGTGTATAGTGATGTTACCATCATTCAAGAATCAAGATATACTACTGTAGGCTACTTGACAGCTCATATTTAGCTATTGGTTCTGTGACGGATGTTTTTTTAAGTTAATTATGCAGTTATTTTCTGAAGCATTGAACACATTGAAAATGCATTTGCCAACATAAAATTGATAATACAATTTGCAACCACTGTGTGTAATAGTTAACATTTCTATCAGCCCTGTGGTATGATAGATCTAATAGGAATAGCACACAGCATCAACAGTTGATTTAGGTTAGGGAACTTGGGAATTTCAACAAGTCCCACGATAACTATTTTGATTAACAATAAGATATACAATAAACTAAAAACCCTGCTTTTATCATCCTAAAAAATACACCATAATTTATTTTTAAATATGCAATTCTATATTTTATAAGGCTAACAGTGTGTAAATGATCTCATTGAGCCTCATTAAAAAGCGTCTATTAAGAAAAATGGTTAAGATTTAATCTAGTTCCTTTTTGTCCTTAAACAATACAGATATTAAATTAACAAACAAAAATTCTGTCAAATAATATTTACAAAAAAAGTATAGCTTTCGGAATGCTATTCAAACAATCTGAAAACATTTCAGATCTGTTTCTCATGGATAGGAAGATTTTTCCATATAATCACACATAGATTACATTAAAGATTAACTTAACTGTGGCACAAAGCTAAGTACTTTATCTGTCTGTTGATGTATGCTTATTTAAAAAAATTAAACGTTATAAGTTTAAGAATTGATGTCCATTCAATATCCTTAGCTCTGAAATAAAACAAGTCAATGTAAAAGCTAACAAGAAACTTGCTTTAAATACCCAATTATAACTGTGAACACAAACATTTTAAAAAGTGAAATAATTATTCTGGTCCAATCGACAATGACCAGCTTTCAAAATGTAGGTTCCTTTGCAATAGCAGCATATACTAAAGATGCATGTTTGTATATTAAGAAGACCATACTGAAATCAACACAACGTGCAATGAATCAACAATCAAGAGATACCACTTGAATTAAATACAAAAGGTTTCTCCAAAACATTTTAAGCAGTCTGGCACACCAGAGCAAATCAATTAAATAAGAACAAATGTATAATTTGACCATATAAGGGGAAAATGTATAGCAATAATAATAGTTTTGGTTGGACCTACTTAAACCAGCAGGGGGCAGTGCCTATTGATAATAATGATTGCACATTCACTGTATACATTCATTGACAGCTAATGCATACCTCTTTGTTTTCAATTGTCAAGCAAACACATACAATTAATCTAGACAAGAAAGCCGATTACGGAAAATACCTGTCTAAGATCAAATTAACTTTTCCCAGTGACAGAGCATTGGCCACAAGCTGATAGGTAAAAAAAATCTTAGAACAGATTGTCCTCAAGAGCATCTTGACAGTTTGGAAATGAATGGCAGAAAATGGTATGTTAACACAATATTCTGACAAATATGTTTGATTGATTGCATATCATTTGAATAATACATAAGAGTATAACTGTATAGTAGTAGTGTCAAATAAGTGGAATGAACTGATCAGTACAAAATTGTGAAAGCTGAGTACATTTTTCAAGCATATATTACAATTAGGATACACTTTCTTAAATAAATCAGAAGTATGAAAATAAAAGACAGTGACCCATTTCACAAAAAGGCATACAAATTAGCATACCAACATGTTTGCCTTCATATTTATACTTCATATGGTATATTACAGATTTATATAGAAACTATTTAGTTCCGTACTTTAATTAAGGCTTTGTATCATTGGGACAGTTAGACACTCCCAGAAATTAACATTCGTAAATCCACATTAATGAGTTTCCCTGTAAATGTGTTAAATACTGTACATCAATACAATGAATAGGTAAAGCATATTGCTCATGGCTTCTATATTTGGTTTCAACACGAATACACACATTTCTAGATGGGTTAGTCATAACGCAAACGTTATTAAGGCCCTGGTGCAAAGCCAGAGAATAAATGTGCATTCAACCTGGCAGTAATCGATCGAATTGCATCAGATTTATTTTCCAAATTCTTTGAAAGATGAAAACCTTTGCCTTTTTAGATGAGTGCTGCATATATGAGTCCACGTGCAATATGCATTTTTAGATACTATAACAGCTATTTGTGACCTGATATAAAGAATAACAGTTCTGCAGTTTCAACTACAGAACATACACAGTGCACTAAAGACCAGCATAACACATTGGTGTCTATCAACCAAACCTTGTATCTGTCTAGTCTTGTGAAGTGAGATTGGTGGTCTCTTGCCTAACCTTACAGTAGTAATACAGAGATTTTTGTTACCACTGGAACTATGAACTGAATGGACCTGGACAAGTGCATGGAATGCTGGTGTTCTAGGTTTAGTGGCAGGGCCAAATACTTTAGCTAATACTACAACCTAGATCATTGAATACAATGTGTTTCATTGGTAGCCATTAAAACTCTTGACATGCCTATGTTACATTTCCCCACCAAGCTGATACGTCTGTACTAGTCATGGCAGTCACTAGTTTAAAGATAAATATGCCTTGCAGTATTCTACTGCAACACAATTGTTACTTTGGCAGTTTGAAAGTAATTTGAAAGAGCCGGGGACCCTGAAGATAAGATTGGTCTACACCTGAAAGCCTCTTCTTGACTTCCTTCTGGCCCAAACTGATTATAGAAGAGGACATGTCATGGTAGTGGTAGGTTGTAGGCAGGGCAGCAGATTCTAGATGTTGGTCTCCCGTTGCATTGCATCCTCGTCTTTAGGACCATCGTTGACAAGGTCTTCCGAGGCTTGGACTGCACCATCAGCCTCTTTCTGGTCCTGGTCTGGGTCGTCTGTCACAGTCCTTTTGTATAGTTCTGCCTGCTTGCGCTCACGATCCAGAAGTCTATAGTTGATGAAATTTCCAATGAACAGCCAAATACTGGCCAGAATTACCACGGCCCCACAGCAGAAATACATGTACTTGTAATTTTTGGTGACGTCCACCAGTTTGCCTGCAGAAAAAAAGAACATTGAAGGCAATATTATTATACACATTATTTACATTTACATTTTCATTGTGAAGTATGTCAACATCATCCGAAGACCTGTGCATGAGTCATAAAATGGAGCCTACTTTATTCAAATAATGAAAACAACAATTTTCCTTTGATCAAATAATTCTGTAAATATAGGAACTGCTGCAAGTACTGGAACTAAATATATATATTTTTTTTTTTTAAATAAAATAAGCCTTCTGATTTACCATACCTGCAAGTGGTGGACCAAGGAGGACTGGGCAGCATTCAACAATCGTGGTGAGCCCCACAGCACTTGAGAACCTCTGAGGCCCGACCAGGTCCATCAAAGTCTCAAACAGCACCGAGCTGACCATGCCAAAGGCAAAGCCGAAAAACACTGCGTACACCACCAGACCCGTATAATCTTCCACAAAAGGGCAAAGGATGTGGCACACCCCGTTGTACAGCACAGCGAAGCTAAAGAAATACTGGATCCTGGGACGTACCCACTTCGAGTTGGCCAGCAGGCCCATGGAGGGCCTGGCAAACATGTCAACGAAGGCCAGGATGGACAGCAGGAAGGCAGCAGAGTATTCATCTACACCCATGTCCTTCGCATAGGCTGCCAAAAAGACGATGGGAGCGAAGAAGCCCAGAAACATAATTACGTTGCCTGAAAGGTAAATGAGAAAGCCCCTATGCTTGAAGAGTGAAAGGTCCAGGTACTTGTTGACTGTCTCCCATGCAGTGAGTTTTTCTTTCTTTGTGTTTGTTAAGACAGCCAATTCTTCATCCTTTTTTACCTTGCTTGGAGGTGGTCCTAGGGGTCTCATAAGGGTGCCGGCTACACAACAGTTGAGCAGCAGTCCACCAAGGATGAGGAAGCTGCCCCTCCAGCCAAAAGTGTTGAAGAGGTACTGGTTGAGAGGGGCTAAGGTGCTCAGAAACACTGGGCTGCCAGCCATAGCCAGCCCGTTAGCAATAGGACGCTTCTTCAAGAAATACTTGCCAATCATAGTGAGCGCTGGCTGTAGGTTAAAAGCGAGGCCCAGTCCTATTGGGGAATGAAAAGATTTTCACCAAAACTATAAGGATATATTTGCATCGGACCAACATTACTAAATAAATAATATCAGATCATGCTGTAGACTATGATAGATAAAATATAGTGCTGTAGACAGTTGATCTTCTTTCTTTCAAAACAGATTTATTTTTAACTACTTCCTTAGAAGTTGAGATACTAATCAAATTAACTTTATGCAATCCGACTAACCTCCAATAACACCGATACAGAAATAAAGCTGTGTGACAGTGTTGCAGAAGGAGGCAGAGATCATCCCAATTGAACATAACACGCCCCCCATGATCATAATTGGCCGGCAGCCATATGTGTTCACCAATATGCTGCTTATTGGACCTGTAATAAATAAAAACAAACAAACACAGATATATTGCTTAGTCTCAGACAAATGTAGACACGTTTACTATGCAATGGTCATAAGCACTGCCCTAGTGAGCACTGGATTAATCCAATTAGTTTAACAGGCTAAAATTAAGGATATCTAATAATAGAAATGGCTAAGTAGTTGTACGCTCCCATATCGTCTTAATGGGCTGTAGGAATACTGTCTGTTGGTCACGTGAAAATATTTCTCTCTGGTATGCAATTTACAATGTAAAATATATGAACAGTAGGGTTGTATGCTGAATAAAGAAAGTTAGCAGTAACGAAACTTCTCTTTTGAATAATGTTCCAATTAGCAACCAAATAACGTACTGTATTAAAGTCTAAGGGGTGCTGTATGAAAAGCATGATGGGCAAGGAGAAGACTGAGTTCATTTGCTCTGCATGAATCTTTTTTTTTGACCTTGAAGAAATAAGTCCCCTTCATTTGCATACACAGCAGTGATCAGTATTCTCTAGGGCTAGGAGGATTCTGGCTAGGCCAAAACGTTGAAGTACCATAGCTATCACATTGTGTGCTTTACAAAAGTTTATATTCTCTTGCAGTGCTCAAACTTAAACTCCATACAGTTACTCGAAAGTGAATATAGTCAAGTGTTACAAAGACAAAGATTTAAACCAGTCAAGTCCAATGTTAATGATAAAAGAAAGGATAAAGTACTTGTGTGCTATTTATTATATCACTCTGTATTTTATATCATATTATATTACATTATATTACTATTCTATAAGAACAGGCCATGTTAAACCTGCCAAATACAATCTTACAGTTTCTCATAAATGAGGCAACAATGATAAAAGTGTGTTCTGATGCAGTAATCTGATGCTAACGCGCAACATTAAATGTGGATCTTTTTCTTTTTTTAATGACCTAATCATTATTGCCTTAAGATAATTTTGTGAGTAGCTGTTTAGCTCAACTTTCGTCCAAAGTTTAGTAATGTTTCTGAAGCACCAGCCAACATGGCTGTGCTGACAGTCAACAGAGGCTGGAGTGTGCTCATGGTTCCCCGTGCAAGGTCAACTCTCCCTGGGCCTCTCTCACTGGATTAGTGACATTGATCCAACACTGACACACAGCCTGCAACTTAGTACGTCACAGCAGAGCGACACACTAGCTACGTTCTGAGGGGATGAAAGAATGGGGGAATGATACAAGTGGTGCACTATATGCCTGGTGTAATTGTGATGTAGCCTTTGAGCGTCAGAGATGATTTATCATCATTCATATCAGATGTAACTATTGCATTTCCCCAAATTAACTGAGGATTTGCGTAGAATCTCAGGTGTAAAATAAAATATGTGATTTTGCAACAGGTGATCATTATATCTGTTAAGAGCAGTGGATGATACTAAAGAGAAGACCTGCAGATTCATTAGCATATAGTGCATCAGCACTAATGTCCATTAGTTTAGTGACTGGCGTCAACATCACAGAGTTTTTTTAAGGTTAACATACAATTAGCTTGTTCTGAGCCCTTGGCAGGAGGAATAAGATGCATATATTGAATACATTAATTATACCGCATGCTCTGTCATACAAATTCAACCCCGTTCTCCAACAAAAGAACAAACACCCTGTGCAAAGGTGTGCACTGATTTTAGTCAATATTTGTCAACCCCTGATTGTTTGTAAGCTACATTGTTCAGTTGGTAAATGTGTACAGCGTCTCACAACTACTAGAAACGAGAAGTCGCAAGAATAAAATCTGAAAAATAAGTAATATTCAAATGGTATTTGTCTAATCAAGAAGGCGGGAAAGTAGGACAAACACACAAGGCAAGCAGGTGTTTCATGAATAACTGATGAGGCTCAGATCAATATGAATAGATTTCACTAGGACTAGAACAAATGACAACAGACCTATCTCAAGTATTGGTACACCTGTTCAGTCAAATCAGCTGTCCTGTCAAATCAGCTGTCCTGACTAGATGTATCCTTGTATGGACAATAACTGTTTGGATCCTAAGAAGGGATAAACAATGTAAGCTCTGCATACAGCAATATACTGTTGTGACTGGACAAGATGGCTTGTCAGAACACAACAAATGGTTAAGCTTGTGTGTCATTGCCAAGCAGGAGGCCTAGTGTTACCAGACAATAAGTGGAAGAGTCAAAGGGAGAATGACATGTCATTTGTACAATATGGAGCTGAAAGAGACGTTAACATGCTAATTTCAGAAAACACCCAAGTTCTTACCTCCAGCATACATGACGGCTAGCATAATAGAGGAGATCCATGCTATTTGGCTGTAGGAGGCTCCAAATATCTTTTGGATGTCTTTAAAGAATACAGTGATGGCTTTGGGGAATGCATAGGAGAATCCTATGGAGATGAAGGCGCCAAGCACCACGGCCCACCCCCAGCCCCCATCTGGTGGAGTCACGGCAGAGGGGCCTGCGGCAGGGGGAGGCATCACTGGCTCAAAGCTCACTGGGGGGGGGGGGGGGGAAAGCATAACAAGGTTATTAAAGGATAAAAAGAGATAAGAAAAGGCATAGGCAGGAAAGCTATGATGATGTTTTGACATAGTATGTGCAAACAACTATACAATTGCCCTAAAATGCTCTTGAACATTAAAACGGTGTGCATTTGCTTCATTTTCAACTGGGCAGTAAAATGCAAATAACCTTTAGCTATGTTGCATTTGTCATTGACACACATGACTGCAAAGTCATAAGACTTGAAAAAGGAGGGAGGGAAAGTCATACAAACAAAGTCATGAGTTTCACTATATATGCAAACACACACATTCACACACACACACACACACACACACACACACACACACACACACACACACACACACACACACACACACACACACACACACACACACACACACACGCACGCATACACGCATACACCTTGGTCCTTGTTACCTCTACGTCATTTGAAAGGCCAGGACTGACTTCAATCTATTACATTATTTTGTTGGCAGTTTTCATTTACTTCCATTATAATATTTGGAATAAAGAAAAATAGTTAGGAAAAATTGTTTGAAGTGTGAGGGACTTATGTTAGAAAAGATGGATTCATTGCCCCAACCACAGTTTACCTTGTGTGTCAGATGGAGTAACATAATAAAAGAAACATTAGTACATATATTTTTTAAGCATACAGCAACAATCTATTCAGAACATATGTACCTGGAAAATGTGAAGGCATGTTGTTGCCAAAAATCACAGGACCTTGTTTACAAAGCAAAGATTCCCTGATTGTGTGAAAGTTGAGATCAGCATTAGCAAGGAGCTTCTGTGCTATATATGCTATATGTGTGCATACACATACACACGCTCACACGCTCACACACACACACACACACACACACACACACACACACACACACACACACACACACACAATTTTCTGTCCATAGACTTGTGCAATATTATCAGTTACAACATAAAACATGGATTTTTTTTATCATAGAACAAAATTATAAAAAGAGGTACACACCTTCTAGTAAAAAACATAATTAGCAATCAACAACTCCTACTGGCATTCCAGCATCACAAGCAACTGATTATAAATTGGATTAGTGCAGCAAAACATGCTTAACATTAGTTGAAGACACTGCAGATTAATGTGCTTACAACAGGTGTCTAGGAAACCTGAAACCTGAGGGTGAGTACAACTGTACAGTTGGCAGAACAAAACATAGCTAGGCAGTAGACAATACAGGGTTTACAGATTTTTTTTACAATTGCTACCAAGCCTTTAACTATACTTTTTCTGAACTCTTAACACGTCAACACACCTACATCACACAATTAGCCAAATTATACATTTTCAGCTCAAAACCACATTTTGTTCATACCAACTCCACATTTCAAAATGGAAAAAAAAAACTTTCTCGACAAACACTATCAAAACACAGCAAACCTGACTCAATATCAAATGATTCTGTCAAAACACCAGCACATGTTTTCAATTCAAAAGGAACATAATGTCTCAATAGCACAGTGTCGAATTTGTGCATTTTTGGCAACATACTATCTAACAGTCAATGAGTCATCTCATCTTTAGTTTGTTTTATATAATGTACAGTACAAAAAATGTGTAAGTGATAGAACTGCTGCAGTAAAAGCTTTACTAGCAATATGACATTGCTTCCAGTGATAAACAAAGATGAAACATACATGGCCTTTGCAAAAGGCTTTGGTTCCAAATGTCTAACAATAAAATGCACAATTACATTACATTAGCTATTTCCAAATGGTTTAATGGTCTGTTAGTTCAAAAAATGCTTATCAGCGGTTTAAAAATAGCTCTTGAGCTGCTGTTGTTGCAGAAGTAGAGGCTTCATACTACATAAGGTTTTAAACAATAGGTTTTCATTTCTGGCATGCTATGTGCAAGCCTTTGCAAATGAGACAAGATCAGTCCATCATTTTGGTAGGTAAGCTTGTATGTATGGAAAATGTAAGTACTTTAGAAAAGTGTTAATTGACTGCATACTGTGAAAACAACATGAATTGTGTTAATGATATGGTCCACAAAACACGCATATTGTGCTAATTGTGTTTACAGTTTTGAAAATGGGACTACAGATTGGACAAAAGGATGTTAGCAACTTGTATCTTGATTTGAATCTTCAGCATATAATTCTCTAGAGGGGTAGTAAAAAAGCCTATGGCAATGGCAACCGGCTGTCACTGTCATCAATAAATTACTTAGCGCTGTCTCACGTCACCACATCATGTTTCACTGTTGTACAGCCTTATTCACCCGTCCCAGCTGTCAACAGCAGACAATCAATTAAAGGAATTGCCAGGGAGCACCGTGATTGGACCACCTCACAAGGAATAAAATGCTTGTAATGATTATTCCCCGTTTCTGTGATGATACGATCTTTAATAAAACCAAAAGCCAACCAAATCAAGCTATGCAATGCAGCAGTTTCAGTAACTTGGAAGAAAGTAATGGAACATTTGTGTGGTAAAAGCGGTAGTAGTTACCACACGTATTACTCAAGGCTATGATAAGGGTCTACCAGTGCATTACTTCTGTCATGTTCTTGAGTTTAAATATTTATAAAATTTACAAACTTGTTACACAGCAAATACATAATCCTTTGTACGTATTCCAATATGCAGCTCTTTTAATCAACAACTAAAGAGATTATGTCCTTCTAATAACAATCTATAATGTAATACAGCCTAATCTGATTATTGGATGACCATAGCACTGTTAAGATAGTTTGCTTGATTTATTGAGCATGACAACAATACATAAGGGTTATCTAGGCTCATAAGCTGCTTAGGTTGGTACATTCAAATACAAAGACCAAAACAAAATTGTAGTTACCAGATCCATACAGACAAGATACTTCTTTATTTGTTGAATAAATAAAAAAGTGTGTTGATTTGAGTAAGTAGCCCATTTATGTGGTTAATCACAACAAACAACACTTACCTTGCATTAACACCCAATCAACATATCATCTGTTTAGCTAAAGTGCAGCCTTGTAAACCATGTACACACAAGCAGATTCATTAAGAGTCTAATAAAAAGTTATGGACCAAACTATAGAGAGCTTTGCTGGATTTTGACTAATCACACGCAAGCCTACTAGTGCTAAATCTTGTCTTTGTTGGGCAAAAATGTATCACTTTCTCAAAATCTATCGGTTTTGGTATGTCTCAAATAACTTTGCTTTAAAACCAACTATATATTTTTTTTTACTTTTACAAACGTTTTCAATAGAGAGCCTAAGCGCTAACTAAAACTGTGTTCCTAATTCATTTTTCTAAATGACAGTTGATCATACTGTATACATGCTCACAGAATGTGTGTGGTAATAGTAGGGACCAGTTGACACTATTCAAACTTCTAACCACCAGGCTCCTTCCACCAAGGTCAAAACTGAAAAGTAACTTTACAAACCACCTACAGAGAATGCAAGCATTAGTGGTAGTCAAGGAGCGTATTATAGATATAAGCTCATTGAGGGTAGTTAGCAAATTCATTATTTGCTACTCCAGCCCAGTGTTGTTTCAGTAAAGGTGATGGGAAGAAAGGTACAAGGCAGTTTAAAAGGAACCATGCACTACTTTTATCCAGCCTATAACCTTACTGCAGCACGGTAATCAAATGGCAAGCATGCTCAATGGCGTTGTCATTGATTGTACACTGCACCGGAATATGTTAGCTTGAGTGTAAGCAAGCCAAACGAGAACAAATAATGTAGGCCGGGTGCTCAAAGGCTGCTCTTGACAACACAGGCAAAGAACATAAAGAGCCTCTCTTGGCTTAAGTGAGCAGAACAATTACATGATAAAACACACTTGCTTCATCAACATTAGTGTTAATGTAGTGGGTTTTGAAGTAGACTGACGTACAGATCTGCACTCCGCTATGCTGTGTAAAGGAAGCAAAACCTTCTAAATGCTCGACGTGGGTGTTGATCTCCATGTGACCACACAAGGCTAGTTTTAGGTCAATAAGCGACCTAGATTATGTCCTCCAACCAAAAACAGACCGTGTCAACAATGGACCAGCCCCCTTGGGGTCCTTGCTGTCACATTGAAATTAGTCCTGCGATTTCATTAACTCTGCACGTTATAATTTGGTCTTGAAAGACCTAAAGCTGTGAGGTATGAGGGAGACTCAGTTAAATGGAACACACCATAAGTAGCAGTGGTTGGTATGAACTGTGTCCATTTTATTCTTTACTAACACACAGCTAATTTCTCTAAAAGGTTTAGCCTGCCAAAACCAGCTGTAGTGCTGGGAGATTAGTGTGACAACCTTTACTTTTATAAGGGGATGATATAAGGGTAAATAAGCTTCCCCTGCAACACATTTTCTGTTCTTAAAAGTCCTTAATTTTATTGCCACAAATAATCTAGAAAACCCTCAGTGTTTACAAGAAACATGCTTTTTAAGGTAAAAAGGTGAGGGATCAAAGGAAATAAATGTGCACATACTACATGACTAACGTCAACTTAATGTTTGTATACGTGGTGATTATACACGTGGAATGCAGAGAAGTCACACTTTTGCCTTTGAGAATGTAAAGTATGTATGTGTTAATAAAACACTTTTAAAATCATAAGCCTTGAAATACAATGTTGAAAGGCTATCTAGACTGGTACAATTGCACACACAACCACCAGAATGGTACCCAACTTATCAATAGGCTTCCTTTTAAAAAGTTAATTATTAACTAAAGGTTGCATATTTGACCTTGAGGTCACCGCATCTTTCTATCCAAAGGGGGTTCCAACCGAACCCCTCTTCCCATTTGGACTTTGATAACATTAAGAGAGTTTACATTGATGCACTTTTGTATTGATAAGAACACATCTTCATAGGATGTAATAAATTGTTGCCATGTCAGGGTATAGTTTTCTGCAAATGTTTTGAGATTAATTCAATGTGCATTTGAATGTATGCAAACTGTACATGGCACATGCCTAACAGTCAATTGTCATTTGCAACATGAGGTCTGAGTTTGAATAAATTATATAGAACTGGGATCAAGTTGATTTGGATTCACTAAAATACAACACACGCAGAGTAGACAATCACACAGTAAGAACTGACGTAGAGACATTTCCCATAGGTTATACATAGAAGATTGTGCAGAGCTTGTGCTTTGCAATTACTTTTTTTTAAATATTGTGATGTTATCTCCTATGGCAAGTATGAAAAAACTTTTGGGTATAGTAATGTGTTATTTTGAGTGAGATTCAGAACACACTAAAACAGCAGAAGAAAGATTTGTGTCAACAATCGGCCCCATTGAAAGCTGAGGTGAACACCCTGTTCATATGGTCTTCCCTTGAAAAAAAGGAGGTCTCTGTTACCCATTCTATTACACTGTCAGACTTTTAGCTTTGAAGAACTGGTCCTCAAAGAGAATGCATGGGAACAAAAATAAACTTGAAGTGATATTTTCACCGGTCCACTAACAGTGGTCCTGTGTAGATTAGCAGGGGGAAGCACAAAGAGGTAAGATGTTCATTGGATCATGATTGGGCAATCGATAATGTTCAACATGCACTTGGTGAACTCTATGTTTTACATAAACACTGGTAACATTATAGAGTATGAGTTAAACACTGGCAAAATACTGGTTGTATGTATCCAAATAAAGCCAGAGCAGAACTTTATTTTACATAAGGCTCAGATTACCTACAATGCCTGTCAAGGTAACTTGACCAGAGATCAACACCATTGCTGGCCAGAACCAAGATGTGGTTGGTTTATGTATCTGTGGTAACATGTAAAGAATATCCTAGGGTATAGGGTATGTCCAAGGAAAATGTAATTGACACTCCGTGCAATTATGTTTTTTTATCAACATGCCTTGTTGAGAAGTCAACAAACTACACACCAACAGCAGCACTCATAAGAACCGAATGGGATACTTGAATTGGCTTTCTGCTTAAATTCCCTTTCCTGTTCTTTCAATCTGCACAGTAGCAGCTAATGACTAATATAGATTTTAAAGTGGATCGTTGACAAGGTTAAGCCTGATGTCGACCAGGACACAGAAACCTGTATGAAGTGAATTAGAAGAAGCATGCATCTTAACAAAATCGTGTGATGACCAAAACATGACTTACATGACTTATTTTCATAAGCAGGCCACTGCTCACTTGGGATTACAGTCTGAGATTAATTTCCCTGTTTACTAAGGACCATGGGCCAACACAAATCACCTAAACTTAGTCACTTAAGTAGTTATCGCCCCAGCCCGGAAATTTAACATGTTAGTCAAAGGTATGCAGTCTAATGCATACCAGACTCCATTCCAAACAGGTTCTGAATGTTTCAGGTTTCAGAATGCACAATATAGGGTAAAATATTGATAATGATATTGACTGATCAGTATTAAACCTTATTACATACACCTGCTTGAGATGGTTAAATATTCAACTCGTTTTTGGTTCACCAAACATCCCAGTGCTTTATTCCGCCTAGGAACAGCAAAAAAAAAAGTGTTTTACTGACTTGCACAGCTGTAAAACACGATTTTAAACCTGCTTATTTGATTGTTGTAGACTTACTTTTAACGGACCGTTTTTTACACAAAGAAAATAATAAAACAGCAAGGTGAGCACAACCCATTTATAGTCCTGTGTAAGTTAATCACTGTCTTCTGCATGCATCAGCCTACACTGGACTAAGATGTGAACAAAACTGTGATAGCAGGCAGTAGACTACTTCCTTTCCGATAGACTCTGTTGGTGGGCCTCATTTAGTTGACTTATTTATCAAATATTTGTTTCTCCCCTTTCATGACTGTATAAACCCCAACCTCAACATACCAACCCCAAACCGAAGACTATGATTGTTGAAAACAAATAACAATTGAGCACCCTGCTACCAGTCTTGTTCACTTCTAAGTTCTTATCAAACTGAATGTCTCTCTCCAGGCTTTCTAGTGCATTGGGACGAAAAGATAAAGTGTCCACTGCCGTCCAGCATGGATAAGAGAGGCAAACATCGGCCCAATTAGCATATTTAGAACATAAGTACAGTACAACACACTAGCATGTTAGCAAGTGTAATCAAAGATCTATAGTTTGTTATTCTGCATGGTTATAAAACAAAACTTGAGGGGACAAGCAAAATCCCATGTTATGTTAATAGTATACTCTAAACAAGAAGAAACAGGTCAGGTGGTGTATAAAGCCCATCAGCTGACCATGAATGGAACATTCTCAGCTTGTGCAAAAACGACTAACGAAAACCCACCTAATAAAATATTTACATAATAATAGCTGGATTGATGCAACAAAGTATCAGGCAAATTGTACTCTATGCTCACTATTATCTGCTCTAATGTTGACGACTACTAGCCTAGTGGTTCAGTTGACGTTGAAAACGGATAGTGATGCAATACATGCGTACAGCTCTGGTCATGGTCATCATGAACGATGCTTGCTGCCGTCAGAAACCGGACAAAAGCATATACATGTATGAGACAATCTTGTATTGGGTATAGATTCTTAGAAGGTTATATTTATTTTTCGCCGGTAATTATACAAATCGTTCCAGTAGCCTACCAAAACCGATAGGTTAAGAATCTGACATTGAAACAATGGCCCTCTGAGTAGATTGGTCACATAATAAGCAACATGCTTGAAAGTCATACGGGGTCATTAACATATGCGTCTTTCAGACTATCCATATCCCATTTTCGTAATTTTCCAATTTTTTGCTAAGGCAAAATTGAAGCCAAAATGCCGAAGCACTTGGAAGGTATTTTATGGCAGAACATTTTTTTCGTGAACAGTAGCAGTGGTATTTGGTGCTGCTTGTTCCAAAAGCTTTGAACTTACAGTAAATAACGTATTACCTTTTTAGAAACAAAGAAGCGGAGAAGACTTTCTCTTTATATTGGTCCTTGGTCGCTGACTGTGTCAATATTGCTGGAAGATGTAGTCGCTTGCCACAAAGCCGCTATATGACGTAGTGGGGCTGGAAGAAGGCGGTCTAACCTGCACAGCCCATCATGTTCATGAGACGCAATTGGAGGCTAGAGGCAGGCTTGAGCATCCGCTACTGATTATCTGAAGTGCATGCAGTGTTGCTGTGAGTACCATGTTCAAATATTGTACCACTACAGCAAGTCCAAACTAAGTAAGTCTCTCTCGCTTCGTCTAAAATGATTTTTTCAAAACCAAGCCTTGTGTAGGCTACTTGTATGCCTGTGCCAATAGCATACATTGTTTTAAACTAGCACACACAGCATGCGTACTGGTAGTGCAGTGTACAACAGTTGAAATCAGATGTGTGCAAAATACCCCTTTACCACTATTATTATCTTTCCTATCCATTACCATGTATCTATGTGGTCCTTTTAAACGTTACATTGGGCACATAAAAGAGTGGATGTCTTGTTGAATTTAGAAACTATCTTCAATGGAAAATGTATGTATACTAGATAATATTTCTAAATACTTTTAAATTAGTTTAAAAGAAACTGACAGATTTTATTTATTTTAACCTTTTTAATTTTAATTAACAAAGTAATCCAAATTCAATGGTTAAAATCTTTTGTTTTATATTATTACCCATTTCAGACTTGTTTAGATTTCTCACAGTCAGAAAACAAAGTATAAGGTAGTTTTTCAATTAAGGTGTGTCCCTTGTGTTAGCAAGCAATACATGTTTCTCAACTATTCGACCTTGATTGGACTCAAACCCTTACCCTCATCATCACTGCTGGTCAGGATCTAACCAGTTCCCAATGGCTTTATACTGCTACACTGGCAGCCATGCATGTCATATGTGTAAAGTAAGAATGGTGACACTCAGATTTTTATTATAGGTTATTATTCTGTATTTTGGCAAAACAGTTTTTCTGTAGACATTTGGCCGTATTTCCAAAGATGCATTGTTTTGCACGGGCATTTGACTTTTGTACTCCTGCTCAACTTTTATTGAGGCTAAAAAGTATTATCCACCCTAAAGACAAGGCCTGTTTAGCTTTTTTATTATTAGGGCTTAAGCCCAATGAGTTGTTTGTTCTGTCTTACATTCAAATGTATAATTACATTCAAATTGAATAAGAGGAGAATATAAGGAGAAAGTCTGACAAACATCACAGAACACTCAGTTTGGATCATGGAAATCTATGTAGGAACAGATCAGCTCAAGGTGGCAGTATTGTAAATTGCGCTAAAACGTTTTTTAATGCATGACCAATAAACTGTAACTTGTTAATGTCTGAACCATTTGAAATGTAACATGGACAATAATGGTTATCACACAAGACAGCACATTTTGGACAAATAATATATTTTTCTGAATAGCCTTTGCTTGCTGCCCATGAAATATATTATGTTCCTCCAATGGCAAATACAAAATACAATGGTTGAGACATACAAACATTTTTTCCTAAATCACATATTGTTTTCTTTTGGTTTAGAACAAAACAAGATTTAACAATATCGAACTCTTCCCTGCCATTGCAATACTTTTTGTTTTTACCTCTAGATGTCACTACGCCCTTAAGAGCTCTCAAGCACCATGTTCAGCACCAAGTCTTTGAGTTTTGAGGGTAACAAGGTTCCAAATTTTGTGGTACTACTGATAGTGAAATGCATTTTAAAAGTGCGATTGGAGACAACATTTTGACGGATAGACCAGCTTGGATTGCAGTTCTTTCCGCACGTTACTGATGTCAGCTTGTTTCCACAAAAACACGCTTTACTGTCTACAGATCATATATGCTTTGGTGACCTTTTGATCAAATCCACCTGTGGATGGAGTTGATTTGTCAAATGTTGCTTTACACAGGTAGTACATTTGTCCTTTAACCCTAATAGAACTCTCTTAAAATCTTTAGCTCAATGAAAAGAAAAGGCTTTTACTCCATATTGTACTTGATAGCCTATTTGTATTGATATCCCTGTCTAGCTGCTCAGGAAACTATTCATAATTTTAACTGCAGCATATGGACATGATGCAGGTGAACTATTACATTTGCATTGTTTCCAACAATAACTATATTCAATATTGCTGGCCTTAGTGTTGTGGTAAGTGAAATTGCGAGTGTAATGACTCTCATGAGGTTTTGCTCTTTGAAACCCTACCTGTCATGATTATGTGGTAATCTTTACAAAATAATTGGACTCCAGTTAATCTGAACAGGGTTACATTTTATCAATTCACTCTCTCAATAGAGGCCTGTTACTGACGTTATGGATTCGCCCACTTACAAGTCTTGTTACTTTTTTGCAGCTAGTAGCACAGATTTGGTCCTCCGACATGGCGCCGCATCTCTGTTTCCACTAGCAACCACCTATTGAATGTTTGGTGGCAGGCCTCTATTGTTCCTCACTACAGACTACTTGAGAGTCATCATGACATGTATTTAATTCATCACATCTACACAGATTAAGGCAGACAAGACAAGACACTAAATTATCTTGCACCAAGGACCAAACCGAGTTGTTTCTGGTTCATTCTGATTTTGCGTTTCAATGATTGTCTTTCAAAAGTTGACATTGTCATTGACATTCACATTGTCAATTGCATTTTGATACCAAATGTTAAAGTTTATTACCATTCCCCCACTGTGTGTATTTTTCCTGTGCGGCTCCTCTCACACCAGGGGGTTCAGCCCCTCCAACTGTTGAAACAGCTGGGGCTTCTTTATCTCTGTGTTTTGGCTCCATCACTGATTTCTAGTAGGTGTGGACATTCAGGTGGCTCCCAGCAGGAAGATGATCTGGACTAACTTTTGCCTAAACCCAAAAGCCCTCTCGTTGGGCAAAACCACATGACATGAACTAAACACTGACACCAAAGTTCTTTTGTGTTTCATTTTCACATTAGGTAAAGGACAGATGCCTTGATAAAGTTGGAAGTCAATTTCAACATTATGCTAAAGTATTGAAATAAATTAACGAAGAAAGTAAACCATTTTATTTATTATTATATTTTTGTATATTAAAAAAAGAGACTACATATACACCAGACACATACTAACGATGTCCATAAATGGATCTTCTTTTGTAGTGGGGCAGTCAATAGATAAGCAAAAGTAAACCGAAAATGTATGTCACAAGTTAAGTATGGTTGATTGCTATTGTATTGCTTAATTAGAATGATGCCACCGGCCTTTTGGTGTAGTTGACATGTTGCCAGTATGTAAAACTTCAATTGAATTATAGATCCAATCACTGTCATGTGTGGAATTAATTGGATAAGGTTAGGACCTGTGTTACACTGGCAACGTGGGTGGTGGGTTATTACTAGGATTACCAACACGGTCTGTAACTATGTCCTGTAATTAATTTGAGAAAGGAAATTGTCTCCACAATCACAGTCCCATTCCTCAACTTGGTGAGTACCAATACCATTAGCTGTGTTGGAATATTAATGCAATTGTATGACTGGCAAGATAAGGATATGCAAAACTAAAATACTAAATGCCTTCACAATGACAACTAAATCTGTGCTCTGGCTGTGCCCATTTGGGAAAAAAACTAAACAGGCTGAGTGGAGGCTAGTTGACAAATCACCAGGTGATTGGTTGGCCACCGCACTCCGTGTCCACGTCAGCCATCTCATTAATTATAAGAGGCAGGTATTCTAACCATGAAATATGCATCCACACACTGCACTCTTTATAAGGCATCCCAGTCAACACAGTGTTTGTTTTGTTTAGGGGCCTCCATCCTCTAATTGGCAATGGCCACACAACTGAGGCCTTAACACAGACCACTTTTGCACCCACTCAGCCACCCGTCAACATCAACCTCACACAGACACAGAAGGTTCATGTGTGACCCTGACAACAGTCTCACTGTTCTGACAGTTGCCTGTGGCCAGAGTGTATTAGGCCATAAGTCTGAGAAAAGTGACTACTTGTGTGTTTGGTAGTCCAGTATATGGCTCACTGTGTCTCATAAACCTGGAATATGTGTCAGAAGCATAGCATTCCTACAGTTTCTATTTTAGTCCAAGATCTGAACTGAAGCAGAAGTTTTTAGTAAAACGTATAGTTCTGGTGTGAGGCGAATTTCAGCAGAAATAAGGTAGTGACATGACTGTCAATTACTTTAATGATGAATAAAGGAAAGCAGCTCATTGAGCGTTTAAAGGTTGTGGGAAAGATGACACCGCAACACACAACAGCACAACACAACAGCCAATTTTATATTAAAGTTTGTCTGTCTTGACTCATATCAGTATCTGCTGATCAGGTTCCTGTGTACATGTTATGCTCCTAGACAACAGAATCACACACCTCCACCTTAACCATGTTGTTACTGGCAAAATGTCATACCTTGAGGCTGGAGGGAAGCATTCTTGGTAGATTATTTGTTAAACGCTGTTACTATTCTGAGTATAATGACTGGCATCTGGACCTTTGGATGATTTGTTTGTTAGAGCAACCTGCTGCCAACATCTGTACGTGTCTCAGAGGAATTCACTAGCTCTTCACAGCCGCATTTTCTTCCATTCCACTTGTCCTATTAAACTACATAATATGGATCCACAAAATAGCCAAATAGATTTTTGGTGTATGTTGTGGTAGATGTAATGTAGACAAACTAAAAAGTAAATGTTCTAGGCATCGTTGAGAGTGAGACCAAACAAATTAATTTTTTAGTAAGTCCCAACCAGCAGATGATTCAGCAAAAACCTCAACTTTTTTCATGGTGCGAGACCGTAAAATAGAAAAGTGGTACTTATTTTGCATGAGTTTTAAAGTTGGAAAGAAGAAGTATTCTAAGACATTGAGACACATACTGAATGTATTGGAAAATGTCAGAGTAAAAAGATCATCTGTACTACAACTCATACCATACTTTTTTTATGAAAATCAACTATACAGATCACATGCTGAAACACTTTCTAGTTGATCGGATTTGCTGTACAAATACATTTTGATATGATCTTCTCTAAGCAGTGGTGATGTTATAGACGTGGTTTAAAGTCAGAAATGCAGGAGGGTGTAGTTTGGAATAGCTGCTGTCTGGTCTTTCAGCTTACAGTCTGATATCAGGTCAGAGGCTACCACGAGAAAGCGATCAACCAATTGAAATCGGACTTGCTCGGACCTTCAGGGCATTCCACATGCACCATACAAAAACAATTGGCCCACACGGTCTTTCTCCCTCTCCCAAAAACAATTGACCCACATGGTCTTCCTCCCTCTCCCTCTCTCGCTCTCCCTCTTCTCTCACTAATCTAGCTAGGGCCCTCAGGGACCTAATCAATCATTTCGGCAGTGCAAAAGCACAGGCATGCCATTCCAGCTACTCCATCACTTCCCACAGCATGTTTCTGGGTCTAATTAGGAGTTAGATGCCAAAAATAAAAACTGTGATCTCTACTGTGGCATTGCCAGAGCACCAATTTGAATTGAGAAACTAAATACATACTAGTGTATAATTTAATATAATTGCATTCTTTGTAAATCTTGTATACCACTGATAATATATCAAACAAACTACTGGATAATTTTGATGTGTGTCATATTTGTGTCAATTCAGACTCAATAGGAACTAATTGGTTGGATATGGACAACTTATGCTAGCTAGCTCAAGCTAATAAATATTGCCTAGATCATCAATAATGCCCATTAATAATGATTAATTAATTTACTTGCTGAGCACATCACAGTGGAAAGAAAACCATTACTGTATGTATGTTAATGTGTTGCATTCATTTCAGACCCTTATGAATACACCTTTGTTTACAAACCACTCGTAAAATCATTTGGATATAGTTAATTAACAATAATTGGATCTTTTGGCCTCCATGGAGGAAGCTGGTGTTGAGAATTTACTATTTTATGCCCCAGTTCGCTTTAGTCTACTTTCACAGTATTTTAATTCTGAATTGATTGGTGATCAATTTTCAACAAGTAAGCTTACCATTTGTACCATTTGCCATTATTCATGCAATAAAAGCCATACAAAAACCATTAAAGAATATATATTGGAACCCAGTTTCATTACAATAAGATCGAAGAAAATAGACCTAGTGCAAGTGATGTAGTTTGCTTAGTAAATTGTTGGCAAGTAGTCAGTTGATTTGGTTAGAAGTAAGCAAAAACAGAAATCATTCAATCAAATCAGAGATTTAAGGTATTTGTGAAACTTCTGACAGACATAAAACTTAGAGGTCAGGTCCTTGTGAGGGCATAATATACTGTTGTAGAAATCAGCCAAATGACCTCCCATGGATTTTGCCCCCAAACTAGCCCTTAAGCCATCTGGGAAACTGAAGTTAATAGCTAACAACTAAAGTGTCAAAATGCCCTTACTCGTGCAGTTAGAGGGCAGGAGTTGTAGAATATATATATATATATATATATATATATATATATATGTCAAATATATGTTACATCCCATTTCACCTTTTGCTGAAATTGTTTTTCACATGCAAAACTGCTTTTGGATTCCACAAACCTCAAATCCGATTAATAGTCCATTTTGAGTGACCAAACAACAACAGCCTACCGGAGCAAAACATAATAAATGTAAAATGTACTGACTGCATGCATAATATCAAATACCATCCCATTACAAAAAAAATTATATATGTTAAAGTATTTGCCAACTCCCCAATGGTGATAGCCTACCATTGTCATGGTAATTCAGACTTTGCATTGATTAAACATTTTTAAAAAGAGTAATGCTTTTTTAAACCATAAAAAATGTAAACAGTAAATTTACTATATAATACAATTCATAAAATGAATTTTGCTATACACATCTAATTGGGAATATGTTAAATATAGTTTAATGTAGCAATATTGCAGTCAACACATTTTATTTATTGCAGTGGATGTTTTATTGAAATCTTATCTACTTTGTAGCAACATCATTTGATAGAAATGTACAGGTATTGGTGTCTCAATATTGTTTGATGAGAATGGGAAAGTGTGTCCAAACCTTTAACTGGTACTGCACATGAGCACTGTGTTAATTTCAATAGGTTGCTTTAATTGATTAAAACCGTAAGGGCAGATCTAAAGAAAACAACTGTTTGTGGGCGACGAATCCATATTAGTAAAGTGGACTACATTTCCCTAGTCTCTTTGTGGTTACTCCCTCCGCATACCTTTGGTAGCATCACTTGTGATAGCCAATGGAGAGACCCGCGAAGTAGTGATCCTTGGAAGTAGTGGTAAACGCTGAAGCAGTCATAAAAAAGTACGGGAAAGAAAGTTTGGCAGAGGTATGGAAGCGTCTCACTCAAATTATCGTTCACACTTTAAAGCTGCCAGAAAAAGGCGAATAAGGAATTGGATGTAGGAGGACATTGCCTTTGTTGTAGCAGTCTACATTTTTCTTGGATCGGCATTTTTACTACTTGGATTTCATTTATTTTGTGTGCGAAAAAAGCAAAACAAAAAAACTCCGGGGCTCTTTAGTAAAGCAAAAATGTCCCCTTCTATGCAGCCTCATACCATTTCAAGGTATGCGGTCGTTTTTCTCATTTTGTTCAAAATAAAATGTTCGCTTGGATATATGGAAAACCCAAGAACGTGCCCTACTACTTGCGCATGTTTAGGGGACCTTTTGGACTGTAGTCGACTCAAAAGAGGACTAATTCCAGAGAAAATTCCGGAATGGACCGCGCAACTGTAAGTTGGTTTTACTTTGGGGAACAGGCCTACCATCTTATCTGCCTGTTAGTAGATATGGCCTCTTATCTTAATTGCCTTTCACACCTTATTATAGTGTTTTATATTAGTATCTAGGGGTGCTGAATCTTTCCATTATTTAAAAGTGCATCCCCAACGAGATGAGGAAGCCAACATTGTTGGGGATGGGAAGTCGTTTTGGGTCTAAGAAAGGTTTTGAACTATTATTTTCTCTCTTTCACTTAAAATCTGATTTTAATCAAAAAATTAAAATAGATCCATCTTGTGTCTTTATAACTACAACAAAAGGCATGGTATTATTATGCATTTGTTTATTATTCAGCCTTTGCATGCTACTAAATGCAACTTCTTTATTAGGCATGTTAACTGCTTTTGTATCCCAAAGTCGTTTGGTCGGTCTTTAGTATACCTGTAGCATTGTCTAACAATTACTTCCGTACTAAAGTGTTTGGGGCATGCCCTGGCAACGTCTTGACCAGCAGAATTACATAAGAAATTTATTTAAAGCCATTTTCTTGCTGTCTGTCTAAACAGATTTTTGACCAAACTGCTTCATCGGGCTAAATCCTTAAATCGTTTTAGCAGTAAAAATAAATTGACTTTCCAATTATAATAACTGAGCAGCAAATATTATCTAGATAATTTTCAGAATCATCAATCTGTGTGCATTTAGGCCTAAGTCTTCTGTTTACCTTTGGGCCTTCTGGACAGTACGTCACAGGTCACGTACAGTTATTTATTAGCCAATCTATGCAATGAGCTTGTTTCTAAAGCAAGTGAAGAATAAATTACTGGAAACTATTAAGTCTTCAAAACAATATTAACAATTAGCAAAATATTAAGCATCTATTCACAGAAGGGTGGTAATAATAAAGTTTAACAGCTTTATTGAATAGAATGCCTTTGTCATCATTGCACATTATCTTTCAACAAATTTGCTGGGCAGCTACTAAAACAGTACATTTAACATTACACACACACACACACACACACACACACACACACACACGTGCCCATATAGATAATAATAGCAAAAAATATCAAATACAATTAAAAAGTAAAACGTAAAAGAAGTGGCATATCAAAAGTTACATGTAACACATTTACAGATGTTGTTGCACATTCGTTCATTGTATGGGAATACTATTCCAGTATTTGGTCGTGTGGTGTGTGTATAATGATGTTGGGGGTTGGTAGGGGGGCAGTGTTGTGTGGAGTTCAGCTCAGTTATGGGGTAAAAGATGTTTTTGAGCCTATGTTGCCAGAAAGCACCGATCAAGCCTGGTACTCATAACCAAGAAAAGCCTTCCAAAAGTGAATGAAAACTCCACATTTGGGAGGGGGGTTCTTTGCAGTCTGGCTTGCATGTGGTCCTCCAGAAAATGTTGAATCCCATTTGAGTCAAACCTTTGTTTTCCAGCACCAAATTATTACTGCTGAATTAGCAACAATGTGGGGGTTATGATTAAAGAGCTACTAAATGGAGGAACGAAGAGATAGTTCAACTTATTGTGGAAGTAGAGGGAATAGTATAGGTATGTGACCTATATTGCTCAAAATATGGATTTTGAATAGTAAAGTAAGACCACTACAACTTTGACTTATGACTCCAAGTAATGAGAACAATAGCACATACCACAGACACACATACACGCAAAAGAGTTATCTAATTAAAATGTAAAACAGCTGTTGAGATACTCAAGAAGCTGTAACCGTAGAACAAAACTAGGCAATAACATTCAACAGGAGTGTTTCGGCCGAATCAAAGGCATCCCTCTCGCTTTCCTGGCATTGTGAATAGATTACTAGTTGTTAAGTTTCCCCCCCTCCTCCCTACTCCCCTTGATGGATTCCAGATGGGGGGGGGGGGGGGGGGGGTTGCAAAAAAGTATCTGGCACCACAATGTTGATCGTGCACAGCAGCGTCAATAACTCCACAGCTTTATAGCCCACTGGGCTCAGCATGCCAGGCTCTGCTGGTCTGTTTTTAACCTCTGTTTAAAGCTGGCAGAAAATAAGATTTCACCTGTTTATAACTTATCTCACTCTGGTTGTCTGTTTTGTCTCGATGTTTCAGGAGATGGTTTGATGTTCTAAATGTTTTGGTATTGGAGTTTCTCTCAGTTTTATTGAAAAATTACAAAATGCCGATGCCTATCGGTCATTGGCCTCTGTCCTGCTTGAAAGGCAAGCCATTTGTTTCTAAACAATTCCTCTTGCTATCAGACACTACTCACTCAGAACCACTTTAGCTTGTGTTTGGCCCCTATTGAAAGTTCTGTCCTTGTTTTAAGTAGGTCAGAATAAATGTATTTCAAAGTGGTTAATGTGATCATAAAAATGTAAACCCTGTGACACATGTATCATACTGTTGTTGATTTGTCGCATTAGTTAAATGATAAATTAAAACTTTCAAATATGTTAACTATTCTTTTTTGCTTTCCCCCTTAAAATGCATCTTTCTCTACAGGGACCTGAGTCATAACAAACTGCAGGCGCTTGACAGCACTTTGTTTTCCAAACTTCGCCACTTAAGTGAGATGTAAGTATGACTTGTGTTCTGTTCTTCCTAAAATAAACATGGATTTTTGCTTTTTGTTGCCCACGTGTGATAATCCAACCTTTTGTGTTTTCTTCTTGCAGAAAACTAAACAGCAATGAATTGGAAATTATACCTGATTTTGGGGGTTTTGCTGCAAACATCACAACCCTCATTTTGTAAGTATAAATTATGTTTTGTTGTATGGCACATGCTAATAAACTTAACTGTAAATAAGATACAGGTTATACTCCGGCAATTGTTAAGTATTTTTCTATGTACATTACTAATCACCACAATTACAACATTATAATGCTTGGTAGCTGTTTTCAATATCATGCAACATGAGGATGGGGTTCAAGCTATTTGATACAATTGAGAAAAGGATTTGAAATCAATAAAGGGTATGCATTTACATTGCTTGACATTCATTTTTAGTTGACATAGCCTACTCGATACATTGTTACTGTCATTTGGAAGGGTTACATTGTTTGGACCAAGAGGTTCATTTATTTATTTATTTTGACCATAAAAAAAACTGCTTTTCTTTTGCTCGTTTTTGTAGATCAGGGAACAAAACAGGCATTTTGTCTCTAAACAATATTTTTGTTAATTCACCTCATCATTTATGTGTTTTGAAAACCCCACTGTTTTGAAAACCCCACTGTTTATCAACGTCACTGACTTCAAAGGTTTTGTTTATCTTTTCCTTACGGGCCAACATGGCTTAGATTTATGGGAAGTTACTGCAGAAAAATGCGTTTGTCCCTGAGTAGATGAGGCATATTCTCTCCTCGAGCCAGAGCCTGACAAGCTGTAACACAAGGCTAGACAGCCATAGGGCATGCAGACCTTAGCTCTAGTCAATTTGTTTCCCCACCTGTAGTAAAACTCATCCACACTAGGCTGAGGGTAGTAGTGCCGCCTCCAGCCCAATGAGCACCGTGTTTTGTTCAATTGACTGTTAACCTTCAGCTCAACACTTTACTTACTACAGTATTGACTCTGACTGCAGAACATGGATTTTGATTCTTAACGAATAATCATGTTTAGTCACACACTTTAGGTATAAAAACCAGACCTTAGGGATGGTTTAAAAAGTCCCACTCAACTGTCTGTGTGTGTGTTTGTGTGTGTGTGGTATTTTCTAGCCCGATGCCTTGTTTTTCTGCTGTGGCGCCTGTAATGAGAAACAGGGCGGCATTTGCCAACGAGGCCTATGCTCACATATGAGACGCCATATTAAACTTTCCACAGATTCAATTCAAACGGCTGATGACTTTAACACATTCCAACTACGGTACTTCTGCTACTGAACTTGACCACCTAAACTACAAAACCAACAAAAGCATATTTAGACTGATGTGAAGTCTTAGGTTAAAGTAGGACATTTATTACAGATTGCTGGGTAGAAAGAGTACCATGCTAGTAGAGAATATTTGGCGAAGACTCCCTTGCAAAAGAGATTTTTGATCTCAATGGGATCTTTCCTAGTTAAATAAAGGTTATAATAATAACATTTGTAGTTGTGAGATAGGCCAAAGTTGGTAAAAAATTTGGAATTGCATTTTCTGATCTATTTAGTACTTACTGCTTACTGCTTAACGAAAAGAAAGCACAATGTGCTACAACTTTCCAAGGGAAGTTCTGTTTTGCCAAGATCACCTTTTCCGTAGAAACCCAAATAGTTTTTATCTAAAGCACGTCGCCAAACACCTTATCAGTCCTTGAATCGCTAGATCAATTGTTGAGCCCTCTGAACACAGGGCGAGGGATTTCATGGCAGTGGGGTTAACCCCCTCCATAAATTCCTGGGAAATTGTTCAATTAATTAAGATGATCACGACCCAATTACTACCAGCTGCACGGTTATTGCCGTTTGTTTTTACTCTGGGCTGCAGGGTCAGGGAAGTCGAGAAGAGCTGCCGCTATGTCTGCCTGGCTGTTTGAATAAGTGGCATTCGATACCCCGGGGCCTTTTTTCCCTGACTCCCCTCCCTAGCTAGAGACAGAGAGGGAGGGAAGGAAATTCTGGAGTAAGTGCAAGAGAACTAAAAATCTGACTATTCCAACTGCTCTATATAAAAGGGGTAGGGGCTTAGTAAGGAAAGATAGTTGCTTGCGTTTTACGGTTCTTGCGTTCCTGATATTACAGTTGTTAATGTCATCTATCACGTTATCTTGAAAAAGTTGTCCATTGTTTTGAAAGGAAAAGTGTTTCCAACAGCCTCAGCTGGCTATGATGCGCTTTCATGGATTTTTTTTACACTTTCCATTTATTTATATGTAAAGACAGCAATCTCATCTGACAGTCCAAAAGTTCAGACTGGCATGTTTCTTTTAGGACGAAAAAACTCTATTACTAAGATTAATGGGACATG
Source organism: Galaxias olidus (assembly GCA_026901105.3). Lineage (NCBI taxonomy): Eukaryota > Metazoa > Chordata > Actinopteri > Galaxiiformes > Galaxiidae > Galaxias > Galaxias olidus. Next base: position 519,165 of record JAPMUY010009872.1, read on the forward strand.
CGTGTTCTGAATTTAAAGTGCAGAATTTTAGAATGCGAGTTGCTACTTTTTTTCCCAAAGTGCCTAAAGGCAATTTCATACATTTGATATGTCCTATGGCTTTCAGCTGAGCCAGGCCTAGTGAGTACTGACACTCTGACAAGCCCTGAAACTATCAACATAATGACACATAATAACCTTGTTTGTGAGAAAATTGGTCTAACAAATTTGAAGTGTGGACTGTCAAAATGGACAATATCTCCCTTGTTTGTCGGCAGAGTTGTACCCGGATGGGTGGAGATAAACTGATAAGCGCTAAGAACCCTTTGGTAGCCAGCAGAAAAGTTAACGTTTGGAAAATAACTCATTAGATATCTCAGCAGATTTTGGATGGGAATGGAGAGAGAAGCCGCTGTTGAATGGACCTCGGCCAATAAGTCCCTCATTCCAATGGCTAGGCAGCTGCAGTTTAATGTGATTTAGATAGACACCCGGCTTTATGTTATTATCTTCAAGACAAAACTTTGTTTTTCATCATTCTAGCCTATGATAGTGTGTGGTATAATATAGCTTGACTAGCTTCTTAGTCTTGATGTCCTATCTGGTGTTTTCTTTCTTACTGAGTCAACGAGCCATGTTTTTCCAGATGTCTTTACCACAGTCTACAATGTAGGGGTTCTCAGGGGGTATGAAAGGCCTTGACTGTGGTCTAAATGCATTCTCAAAGCATGACGTTCTGTTTGATTCACTCCCTTCATATACATTTGAATGTAATGTACAACATGCTGCAAAATTACAGCACACATATTGTGAACATTTGAATGGTGACTAGAATTCCAAATCCAAGCCATCTTTAGTTGAGCCCCTTTTCCTTTGTCCAGGACTGGGACTTGTCAACATGACTTCTGCTCTGGCTGACCAACTTAAAGATCCTAAGACATTGATAACTAATGTCCTTTTACGATGAAATTGGACAGTGTCTATGAGGAGTGGCAGTATGATGTAATTGTATGGTTCTGGCCTCTATGAGGGTGAGTCTTAGCAGCTGGCCAGATGTTTGGTGGGGGAGGGGTGTGTATAGAAGCACAGAGAACTATCCACCATCTCACACCTCCCAAGTGGCTAGCCTCAGCGTCAGCCTTGGAGACATCCGTCCAACACACAGAGCTGACAGTTGCTTTCCAACAACACCCTTCCTCTCAACCAAATGTCGCAGGGGTTCCACTTTGTCTCTCTCTACTTCTCAGTGGAAACTGGAAAGACAGGTTCTCTCTTGGCCGAGCAGTCGGCCTTTCTCTCAGCGCCCAGTCAGGGGAACATGAAAACTGAGACCCAGGTGGTGTGTGTCCCTTTTGTGTAGGACCACAGAGGCCGTGGTGCGTGGAAAGCCCTCTGCAAATCTGCACACAAAAGAGCGGCTTGTACCCGCTTTATTGTGGGTGGGGTGCTGTAGTACGCCTCACTCAAGACTGGCAATTCTCTAAAACCTCACTGCTTTGTAGAAATGCGTATTTTGTTTTTGGGTCGTTTCTCCACCCATACCCTCTACTCCCACTCCTTGCTCAGTTTTCCATTGGCATAGAACCAACATTGAGTCTTGGCCTTGCAACAAGCTAGGTAGGGAGACGTGCTGTGGCAGGTTCCACCCCCCACTCCTTTCCCAGCCACCCTGTCAGCCAGCCTCCCCAGGCCCCCATCTATCCATCTATCCCCCTGCTGCTTTGTTCCCATGCTGTGCTGGCTACTTGGTCCTCTCCTCTGTATGTTTTATTGGTTGGATTGCCAAACAGTGTAGCTGCCTCTAGAGAGGGGTCTTAAACTCAACAGACGTATGGATGAAACTGCAGCGAATAAAAAATTGTTAGTCAGTTGTGCTTTAGCTAGCTAGTCAACGTTTTCTTAAAAAAAAAAAAAAAAAGTTTAACTTTTTTTTTTATGAACTTGTGTACTTTTTTACTGTAGCATTCCTGCCAATAGAATTATGCTTTTACAATGGACGTGCTGGTTTTCAGTGGACCCACAGTGTCTTTTCTAGTGTTCTTGCCAAGGCATATTGAGTAATGTGAACCATCGAAACAGAATAGTATTTTATATACACTTTTTATATAATAAAGTCACTATCTTAATCGGCTCATTCAAACTGTGAAAACATGTGCTCTCTTTGTTACACTGTCAAATATGAAGGCAGCATACTCCTTGGCTAAACTATATGCCCCCTTCAGCTCGAGTGCCAATCTAGGAAATATCAACACTCACTTTCTGCTCAGGTGGAGGACAAAGATACTACTAGAGCTGAAATATATATTACCAAAAAATAACATTTATGTGGGTAGATAGGTGTATAGGTGGCGAGGAGGCCTGTCAGCATTGCAATGAAGCTGAAAAATGAAGCCTGTAGTCTGGTGCATTGTAGGGAATTCCTGCCCCCCTTTTTCTCACTCCTCCCTCTCACACTCTCTTTCTCTGTGCCTCTCTCTACTCGTCGCGTCCCATACACAAAGAAGGCAGTGTACGGGCACTGTTTATAACTAAGCAGTCCCTGCACTGCAATTTAGGAGGCGTGCAGCTCAGGAAATTGCCGGCCTCTGCTGAGGCATGCTTTCACTGAAGGAATGGTATTCATCAGCCAAGTAATTGGCGGGTTATTTTTTTAAATACCTTGTTAGTAATTACCGTATTAAAAAAATAACACAGCACTAAACTAAAAGTCTGTTTTGACCTGTTGTCAGGATCGTTGACATTGGTTAGCCCCACTCAGTTTTGACAACTGAAAAATGCTCATAGTTTAGCGGGTGGTTGTCTAATTGATGGTAGAGATAGAAAACATACGCTATTAAAAAAATAAGTACAGATATGATTAATGGTGCTGGTACACATAAGCATGTGGGTGAGATTCTGCCCTTTTTAATACCTCAAGCTAATTGACCTGCTGGAGTGTTTGTGTATATGGAAACGCAAAACGGATGACCTGCGCTTTTCAAATACACCCTATTTTTGTAATTCATTGGAGCTGTGGTGTCTATATTTTCAGAGCAAACAACAGGATCACCAAGCTTTCTCTGGAGCAGTTGAAGCCTCTTCAAGCTCTTGAAACGCTAGACTTGAGCAATAACAACCTCATGGATGTGAAGGCGGACTCATTCCCTGTTCTACCTCTAAAGAACCTGTGAGTTCCAAATTTTAGATATGCATCTAAATAATGAATTGACGGCAGAACATTGTATTGGACAACATTGAAAAGTATTTAAAATACATTGTCATGCCGTGAACGTTTTTATTTGTAATCTATTGATCAGTGCAACTCATGATATGCTTGGTCATGTACATTTCTCCCTCAGTTTTCTCAACAACAATCGAATCGCCACGTTGGAGATGGGTTGCTTCACCAATTTGTCCAGCAGCCTGCAGGTCCTCAGGCTGAATCGCAACCGCCTCTCTACCCTTCCCGCCAGGATCTTCCAGCTGCCCAACCTCCAGCACCTGTAACCCAACCTTGCATACCTATTTTAATGTCTTCTACTATGTGAAATCTGACTTCTCTTTCACATTACCTTTTCAGTAGACATTTGTCGTTTTAGCTGATAGTGTGTTTAGCTAACATTGTTGTTTGACCTTCCAGTGAGCTTAGTAGGAACCGGGTGCGCAGGGTGGAGGGCCTGACATTTCAAGGCCTGCATGCCCTGACCTCACTGAAAATGCAGCGGAACAGCATCAGCCGCCTGATGGACGGTGCCTTCTGGGGTCTCAGCAACATGGAAGTACTGTAAGTACAGCAGTACATAGTGTTTGTGTTCCTTTCTGAGAGTGGGTTGTGTGAATCCATCCCTCCGTCCTCCCTTGGTGTGTCTGAGGTTTAGTGTGCGAGAATGTCTTCTTTCAATGTAGGCCAACTGTGCAGAGTTGGCTGACAGGCTTGTCTGTCTGTGTGTGTGGCCCTTCAGGCAGTTGGACTACAACAACCTGACGGAGGTGAATAAGGGCTGGCTGTACGGCCTGCTAACTCTGCAGCAGCTCCACCTCGGACACAACGCCATCAGCAGGATCCAGCCCGACGCCTGGGAGTTTTGCCAGAAACTTAGTGAGCTGTGAGTGGCCTTTTTTCTTCTGCCGCCTCCCTCCGTTTGGCCCCCCTCTATTCTCCCTCTCACTCTTTAGCCTTCCTCCCTCCCTCCACACTCACACTATGAACTCCCAACACCTCTCCCTGTTGCTCTCTTCCCCTCTCTTGCACTCCCTCTTGCCCTTCCCCCACCCGGCTCTCTCTCACGAACAGACTCCCAAACAGAACTCTCACTCGCTAAAGACAGTGCCAACACTAGAGCAATGTGACTGCCAAAATGTCCCCCCACCTCCTCCCCCTTCTGCCCCACCATGTCTTTACAGGGGAGGCAGGGGGGAAGAGATTAAAGAGGAGGTGGGGGGCGGGGGGGGGGGGGTTGAGTTCGCAACTAGAGTGTCTCCAGCAAGTAAACTGCAAGTAAACTGGCAGCAGCAGCAGATAGTGTTGCATTTGTTGTTGCCGTTGTTTACAGCAGTGGATAGCTACTCAGTCAGCCATGCTCCTAAGGCAAGCTAGGACATTTTTTAAAGGGGCTTGTTGTGTTTTTGTGTCTTTACTTTCACCCTTATCAGATGAACCTGAGTGTAAACTAACCTTTAAGTTCACTTGTGTGTTTTGGTTGCCCTTACCAACTGCTCTTTGGTAAATGATATATCGTTTTTGTGGGGGTTTTTTTTTCAAAAAGCTTACCTTATATGTTTTCCCTTATGTTTCCGGCAAATGAAGATCTTTTTCTAATCAAGTTAACTAGGGCAATTTATTTGACACGCATTATAAGAAAAGAGTTACCATTCATGTCTTTTTAAAAGTTTTAATCCTGGCAAATTTTTGGTCACAGTCAATTACTAGAGGCTGCTTGCTGATTGGTTTCTAAATAATATGTGTCTCATTTCCCTTCTATTCTACAGGGACCTGTCGTCTAATCATTTGGCCAGACTAGACGAATCCAGCTTTGTAGGTCTAAGTCTGCTAGATGTGCTATACATTGGAAATAACCGGGTTAGCTTCATTGCTGATGGAGCCTTCCGTGGACTGTCCCACCTACACACACTGTGAGTTGTTAACTTGTATAGTTATACTTACCAGCAATCATTGATTAGGCTTATTTAATTTTTTTGCTGGAAAGGTTGTCAGAAAGGTAAATTATATTTTTATACTTTATTCAACGCAATGTCACCTATAATTGTATTATTGGTATTATTGTGTATATGGGAGCTTACAAAAACAATGTGTAAGCTGTAAATAATGTCTGCTTGAAATACCTCTGTCTTCATCCATCCTAACTGTGAAAGGAATACTGCCTAGTTTGTTTTTTTTGGTATGTGAAAAAGATTAACGTGTTGCGGTCTCTCCACACACATAAAAACCTCTAAGAAGCACAGCTCCCACTTCAACAAGCCAGCTTTCCCCTCACCCATCCCCCTTCCTACAGAGAACCTCCATAACATTTCCTCTGGTCAGGCTCTTAAATGGAACCAAATGGGAGCTGTGTTAAAGAGGTCACCAGAGGGCAGGTGTGGGGCTCTAGGTGGATGAGAATAGCTTAGGGGCTTTCACCCCCCTCCTACGCATCCCCTTTTCAACCCCAATCAGTTGTAACCAGGCATGCAGAGGAGGAAACTAGCTGTTTGAAAGCATTTAGGCCGACAGAGAGGGGGAAGGGGGAAGACTTGCAAGAAATATCTCTGGCAGATGTGTCACGTGAAACACTACTCTATGCTCGCTGGTTCAGGTACAGGGATTGAAAACTCACCCGGAAGAAAATCTTGTGTGTTTGACATACCTGCACGCAGAATTCCTGATGGCCTATAAAGCGAAACAGAAAACGGACACATGTTCTGTTAAAGCTATTCCTTGTAAAACATTTTGCATGCGAACCCTTTTACTGACAGACACAGAACAACATATAAAGGGCCGCAAACGCCGACAAGAGACTTCCCCTTCACATAATGATGCCACCCTAAAAATAGTTTTAGTTGTCAGCCTCGGCCACTTTACACAAAATGTTAAGCCACATAAGGTTTATGGGCATTGCAATGGCAGTTGTGTTTTGGGTGTGGAATTTTACATTGCGGGTTGTCTTTTGTTTCTGTGGACAGCGATCTCCAAAATAATGAAATATCCTGGACGATTGAAGACATGAATGGACCCTTTTCTGCTTTGGACCAGCTGAGAAAACTGTGAGTAAAAAAATCTGACATTTGTTCAGTATGTATATCACTTAATAAGCAAAGTGGTCTAATGTGACAAAACATTAACCCAATATTTGTTCCTCAGATTCTTACAAGGAAATCAGATACGTTCAGTGACAAAGAAGTCTTTCTCTGGCCTAGACACCTTAGAGCACCTGTAAGTAACTGTTACCTTAATTCATTGATGTTTCAACTCTCAAAGCCATAAGCTACAAGAAAGACCTAGCTGGTTTATGAGAACCCAACACGGATACACGCACACACGCACACCCTCTTTTTGTCCTAGGCTTTGATAAAGCTACCCTTAGTCCCTCCATATGTGTAGCAAATTATGTTTGAGTCTGAGTGTGGTAATCATGGAACAACTGCATTTGATTCTTTTCCCCAGCCATGTCTTTGCTCAAAGGAGCCGTAGTCAGGCCTTTCTTGATTAACATTGCACAGCACTGCCCAGATTTTTATTATTCTCCAGTCCAGACCAGTTTTTCTCTTTGATTATGGAAGGTTTCACAGTCTTCAGTCTCCCAGCTAAGCCAGGGCTGGGGGGGGGGGGGGGGGAAGAGTTTTCCCCCCTTTTCTTTCTAGGTTCTCAAAAGGTCCGTATTCATCCTTTGTTCCCCTCCCCTTCCTCCTCTCAGAGACTTGAGTAACAATGCAATCATGTCGGTCCAAGGAAACGCCTTCTCCCAGATGAAGAAGCTTGAGGAGCTGTAAGTATGAGGAGGCCTTACAAGCGCACACTCTGTGGACTGCTTCAAAGTCACAATGCAATACAGTTTAATAATCTCAGTAGATTGTTCTTTTCCTTGTCTACCACTGGAATATACTATCCCTTATAACTGGAAAATAGTGCAGTTTTTCTACGGTTTGTATCTGGTTCTAAAGTCAGTCTGCTCTCACCTCGCTCTCCAGGCACCTGAACACATCCAGTCTTCTGTGTGACTGCCAGCTGAAGTGGTTGCCTCTGTGGGTGGCGGAGCAGGCTTTCCTGCCCTATGTGAACGCCAGCTGTGCCCATCCACAAATGCTGAAGGGCAAGAGTATGTTCACCGTCAGCCAAGAAGAGTTTGTGTGTGGTAAGTGTAAACAGACACACACACACACACACACACACACACACACACACACACACACACACACACACACACACACATACATACATACACAAACACACTCTCAAGTTGCCTACTGTAGTCCTTCTTAAAAACAGCCAACTAGCCATGACAGGTTTTTCCCATTTAGAAACGGACTTGGATTGTTCAGTATTTTCCCCCCTGGAAACCTTAGTAAAGCTTGTATTATAATGGAACGCTGTGGTAACTCACAAACACGCTTTATTGATTTAGCTACCAGAGTTAGTTTTTTACTATTTAAATAGGCTGCATTGATTTTAAGATAATAAATCCATCTCCTTGTTTCCTTCCCTGTCCTACAGATGACTTCCCCAAGCCTCAAATCACAGTGCAACCCGAGACCCAGTCGGCCATCAAGGGCACCAACGTCACTTTTGTCTGCTCGGCTGCCAGCTCCAGTGACTCGCCCATGACCTTCGCCTGGAAGAAGGACAACGAGGTGCTCAACGACGCCGAGATCCACAACCAGGCCCACCTACGAGCCCAGGGAGGTGGAGGAGGAGGAGACGCCGAGGTCACCGAGTACACCACCACCCTGCAGCTCCGCACTGTGGAGTTCACTAGCGAGGGCAAATACCAGTGTGTCATCTCCAACCACTTTGGTTCCTCCTATTCCACCAAGGCCAAGCTCACTGTCAACAGTAAGTCCACTCAGTGGTCGGAGTTGCCCGTCTTACGTTTCGACTTTTATATGTCTTCCTTTGGATATGTTTTAACGCTATGCACATTCATTTGAGAGTATCCCTAAGCGAGTATGGTTTTGTCAGTTATTGATCAATTATTTTAATCAGCTTTTTATTTTTTTATTTTATCCCTCCAGTGCTTCCCTCTTTCACCAAAATGCCCATGGACCTGAGCATCCGTGCCGGGTCCACAGCTAGGCTTGAGTGTGCGGCGGTGGGTCACCCCTCACCTCAGATCGCGTGGCAGAAAGACGGCGGCACCGACTTCCCGGCCGCCCGGGAGCGCCGCATGCACGTCATGCCTGAGGACGACGTCTTCTTCATAGTGGATGTGAAAACGGAGGATATCGGCGTGTACAGCTGCACTGCCCAGAACACAGCTGGTGCTATATCAGCCAATGCTACGCTAACTGTACTAGGTGAGTACTTCCCGGTAATAGTAAAATAAGTGTCCTGTACGCCATAGCTGTGTTTGAGGTTTTGTTTGGGCAATGGCGTAATTTATGCCATTAATTACATTGTGGCTTTACTGACATTTGACTTCTAATAATATCTTCTGTAAATGTTGCTTGTCAGTTGTGCTCTTTGGAGAACTCCAACCATAGTGTTTGTCATTTTGCAATCCTTCAGAAACCCCCTCCTTCTTGCGTCCGCTCATGGACCGCACCGTGGCCAAGGGCGAGACGGCCGTCCTCCAGTGCATCGCTGGCGGCAGTCCCCCTCCCAGGCTCAACTGGACCAAGGACGAGAGCCCCCTCGTGGTGACCGAGCGACACTTCTTTGCTGCCGCCAACCAGCTGCTCATCATCGTCGACGCGGCAGAGGGGGACGCAGGGATGTACACCTGTGAGATGTCCAATGCCCTGGGCACGGAGCGAGGGAACGTACGGCTAGCCGTGCTGCCCAACCCCAACTGTGACTCTGGGGCAGCAGGTGGCGTAGGGGTGGGAGCCACGGGAGGGTTGGGCTCGGACGAGGACGGCTGGACCACGGTGGGCATCGTCATCATCGCGGTGGTGTGCTGCGTGGTGGGCACCTCGCTGGTGTGGGTAGTCATCATCTACCACACCCGGCGACGCAACGAGGACTGTAGCGTCACCAACACAGGTGAGAGGCGTTTGCGTAGACACTTAAGAGTACGTAGTCAAATCCTTTACATACTACCCTGGGCTGTTTAGTTACCCCTGAGTTTGATTTGCAGACGAGACCAACCTGCCAGCAGACATCCCCAGCTACCTGTCGTCTCAGGGCACGCTGGCTGACCGACAGGACGCCTACGTCCCTTCGGAGAGCGGCAGCAGCCACCAGTACATGGCCACCTCCATGGGTGGACTATACATGCAGACAAAAGACGTAAACGGTAGGTCAGGATTTCAGACGTTGGGACATGCACCAATAATTTGTTTGGAACCAAGTTCAAGAAGGCATACGAGCAAGATCTTGACAATAATCCTGTTAACAGCTCCCTTCAATTCATATAGGAGGGAATATGTTGTGAAATTGAGAAAACATACATAGAAAAATATATGTTTGGTGAGAGAGAGAGACATAAAAAAATAACCAAGTTTCCCCTTTAGGTCAATGCCAGCTTGACACAGGAAGTGAATCAGACTTGGAGGCAGCCATTGATCCTCTGCTCTGCCACTGCCAAGGCCCTATTGGATCCCTTCTACGCAGAGGCAACATGTACACGGCAGAACCTTCGGACAGTTTCCCAGGTGAGCACGACCTAAAACCACACATTTTAACGTTACTGTGAGCATTGCCAAATGAAATTACAAATACACTTTGTTTTTACAGTTTCTTCCTTTTTGGGGGGTTCATTTCAAATGTGGTGTTAAAGATCTCCGTTTCGTTTGTGTTGTTTCTGTAGGCTGTCCTATAGATCAAAGGCCTGTCTGCATTGACTCCTACAGTCACACCAGCTCCAACAGAAGAGACTACTATGCATGCGGAGGTACCCTGCCTGACCCGTTTGACCATGGTTCCTCCTCAGTGCTGATGCAGCTGCCCAACAGCAGCCTACATGGTCATCCCATGGGGATGAGTGACTACCCCCCACCAATGGAGGAGACTGAGGACTATGGCCAACCTTGTGACAGACTGTCACCTTCCAACACCTTTATGGGTATGTAACCGCCGAGTTGTAAAGGTCAATATTTAATCTATATTGATGTTAGAAATTATTTAAAAAGAGTCACTTTATGTTTTATGGTGTACATTTCCCTTAACTCTATATTCCTGCATCCCTCAGGAACTTTTGGAAAAGCTCCCTGGACACCTCAGCTGGGCCTATATCCTGAGTTTGTTCCTCCACCGCTGGCAATGCACAATGGGATGACACTCCGCGAGAATCCCTATGCAGTGTTGTACACCAACTCGGATCGTGAAGAAGACAAGGACACAGTCCGCTCTAGAGACTCCAGATCTGACCAGAGCTCAAATGTCTATGAACAACCCTTTGATAGTAGACGGACAATTCAGCATAGCGAGTCTTACTCATAGCTGAGTATGTATCCCACACAACAAAAAGACATTGCTTTTAAGTTTTTCTTCCCGAAGTGAATGACCAAAAAGTGCTACCTCAGTAATCTTCTTTCCTTATTGGACCCCACTAATGTGCAAATAAGTGAATGTAAAGGAAAACACATTGTTCCGACTAAATGCAGAAAATGACTTGGAGAGAAGACTAAGAGCAAGGACTGTTCCTGAAAAGGAAAAGGGACATGACTTCAATTGAAGAAGATATGCAATCCAATTTTATACAAAGTTTATTATATTTTGTAAATTAATATTGTAAAAAATAGATCCATTATTTTTGTCTACCTTTCCCTTTATATTTGACTTCAAACAACCATGCCTGTTCAATTATTATATCTAGTTGCAAGCTTTGTTTTGTTTAGAATTAAGCAACATTTTGCACATACCTATACATAATAAAACACCTTGTGCTGCTAGGTACAGTAAAACATATTGTGTGTCTAGAAATAATTTAATTTATTACAACCTTATACTGCTCTGTGTATTGTCAAACATGAGTTCTTAAACAGCATCCCCCCCCCCCTTCAGAAATTACCCAATTAATAATTTGGATCAGCAGAATGAATTTAATGTGAGCACAGGCCTCTCTCTCTGACACACTGGGAGAAGGGGAGTAGTGGAGGTTGTTGCTGCTCTTGCATTTTTCAGCACATGGAGGCTTCAGACTGCACACCAGATGACTCACTCCCCTAAGCTGCCCCCCTCCAACTTTTTAGCATGTTGGGTTTGTTTTTTCAGGCCTCTTCTTTTCAGCATGGAGGAAAAAGGTGTGCTTGTCTGTTAGGCTAGCTGTTGAAACTTGCACTTGGAAAGCGTCTTGTGGGCTCTCCGGCTGCGCTACAGTGGAGCTGTGTTTATGAAATGGCAGATTCTCTCTGGGCTGTAATGGTGGCAGTAGTTTCAGTCAGGGTTTAGTCAGAAAGCTATTTAAGAATATTTATTACAAACAAGTCGCTTAACTAATAGTCAGCTTTTTAAGTTGTTGGAATGGAGAAGTTGGGTACTATCCTATTTTGGTAATAATTATTTTCTTGCACTCAGTTCATATAGGGGAATATTGGCAGATTTTAAGAGGTCTGTTATTCAAAACGTGTTTCTGGCCTTGATGAGCTTTTTGTGACTACACCTGGCTATTCACTGTGTGCTTATTGGTTTTTAAGAATTTATACCAGTGGAAAGGACTGAATGAGTTTGTTGGAAGTCCTGCCAACTCTTTGAGGAGCTTTAGATTAACACAAGATGGTAAAGCCACACACATCCAAACACCTGGGAGACAGCTGGTGAAACAGCCTTCCAAAGACTAGTGAAATACTTGTTGGTTAGGTGATCTAGCAAAGGAATCCCATTGGTTCAGAGTCTAACAACTTGAGGCTTTGCTGAGAGATACGATGAATGGAAAACCCTGCGTTATTTAACATCATAAATGTGTGTGTGCATAAACATATACACAGCATAAGAGATGGTGTTTTTTAATGGTCAACTCTTGAGTTGGCATAGTATTTTATGGTTTGTATTTGTTCTTTGGACAATATTTCCTGCCCTTGTGAAATGTATCACAAAGCTGTTTTCTGGCAGAAACAAGGTTTTGGGACTTTAGGTATGCATGCAATTATGTTTGTGAATGTAATTTACCTCCAAACGTGAGCACAGAATGGTTTATTTATTTAGCAGAAGAATTCTCCCAAACAACTGCAATTGAGAAACAATTTGTGCCATAACAACAGTCTTTAGGGGGTTTCAGCAAGGTTTCCTATAAGAAAAAATGGACTGGGACTAGTAGTCTCCTGCAGGGACTGTATCTTGCTAGAAACTCAGCGTTTCTAGCCAGGGGGAAAAAGAAAACACTGGCCAGATTGCAGAATAATTTCCCCTCTTTGATTTCGGCTCCAGAGAAGCGAGACAGGAAGTCTACTATTCCTCCAGACCACCAATGACTGGCAGTGGGTCGGCTGAATCCCATGGTTCTGAATCTGCTTCTGAGCACTAGACATTCACCCTTTCCTATTCTCAAGGAGCTATCAGGGACCGATCTCGGAAAACGTCCATAGGCTAATTCTAGCCTCCCCACCCCAATAGCTAACATGTTAGAGCCTTGTCTCATTGCCAGACACTCTAAATGTTGTGGCTAATTGAATTCATTGTTGCCAGATGTGGTGACATGAATACACATGTTTATGACATCAAATGGCTATGAGTGGCACAGAGAAATTGATTTTATTCTGTGAGGAAGCTAAGAAAATAAATCAAGCTCTTATTTCAGTACGTCCTCGCTGATTTACGTGTAGGTTGGTAAAGAACTCTCAAATGTGTGTTACACTAAATAATTGTAATGAGTTATTTAATGGCTCTTTTTCATGGTCAGATGCACAAACCAATAATGTTAATATTATAATGAAAATATTTTTTCAAACATGTGTGCTAACCATCTAATGTACTGTATATTGTATATATTATTCAGAAATGCAGAAATCCCACGGCCAAATGGCAAGTCACATGGAGAAAGTTCACATGAACTCCCTACCCAGTCTGTCGGTCCCCCACTTCTCACAAAATTCACATTGTTTCTCAAATCTCACCATAAAGGCCTGTATGATTAAAAGCAGATACTTGTGTTTTTCGTCTTGCAGATTTTGCAATAAATCACTACTTGGTCCTGCCTCAGTAACTGGATGTCTGACAAATGCTCCACAATAACGTGGGCCCCCACCCCACCGTTCCAGTAAAAAGAAATAGTACGAGGGGAAAAGAATGGAATTTTTTACTCGGCTGCTTGTAACTCTTCTGGGACAACTGTAAACTCTCAGCCATGTCAGCACAGGTGGAAACCTGAGGGCTCGTAAATGAAAACATAAAAATCTCCCACACCAAGCTTTCTCCTTCTCTCACTCTCGTGTCTCTCCTAACAATATATTACATTCCCAGCTCTCCAAGTCAGTCCCCACCGTGTATATTCCACAAAAAACACAAGCTAAATCAGTCCATCTGCTTACATCTTTATGGAAGGTACACTGACACCCCCACCCTTGTAAAAGACAGCCATAATAGCTAAGACAACCAAACAGACCATGAATCAGACTCACTAGGCTTTTAGAAGACGCTGTGCCAACACAGCTACACTATTAACACATTTAATTTTTTAGGCCGCTTTCTGATGACCTTGAAACATCTTGTCAATGTTGTCACAAAATAATCCATTGCACTCAAATGAATGGTCTTTTAAATTGCAATCTTGTAATGTGAATTTGAAACTATGGGGGTTGTTGGTGAGACAGGAATGAACTTGGGACTATAGGGTAAGGGTTTTGAGTGTCAAGATTTAGGGGAGCAGAGTTGACAGTAACATGGTTTAAGCTATGTTACACCTGGACCGATTTACCATTTTTGTTTTACTATTTTCAAAGTGTCCTTCTTATACGGGTGAGGGCTGGCAACAGTAAACGTTTTCCCTGCCATTGCCCAGGGAGTTATGGGGGAATGGAAGGAAAATAATGTCTACAACCCATAACATTCCTGTCCATAAGCATTCAGAGAACATTAATTGAAAATTCATATTTAAATTGTTGAATTCAAACAGTGTTCAGACAGTTCAGAAATAATCCCAAACAAATTGCCAATTGCCAAAGGTGAAGGTTGTCTGTCTTTAACCTGACTCAAATTAAAGGATTGGACAAAGCCAGACTGGTTAAGTACGTCTTAAGGGCGTCCTTTGCAAGCTGAAAGTGAAAAAAATGAGGAAGGGTGACCTTGCCGGTTTAGTTTAATTCAAGGTGGTTTCCACATATCTTGTCAACACTGTTGATGTTCCAACTTCCAGCATTCCTTCAGTGTATGCAAAGAGACACTGCAAGGGGCACTCGTCTTGGTGTCTAAGTATCTTGTGGATTTACATGTGCTTCCCTGATCCACTTGAATATGTTTCAAAAGACCAGTCCCACTTTCACTCCAGTCACAATATGCAGTGTCAAAATATTTTAAATCTGAAAAGAAAATCAGACAGATTTTACTTAGATTGCATGCTTAATGGTTGTAACTGCTGCTTCTGTCTATCAATGCCATAGTTGAACAGAACTCTCTCCCGCTCCTGCCATCCACAAAATCTTTAAGTTTTTCTTTACTTGCATTTCATGTTGTTTTTTTAACTTCAATTTTGCTAAATTCTAAACGGGTACGAACACATTTCTTTTCAATCAGTTATTTCAAATTATTCCTGATGGGTGGGATGATATTAAGAAAGTGGAATGATATTAAGTATGTGTGTATCAAAAGGGTTAATCATTTAGAAAGCCCACACATGGTCACCACCTGACATTTGACCTTGCTGGAGTACCAGCACTAAGGAGGTCAAACTTGGGGACACAAAGTGTGTGCTTGACCTATAACATCAGGCTGGAGGACCTTATCAGGCACTCTACACACATATGCTGAAAATCCAATTGCCTGAGACAGTTGATTGTCTTTCAAAAGGTGTGAGGGATGCACTGCATGGAATCGATTGGAGAAGCCTTATGTTGACAAAAGCAAACACCAAAGGGCTTGAAATTTGTAGCCAGGCCCTCTGTCACCGGCTTAAATGGTATTTGAATGATAGGGAGGAGGGTAGTAAATGATAAGAAAGGTCTGCAAGGAGTTAATTAATCTTCCCCCTTTAAATAGCTTCTTGAATTTAAAATGCTTTTTGTTACAATCTGATAATAAAAATCCTATAGGCATAGTGGATTGGGGAGAGTGTGATTGTTTTACTAAGGTAACTGATCTATTGTTTACAAAGACCAAAAGCCTCCAAGTGGCTTCATACCCAAATAATGGGCTTGAAAGCTGTTGTGGTCGTGGTTGCGTCATATAGAATAGGGTTTCATTGTTGGTAGGTTCATCTACTTTCCTAACAAATCACTAATTAATCCCACTCATTAAATTGGCCCAAAATTAGTCCCTTTAGAAACATTTAGGCTCCACACAACAATGTTTTATGTTTATATCCATTTACATAAAAGTTTCTATTCTGGTTGGATACTTAAGGTTTTTTCCAATGAATACTGTACTGTATTGCCTCCTTGTACAATCTGTTTAACTTCTTGCTTGGTTATGCTTCTGTAGGGCCAAAATCCAAAACACTGAATCAAACTTACTAAAACAAAATTTAACTTTTGAGTTTTTTTTTTATCAGCCTTCAAGAACATTTTCTCACTAATCAATGTTCCTTAATTTCAACGTGAGATATAGATAGACATTCATAATGCATAAAATTAAGTTTTTTTATGTTTTAAAGACCATGGAAAATATTACTGCCAATGACTGACAGTACAAATGAAAAGAGCCTTTACAGTAGGTCTGTAAGCGTGTTCTGACCTGCACTGTTGTGGAAACAGCTCCTTTTAAAATGTTAACTGTCTAATATTTTTTGTTTGGTTTGGGTTGCAGTGCCGAATTACAACATTGGCTAGGAGTATAGGAACAACTCAGGGAGGGGGAATTCCCAGTTTCCACTGTGGGTCCGTGGGCTCTCCTATACTAAAGCACTGAGTCAAGTTGATAAAACTGGAGTTTCTAAATCAGGTGGATTGGTCTAGAGGGAGGTCTTCCGAATGTTATGGGATAGGTTTACCCAGGCTGATTATGTTGCATTTAAAATGCACAATACTTAATCTTGAATCAAGTACAGTTAAGCTACGGTGCTTATTGGAAATAGACATCTAAGTTTGTGCATGTATGCTATCAAATTTCTCCATCACATCATAATGCAAATGGCAATTCATGTTTCTTTCCTAACATGATTGCTGAGCAGAAATGTGCAGTCAATTTGGGCAAATATTACACTCTTGCCAACAAAGCTATTCTAATGTTTTCCAGACAGTGTGGAGAAAAGCAGCAGGCACTGTGGCGACTCCATCACTGGGTTGGATAATGTCTTGGCACTGTCGACTTGGATTCTAAAACATAAATAAAACTACCATAAAATCTGGTGCTGTTGACAGAAGCATGAGTCTTGCGCTCCACCTCTTCTCTATTACAGTGTGCCCCCTGCTGGTTTACAAATTGAGGACCCACTGCATTAGACGTTCAATTCTTAAATGTCATCAGTTCTTCAACTAGAGTCCTTCCTTTCCGAAGAATAATTTAAAATGAACACAGACTCAAACTGGTTAAAAAGTGTTAATTGAATTACAGTATTTTTAGATTTAAGATTGTTCCAAATGAGAGCAGCCAGAACATGTGTTTGTGAGGTATTCAAACTCGTTTGGCCCTATGAAAGAAAAGAACTTACAGACAGTTTGAAAGAGGCAAAAGGGAAAAAAACAAGGGATGGTGAGAAAGAGTGGTAGAGAGTAAGCTTGCAGAGACTACATCAATGCTGGCCTGAATTACTATCATTATTGTAATGGCTCAGTAATGTTTTCTTTCCTGGACCAGTAATTGTTACCAAACCTGGTGTTCAGAGGCGCAGGTGGACAAATTATTCCCAACACAAGAAATAGCATTGCTTTCCATGAAAGTGGGTTGAACCTGTCTTACAGCAGTTAAACTAATAATACTCACAATGGATGATCAAACTACGATATACACTTAACCATGACCTAAATTGACCCAAATTGAGTAAACTGCAATCTGTTACTTACCCCTCGGAAGCAATATAAGGTTAATAATTAAAGAAGTTGCACGTTCTACAACAAGGTGCAAGACATTCATTTGACAAAAAGGTTGGCCAAAGTCCTGATTACATATGCCAGCTTTTGATATAAAAGGTGTTTAAAAAATAATTTGAATCTGAAGCCAGATTGTTTGGATATAATTTCATTATGTTACTACATTTTCATCACCAAGCACTGCGTGGCTGTAAAATAGTAGGGTACCATTAATGGTTTGAAAACAATAGGAATCCTGTTCTAACATTTTCTTTGATGAAGCCACATCTGACAATGCAAAGTCATTCAGCAAAGCCAAATCCGACACCAATAGTAAGGGGGTTTTGTTATTGTGGTCATGAATAACAAGATGAATTCATGTGTTCAAGGTCATTTTTGCAAACAAAAGGGAAGTAGAAGTAGAAAATAAAATGAATGGAGTGGAGGTTTTGACTGGATTGTAGTCATTCTAATATGATGATATTGTTTACACTTGCTATTGCTATCCACGGAACACAACCAGTGCAGGATTTCTCTTCTGCTTTCTTTTTCTGTCTCTCTTTGTCTCTTTCTCTGTCTCTCTTTCTCTCTTTCTGCTCTTAGAAAATTAGTTGGAAGTGCTTTGTGGGTGTCAAAATGATCACTGTAACCATGGCAAACAGATTAAAATCAGATGCTTTTATTTGATTGATGCAATATGGCCCACATATGTGCTCCTGTACTCTGGTAATTACAACACTTTGCAAGCCGTGGAATTTGGCTTTTGATGTACGTCCGTCTGCGAGGACTTTGAAGAGTCCAACTAAGGACCATCTGGTATTGAAAAGAAGGGTGTTAGTTTAGAAAGAAAGAAAACCAACTAGTGACATTCATGTCTGAAAATTCAGTGCAAGTCTTTTAAACCGTCCAGATTTTTTCCAGTTATAGTCTTGGATGAGGTGGTAACACGTGTCTAGTGCATACACATGATGCATAGAACCATATGCCTTGAAGTCTCATGGGTAGTTTGGCTCATGGCCATTTAAAGGGGTCAGTATAAATGTTCATATACTGCAGTTTTCGTTGTTTTCATTTTTTTCATTCAGTGAGTCTGAGAAGGAAAGACGGCAAGAAAAAGGAGCAAAATAAATATGCCCGCGTGGTATTTTATGATTGGTTCTAAGGTGTGTTAGACAATATCAAATATTTTAAGAAATCCAGTAAAGAATGCTTTCATTTTTTTTTTTACCAAAACATTGTTCAGTGATACCCTGCTTTCGTGTGTGAATGGCATGTTTTTGGGCAGTGACTCAATGATTGACAATTTTAAAACCACAGCTTTGTGGCCTTGTGTTAGGTCATTGCCCTCTTATCCCCTTCTGTTAGAGCTCTTGTACTGCATGCTTGTATGACGGAAAGAGCCCCAGAAACCATTTCCATGCTTTCGCTGAGAACAAAGTTGCAAACATCTGCATTTTCCATCAGAAGTGGTTTTCAAGACATTTTTTTTTGGGTTTTGAAGGGTAAAATAGATCACGAGAATGGAAGGGAAGTAGATGAAAAGAGGCGAGGCTTGAGTATAAGTGAGAAAACATGTTTAGCTGTCCTTAATCATGAAACACAGTGATACAAAATATTGAAATGTGTTGGTATACTACCTGCAGATTAAAATCATGATCAAATGATTAACTGAACATATTTCCATTTTCTCTTTTCAGAAGGCATGATGGGAAGCTTTTTGAAAATGTATCTAACATTGTGTCGCAGTATCCCTTAGTTTACTTTGTGTGCGCCCATTTTGTAAGTTACTTGTTTACGTAAACTTGTTTGCTGTTTGCATCTTTGTTTGCTTGCCCTGAACCACACTGTCAAAGAGCACACATAATTGCTCCAATCTTTATGAAATAATTAGGTCGCATTCATTGACTCACACATAGAGTGGCTGCTCGTGCAGCGTTTCATTTTTAATTACTCACTGCCTTACGGTATAAAAACATTTAAAACAAAGACTGATCAATAGTGGTGGGTGTATTCTAACTCTGGCTGGGGCCTGGCTATGCCTTGCCTCACAGCGCCTAATGAGGATGGGATGTGGTGTTGATGTGGGGAGGTCAGGGAGTTGGTCAGAGAAGCCCTGCTGGGGAGCACCCTCCTAGATAATGAACTCCCTGCTGAGTTAAGGCCAGTGCAGGTTAACTATCATGCAAATGGCAATTAGTCATGCTTGTTTAAAAAGGGTAGGCTGCAGTCTTGATGAGGTACTGATGAAATGGATTAGAAACCATGCTCTGACATTCATATCAAACAATATGTAGTTGATTGGATTTGACACAAAGGTAAAGTTTAAAGACAGAGTTTTTAAGTACACATTTTTGCCAGAGTAAAGTTATTCAAATTTTGAGGTTTGTATACCCAAACCACTCGTTGTCAGACTCTGTGAGGTCAAATTCAAGAAAATACATCTATTTGGTTCTCTTATCAGATTTGCTGGTTCAGTGAATCCAGGGAAATTCCCAATGGTCGGAGATATTCAGGTTCACCTCCTCGGCCTAGCTGCAGGACCATATCCACAGGGCCGTGACAAAGCCCGAGATTGAGGAAACAGTTATCAGGAATGGCAGTGCAGGGGACAACTTGAGGTTACTATAAATTGGTTCACCAGAGAAATCTGCACCTCCTCCAGGCAAGCTCCCTCTTCTCCCTTCAATGAGTTAGAATTCCCTGCTTGGGCCTTTTACAGCACAATGGAGCCTGCCCAATGTCGTGCAAATAGGGCTAATATGAAAATGAGGTGATTCTCAAGTGTCCTTGGAGTTTAAAATGACAAAGAAACATTTCAAATAGCTGACATTTATCACAACTATTTATATCGTTGCTCATGACCAAAGTCTTTGTATTTATAATGGTAATAAATTTGATATTGTTAAAATTAACTTATTTTCCAAAGCCCTTGGGACATCCTCATCTCTTCGTATCAAAAGAAACACCAAGTGAAAACCTGTGGATTAATGAATGAATTAATGATAGAAAACTATTAATTTCCTATTAATTCATTTTGTCCTAACATGCCATCTCAGTATTAATCTCATAAACATCAGTGGAGCTTTCTGAACTGTAAAAGTTACACCCCATTTGTTTTCTTGTTGTATACACCTTTTGTTTCCGAGAAACAAGGGATGTCTTAAACTACTCCTAAAGCTTGCAATATGGTTTGGCCCATCCATTCAATGCAGCACCCTAAACATCAGACGATTGCAACTGCACTGAAGCTGTGCACTGTATGTCAGGGGCACATGTCCACTTGAGGCTTTTTTCAGATTATGTGTATTAATGTTTATTTTCATTTATGGTAGGTATACTGTATATTTCTTCTTCTTTGATATGTTTTAAAAGGGAATAGTAAATTAATGAGTCATAAATGACAAAAACTTTTTATGTGTGAAGGAAAGTTTGCCAAGGTTACTGGATGAGCTTTAAGGAGTTATTAATGAGGACATGGCTTGCAGGATAGAGGAAAAAACAGCCTTGCTCTTCCCCTAGGAGATTGTCCACTGGATGTTATGCTAATCACTTAATTAATACCATGCATATCGTTAGCAAAATGAAGATTTAAATGCCAGCAAACATTAATTACTGCTAAAGAATTGGTCATAATTTTGCCATGAATGCAAACATTTTTTATCTGTGTCGTTAAGCGCACAATGAAATGCTGTGTCATATTTTTGGCACACAACCTGTTGTTCCAAGAGAACCTGTGCATATTATTACATCTTGATTAATCCAAAAGTATGCCGCCAAAGTAAGGAGGGCTTCAGGCATAACAGTCTAACAGTCTATTTTCTTGTCTTGCTAATTCCAAAGGTGTGTGTTTGTGCTGTGTTCGTCTTTGTTATTGAATGCAAAACATTTGTTAATATATACTTGCTGTACGTTAATTTTAGCATCTGAAAAGCAAATTACATTGGATTAGGAATACACAAAAAGAAGACAACTATGACAATTGATACATTAATTGATTATATTCTATGCAGTTCTATAATTAAAGGATTTTCAACCACCATGAAGACCCAACGTCTAAAAGTGGAACTGTGCTGTGAATTCTAGTGCTACGTGTACATTTCATGCCATTGGTACAACAATTTTAATCATCTTATTTTCTGTCAACTATAAGCAGATGTTATGTTAATAGCACTTCTTAAATTGTTACTGTAATCCTCTTAACTGCCTTGCCAGTTACTAAGTGCTCGTGTGGCTGTTTTTTGTATGCAGTAATAATGTGTCTGTAGGAATAAATATTTATTTTCTTAACTTAAGCCCCTGTCTCTTACAAGTCCATTACAGGATTTTGCACAAGGATGCCAGAGCATCCAGTAAATCGCCTTTAGAGATGCACTTCTGTCCTCATTGAACTAAATATAACCATTCACCTTAAAGAACAAGCCCCTGAATTTAATAGGTACCTTTTGTTGTCCCCAGTGTCGTAGATGAGATTCAGTTGAACGACTTTGGAAACAATGACAACAAACATTCTTTCCTTTTCTTTCCTTTTATATGCAACAATATGTTTTGTTTTGGTTCATTCTCATTGGTTTTCCAATCTCAACAAGATGTTCCATAAGCTTAAGATTCATCCAATATAATCAATATAGTTCTTAAACCTATACTGGCAGCCTTGGTTAATTCACTTTATAGGTTTTGTACATTGCAAAAGGGGTTTTTATATGTGAAGGGCATTTATGATTGATAACATTAGTGTGCAACGTAGCAATGCAGGGTACTATTTTCCACTGAATGTGCGTGTGAAAATCCTGTGATTTACTAAACCCTTGAAAAGATGTCCTAAAACCTTTGACAAAGATAAGTAGATACCCATTCTCCCCCATTGCCTTAACTTTTCAACTGAAATTGGAAGGATTCTAATTAATCAAATGAGTTCATTAGTATCCTCCTTGGATTACTGTGTTAATGTGTTGTCCTAGAGTAGATTAGCAAAGTCTGAGGACTTCAATAATGCCGGAACATTCTAATTAGATCTCAGTGGGTGCCGCCTATTTAAATTAATGGAATAGTGAAAGAAGCTGTTCCTCTCAGTGGTAACTTAATTGTAATGCTACATCTCGGCCTATAAGGCCCAGCTCATACCTGGACCTGGACTCTTTGAAATTGATTCAATTACATGTATCAATAAAGTTGTTCCATAATTTCCCTTCAAGGAACTATGATGAAGGTTGCTCATTCCAAATATAAACTGAAGTTTGGTGTATCAAGACTGCCATCTTAAGCATAGTGACGGTACTACATAGCTATTTAATGCATGGTACAGTGCTTTAGAATACCTCCTTAATTGGTTCGACCACTGTAGCTCCAAGGCCATGAAAAAAACAAAGTCCTTAAAATCTGTGTGACATCTGAAACACTTATAATACCTCATTCTAAGGTATTCCAAAGCTCCCATACTCTCCAAACTCTTCCCAAACTGTCCCCATAGACACAATAATCCAGTCAAACCAATAACCCCAAACGCTTAACACAGATTAGGGAATATTACGTTGGCCCTGAGAGGCCAACGCACTGCATCTTCAGAAAATGCATGCAAATAGACCAAACAGAAGCAAATTAAGAAAACATCGACATAAATCTGACAACACGTGCAGCATTTAGAAGACGCGCTACAAATACAAAAACACAACACATTAAAGAAACGTGCTGCAAATACAGACAACACAACACATCACAGAAATGCACTGCAAATACAGGGGAACACAAGGGAAATGTTTCCAGAGGACACCTAAAAGTGACAAGGATAACACAAGAACAAAGGACCTTCGTTGTGTTGTCTGGATTTGCACTGCATTTCTGTAATGTGTTGTGTTGTCTGTATTTGCAGCATAGAGTATTTGTGTATAGTGTTTGGTAGTGTAAATCTAATTATTATTTTTGTACACCAAAATGTAGCACTTTATTTAATTACATTTCCAGATGAATATTTTCTTTTTTTCCCAGATAAATTATTTTTATTTCCATCAATGACTCTAGCCCTCAAGATTAGATAGGACATATTAGCCATTTCAATTTTATCATAATATGGGACCACATATTAAAAAAATAAGTAATCTTTCTTTCAGAGAAAAAAAATGCACAAAGAAAAACAAACACATTGTTTGGTTTAGAATGCATGGCAATACTATTTTATTTTTGTTATTACCAAAATAAACAATAAACACATTGTGAACACTACTACACTTTATTGTGAATAGACAATTGTGTGTGGCATTTCTGTACTCTCAATATCCTCCACTACTGTTGTTCTCTTATTATGTATTTACCAAACACTAATCCCTGGCTGTCTGGGATGAAATGTTCTGTAAACTTTTTGAATTAACGTAATCTTCTTTTGCCATGCTATTCTATCCACTTGGCTTGTTACTTGTTTGATCCCATGTAAGAGTCTTGCTTTAGTTTTGTCTGTTAAAAGTGTACATAAGACAGAAATTCCTTCTAATACCCCAAAGCAGCAAGCACTAATTTTAATTGGAATGCAGAGGTTGATGTCTGCCCTTTTTATGATAGTAAAAAAGCTACCATATTTTACAAAAAAATATTTAGGAAGATTATAAGGAAATATTCTCACATAACATTCTCAGTTAATCTGCATACAGTGGAAGCCGGATAACAGGTTTTTAGAATGCTGATGTCCAAAATAATGTCAAGTGACTTTCAAGAATTTAAGTTTACAAAATGTAGAGGTGACCACAATCTAGATGGATAAATTTTCAAAAATAATACTGATGTTTACAAAACTTACTTTGAAAAGTCACTTATGGGGACTATTGCAAAACTAAACGAGTTAGTCTTACAGTTGCAATTAGACAGCACCCGTGGCTCAAAATATCATGAGCCACATTACTTATATAGATATTATATCCGATGTTAAGTATACCCTATACTACAGTATGTTTACCACCATTGAAACCCAAAGACATAAAATCAATATGTTAATTAATGCTTTCATATATTTCAAGATTCTAGACTAGGAACAATAAATGTAACTCAACATAAAAATGTTGGATTTTCAGACTTTCAACACAAGTTAACCGTACTTTTTCATTAAGTTTACATACAAATAACTTACGTTCAGTTATTTTAGGTCCACATGGCAGACCTCAGAGGGTAGATAGTCCCTCATTGACAAGTGATCCCCACGCATTTTGTATATATTTTTGATAAAACGTAATTTTATTTTTATTAGATTTTATTTGATTTGATTTTGATTTTAAGTTTCGGCCATCAAACAAAAGAAAAAACAACTAGGAGGGCATGAATTGTGTGTGTATATACATATGCCGTATATATTTAATCACTCTTTAAATCATTTACTTCAAAAGGTAATACAAATCCTAGGGGTTTATCAAATGTGCCAATACGAGAAAAAGCATTTTCAGAACATTTCCTTACAAAAGTAATGTCCGTTTCAAATATTTTGTACAGGCAGCAAATTGTAGTGTGATACACAGCATGGTAATACATACATTTTATATCAAGATTACCAAAGCACCCATGGAAATTACATACAGTACAGGTTGTTTAATAACGTAATGTTACAAGTTAGCATAATATCGATCTCTGTTTTCATAATCTCTGTAAGCAAACTTGGCATCTTTCTTGCTATGTGGAATTCGGCCGAAAGGCGCATGGTCGTTGAAGCAGGTGTCAAAGACTTCATCTATCACCTTCTCTGCCTCCTCCCTGCTGATCTTTCTCACAGCCAAAATGGAGCGCAAGGCACGTCCCCGAACACAAGCCTGTAAGTTAAGAAAAAATATGGTTGGTTACATTTGAAATCAATATGTTTAGGGCCGCAAAATTGTGCACATTAAAATGTAGAACATGGTTCAGTTTATTTACCTGATGATGTTCTTTGAGTCCAAAGTTGAATCGTGATACCTCATTAGTGAAAGAGCAGTCCCCACTTAGATTGGCTGCTCGAATCTGAAAAAACAAATGAGACAAAAATTCTAAATGGCTTCTATATTGCATAGCAATAGTAAGAGTCTCTGGCATGCCCCCTTCAAACTCAACACCAAAATATTACAACCATGCACATCTTTATTACACTCGTCAAAACAGATAAAATGTGATGTGAACCTCCTAAATGGTACACTTACACTAGTACATGATTTTGGCAAATTCCTGTAGGTGGGCTATGCTACTTTATTAGATCAAATTAATCAATACAAGTTTACCTGGTCTATTTCTTCTTATGTAGGCCTATATTGGAAACTGTTTCAGATTACTGTTTTCTTTTAAAATTGTCAAGTAAAATTTTCTAAAAGCAAATTTTATATTACATATTTGTACACTTTAGTTGTTACAGTTAACACTTTCATTAGTTGTATGGTTTATGTGTTGAACAGCTACACCATGCAAAACAGGACTGTTTTCAAGTTTAGGCTTTTCTGTTTACGCTTGAACTCAAGGACAGAGAAGATCAGAAACTTTAATGCCGGACAGTTTCTTACCTCTGAGCATGCTAAATGCTTGAAGTTGTTGAACCAATCAACGTGTGCCCGACAGTGATCAAAGGCATGAATGAGTTCATGTGAAACTACTCTGTTCATGTGGGGCTGCTGATGAATATTATTTTGACACAAAACAATCTGGAATACAAAACATCAGTGTCAGGTAACCAAATTACATAGCAGAATGCATACTTACACTACATGACATAATATATTTATCCTGTAAAGTCAGGTGTTCCAAGTGTTTCATCTTCACCTAAGCTGTGTCCCAAGCAATCTATTTAGGCCATTTTACCTTAAAGTACAGGGCTCTAGACTAACATTTTACAATGGTGGCAGGGCTGCCACTAGGTTTATTTGGACAGGGCACTGATAGCAGTAATAACCCTGACATGGTTGTGATAGTGGGAGTAAACTGGAGCACCCAGTGGAAACCCACACCAACATGAGGAGAACATGCAAACACCACACAGCAAGGCCCATGGGTCAGCAGGGGTTTGAACCAATGACCTTCTTGCTGTGAGGCAACAATACTAACCACTGATCCATGTGCTGCCACAGATTGTTTTGGTTAGTGGCAGTGGACAGATTGTTGGTAACATTTGCCACCAAATTGGTGGCAGTCTGAGTCTGGAGCCCTGCAGTAATGTATGTATTCAACAGTCACATAAAGTAATCTATGTATTCAACAGTCATATGAAGCTAGTGTTGTAAAGCTCCTTGCACTTGTCATGATTGTTGTACAGAATCCTCACTTGGGATGATGTTGCATCAAAGCCACCACTGACTGTGCCATCGCAATCTTCACACGAAAAATGTCTGTCTTTATTCACAGAACTGAAGAGAGAAAGAAACTGTTGTCATACTTTCACAATAACAAATTAATGACTATAAACTAGTGTTTGAATTGCTACTGTATAATTAGATTTTTTTGCAATCAGAGCTCATGTAGCAGTCTTAATGACCACATTTGTTTTTAGTTAAACACAATAAATATGTAAGATCAAATTCATTGACACAGTGCAGCCTATTGATAAACATACCGACTGAAATGTTGACACATATTTGCATAAGATGATGATAATAAGATACAATCATTAGTATAGGATACTTACCATCCTGAACTCTTCATAGCTCCAAGGAGTAGCTTGGCATAAGGACCTAAAGGCAGACATCGAATCTCGTAAATTCGAGGAAGACCAATCCAGGTGAAGTAGCAGTACATAGGTTATAGCATGATTAGCTAGCTACCACAATACAGAATGTGAAGAATTAACCAACTCTGTGAAAAACAAACAAACGTTGTGTTCTGAAAATATGGCCTAGCAAACTAACATTTATTATCTTAGTAATCTAGTATTATTAGTTAACTTCGTTCCTTACTAGTTTCCATGGCGAATTGTAGCATGACCTGACACTTGTGATTGAAAGAGAACAGGCTTTCTGCAATAGATCCTTTTTTATACTTTGCTTCATTTCTATCAGGGAATAAGTTATATCCATAGTCATCTTCTTGTTGTTTACTTTGATCCATTGCATGTAAACACTTTATAAATTTGACAAACGTACATCAGAGACTAGTACTAGTAGTACTGTACTATGTCTCATGACATGCTAACATTAAACCAGACAGACGTAGGTCATCACTGTTTTTCAGACCACGTGGTAAGTCAAAGGTTGAAAGTGGAACTGTAATTAAAGACGATAGCTAACATAATTTGAGTCAAGTGTACATACTAACGTACATATAGCTACTCGATTTGGCTTCTTTAAAAATATTTATTTTCATTAATGTATTCTTTTTGTTATCGACGTCAACGTAAGCGCGTCCATCCTATGTCAGTGCACGTGCATTGCCAGGGCGGTCCCCAAACTTAACTTGTCGTTGCTGTCATGGCGCTGGACCCCAACAGAAAGCACGATATTGCATATTGTTGTTGTAAGTAGATAGCTACAACGTTCAGTGCCGTTTGGATGATCCAGAAAATTGAGAAAATACGCAAATAACAGGTAGCTAACTAACGTAACAGTCAGCAATATATTGCTAGTTGCTAAATAACATGATCAGTGTGGCAGTGTTGTTTTTTTTTAGCTAACATTAGCTCACATAAAGTTGAGACTGACGTATGCGAATAATGTGGAAATAAATATCCTCAAGTTAGCAAGAATGCGAAAGCTAGTGATAAGGTTGCAACAATAAGGTGCTAGGTGCTGTTTGAATAGCCTTGAGTCCTGTACTAATTGTCACATAGGAGAACATGATTGGTTGTTATCTAGAAGAGAACACTCAAGCCATTGTAACTGAAGAGCAGGTCCTACAGGGGGGTGAGACATACCATACGTCACACGAAATGCAGCTAGGGGGGCGAATAGAGTACAAGAGAGGGAGAGAGAGAGTAAGAACTTTAGAATCTATTCTGCAGCGGCCGCTCTGATACATTCCCAGATATTTACCATTAGGGTTTCATATCTGCAAAAAAGGTAATTATTCTGTTTCTATGCTTGTGCTTCATATTATAATCTAGCATTAAACAAGTGTTGTTCTTATTCTTAGAAGTGTCATAATAAACTAATCATCTCATATTGTATCCTTGTGTCTGAGTGATTTTCCTTGCCATCAACGAATTCGGAAAGGTTACCGGCGGAGAACCACCCTTCTCCATTGCGGCTAAAAACCTTAACAATTTGGGGGCTCGTCCGGGATGGATTAAAGGAAGATTCAGGTAATCCGGATAAAAGACCATATAGAACTACAGCTGTGGTATTCAAAGAGAGCTCTCGAAAAACTTAAAAGGTAAGCAGAGCCTGTTAAAACTAATCTGCATATTGGACATAAACCAAATTAAGAATACCGCTGTTGTGGGGAAATGTGCGTCCTAAAAATAGTATGACACAATAATATTAATGTCGGTAATATTGTTGCATTGTATGTAAGTATCCCTTAAACCTGTTAATTGTGACATGAACGCCGTTTCATGAAACAATACAGAGGGGAAAAGGAATTTTATTGTGATTGTAATTGACGAACTGGGTTCGTACACGGATGTAATTGACGAACTGGGTTCGTACACGACTTGCTTGGACGTGTTCCCTTAAACCTGTTAATTGTGAAATGAACGCCGTTTCATGAAACAATACAGAGGGGAAAAGGAATTGCATTGGATGTAATTAACGAACTGGGTTCGTGCACGACTTGCTTGGGCGTGTTCCTCTAAACCTGAAAATTGATTGTGGTGGGTGTACTGTCTCATTTAATAATCAATAATCAGAGAGGACGATAGCATCTGTAAGGTGAACTGGGTTCACATTCTGGGCTGTCTATTCCACGGGCGTAGGACCGTGACAGTGAACGACAGGCAGAACATCATGGAAGTGGCGTCCCCTCCCCATAGTTGACGAGCTATGGGATTAGCTAGGATTAATTACCTGGGATGTGAGATACCCCGAATAGATTGAGGCCTGGGGCCCGTCAGAAGCTAAGAGAGCTTGCTGAAATGTATTGATTATGTATTGTATGTTTTATGAACTGTATTTTAACTGCATTTTGGGGTGTGGTTGACGCCGGATAAGCGTTGCTTATTGTGTCAAGTGCATTCGTGTTTAATTTTGGGGTGTGGTTGACGCCGGATAAGCGTTGCTTATTGTGTCAAGTGCATTCGTGTATTGTAACTGTGTTTTAAGTGTTGTGTTGTGCATTGATTGTTGTTTTGTGTGTATGACGCTCTGTATGCTGACTTGTATTTGAAGTGTTGACTTGTGTGTATGACGCCCTGTGCGTTGTCTTGCGTCTTAAGTGTTGAGAGTGTTTGTGTGAATGAGAGTACGTGTAGAAAATGGAAGGGGCAATCGACCGAGAATGGAATGACGGTGGGTGTGACCGCATTCCATACTTGACCCTTAAAGTTCAGAAAGAAAAGGTATTAAGAACGATAAGAACGATAGGTGAGGCAGAGAAAAAAGTGAGAAATTGCATACTGTTTATATTGTTGATTGTTTGTTAATTGTATATTCTGAAAATATGGAGGGCGAATTTGATAGAGAATTAGATGATGGTGGGTGGGGTCCTGGACCCTACCTGACGTTGATGGTACAGAAAGACAAATTGATGGGTGCAGTGGCGGCAACAGGTGAGAAAGAGAAAGAATTGAGGAAGTTGACTGAGTGTGTTGAGGAAGTGATGCATGCAGGAAATGGAGACAGCAAACAAGCGCTCGTGACTAAGCTGTGGGAGAAAGAGAAGCAACACAGACAGTTGAGGGACGAGGCCAAGGAGAAGGGACAGAAATGTAGCATGTGGAACAAGGGAAAGTGGTGTGAAGAGGAGAAAAACAGGGAAAAGGACAGAGGGAGGTGAAAAAATAAAAAAATAAAAATAAAACTCGCAATACTGTGTCAAGGAGTAGAACATTTAATGACAGCCAAGAAGGCTGCCCCCACCCCGGAGCCCAAGCCCACACCTCCTGCTCCGTCCCCAGATCCGACCCCCCCCCCCGTCTCCTCTCCCGCCCCAGCACCCCCTCCCTACACCCCTCCCAAGGGCATGTACCCGCTGACCCAACCAGCTGATGCCGCCCCCCTCAAACAAGTAGATATGACGGAGGCCGCTATTGTTGTGACCCCCTCCCCCTATACCGCCTGTAATCAGGAACTAGAGGCCATGAAGGAGCGGGAGAAAAAAGAGAGAGATGCCCTGAGGCAAACTGAAGACTGGGCTCGAGCCCAGCAGCAGGCCAAGCAGGAGGGAGTGGATTGGAGTTCCACCTCCTCCCCTCTGCCCCCACCTATCCAAGAGCCTTCCACATCTGCCGGACCCACCGCCCCCTCTGCACCTCCTCCCATTACTATGGCACAGGCCCACCGTATACTAACAGAATGAGATGAGAAAGACAAGGAAAGACAGAAGGAAAGGGAACGGGAGAGAGAGAGAGTTCAGACTAAGGGAACAGGAGTACAGAGAAAGAGAAAAAGAGAGTAGACAGGAAAGAGAGAGAGAGAGGGAAAGGGAAAAGCTAGAATATAAAGCTTGGCTGCGCCAGGAGAGGGAGCGACCAAAGGGGAAGCAGAAAAACCTTATTTCATTTGAATCAGATGAGGAAGGCACAACATCACCTCCCACACCACCTCAAACCCCCATAGAGGCGCCCCCGGTAGAGGTAGAGGTTACCATGCGGGGCAAAGGCGTCCTTACACGCTACACCTGTTGAACCAACAGGGCCTCGATTCCAGCGAAGATGAGGCTAAGTGGTGATCTCATGTTTATGAGATCAAAAGGGGGAATTGTGGAAATAAATATCCTCAAGTTAGCAAGAATGCGAAAGCTAGTGATAAGGTTGCAACAATAAGGTGCTAGGTGCTGTTTGAATAGCCTTGAGTCCTGTACTAATTGTCACATAGGAGAACATGATTGGTTGTTATCTAGAAGAGAACACTCAAGCCATTGTAACTGAAGAGCAGGTCCTACAGGGGAGTGAGACATACCATACGTCACACGAAATGCAGCTAGGGGGGCGAATAGAGTACAAGAGAGGGAGAGAGAGAGTAAGAACTTTAGAATCTATTCTGCAGCGGCCGCTCTGATACATTCCCAGATATTTACCATTAGGGTTTCATATCTGCAAAAAAGGTAATTATTCTGTTTCTATGCTTGTGCTTCATATTATAATCTAGCATTAAACAAGTGTTGTTCTTATTCTTAGAAGTGTCATAATAAACTAATCATCTCATATTGTATCCTTGTGTCTGAGTGATTTTCCTTGCCATCAACGAATTCGGAAAGGTTACCGGCGGAGAACCACCCTTCTCCATTGCGGCTAAAAACCTTAACAATAAGCATATAGCATTATAATGAGAATATAATTTCAGCAGTAGTATTAAGTAGCCAATTTACCTGTCTAAATGTTCAAATGCCGGCGTTTTGTTTTTTCTTAGGAAATTATGTCTGGTGGAAACAAAGCAATTGAGCTGCAACTTCAAATGCGGCAGAATGCAGAGGACCTGCAAAACTTTATGAGGGAGCTTGATGGCTGGGAGTCTGACATAAAAAAGAAAGATGAAACCCTAAGAACAGGGGCTTCTGGAGATCATAAAGTTTGTGAAGATAACATTTATAATTATCACTAAATATAAAAATATTTGTAATCTGAAATTTAAAAAGTTATTCAAGCAATAGCAACGTTCCATCTCTTTAATTTAGACAACCATCCCACCCGTGCGGAACAAAGATTACAAAAAGAAGAAGAGGGGGAAAACTAAACCAAAAAGCTGTGATGTAAAGAAAGAACTAAAGCAAGAGCCAAGGATAAAAGCTTATGACTACAGGGCGTGGGATAAATTCAATGTGGTATGCTTCTTGTTTAAACCATGGTAGATCAATTAGATTAAGTAAAGACAAAAGCACTCAATTATTTTACTGATGATAGGACAAGGTGTTGGAATCCATGGATAAAGAAGACAGCCCAGGGGACTCAAATGACTCGGATTCAGAAGAGGCAAATGCGCATGTCGATAAGGATACTGCTCTAGCTGAGAAGGAAAAGGTATTTTACCTTTAGTAATATTTGGAGTGTCTTCAAAGTTCTGTGTTGTATTGCCTTTCTTACATTCCAAACTTTTGTTCTAGGGTAACACATTGTTCAAAAACGGAAAATATGATGATGCTAGTGAATGTTATACCAGAGGAATGGCTGCTGACCCTTACAACCCAATTCTGCCCACAAACAGAGCTGCCTGCTTCTACAAACTCAAAAAGTGAGCACAAGGTCTATTCATTAAATGTACTCAATTATCTCATTTTAATTAATATAATCTATTCAATCTAAGGGATTGTATATGACATTGTTGATATGTGTCTTGCTTGAAGGTATGCTGTTGCTGAGTCGGACTGCAACTTGGCAATTGCGTTGGACAGTAACTACTTCAAAGCATTTGCACGAAGAGGTGCATCTCGATTGGCTCTGAAACATGTTACTTCTGCCTTAGAAGGTATGCATTTTTCATATTTTTACACTGAAGGATCTCTTCCCATTAAACATTTCTAGACAAAACTTCCCAACATAATTTAACAAGCAGATTTTTATATATTTTTTGTGAAAATTGTTGACAATCGTTGAATTGTGAAACTCCAAACTTTCATCCTTGGACGTTATGGCACCTATATAATTTCAAACTGCAGCCCGTACAGTAATGGATCAGTCTTAAACTGTCATGGTTGCATAAACTCAGACAGGGTTTACAATCTTTTTTTCAGGCATTTAATTATTTGCGTCCCTTTTAAAGTCAAAATAATATCTTCTTTTGTTCCTCCTTTACTAGATTATGAAACTGTTCTGAAGCTTGATCCAGGGAATCTAGAGGCAGAGAATGAAGTGAAGAAAATAAAAGAGGTGAGTCTGTGATCACTTCTCTAATCCTTGTCCTATCTCATCACTCTGCTCTTATTCCACTCTTCTGATTTTGTTCTGTGCCTATAGGCCATAGCCAGTCAGCATGGTAAAGTCGAAAGTGAAGAGCCAGCAAAACTGGAGTCCCCCGGTGTTGACCCAAAGCAACAGAAACACGTGGAGGAGCAACAGAGAAGACAGGAAGCAGTGGTGCAGAAAGACAGAGTATGTTACAAATGCAGTTTCCCTGACCTTTTGTACAGCTTTGAAAGATATTTAAATAATATGTTCCAACCGTTATTTACTTTTTATGGGACAGTAAGGGTTCTGGCATTGTTTTTTATTTAAAAAAAATTCTCAGGGAAATGCGTATTTCAAAGAGGGGAAGTACGAGGCAGCTGTGGAATGTTACACAAAGGGGATGGAAGCAGACAGCACAAATGTTCTTTTACCTGCTAACAGGGCAATGGCTTACCTGAAACTACAGAAGTAAGTCACGGAGGATTCTGGTCAATTTTAAATAAGAGAACATTTTGAATAGACAATAGTTGGTGGATGAAACAGTCTTAACTTTGTTGCTGTTTTCTTATCAAGGTATAAAGAAGCAGAGGAGGACTGCAGTAAAGCTATACTCTTAGACAAAACGTACTGCAAGGCCTTTGCACGCAGAGGATCAGCCAGAGCGGCCTTGGGGCTGCTTACCCAGGCTAAAGAAGGTATATTGGGGTCGTATAAGGTTGCAGTTAGAGAACAACTAAGGTTGCAGCTAGGGAACAAATAATTTTCTGTGATATAACCGCCTAAAAAACATTCATATTTTCACTTGTAGATTTTGAGGAGTTGCTGAAACTGGAACCAGGAAACAAGCAGGCTTTGAATGAGTTGAAGAACATTCACATTGTATGATTGAAGTATTTTTATGGTTAAATTTCAATTCTGATTAAGAACTAACCCAAGCTGAATGTGTTGGTAATGCTAGTTTTAGTTCTCACATGAAACTTCCTTTTGTATAGGACATGGGCACCAGTGGTCTGCTAGCAACAGACGACCACGCACAGAGGAGAACAGTCCTGCCAATAAGCAAACCATCTCATCTGCAGTCCACTGTAGGTCTATAATTTTTGT
Source organism: Galaxias olidus (assembly GCA_026901105.3). NCBI lineage: Eukaryota > Metazoa > Chordata > Actinopteri > Galaxiiformes > Galaxiidae > Galaxias > Galaxias olidus. The sequence continues at coordinate 553,375 of JAPMUY010009872.1, forward strand.
TTTAAAACTACTGTAGCCAGGTTTAAAACATAGCTTGAGATAAACCAAACAGCGTATGTGATTTCATAGAAAGCTCTGAAGAGAGTGGATATTGAAGAGGTGGGTGGGAGGATCCAGATTCCAGAGAAACTCTCAGCCACAGCCTCATCGGACATTTCCAGGCAGACCTCTTCCATCCAGGATGTTTTAAATGAGGGCAGAGAGGTTTCCATAGATTTTACATCGCCAAGCGCCAAAGTTCTAAAAATTGAGGATATTTCTGACGTTTCTGCCCAGTCACCTGTCAAGTAAGTAACTGTTTTGTAGAAAAGATCCAGCCTTATAAAGAGTCTGTCTGTATATTTCTTCAGAATGCCTGTATTTTCTTTGGGTTCCAGGGCCCCTGAAAGGGATTATGTGAGTAAGCAGAAAGAAAAGCCAAGGAAGGAACATCTCAGCAGTCCCACATTGACACACACTACACCCTCAACAGGGTCGGGCGTCATACCTGCCTCGCCAACCAACAGCTTCCAATTAGAAGCTGACCTCAGAAAGATTGGAAATGATCCTCAAGTAATCTATAAGTACCTTAGGGTGGGTGTTATTTCATTTCAATATACACTTGAATTGAAATTGTCAACTGTATTGAACTTTAAAAAAAATTATGTTATCTAAAATAACAAAATTACTAATACTAGATGATTACAATTGCCAGTAATACATTAACATTAGTAACACTACTGTTTTTGGGCCGTTATTTATCAAAAGCGCCCTGGCCGAAGAAATTATGAGAACACCTGAGAGGAGTTTTTACTGTTTGTAAATAGAGACCTACTGATTTCAGTAAGTTTATATTGATCTCTGCTTGTTTTTCTAGCAAATCAAACCGGAGGGTTATGCAAAGATATTTCAGAGCTCCCTTGAACCAAACATTCTCAATCAAATTTTGAAGACCCTACAAGATTTCTTTGTCAAGTAAGTATTTTGTGAAACCACAACGTGGGTCACTGGTGATCACTGGTGGGTAAAATCTTTGTGACCATGGCACTGATGGGTGATCACTGGTGGGTAAAATCTTTGTGACCATGGCACTGATGGGTGATCACTGGTGGGTAAAATCTTTGTGACCATGGCACTTTCCTAATAAGATTGAAATGCTAGAAATCTGAGCTTTTCAATCACACCAGTTGTGTTATTGGTTCTGCAGAAATGAAGAGCCGTCACTCGTTCTCGAGATCCTAAGTAATCTGGCAACTGTGAGACGATTTGACATGGCTGTCATGTTTTTGTCCACCCCGGAGAAAAAAGGTGCCCTAATTGTCTTGATGCAACATAATTTACCTAAAGCATGTGTAATTGTACTCCCCAAACATGTATTCTCCAACCAATGTCTTCATTAAAATGTAACCGCACTGATAAGGTTTTGTTATTTTCTTTCAGTTTTGCAAGAACTGTTTGACTTTCTTCACCATAATGGCATTCAAATAGGAGCTTTACAACAAAAGTATGGGGTTTGACACCCAAGACTTCATGGAATCATACCAAGGAAATAAATGGTGACATTACTACTGGAAGATTAACAAACAGACTCCTGCCGGTTAAAATCAAAAGTAAATGTTGTTCAAGACATTGTCTAGTACATTACAAAAACACCAAGTAATTTGATCTGCCATATTGGTAGGTTAGCACATTTGAAATGTAAAGCCACATATTGTATTTCTGTATTTAAAATTTAAGGAGTACCTTTTTGGGCAATGTAGTTGACTACTTATTGGATAACACAAGTCATGTTTGACAGGGAAGTTCAAGAGTTTTATACTCCTATCTTATTTACTATTATCCGGCAGCTCCATTCCATCTGATCAGTTAATATGTTCAACACCAAATTGTAGAGGGAGAAAGCAGAACAAGTGATTTCAACCACGATATGGGCAATTTAAATGTAAAATAGATTGGCACATTTTCCATAACCTACCTCTACAAAAATATCTTGAGAAATAAAAAAAAATTAAGGATTGTAAAAATCATGAACTTCTAACCTGAACCTTTTACAGGAACCTGTTAACATGTAGATCCTGTAACATGTCTGAACTGAAAATACATGCTGGCTTTGAACCATACTGTGCATGAAAAATAAAAAAACAGCATGCTTCAACTTATCTGTGCTGATGGCAACTATTTCTGTTTTGTTGTGTTATTGAATATTTTATAAACGTGTTATGTTTTGCCTTTGAAAATACAAGTTAAAGCAAATTTTATTTGTTCTTTTTTTGTTTAGTTGATTTGTTGATTTGAAATAATTCTCATTGATGGTACAAATGGCTCATAATTTGTTGCGAAATTAAAAAATGGCTAACGTCTACCATGCACAAGAAAAGCAATACTTGAGTAGATATACATAAAACATTGGCCCATATTTAATGATAACTGGCAATGCATGTCAATGGGGGTTTACAGCTAGACTTGACAGGTAGCACATAGCAAACATTGTTGAATATGAAGACAATATAAATGAGATGGAAAATAAGGCAACATAAAACAAGTTTGTTTTACTTGATGTGCTACTTTGTTATCAAAATTACGAATGTGTTTAACCCTAGTCCCTATAATTTCATTTAGGATTAAAAAAATGCAGTGGAACATAATAAAAGCACTACCAAGGAATGTCGTCTACTGTTGCGTACATAGCAATGGAAAAATTACAAAATTAAAGATTGCACTGTTCCTCCAGTTTGTCCCAATGCTCTCAGCAGCCACACCAATGAGGATCTACAGAAAGAAAAATATGTTTAATTAAAGGATGCCGCAACTATCATGGTTGCTACCAATAAATTCTAGCAGACATACTGAAATCCTGGAGCCCACCTGTAACGCTCAGGGTCTCATTGACTGTTGCTGTGTTCCCTGTGACTGTGTTGTGAGCCTCACAGCTTAAAGACTCAGTCGCCACATAGCGGCTGACAGTTATGTCGATCACACTTCCAGTCATTTCTCGGCCATATACATTCCAAGTGTAGCTACAGGAGGGGGAGCAGAGGGCTGTACACTTGAAACTTGCCTTGACCCCCACCTCCAGGGCATCTGGGCCTGAGATTTGGACATTTGATGGTCCATCTGAAATTTATATACAAATTACTTATTAGAACCTGCCAAGTACTATTAAATTATACAAAACAATAATGCTTCCTGTCGTATAACACTACATTTTTATAATTGGCATGAACATGAGAAAACGAATCAATCAAGACTTCCTACCAAGTAGTACAACGGTGGTTTCAGCACTGCTGTTGTCTTTGGTCACTGGGTTGTAGGCTCTGCATGTTAGGGGCCCTTGGTATGGGGGTGTCTCAGGTTTGAAGAGGAAGGGAGAGTTGAATGCAACTATCTTAGAATTGTAGGTCCAGGTATAGGAGCATTGTGGGTAGCATTCAGCTGAGCAGTTCAAAAGGGTGCTAGACCCAGGCAGGACATTTATCTCCTTACCTACTGGACCTTTGTTTGGCTGACTGATAACAACGTTCAGGGGCCCAACTGGAAGGGAAAATGAATCCATTTCATTGTATTTTTTTATTTCAGCACTATGGAAAACAATTTTCAACTAAAACATTGACTAACTATCGATAACACACAACATTCTGTGTATTTAGAAATAATTTTAGCACAACTCAACTCACAATTAACTTTCATTTGATATCCAGTGGAGTTGATCAATCCTCCTTGATTAACTACACATTGGTAAATGCCATCATTAGATGGCAGGAGGGGGTCAAAGGACAGAGTGATGTTTTCGGGGGAGAGATTAATTTGCTCAGACTTGGGGATGGGAAGACCATTTTTCAACCACACAATGGAGGCTGGGTTCTGTGAGCCCAAACACTGCAGAGAGAATGGTAGGCCTGATATAGGTGGGGTCGTGGTAAGAGGACTCACAGACATGGGGTCTAGGGGAAGAATAGCAGGGTGATGAGCAATCAATCAAAACAAGTGCAAATTATGATGTCCTAATAACTCTTTGATATGATGGACTTACCAATGACAGTCAAAGTATCTGTGCCAGAAGCAATGAGACCTGAAACTGTGTTCTGGACCTCACATGTTAAGGTCTCTGTTTTGGTGTTTCCAGCAACAGTGATCTCCAGCCTGTTGATAACTTGAGGTATTTGTCCATGGTGGAGGATAGGCAGTGTGACCTGGTCACCACTGAGTCTTTGTCCAAGGTAGATCCAGGTAAAGTCACAATTCGGAGTGCAACTAATACCCAAATTACACACAAACTGGTATTGTTGTCCTGCAGTCACTGTACTTGGTCCGCTGATGTAAACATCCCCAGGCCCCTCTGGGTAGAGGAAAGAATATATACTGTTTGCTCTCATTAGCAAGTGATTTTACAATCCACTTTGATTTTAAGTTTTTGTTGCATCAATATGTTTCATTTCATAGTCCATTTCTCAGTTAACATAATTTATTTATTTATTTTCTAAAATACTTTTTTGAAAGATCAAAACTGCATCTAAACCTAAATGTCTGTTTAACGTGCTCTACAAAATCAGTTTACACTAAAATAAACTACTTATAAGAGTAGTTTTGTTACATCAAGTGAAAAAAAGGACTAGAATTAGCAAGTATGTCAGTCAAAAGAGGACAATTGGAACTTAAAAGAGTTGTCAATATTAGCTATGCTTTAAACTTATAACCAGGAATCACTGACACAGGAAATCAAATAAACTCCACTCACGTGCAATCCATCTTGTTATGGAGGATGAAATGAAGAGGCCCGACACTGAGTCTGTAGCCTCGCATGTCACGGTCATGCTTCTGGCCCATGAGGGAGCTGTGACCGTAGTTGTGTCCCCAGATGTGACGACTGGGATCTGGTTCTGTGAACTCACAAACCAGGTGTAGGAACAGGAAGGGTAGCAGTAGGCATTGCAAGTGAATGTAGACGCAACTCCACTGGACAGCATACTCGGCCCTGTAATCTGTATATTCGAAGGCCCGGCTGAAAATAGAGCAAGTTGAACCGTTAAGAGAGTGGAGTTGATCACTCAAGGACTGACATCATTGTTTGAGCAACAGTACCTGTCACTTGTAGTGTTGTTTGCGCAGTCCCTGATCCGGCTGTCACTGGATTGAAAGCCTCACAAGTCAGGACTTGCTGTGGGACCAGGGTGCTGAGCTTCAGACGGAGATTGGGTCCATGATTTGTCTGGTTCAACCAAGTCCAGGTGAAGTTGCATGGAGGGAAACAATCAGCAGTGCACTCAAAGCCATATGGAACACCTACGGTGACTATGCTTGCTCCACTGATCACCACTGACGATGGCCCATCTGACAGAATGCAGACCAACAATGGTGAGAATCGTTTTGAGTGGGATAATAAGCTGTAGATAAATAAATAAATAAATAAATAATAATAATAATAAATAAAAATAAATTAATTCTTAAAAAAAAACATGTTAATGCCACAGTAAATCTTACATGGTAGGGTTTCCCCCGAGGTCATGTCTTGCTCTCTCTCACTGGCAGAAATACCTATGGGTCACAAACAAAACTTAAATTACATACAATACGCATTGAACGTGGAAGCCATCTATCTTACTACAGAAAGTTGTTCCGGTTTCTCATTATAACACGAAGGATCATAAATAAAGGAGTGTACTTACCCCACAGTTGACCAACAACTTAGAAGAATAGTCACAATAACAGCACAGAATATTTATTTCAATGTTTAAAACTCAACATCAATAACAGTGTTAAAACAGTATCTCTTACCTGCCAGGCAGGTGAGCAGCAAGGACAGACAGAGTGACCATTGAGCCATGGTGATATGGAGATCCCAATGTAAAGACAGCATTTTAGAGCAAAAACCTGCTCTTATACCTGTTCTGATAGTATGGACACAATGGCTAGCCAAATCTTATCTGGGACAATAGAATAAACAGACCAAACATATTTCACAACATTTCCAGCAATATAATTCAAGTGGGAGGTGTAGATGTTGGTTATCAGCAAACCTGATTGTGTTCTTGAGATGTGTGCACGTTAGGCGTTATTCTATTGCGGTATGACCTTTTAACACTGCAGGGCTGTTTCAGTTCTTTGTCATTTTACAGTTTGCTTGTTTTCGCGTCACTTCTAGTGTAGTCTGCAGGTCAAGGATAATGGGCACATCATGAATTTCTACTTCTATGAAATGTGTGGACAAAATAAGTTCAAGTGGGTCACTGTTCAAAAGCCTAACCCTTTCTTGTCATTGATTATCAATTAAAAAACTAACAACAAAATGATTGGGTGCTTTAATGTGTGTTCCCTATATTGAATGACTAACACAGAAATGAGTACTGGGTGTGTCCTCATCAGTGGAGCATTATTCTTTAAGAATATGGATAGCCATTCAATATTATGCAATAGTATCACATCTGTGACTTGTCCAAAGTACTCCAATTCAATCCAATCCAACACGAGTTTAAAAAAAAATAGGGGACACTGAACTGAGGCCTGTGGGAAGAGCATTTTTATTGACATTTAGACAATAACAACGTTTCATTGATTATTGATTGAGGTTCTGACAGAGGCTTTCAGAAGTAATGATGAACAGTGTCACACCTGAATAACCCAGGATTGTTGCAACTTCCAGTCACCTCAAGTACTGAAGTGGTCTGTAAAAGACAAACAAAACAGAGAATTTCGTGTATTGACAATGAATCTTTTGTACATTTGTAAATCAATCAATCAATGCAGTCATCTAAACTGTTCATAATTACATTAACGCACGTACTCCTAAGACACACATGCCTGAAAAAAACTCACTTATCATCGTTAGTAAATATGGATAACGCTGTGATATAAGAGGCAGCATGGGGAGATTACGTTGTGCATAAGAATAACTTAGAATTGGAACAATTCCATCCCCTATCTGTCCAGATCATGATGTCTGATAGTACCAGATTCAACTTTATTTGTTATGATACATCATGTACAAGTAATAATTGCACTTGTTCATAATTTGTTTTGCAGACCTAGACCTAGTGTAATGCTATAACAATAGTGTACACTGACACACTCACATATGTAGACCCTGAGGTAGGGCAACATTACAATATTATCAGACTTAATGGTCTTACATCAAATAACAATGACGTTGCTGCCTCCATTTTACTTTGGTAAAAACAGAATGGACAGCACTGGTAGCACAATAAGACAGAACTCACTGCTTTCCTAATGCAAATGGTTCCTTTTGGTTCCTAACGGCTCCTCCCGGATTACAGTTGTATTAAAATGGAGACAGTGAGAGCAAACAAAAGCAGAACCGTGGCCAGTTCAGTTTGAATGCCTATGCCGTTGCCTTGATATGCGAACAAATATTATTATTAACAAGAGACATGCAATTAAACCAGAAAATACATTAATCATAATGTAATGCCTATGTGACTGTAAATCTTGTAACCTACCTCCTATATATACAGTTTTTGTTGCCATGAAAGATTTTCCAGAGATTGTATTCTGTGCCTCGCAGGTAATCTTCTGTGACTTTATATTTCGCTCCATTGTTATTTCAATTTCTAAGCCATACACACTGTATCCGTCTACATTCCAAATGTATTTGCAGGAGGGAACACATTCTGCTGAGCATCTGAACTTAGACTTTGCCCTGACTTTCGCAGTGTCTGGGCCCTCGATAAAGACCTTGAATGGACCATCTGAAAAAAATATTAAAATGTAACTTACACAAAACAACAGCACTGCAACTGTATGTGTAATGTACATAGAAATGGGACACTGATTAGTAGAGTATGTAATAGCACCTACTTGTCACAGCTATGATGCTTGTTGCCGTGGCATAGAGACCAGAAATGCTGTTGATGGCCTTACAAGTCAGTATTTCAGACCGAGAGAATTCACTAGGCGTAATTTTTATTTCATTCCCCTGTCCCTTAAGCCAACGGTTCCCTATCTGCCAGGTGTAGTGGCAAGAGGGATGACAGCTGGCATGACATGTGTAACTGTTTTTGATCCCAGGGTTTATCAGATCCGAGCCTGAGATAGATACATTGGAAGGTCCCTCTGAAATTAAGAGGCATTATTTCAATATGTATACTGTGTAAATACACAATGAATATAGAAGGCTTATTGGTAAACTCAAGGATATGTATGCAGAATATGAAACAAATCTATTGAAATGTCCGAAAAGAAGTGACTTTTATGAAACTCTCATGCTTTACAATGATCAAGATAAGAACAAAAGAAAATCGAGTGTAGTTCAGCAGCACAGAGCACCCACCTAACACTGGCAGCGTCTTTGTTACAGTGGATGCCAGCCCAGTGTCGTCATCCTTGGCAGTACATGTAAGGTTCAGAGACTGCACCCATTGGCGAACGGTGAAAGCTAACATGTTTCCCTGACCCTGGGCGGCTTGTCCATCCAGACCCATGGAGTAGCTACATGCAGTGGAGCACATAGCAAAACACTCAAAGCTGCATGGCACTCCCAATGTGACGTAGTCAGGTCCATTAATTATCAGTCCTGGGAGCCTGTCTGTAAACAACTGGCTTTATTAGGTAAAATATAAAGTTTCTGCCATTACGCTCACATCCTTATGTCAACGAGATCATCTTTGAACACATATGGAGAAACAATGTATCAACACAATGTATCTTTGTATACAGATACAAAGTGGCTGTACTTTACTGGGTGTGTAGACGAATGAGGCAGAAATTGTGGATCACTCACTTGGCCTGTAGGTTTCTTCTTTGAAAATCCCGTCATCTCTTGCGGTGAGAACTGTTCCCGAAGTGTATCACAATAACACAACAAAAATGTTTTTTCTATATGACACTTAAACCCTTTTTGTGTAAACATAGTCATTTAACGCCAAATATTAGCACAATTAAAGTAATGTATACATGTATGTACAGTAAGCCCTATTAGGCCAGAAAATAATATAGCTTAAACTTGACACACAATTTTCTTTGAACAAAAGTATTGATTTCTGAGAGGCCTGTCTGTTAACTACCTGGCAGGAAGCAGAGCAGTAGAAGTAGATTTTGCATGGTGCGTGTATCCTCCATTGTCAGGCAGGGTGTAGTTGAGGTAGACGGGCACCAGGAAATGAAAGGCTAGTAAGATGGCAAACAGTTCTTATCAATTCAAACTATGAATGGAGTATGACCTACCCTATAATTTGTTCATGTTCTAAAATGTACATTATTCTTCAGTGATGGGACAAAGCCGTTAAGCCTTCTCCTCTAACATCATTACGAAGAAAGGTTCTTTCTCATCGCCCAGGTACACAACCACTGTAGCAGAACTTACATTCCAAATCCCTAGTGCTACTGTTAAGCATATGCCAAACATATTTACAAGAGCATACAATTACAATTATACAAAAAAACTTTAAATAAATAAATAAATAAGTAAATATATATATATATATATATATATATATATATCGTAATGTAAAATAGATTTCTAAATATAAAAGTGTTATGCATGAGTTGATGACGTCAATGGCTTACAAGTGCTTAACACACGAAGAGTGACTTATTCCCTGCATTCAGCTCTTGTCAACAATCCCTTATCAAATGCAAACACAATATTTGTTGATGTCATAGAAATTAAATCAGTGTCAACTTGATGTATTGTGCATGGTGCATGTTGTACAGAATACGGAGCCGTACAAAACATATACACAGTCAAAGTCCCCTACAAAGATGTGTTATCAATTCAGTTAACCACAAATGTCTGAATCAGAATGTCACCTTGTTGAAACACAATTCAAAACACTAGCTAATATTAATAGAAGCCAACATTTCTTCTTCACATTTCTTTTGTAAATTCACATATTGGGAAGTCAAGGCACAGTTTTCCTTATCTTTTCTTTTTACTGTAGTTTTACTCACTAATTAATGGTGTGACAGAATACAAGTTTTTGATTTCCACATGACAGTGCCGACATGGAAACTATCGTATCGTGTCCATATACATTTAGTTGATAATGAAGGGGGTCCACTGGCAGTCTTTACAGTAACGGTAGTTACACACAATGAGCTCTGAGCGATAGCAAAAAAAAGTATGCTTTCATCTCCATCTAGTGGTGTAGAGCCTAAATAGAAAGTTACACCTATACAACTGCTTATAGTACCATGCCCTCTCTCTTTTACCATACTCTCTCTGTCTCTCTCAGTCTCTCTGTCTCTCTCTCTCTCTCTCTCTCTCTCTCTCTCTCTCTCACACACACACACACGCTTATACACAAGCGGCATAAACAAAAAGAACTGTGACAAAAATTCAGTTAATAGTATATTGTCATCTCTGTAACAACAAACTAAATAAATCAACTTATAAATTATCTCACCTTCTGATACAATATGTAAAAAAAATAAAAAAAAATGAATTATTATTATTATTATGAAGGAAAAAGCAAGGGTGAAATTGAAGATCAATGTCATTTTAAATTATCTTGTAATACATTTGAATGACTAGTTTATCAATCCTGAAAACGCACTGGTTTAACTAATAATGGCACATTTATCCTGATACAAAGGTTTGTTAATGAATGATCATTACATAACACATTTTGATTTGATACATTTAGCTCTGTTTTTCTCAGATTTTTCCCGCCTCTCTCCAATGAGTTTCTTCCTTGTATATGTCCTTTTGTTACTATTTAATTATTTTTGCAATTACATAAAACGTGTTGTTAAATGCAAGTTATCCCATTTTTTTATGCTAAAGAAAAAAAAAAATTATATGAAAGAAATGATAAAAGGCTGGGGTAAATAAACTAAGAAAGTGTAAAGTAAAAATACAAATAGTATCTATCAATCGAACGCTGTTGCGATACTTGTTTTAATACCCATGTTTATAAAGCTACTGTACCAAATAATGCTTATTGGTCAGCTTAACTTTAATATTCCAATAAAAGACAACATATTAGTCAGGGATCGTTTATTTTATTTTTAATCCTCATCCTTAATTCCTAGAGAAACCCTTTCAAATACCCAGCTGTATGAAATGTGTTTAAAACAATTAGGTAGATTTAAAGTATGGTGGCAAAAAGACAAGGCATCACTTCAGCTTTATAATATGCAGAAAGATCATTGTGACTTACTGAGACAAAGCAAATTTAATGTGAATATATTTAATGTAAAAGGTATAATATAATGGTGACACATTTTACCAACATTTTATTTCATATTACTTTCAGAAAAGCTTGGAAAGATAATTGAACGTAAAATGTAGCCTACAAGGATTGCCAAATGTTGTTCCAAGCTTATAGAGTTATATGCTTGCTCAGAATATGCATTTGCAAATGATACATGCATACCCTTTAAGATGTTAATATACTGTTTCTGTGTTAAGTTCAGTCAGGACTATTAAGTTGGTAAGCATTTTTTTCATCTATAGCACATAATCATGAATATGTCTCAAACACTTAAACATATGCTGTGGTGTTCATACCAGAAAGCAACGCTAGTTAAGCAATTCGTTTTAAATTAATAAACATTTTAGACTGTAAAATCTATTTTGAAGTGTTGTCTTCACTCAGCAGTCTTATATGCGTATCAACAGTGTGCCCGCATACAATATTGGTACTTCCAACGACGATCCCTAAAAATGAAATACATACATTTATCGATCATTCAAATGTCTCTGAAATTAACCTTGGATCTAGAAATTGTGGGAATGCCTAGACACTCTATAAATCAGCCACCTGCAAAAAAAGTTTGAGAAATGCATTACTCACTCATGCTTGTTCTCATGGTAGCTCTCAACCCCGACCAGGTAGTGTTGGTTGGGGATATTCCAATGGAATTCTTCATCAAAGTTGTTAACATAGGTAGTCCACAAGCAGAGCTGGTTGCAGTAGTTGTTCACACGGCAGCAGTAGAACTTCCATCTAAATAAAAATTATTTATTTAGGCTACCTCACACTTTTAGCCTTTTGTATGGTGGTTTTCTTTTTTAAATGGGTCTTTAAAAACAATGCTAGGCCTACGATATAGTAACCACTTTGTGATATATCAGTCTTTGAAATACATTCATACATGTGCCATTTTAAAATTAAAGATTGTCTATAAAATCTCATATTAAATGCAAATAAAGACATTCTTACCTTCTGTCCTCATGTTTGTTTGCATGCTCACTAGCCATGCCTGAAATGACAGAATTTGTGGGGCACTGGAAAGTGAATGGATCATCAAAGTCATTTACATAGGAGGTCCAGTGACATTCGGGATCAGATTCAAAGGTGTTCTGGCATTTGAAATCCCACAAGCGGTCTTCATGCCGGTTATCATGCTGGCTATAATACAAATTAATACATTATAGCCTATTTGAGGGTGCCTTTCAAGACACCCAAGGTCACTTAATTTATATTATATAAAAAATAAGAAAACAGCTAAGAGATACAATTTTTCATTCATGTTTGCATACTTAACATTTAGAAGGGAAAACAAAACACCAGTATTTAGTACAAATCCAGAACAATAAGTACTGTAGAGAAAATGCAGAAGGTTTTTACCTTCCTATATATGAGATGGATTGTTTGGACAGACAGTTAAAGTTTAAAGCCTCATCATAGTTGTTCAGCCACCGCAAATCTGCAACACACATAGGGAAGCACAGTAAAGTTATTGAGGGAAGTTAAGTACATGTATAATCCAACTTTCAATAACAATAACACATTTTCTTACAATTAGATTGATGATCTGAAACAGACAAGTCATTTCTCCACAAATGCTGTTGTGTTATAATGAAACAATATAATGAATAATACCTTGTGCACTGACCAAGACAATTGCAAAAAGGAAAATGAAAGGTATGTTCATTGCTCCAAGTACAGTATGTATCATGTACTGAATTTCCGTTATTGAGTACGGCCCTTTTATAGTTTAGATTGATTGTCACACCCACTCCCCGACTTCAGCGCTCCAACTGTACTGGACAGATACCCCATTTCCCTATTAACTATGTCATAATCCCCTCTGCTTCCCATTATTCAGACTATATTGCCTGTTTTGGTCTTTGATTATTTATTTACTACTTCATATTAATTCTTACTATACCAACTAATGCATTATTTTATTTGCAAAGTGTCAAGGGTTAATTAAAAAGGTGCTCTTATTAAATGTTACTATTATTATTATTAGTGCCTCTCGTTTGCCTCCTGTCCCTGGGGTTCTAACCAGAAGTGGTTACCAAGCCTGTGTTCCTTGTTTTTGCTCGTTTTATTTATTCTCTTTCCCTCCTTATTTACGTACTGCTGCTGGACTTTATTAAAAATTTTCATGAAACCCACATTGCCTTGTACCCCTTGAAAATTGTTTTATACATCGTGTTTCATACATGCATGTTGTTTATGAGCCGTTGTTGAGAAAAAGCTAACGTTTAAACAGGTGTATTGCAGGCCAAAAGAAAACAAATATTTACATGCCAAGATAAACAGCAGGTTGTAGATGTCTGATGGTCCACTCACCCTTATACAACCAGTTTATATACAGTAATCCCCTGCAATTGTATACCCTATGAATTCTGGCTGTCAAAATAACAACTAAAGGAGATACCATTTATTTATTTATTTACACATCTGTCTAATTAAGCTAGTATCCGAAACCATATGGCAAAGATGATTGATAAAGCTGCATCCAGCTGAGGCAACTCAGTCTCTCACAAATGTTTTTTTTTTTTTATTGCTGTGGTCTCAATATTAAATTGTCCCACATTCATCTCACAGTGAGCTTTATATCAATCAATCCTACTGCACAAACTATTCCAAGCTTAGTGTAGTGTCTTGCAGTGAAGCCAATCAAGCGTCCATGCCTAAATAGTATAATTGGAGCTTAGTAGCCAACCTCACTCTCTTCCTATCATTGCACGCATAGGCACATCACCGATACTGATCATTGTCCTCTTTGCAGTTGATCTTGTTATGACAGATAAGTTACTAATAAAAACACTCTTTATCCTGCCCAGATGTCTGTCTGAAGAAGAGCTAATGCTTAAGGTCTTAATGTTCATGCCTGATTCAAGAGTTGTGTAACGGTACATTTATCACAGTAAAAAAAGAAAAAAGAGCTATAATTCTGGGAGTTAAAATTGGAGTAAAGTCATAATGGCAAACATTAAATCAAATCTGTTTGAATTTTAAGCAGAAAGAGTTGCTATCTTTGACTAAACAACAAAATGCTTCGGAGTTCCTATTGAATACTATTGTGTAGTTGCAATGAACAAAGAGGAAACAAAGAAGATCTGCGCTCACAAGATTGCAGCGTAAAATTACACAAAACATCGTTCTACAGCTTGGCCAGCAATGTCAAGCCGTTGTACTTTCCTCACTGCAAAGTGCAAAAACAAGGCAAGTTTAAGGCAAACCATTAAGTGCATCATTTGCAAATAACGACAATAACATATGTTCTGCTTGGTAAACTGTAATTTTACATCCCTCTGAGCAGCGTGCTTAAATGCTACATCATTTTCCTCAGTCAAAATAGTCCTCTATGTCGATGTTTGGGTTGAGTAGTTCCTCGCCGTAGCGTGTAAGGTCCATCTGGTTCAAGATGAGGTTCTCAAAAGTCTCTTCCAGGTCTGTCTCCCCAATCAGAACAGCGCCGACCATCCTTCCTCCACTAAGAACCACCTTGACGTACTCTACACCTTTTGTACAGCGGACCATCAGCTCATGGTCTGGACCCAGCCCTTGGCCATTAAACTTCCCCAAAAGAACTACCTGGATGGTTAGGAAGAGTGGAGGATTTATGGTACCTACCATACACGTTTTGATGAGCTAATCGTTTGAGAAAAAACTGCTTTGAAATAAATATAACTTTAATTAAAATCATCTCTATTACTGAGAACTTCCATAGTATACACAAACAGAACATAAATACAAACAGAACATAAACAAAGTGTGACACCTCAACCGTATTAAATACCTCACTGTACCTTGTAGTTGAAGAACTTGGTAATATGGGAGAAAAGTTCAAAGCAGAAGTCCAGTTCTACAGGTTCAGCCAGGACATCTGCTGCCATGCAGCGGCCCGCATACCAGCCCATCTGACGGGCCTGCGTCCATAGACGCATCTATAAAAGAGAAATGAACATTTGTATGTGTTAGACCACAGTGCTGAACATAATAACGGCAAGGGTACCCCAATTCTCAGCCCGTTTTCTTTATGTTTGATAAAAACCGTTGAAGTGTGCATAGTTTACGATCATGGTGTGCTGCAGGAATTGTATTTTTGTTTTAACCCGTTGATGTACCTGCTGCCAAAAAGGACTGTGTTGCCAGCAGGCAGTGCACACATCCCCTGCAGCGTACACGTCCGCCTCTGATGTCATCATGTGGTCATTCACTTGCAGTCCACAGCCTTCTGCCAGCACAAACTGAACAGACACAAGCAGGATCACAGACTACTGCATCTTCTTTCCACAAAATGAGTAGGCATTTCTGATTACAGTCATTTTGAAAAGAAAACAAACCTGACAATGTTACGGGATTCTAAAAGTTTCCTTTCATAACATTCCATTCTAACTAATTCTTCGCAGATTAATTTGAGGCTAGGCGCCATAATTCCTAAATTCCATACGTTGTTTCCATGGAGGAAGGGCTCAGTGTTTGGCAAAACCCCAGTGGCGCTGACAATGAAGTCACAACCATACGTCTTCCCATTGGTCAGCTGCACATAAACAGGCCATGTTCCTACATGAACGTGAGAACATGAGAAAGGACAGCCAGTTAATCAGTTGGTGGTATGTACGGTTCAGTAGGAAAGTTAAGAATAAGTGGGAAGTGGCAATATGTACATAAAGAGGATAGATAAAGAGATTTATGAATGACATGACATTACACCTTTTTCAGAAAGGAGTGTTTGCTGTGGGGAGTTTAGCAGCTCTTGGTGTGTATAGATCTTTTCCACCTCACATTGGTACTCTAATGATACTCTGTGGGAGAGCTTGACAGGGCAGAGCAGCACAGGAAAAGATGAAGAGTGTGGGTATACGTTCAAATATATTGAAACATTAAGAAGAGTTAATAAGGCGATGCGTACGGCTGATCAGTGCAATTAGCATGTACAAAACAGACACAGACCTCCTCTGCACCTTTAAGTTGGATTCCCTCATGCCAGTCTGGCCCTAGGGCACTGCCTGTTTCTGTGGAGCCCTGGCCCCTCTTATCTACACCTGGAAAAATAAACACATTGGGCAATTCAATGGCAAATATGAGTATCAAACACACAACATAGTGGTGGGATCTCAGGCTTTTTGTTCCGTACTGGTGGTACTGTTTACTCTTACCGGCAGTGTAGCTGTGTGAAGCTCCTGGTCCTGTCTCTGTGGTGTAGCGAGCCCTCTTACATACAGCCGCTCTCTGCAGTTTTTCTGCATCCAGAGAGGGAACAAGGAACTGTGCAGCTCCTGCATCAAAGAAGGTATTTCCAATGGCCTTGTCCTTCACTGCCCAGATCACCTCGCAGCCCTCCACCTCATATCTGTACAGTTAACATAATGAAATAAATGCAGAAGGCAACATCAAATATATGGATTATTTCCTAAATTCTAAATTTAAAAAATCTGTATGATTAGTATACTCACACTAATTCCAAGGCTATCCCACCATTTCCTATGACCACAATTCTTTTTGCCTTGGATAACAGCTTTTGAAACTCCTGCCAGCATGGAGGACATACATTAGGCATTCATACGTTGAGTATTAGTAGTGAGGTAAGCGACAATACATCTATGTACTTTTAGACCAACCACTTCACAGGTAAATATACTGACTACAGTTAATGTACAGGAGAACGTTGGACCAAGGTGAGACTGAAAAGATAAAAAGATCAATCAAGCCTTTAAATATAGGCTAGGCATACTTTGGCACTGTCTGTGTCTCGTATCCCCAACACATAGGGGTTATCCTGGGTAAGGAGTTTGGGTCTGCCCCCAGTGCAGATACACAGCATCTCATAGTGGATCTGTAGACCATCAATTGTATGCAGTGTCTGGAAATGGAATATGGTATCTTAGTTCAGTCAATTAAATGATGAGCTTGATTGATGAAATCCTCCACAAGAGGGTACTGTTAGAGCAGAAGTGATATGTATACACCTGAGCTTTTTAACTACTACTTCGCACAGAAGCATGTCTTATCCATTTTTTATGCATGTATAAATTATAGTTTTTGAAACTCCTTAAAAAACTGTATATTGCAACAAAAATACATTGTAGTGAAGTGAAACTTCTTTCATTTTATCTATATGATTTAACTTTGAGTCCCATACATGTGTTTGGACTTGAAGAGCTTTCACTGCAGACTGTATGACCCTAAGGTTGGGGTACTTCTCCTCCAGGGCACTGGAAGGACGCTCTTCAACATCAAACTCCACTAACGTTTTAGATACCTGCGCAGGGGAGGCATGTATTCATTAGAATCAGAAAAGCACCATAAGAAATATCCGATTTTCTATTGCTTACTACAGAAACAACACCTGGAAACAATAGCCAACTTTAAGGCAAAGTATGAATATTAGCCTATTGGCTTTGTGATTATCACCTGCTTGAAATTGGCCACAGCTTTGATCATGGGAGCTGCTGTAAGTAGAGCCACTGAGGGGAACTGGGATGCCAGCTGTTAATCAAATATAAATAGTTCATCCATATTTAACTTTGGTGACTTTCATATCGGTAACAGTAATTTAGTGTAATACAAAAACAAAAATACTATTGTCTTTGACTTTGGATCTCAGTAATGTACCTGTTCAGCACACGTTACCCCAGCTATTCCACCACCGATTACTACAAATTTAAATGTTCTCACTTTGTCGGCCGTCATTCTCCTGTCCAGCTAAAATCTGACTTTGTTTTGGGAATATCGATGGCTAAATCTTTGAAGCAGTGTTTCGCAAATTACCTAGCTACATTAACGTAGCAAGCGCAGTAGTCGCATGAATGAAAAGCAAAATGGTTCGTATCAACGTCACGAGTAAATTAATTACACAGAAATTGCATTTGAAAACCACAATATTTTTAACTGTTCAGATAAAGTAATTGTGATTTCCGTTAAAACCATAAGTTTAATCAAATATTATAACTTCATGTTATGTAGTAGCTAGCTACTTCCTGACAATAACAGGAAACTACGGGAAGCTACAAGGTCATGGTTGTATTCGAATAAGAAATTTGCCAAATTGACGTAGACACAGCATCATAGAATAAAATACTTTTTTTTTGAAGGGCACACATCTTAGTGGACAACGGATTCATATTCATTATATCATAAATGCAATTTCTATAGATTTCTTTATAGCCTACACAGTTTGATAAAAAGTTGTTCTCCCCTTGCTCCTTCCAAAAATAGTATAACCACACCAGAATGAGTCAGAAACCGCTGTAAATAAAGAATGGAAAGACCCAGACAGAAATAAAACCATCATATTAATGACAAAAACAACCGTAAAAGCAGCAGTTACGAGGCATACCCCTGGCTTTCCCAAACCAGAGATGCAGAAGTGGTCGAGCAATCTGTCTTACATACAAAACAACATTACCACCAGGCTGACAGTTTCAATTTCTGCTCCTTAGATGGAATGCCCTTCCACCCTATCTTCTTGTGTCAGTGACCTATGTGGTGGGTCAATCTGCCTGTGTGTGTGTGTGTGTGTGTGTGTGTGTGTGTGTGTGTGTGAGAGAGAGAGAGAGAAAGTTTCTAACAGACGGTTGGCAATCATATATGATCAATATACAGAATATGACATGGAAACTTGTGTTTAAGGCCATGTTTATGCCTTTCACAGATTGTTCTCAACCTCAAATAGAAGAAAGCTAAAGAAAACTAGATAGAATATGAAATGATCATCATTTCTCAATTAATAAGACCGTCTTTACTAATTAGTATCACAAACCGTAACTCTGACTTCTGCTCTAGATATAAATCAAGAAGACTATCATAATTCACATACATTGAGAATGGAAATAGAATGTTCCATCTGGTGTGTGCTGGGCATGATAATTAGTCTTGACAGGGTCGAAGACCTCTGATCCCTTTGATATAGAGTATTCATAATTGTACGTCAGAGTGTGAGGTTGTCCAACCACGGAGAGATCCACAACAGCACATTCTCTCAAGGCCTAATAGACTTGTCAGAGGTTGGGTGTTGTTGATAGCTGTGCAGATTTACAGAAAAAGTGTGAGGGGAAAAATCATTCTGTTGCCAGGGCTAGGCTAATTACACACAGACTGATTATATCACAGGTGAAGTGCTGCGGTCAGTGACTCATGTTTGGATTGGAAAAACCAAGCTATATCAGTGAAATCAGAAAATTCACCAATGATCCACTCAAAACAAATGGAACTAATTATTTGTATTGTTTACAGTATTTGCACATTATCCATTATGTCCATCCGCTGCCTTTTTTCCCAACCATTGTATATGGTGTATAGGGTACTGTTCAAATGTAACACCATAACACAAACTCAAAATAAAAGTTTATGTTTTAAAAGGAGGTGACTTCTGCAGTCATGCATGATTGACTGTTTCCTCATTCTCCGGGACAGTTTGTTCCGTGTCCATGTCAGTAGATATGAGGCATCTATATTCTTGCACAAACCATACAGTTAACAGCACTCTTATTACTTGGCAGTCTCTACCATTTATTTTCTGTCCATCTTCCTGCATATTTGCACTTAGCAAGCAATGTTGTATATGAGGGAAATATGGTGATGTCCCAGAACTGATGTGCTGTCTAGTGGACTGAATGTAACACATCAGGAAGAAAGAATAAAAGGAAGAAATGTTGAAATTAAGAAAGAAAAAAATAAAGGAAGAGAGAAAGAATGATTGGGATCTATATAGTTTTGTATATTGCTTGTCTTTCCAACTGAACCTTTCCAACACATTTACACATACAGCATGCATTGTTTACATAAAGGCTCTGTCTGAACTCTTGACATACGTCCCTCTAACCAATCACATTTTTAACAGCTAGTGGCAGCAGTGAGTTTGGCTTCATCAGCAAAACCACCTCTTGTTCTATTTGCGATACCTCTTTTGTTTGGGTCAAAAAGGAGTTGAGCAGTTGGTTCAATGTGTCTAACATCATGAAAGATACTAATAATCAAACCCAGGTTAATGGAGTGCATCATTCCTTTGCCTCTTGTCTTAATGCACTACCTCAAATTGACTTCTGCTGCTATTTGTGTAATGTATAGTAGCACTAAATGTGAAGAGGATGTTGTTTATTTATGAGTTATAACTCATCAATAATTGGTTGTGTGCTTTTAGGTTTACAAAAAATATACATTTTAGTTTATGTAGTGCATTTGCATACAGCTAAAAACTGAACTGAATTGGCTCAAAATCACACCAGTTACCTGATTTATACCATATTAATTATGTTTAATTCATACTAAAGACATCTAGATTTTAATGATTTTAATGACATGCAGACATTTAAATATTTTCAAACTTTTATTATAAAAACAACAAACAAATACTTGACAGTAGGATACAATATGTAGATAATTTTTGCCTTCACATAGTTTACTTCTTATTTTTTCCCTTATTTTATTTTTATACATTCCATATTGTGTTTCTTCACATGTCATTGTGAGATAGTGTTGAAACAGCCTGAGAGGCTTAGAGAAAATTGTGTGACAAATAGCCTACATGTTCCATGATATGAGCAAAAGGCACTGCTTTTTTGGAATTTTTAAAATAAATATGACACAACATTTCTTATCATCATTACATATTCACAATTGTCATCACTATCATTAACATCAAAATAATCAATCATTGTTTACATAGTGTGGTTGGGTCATATGAGCTAAGTAGAGCTAATAGTTACAAATTCAATGTTTTAGGTACTAGAGAGGCATGTACTTGAGCGACTGCAGTAGGTCTCTCTTTCCATAAGTGCTGGAGCCCACATTAGTGGGTGCGTATACGGTGCCTATGGTGTTACTGGAGCGAACCAGGAAGTCAGCTAGTCTTTGGGTCACACAGGTGGCTGTCTGGCACTTTCTCTTCTGTATGTGGTGACTGAACAGTCAAGAAAGAATGCAAAATTAAACCAAAAGATCTATCAAATCACACAATGACTCAATTAATTCAGGCAGGAATGTAAATGTGCTCAAACCAAACTATTAATTTACAAAAAAAAGTTTGTATGGAATAATGTACAGTACTTGATAAATAGTGTACCATTGCCATTTCTTGTTATTGTAATAGGCTATATGTCTTTATCAAACAATCAAGAAGAGGAAGCTCACCTATTGACAGATGTGAGTCCTCTCTGAGTCCGTGCACCCCGGATATTGAACAAGGGGTTGGAGACAAGCTCAGGCAGCAGCCAGCCTTCACTTTCCAGGAGTGCGCTATCCTGCTCGCTTGATGCTGAGGGACTGAAGTACCTGAATTACAGAAGAACAGTGTCAAACCGTTTTACACTAACCGCTGATGCCCTCTTCAAAACATCAGTTTATTCCCCAAGGGTGCAAAGAAAAGTGGCCACTTTGTTGCCCCGAGTGCGCACTTGGATATTAAAGCTTTCTGTGGCCACATTTGATCAACTTCACACAAGTCACAGCAGCGTTATTGACCTTACAGATGCTGGAGTATCTATTAAACCATCAGTCAACTTTTTAAATAAGCCCACGGTGTTGGTATCTTGCAGTTTGATGATACTGCCCTTTTGATTATGACAATCAAACAAAATAGGCGTTTCAGTTTGAGTAATAAAACTACAAACAAAACTAGCAACTTTTGAAAGATTTTGAAATACTTAAGCTATTTTTGTTTGCAATGCTATTTGCATTTCACAGAAACAATCCATTCAAATAGTGCAGCGAAAGAAATTGTGCAAATACTAACCTGTTGTTAGGGGCTGAGGCGACGCATTGCAGAAGCACCAGCAGTAAGAGTAGAAGCAAGGGCAGCCTCAAGGGATACATAGTGCACAAGGATTCCCTGGTATAGTGACAACAGAGCATTTAACATTGAACAATCTCTAGCACAGCACATATTAATGCATTCATGCAAGTTAATCTATAGGAAAAGCAAAGAAAGTGAAAAAAGTTGTATCTTCATTGTGGTATATTAGTGAGACAATTTAATTCAACACAGTAAAAAAAGCTTCAGCAGTTAAGAGTGAAACCCAAAATATACCACCAAAAGAAAGTATAAACAATAAATTAGAAAATGAGACCCACATTAACATTAAAATTGTCTAGTGTACTTTGCCTCTTCTCAGCCCAGTACTCTCTGTTGCATCAACCCACTTTGTTGTGTAGTGTGCCAGTCACTCACCTTCAGTAGTTTGAGCCAGGAGCCAGTGGTTTCCAAACAGACACTGTTGCAGTCCCTGATTTTTCAGAGTTCCACACAGACTGACTCACACAGTTATAGGCTCAGCCGTCAAACCACTTGTGACATCATCACCCTCTCCAAATATAGCCCTTCATTTTCATGACCAGGGAATGTGGCCGAAACTGGGGGGCGGGGAAGGGGGCTTCACATGAAGACAACCCAATCCTAAGCAGGGGCCACATCTCATACGCTACACGCACGCACAAACACATACCTACATAGACACACTCAAATGTACGTCACCATTACCATCATCGCCTTCGTCATCATCATCATCAGCAACTGTGGGGGCAAGTGTAGTGGGACCAACTTGCCACTGACCTACCTCAGGGAGAAGACACAGTCAAAGTGGAGACCAAACATATATTTTACATCAAAACAGAATAAGAAGTTTCAGGGCAACTAACGACCTCTGCCATGCTCATGGGGCCCAGTCTCCTGAATTATACAGCATCCTACTGTATTTGCATATAATAAGCTAAGAAATTCTTAATATCATAGACAAAAGGAATACATTAAACTGATTAACTGTAAGGAATTTTCCATTGGTGTAAATTGGATAGCTCTGATCTATGTTTTAATTACATATTTAGCAGTTTCCTGCCCAAATCGTTTCTTCAATTTCTGCAAGAAAAAAAAAGAAATTGATAAAGAAATTATCTTGAGTCTTTGCAGAAGTTTTATCTTCCCCAAAATCGCTGGGCTATCCCCTGAATGAAGCCTCTCTGCCTTATGATAGACCAACCACACGTTCTCATGGGGGAACTATAACCATAGACTGAACGCCGAAAAGCTATGCATTTTACCACATGATGGAGCAAGGTGATATGGGTAATGCAGTCCTAATGGACTGTTCAGTGTGTAACGCCCTACGGATGCTGACCAATGTCCCAAGTGACCAGCTTTTTCGTCTCCCTGTACTGTTCACTGACTGAACATAGAGACCCATTCACATCTACGTGTCTCCCTTTGACTATAGGTCTTTATTATTTTCTTTAATTAAGTTTAATCATTGTCAGCAGGGCCCTGTGATAGACTGGCGACCTGTCCAGGGTGTACCCCGCCTCTCGCCCTGTGTCCGCTGGGATGGGCTCCAGCCCCCCCCCCCCCCGTGACTCTGTACAGGATAAGCAGCAAAGTTAATGGATGGATGGATGGATTGTCAGCAGGGAGGCAAACTAAAATCAAACTAGACAGAGAGAGGAAACCAAAATAGTTGAATAGCTGCATATTTATAACCACATTATGTCCTGTATCACCCAGCAGTAAGCAACAGTGGCAGAGAAGAGGAGAGAAGTGCCTCTCAGAGCGGGAGACAAGACAATCTTGTGAGGAAACAGGGTCATCAAGGGATCAACAGTCTAGGGTGTGTGGGTGGATATATAAGATGTGTGCTCAGGAAAAGATAAACTTATAGAAGGAACCCATATCCTTATATGTTTATTGTCTCATAAAAATGACAGAAATTTATGTTTGACTTGAAAAGATGAAGGTTTAAATGTAATTGCAATTTGTATAAATGGACAGCTTTTGTTGACGGTTGGGGGGGGGGGGCACATTATTAAAATCTGATCGACTAGCTTATGCCACGTCTCCCTATAAAGCAGTCGAGAAGTAAGTGTACAAAGTACAGACTTAACCTGTTAGCAAGAGAAATGGAGAAAATCAAGAAGCTGAAAGGTTGGCTGAAAAGCTGCGATAGAAAAAGTTGAATTCACTTACATTATGCCATTATCTAGGTTAATAGGGCCTCCTCATTAAGACTAGGTTAGTATGCTCCATAACACGAGAGAGCTATAGCTTGAGCCAGGACGTTAGTGCCACCATCAGTTTCCGATCATTTTAAGTGGCGGAGTCAGAACACTTAAATATGATTAGTTTAAAGTTACCTTGGTGCAGAAAGTGAGCAGCACCATGCTTTATTCTGCTCCACATACATGGCATTAACAAACCCTGTCCGTCCTTGGGAGTACATTTAACAATTTTTTATTATGTGATTAGGCCATACCCCTGGTGTACTATGGTTAAATTTTTGCATTGTACTTATTGTGCCAAAATAATTTGTTAGTTGACTTGGATTGTTCCAAAAAACAGGAATCAACATTCTCTAATAAACTAGGCCCACTGCTATATAATACATACTATAATTGTGTTTATAGAGACAACATGAGTATCTTTTTAACTGTGCTCCTCTTTCACTGAATTGGTCAGGTGGGGTCAGTTAAGAGGGACGATATGGATCCATCCAGAGGGCCATGTATGGAAAACAATTACATTGTATTGTATGATGCAAAAACAAAATGCCAGGTGGGGCTCTGAGGGCTGTTTTTGCCCGTTTCTGAAGCAAGTTTAGGTTTTAAGCCAGCAACTGACTAAGGCTAAATTAACTCATCAATTATGTCATAAATTTACTTGGTGAATTTCCGGGTGTGGATATCCACAGCTATTCCACATGTGTTAAAAACATTTGGAACATTTATTTGATTTGAAAGAGACTCTTTGACTTGCTTTGGTTAAAGGTTGAAAGTTGTAACAAAGATCAAGCTGTTAATTTCACACACACTACCATCTACACAATATTAAACAAGTATTAAGACACATACACACACTAACCTTCTATTTTCTGCCAGATTATAATTATTTCATTATTAATATAATTATTATTATTTAACAGAAATAACAATAATTAATGTTTGAGTAATATTGTTTTAATTATATTCTTTTGTATGTGATGACCTACAAATGAAACGTGTTCACAATCGTGCACTGATGCTTCACACACACACACACACACACACACACACACACACACACACACACACACACACACACACACACACACACACACACACACACACACACACACACACACAGGGTAACACCTGCAAAAACACCAAGCTAATTTAGAAAACACACTCATTAGACCAAAATTACTAACTGGAATGATATTATGACCAGTTATACAGTACCATACTATTTGCGGCAGTGACGCATTTATGGATCATATTACTCCACGTAATATAGTGGAGAGGTCTCCCCTCCTCAAACCCATTAAATCATAAAAAATACACATCAGATGGGTTCAATAGCACAGCAGATGAAATTAATCATGTCATTAGGCTTCTTTTATTACAGCACAAAAGGTCATGACCCTTACCATGAACCGTTACTAACAGGGATCGTCCTTGCCAAACCAAGGGAGTCGAGCAAGTCGAACACATCAAATCAATCGATATACTGTAACTGTTAAACAGTATGTCAGCCTCATGTCAAAGTTGCAATTGATTGACCACTCCTGCGTTTTTGCTACTTTTTGTATTGAATATAATTAGACACATTGTTGCAGGACTGAATTGATTCATGGCCAAAGAGTGACTCCACGATTTCTAACTACAACTCTAATCTTCATAGGAACATCCCTTGGCTCACTGAGGACCTTCTACCTGGACAGATGAGTCCTCTTTTTCAGTCTGGTTCTCTTCTGAGTAGATGGGCTCTTCTTGACAGGGGTGCAACAGCGGCCCCTCTATTTTTGGCTGCTTGTGGTCCCTCGCCCAGTCACGGATCTTGGCCTCCTCCTCCTCCTCCTCCTCCTCCTCCTTTTCCTCCTTCTCCTTTTGTTTCTCCAGCTCACGACCCTCCTCTTCTCCTCCCTGGCTGAGCTCATCGGCCTGTTCTGTTTGGATGATGCAGATAGGCTCGGTTTCTATTGCCGTCGAGAGGACACTCCCTGCTTCACTCTGTGACAATGGTACGTTTTTGTCCCTCTTTCCTTCTATATGTTCTGCCAAAATCCCCACCCTGTCTTTGAGGGTCTGAGGCGGTCGGAGCAACTCAGTTCCATTGGTCTGGATCACTGAGGGCTCAGAGGGGGTCTGGAGTTCTATCTCTCCATCTCCGTTGGTTCGGTCTGTCTCGTTCCCCTTGGCTGCTCGGAACTGCTTCCTGAGGAGGATGATGACGGGGATGATGAAAAAGTAGGAGGTGCCGCTCAGAGAGGTGAGCAGGCCTAGGAAGATGATCCTGGAACCATAGACCGAGAGAAGAACACATCACAACTCTGCTGCCATCAGACACAAATATGTCCAGTTACAGTTATTAACAGGACACTCACTCACAGTGAGTACCAAACTCCACCACATACCTGTACATGTCAGAATCATACATTCGACAGGCACCTCTGCCCCCACACTTTTTGATCCCCCACTTTAGACACGTTGTGTCAATCAGGGCCCCAAAGTAGACTGGTGCAGGAATACCACCTATAAAACAACAAAGAGGTAACCCGAATTGCTTCATTGTAACAAGGTGCAATATACATTGGTGGTTGGTAATAAAACGTTATGCATTGGTGGTTGGTCTGCACAGACACATTAACATAACCGCCATGCTTGTGGCAAACAAATGTACATATTGCAGCTTACCTAAGGCTCGAACTGCTAGAGTTTGAATGCCCAGGGCTAGTGATTTGAGCTCTGGTGAGATGCACCTGAAAAACAAGGCAAGATAATGAAACGTGTATCCTATATGACCTATTCTGTTTATATTCTTTGTGGCGGTGTCACTGACCGTATGATGACCATATAGCCAGGCGTGGCCCCCAGAGAGTTGATGAAGGAGCTGAGCACCGACACAGCCATATAGGAGGTGAAGCTGCGACTGCAGTCTCTGCCCCGAGGACACTGGCCCAGTGTCACTGACATACTGCCCCTTGGAGGCCGAGAGGAAGACACACAGCTGCAGTTGTGGAACACCTATGGGGAATTAACAGCCAAATTCTCAATAAAAAAACAAACGCACGAATAGATGTTTTTTTCACTGCCCAATTTTTATATTTCATTCTGTGATACCTGCATAGTGTGTGTGTGTGCGAGTTTGTGTGGTTGTGTGTGGTTGTGTGTGTGTGTGTGTGTGTGTGTGTGTGTGTGGTTGTGTGTTGTGGTGTGTGTGTGATGTGTGTGTCTACCGTGGTCTTGCCAAAGCCTGAAGAACGAGAGCAGCCAGCCATGCACGGTGACGTGTACGTAATCCCATTCTTTGCGCACACAGGGTCCCACTCCCCGACCGAACAGGAGCAGTCTCTGTTACACTCGGAGTACAGCATTTCCCCATTGTTTGACAGAACCCTGGTTCTAGTAAGAAAAACTTTGGATCAGTATCTCAAACTGATACCACACTCTAGCAAATGAATACAAGAAGGACTTGCGGGCGTGTCCTAACACCCACCCATTATTGGAAACGGTGAGCCCTGCAACAGGAATGTTGTCACACTTGGTGCCAAACTGGAGCAGGACAAGGAGGTAGGCCATGAACGAGGTGGCGAAAGAGAGCTGGGCCCCGGACACCACGCTCAGTTTATAGCGCTTCATCAGCAGGCCCCCCAAGAAGATCCCCACAGCAACGACCGGCAGGTTTAGCACACCTGCAAAAAGGAAAGAAATAGGTATTAACAAAAGGAAAAAGTCCTTAGTCCGTAACTGTAATCAACATTAAAGCTGATATTAATACCTCTTCTTGGTCTTGAGTGTGGCCCAGCTTAAGCCTTGTTCACTCATTGAGAAATCCTCCCCCTCGTCCTGCCGTTGGTTGTTGCATCTTTTGTTTACATTTTCGATACCGTATCTCTGCTAATCAATCTGTTTTACTCGTCCTGTTATACCTCATTTATTTCTAATAACAATTGTAATTATTATAATTTCTATTGTGAATCCATGTTACTCAACATTAATAATGTTGTTCAAAGCTGCCTTTAAAATGTAATAGTAGGGTTACCTTTTGTATTGTTATTTTTTTTGTATCCCAATTGAGATGGTCACTTCAGCCCACAGCATTACTTACCTATAAGGAAGTTGGCTCTGGATGCTGACTGGCCAAACTGCTGTTCCATGTACTTGGCTTTGAATGTGAGTAGGCCAATGAACGAGTTGAACTTCAAGATGCTCCCACACAGCAACAGGGAGTAGGCTGGTGTTTTTAATAGCCTCTTAAGAGACGGCGTGAACCCTGAAGTGAGACATTGAGCATAGTTCAAATTTATTCCATGTTTGTTATGCAATTAAATGTTTCCTTGCCTGAAGTCACATAATTATATGTAATATGTGTTATAGATATTTTTCAGGATAAGTTTATATTAGGACTTGAAAAATCAAAACGTGTCTTTGTCTACCTTTAGCAAGGTCCCCCAACTTGATGTTTTTGTTTTGGAGAGTCTCCTCTGTCCCATTTAGGTGGTCAGGGTTTTCCGGCAACTTGCTTTTCTCTCCCCCTTGCTTGGGCAGTGAGCGGGGCAAGAACCAAAAGGGGATGCCCGCCAGCAGGAGGATGACAGAGGACACAAAGAAGCCCATCCACCAGGCCCCAACCCAGCGGGCATCTTTGCTGGTGATGGTCACACTCTCTGAACGAAAACACAGAGAACTGTCGGAAGGCAAGAACAACTACATACTGGTATGACAAGGGTTTATAAAGTAAGCTTGGAAGGTAAGTACTTTTTTTGTGTTTTCATTTTGATAATCTAAAATTGTTTTCACTCACCAAGGTCAACATATCCTATGTCAACATACAATCTTGCACAATAGGAGCCCAATAGGAACCCAAACATAGGACCCATGAGAGTAATGGTCTGCAAGCAAGCTGTCAATTATACAGAAGAAATAGCAGACATAACGTATAGCAGTATGTTTTTGTTAATACACGTATTGTATGAAATTATCAGTTACTATAGTAATTTAAGAGTGCGTAATATCGAGACTCTGGCAATAGGGAACAACCAACAGGGCGCAATATTGATGTTATAACTTTGACACTATCTACAGAAACTCACCTATATAAAAAGGGGAATTTTCTGCTTTAGCAAAGTCGTCAATGTAGGAGATGCCTAGGGGTGTGACAGGGGTCTCTCCTATCCCTCTCAGCAAATTTCCCAGGAACACATAGATCCACATGTGGGAACTGGGGTCCCTCACACAGGCTACTCAATGGCATGGGTGAACATGCATACAGTACAAACACACACAAGCATAAACATGCACATTCACACATATAAGTTATGAAACAGGTACACAGCCTGCATAGCTATGGCCACTCTCCACAGTGCCACAGTGTCCTACCTGTCCCATCGTCTCCAGAAGGCTCAACTTGGATATCCAGGATGTCAGGTCGTTTTGGAGCTGCCACACAGGCAGCGATACTCAAACTGCTATTCTGTGATCCATGGAAGACAGTGTCGTATGTATAGCTGCAAGTGCATCGGACACAATGATCAAATATCAACCCTTGCGGTTATTAGTTCAACATGGAGTCTCACCTGCAGGTAAATGCTGTCTATTTTTGACTATTCACCTTTTTTAATCCCTGTCACTTCTCATGTGTCTCAAGGTGCTGCTATGTGTTGCCTACCGTCCCATGAAGAAATGAGGCAGGCCCGTGAGGAAGGAGCCCACAGACATGAGAAAGCAGCCTACTCCGATGAGTCTAGGGCGGTGCAGCTTGCCGCCAAAATGGCTGACAGCAGCTAAGAACAGCAGGTTGCCTATGAGGAGAGGTTACACATGCTAACGCTATGATAAAGTGGAAATTTGACAGCAATTCTGGGGTGCGTAAAGGTTGCTTGTTCAAAGAAAAAGAATGGTGAACTAAGAGGTATAAATGAGATGCTGGTAAAGTACCCATCTCAAAGCTGCCATCTATGACTCCAATTAGAGAACTGGAGAGGTCAAAGCGTCTCTCAATCTGAGTGATGGAGCTCTTCATGTAGGTCCCTGCCAGGGCCTTGGAGAAGTAGGCAAACGACAGTGCCATAATAAACATCTGTGGAAAGACAAAGGATCATTATCAAAAACAAACCCACCAAAAGACAATTGATTATTAGCTTGTGCAAATACTGGATTTGGGCAATAAGCCGAAATGCATGTTTTTTGTTTTACCATTCTGAGTGGACCATCTCTTATAGGTGTTTTGTTGGTTTTATGGTGTACTACTATACCCCTTTTCGCACCTTGAGAGTGTCACAGCAGGTGCGTTTCTTAGCATTTTTGTCCGGAACACAAAGAGCCTGCTGGCTAGTTAGCCTATCACTGGCCTCCGCTGGGTCCCCCATCTTTCACATTCAGACCCTCCTGAGCACCGTTTGTCTGTCTAACTCGTCTCCCTTGACGACAGGCAACATGGAGCATGGAGGTAACATAGGAAAATTTATTTGGGTTTTGTTGAGGTGTAAAAACAGCTGCATTGCTTATTTACATTGATTTCCTATTCATAAAACTAGCACAAAAGGAACAATAACCAAAACCACATCAATAGAAGAGATTGCTTACCCTCTGGAGAAGAATAACTTAACTGTAGTCTAATATCTAGAGTACGGTTACAAGCTAAAGCACATGTAAAGTACATTGACCATGAACATACCAGTAGTTGTTCTAATCATACTGTACCTGAAATACTTTCAACCGGGCCTCTTCTCTGAAACCCCTAACAGTATAGTAACTGTCAAGTACTGCTCATCAAATCCATCTTCAGCAAGCAAAAAGCGACGTTGGACTTCATTCAATCTATTGAATTAATTGAAGCCACATTAACAAAGTTTTGGTGTTGCAGGAAGCAAAACTTGAGAGCAACATCAGTGAGCTTTCATCTCTCACTTTGATAATCCTCTGAGGATTTTGCCTTCTTAACACTCCTACACAAAGTGCAGCCCTCCATACTACGAATTATTGGGAGTCCCAGCCCCTCTATAATGACCAAGCATTATTTATATTCGAAAGTAAAAGTAACACTCGTACTATTTCCCCTGCTTTCAGCCCCACACAAACATATACGAACATAATGTTAAGCACAAATGCACACTTTAGTACTACTTTGCAATCTTGCTTAAGAATTTCAGCTAGGCTGCAACAGTTAGTGCAAAAATTAATTTGTTAAATTCCATTGAAAGTTTTAGTAAAACCCATTTTTGTACCCCTGGTTGTGGCTTCCCATACCTTCACTGGGCCCCTGCTGAGTAGCAGAGTGGGGCTCTCCTTCCCTGGTGAGGCAGACCTGTCTCTGGACTCTATATTCTGTGGACTGTGGCAATGATGTTACTTGTAACGGAACTAACAAAAGCCCTGGCACATTTCTATTCCACACACATGGCTGCAAAGGAAGGAACAGCGACAAATGAACACAGAGAGAGTGAAATTGAGAGAAAGAGAGAGAGAGAGAGAGAGAGAGAGAGAGAGAGAGAGAGAGAGAGAGAGAGAGAGAGAGAGAGAGAGAGAGAGAGAGAGAGAGAGAGAGAGAGAGAGTGAATGTGAGAGAAGGAGAGAAAATGAGAGAAAGATGGCTAGAGAGAGACCTCTTAGGGTCCAATCGACTTAGTTACCCCAAAGGTTTCGGCTGCCACACCACTCTCAATTCACCAGCTCTAGCTGAGGCTCCTTTTCAGGACTTCCTTACAGTGTCTCTGCCAGTGCACTGCTCAGGGAGAAAAGAGCAGCAATGCTCAGTGAGGCCAGTGTAACACAATGGAGGAGCAAACCGTGCTCCAAAATCCGACTTCCAATCCGTGTAAACAAATTGGTAACACCACGCCTCCCAATGGGAGATGAAGGAAAAGCCTAGAGCTCCAGAGTCCGGGGAATGTGCTGTTATTTCATTACGCAGCATGGGGCTCAGGCGGCTAGGCAGGTCTCACAAGCAGCTTTGGCCAGCACTGGAATTTAAAGGCTTAACATTTAAGAACCTGCACATTCCTGGGCTTTATTGAAGAGACAAACGCTCAGCACTTCATACTCGCAGACTTTATATGCCATCAGTTGCGTTGCCTTTTACTGCCGTATACAGCAGGATATACAGGATCATCTTGAGGAATGTACAGTAGGTCCATGCCAGACAGGGACATACAGTATGAGAAGGTTCCCAACACAGTATACAACACTTATTACATCAGCAATTCTAAGTGAGCGCAACAGGCACTGAATATGAATCTATGCAGTGCTATGAGTGGATACAAATCTACCTGGCTATTCAGGGTTTTGATGACAAGAAGGGCCAACACATGCCCTCTTGCAAGGTGGGACCAGTTCCTATGACCAGATGGGAAATGTTCTAAACAGTGATTGTGTGTGCAGTGTGCCCTGGATCAGTGAGGACAGTGTAGATTCAGACATTTTTGCTGTGCACAGCACCACCTATTGACTGTTATTTGCATTTCCCCCCAATATTTGTTAGATAAACTCAAAATGTTTGCACCATAGCTCATTTTAACTTGTTTAATGGTGTAGCTAAAAGTCAAAGAGAATTACTAATAGAGAATCAAAGAAATGTGGCACAAACATCACATTTCATGACATCAACACATCAACACACATAAACAAAAAAATACATTGTGATGATCACATTATGAACATTTTCATTAAAAGGCAGTTTACTTTTCCCTTGACAATAGACGTATCCATATGAATCCTATACTTTACCATGCAAAACCTTCATTGTTTCACATTATGTTTTTGATTGCAATGAAACCCGAAAGGGCTGAGAGAAGCAGACAATAGAACAGAAAGTTATTTTTGATATACTGTGAATGGTTATGACCTTTAAATTTTGTACATATGTAACAAGAATAATACTTACTTTTTGAATGAGGCTATTTGGTTCTTGGCATGTCCGTTTCTAAAACATTTTGTTAAGCATCCGCCTCTGTGTACTCATATCTGTGTGAGTGTGTGTGTGTGTGTGTGTGTGTGTGTGTGTGTGTGTGTGGAGGGGGGGGGGGGGCAGGCTCAATTGGTATGGGTAGTGAATAGAGGGGCACAGGGGAGGAGCAACGGCAAGTGAAAAATCTGAACAAATCACTACTACACTACCTATTTTGGGTAACACGATTGTGACTAGAAACACTTAAAAACTTCACTCTGTTATAAAAAAAGTTAATGTTCATTTTGAGGAACGTGTATAGATACAGCTCCCAGCAAACATTTAACATGCACAACATGGCCACCACCTAAATGGTGCTCTCTCTCTCTAGGTCCTGTTTGTTCTTAACAATATCAATCATAGCATGTCCGTTAGTGGTCTCTTGTTCCCCCAGGGCTGTAGCTTTGGCCTGCTCTTTTAGAGCCAGCCTCTTGTACTTCTTTGACAACTGGAAGTACAGAATGCCCCACAATATGTAGGAAAGAAAGTACAGGCCATACACCAGGCCCAGGAACGTCACCCTGAAAGGAATGCAATATTGGGTTTAAATTATATCAGTCAACCTACCGTACAGCCTAATATGGCTTGGACTTCAAACACAAGATTTTAGACAGCAGTAAATTCAACAGCAATTGAAAGCCGATGCAATGTAGTCTATTTTGACTGTACCTAAATGCTTGTGAGTCATAGATTCTGCACGCCCCTCGTCCTCCACACCTCTTCAAGCCCCACTTTAGACATGTCCTGTCAATCAACGCTCCAAAGTATATAGGCGGAGGAATCCCACCTGTAAACTTGAAATGTTACTTGAGGCACATTAAGTCCCTTTAATTCATCAAACCTGCCTTAAAAATGCAAAGCGACAAAATTTATTAAAGATTAAACTTATGTTTAATTTTACATTATTTTGTATTTTTCTAGCGATGTTTCAGTCTTACCAAGAGTTCTGACTATCAGAGTCTGCATGCCCAGTGCCAGTGATTTCTGATCCTGTTGTATAGACCTGAACAAATAAACATTCCAGCACCCACTCAACAATAACAAGAAAAAACTGGGAACATCAGCTTTATACAAACTAGAATTCAAACAAATAAAGAAGTGCAAGCTTTTACACTGGCCTTTTTTTTTATTAGTCATACAACTAAATAGTCCAAAATGAACGTTTGTCATACCTGAGCAGTACTATGTACCCTGGTGTTGCTCCACAGGCAGAGACGAAGGCCCCAAGTACTGACACCGCCATGTAAAACTGAAACATGTAGTCACAGTCAGGCTTTCTGGGGCACTGGCCTAAAGTAACTGACTTGTTTGTGGCTGCAGCTTTCATCTCTGTAATGCACGAGCAATTATGGAACACCTGTGAAACAAAGGCCAAAATAGTCAAAAGAATTACAATAACCATTTTACTTAGTCGAAGGGTTAATCTATCAATGCAAATGTCAAACTACATACAGTTAAAAGTGATTAAGTGAAGAAAAAGTGGTGTGCATGTAGAATTCAGTGAGTGCTGTGGGGTTCCGGCCATTCAACTCCAAAACGCAATCTCTATAGAAACAGCTTAATGTATGTACTCAAAAAGGTGCTGAAAGATGTATCTTCTAAACCTCAAAACCACTGGAGCGATATTTTTTGGAAGTTCTGTTTCTTTGGCCATTTCTCACAGCAAACGTGATTGTAAGGTTCTATATTGAGTAGTGACATACAAAAACATCTGTCCGCTAAAATTAAACATGTTTGTTTGCCGTGTGTTTTTGTATGTGTTTACGTTTGTTTGTATTTCCATATTTTATCTGAATAATTATTCAAAATCAACAGTGAGCCCTCACCATCTCTTTGCCCACACCAGTGGAGGTCTGGCAGCCTGCCAGGCAGGGTGAGACGTATGTCAGACCATTGGAAGAACATACAGGGTCCCAATGCTTCAGGGAGCAGGAGCAGCCCATATTACACTGAGTTAGCATGGTCTCTGGCTGGTAGGACACCTCTGAAACCCTGGCAGACACAGCAGGTCAGAGCGAGAGAGAGTTCAGGTGCAAGACATGGGGTCCAGAAACGACAATGTAACAACTTTCAAATACAAGTCTGCTAGAAAGCATTTTAAAACTTTATTGGCCTAATTTCAGACAAAATGTGCAAAGTGACAGTGCGAGGCTACTTACCCTTGGTAAGAGACAGTGAGACCTGCCACCTGCGAGTTGTCACATTGCAGGAAGTACTGCACCAGCATGAGGAGGAAAGCCAGAAAGGAGCAGGTGACGGACACCCTGGCGGCGCCCAAGACGCTCAGCTTGAACCTCTTCATTAGCAGGCCTCCAGTAATAATCCCCAAGGCAACCGCTGGCAGGTTCATGACACCTACAAACGGATTCCATGCAGATAACCGTCCATCATAATTAGATTTCCAAAACATTGTGTTTTATGATTGCATAAATACTATATATGGATATTACATGTTATGGTCTCTTGCCACATTCCACAAGCACACACATAAACACAGTCATTACAAGAGGCACACTGGTTTATCTTCTGAATTCACGCTTCCTTTCAAAAACAACATTGTTTTCACTAGCTTTGAAAACCGCGAGGGGGGTGGGGGGGTGTGGGGGGGGGGGGTGGTTATATACCGTACCTATCAGGAAGATGGCCTTGGAGGGGGACTGGCCGTAGATTTGCTCCATGAACTTAGGTTTGAAGGTGATGAAGCCGATGAAGGCATTCACCGAGACCAGACCCGTCAGGATGAGCAAAATGTACACAGTGTTACTAAACAGACGTTTCAGAGAGGGCAGGAAATCTTCGGGAGCATAACAAAAAAGAAAGATCAAACATTAGATAATGCTCAAGTCTTGAGTTAAGTTGACTTATGACTGAAATTACTTAGAGACAACCGTTTGGTAAGACACACAATACATTAGAATAAATTAAACTTTTAATATAGCAAGTGATCAATCATCTTTCCAATG
This sequence comes from Galaxias olidus, assembly GCA_026901105.3. Taxonomy (NCBI): domain Eukaryota; kingdom Metazoa; phylum Chordata; class Actinopteri; order Galaxiiformes; family Galaxiidae; genus Galaxias; species Galaxias olidus. Next base: position 589,356 of record JAPMUY010009872.1, read on the forward strand.
ACCAAGTCCGACAAAATACTACACAAATAAGCAAGAAAGTTGCATGTTTACAGCATTTTGGTCACCTATCGTCCCTGTTTGGTGTCCAATAACCACTGGGTAAGTAAGTTGTTTTATTAAGGGTTCAGTGGTCTGGGTTTGGTTTGTCTGGTCCCTTTGTCAGTCAAAAAGGAAAGGAACTCTTTGAGCTTAAAATCCACAATCCAGTATTTATTTAACAGTCCCTGCTAGAGGTTGTCTGCCTCAGCCATATTTGGTTGTCTCAGTTCAATGAGTATAAACATGTGGCAACCAGCCAACCTTGCCTTGTTGAACTGATGTTGTTTTGAAGACCCCAGTCTTAACTGGGATCACTTTGTGTGTGAGGTCGGGGTAAAGTAACTATAATCTGTTATGAGACCACTACTTTACCTTTAGCCATGTCTGACATGCTGACTGGCTGTAGATGTTCGTCTTCCTCTGGTTCGTCACTCTGACCAGGAAGGAAGTTCTCTTTCTCTGCTCCTGAGGCATCAGCCTTGGCTTTCTTGCTCTTGCTCACACCCTGTTTGGGTAGAGACCTGGGGAGAAAGAAGAAGGGTATGCCTGCGAGCAGCATCACAACACCAGAGACTACGAAGCCTAGCCACCAGGCCCCCACCCAGCGAGAGTCCTTGTGGTTGATGGTAATCGTGTCTGGCAGAGGGAGAAAGAAAGGGGAAGGGAGTTGCATGAGAAGGGCATGGTAGTGAGTTGAAAGGGCTCCATTCATGAATCCATGCCCAGAAAGAGCACCAATGCTAATGTCTTTCAGTCAGGTGTGGAACAAAACTGGGTAAATCACTCAAAATGTGTTAAATGTAATTGTTGTGCACCTCAGTAGAAAAGTGTCATCACTAAACTAACCAAATTCAAGTGTTCCTTTTTGTAAGAATATAGTTAAAAATCATAAAATAATGCCTCTTCCCTAGGTCGGCAAATTTTTTGTACATTTGTATTTTAATAAGAAGTATTAGAGGGCAAACTGACAAAAATACCAGCACAGTAAACAGCCCATGAACAAATATGAGCTCTTTTGGATTTTTTGTTTGTGCTTCAGAGAAGAAAAACAAAATGTTTTAATGAGTAATGATAGCTTGAGAACAGCAAATAAAGGAGGGAGGAGAAAAAGAAAAAAAAAAGACTTGGTGATGTAACCTGAAGTCCAACACGTGTATTGTTGTATATTAGGCTTAGAAAAAACCATCAGCACGTGAAAAGGCGAGAGGGTTCACTCACCTAAATCCACAGATCCAATGTCCACATAAATCTTGGCACAGAAGGAGCCCATCATGAAGCCAAACATGGGACCCAGGATGCCAATGGTCTGAATACATGCTGGAACCGGAGGAACCCAGTCAGTTACATTGCTCTCCAAGCTCATAGCTAAGGTCAAACGACGACGGGAATATTACTCATTCACATTGAATTGCAGTTTAAAAACAATGTAACGTAAGTAACCCAGGTAAAAGGCAGTGTTCTCCTCTCTTGAGAAGTCGTCAAGGTAGGAGATGCCCAAGGGCATGATGGGGGTTTCTCCAATCCCACGCAGCAGGTTTCCCAGGAACACATAGATCCACATAGAAGAACCAGCCTCTTTTTCGCATGCTACGGATTCAAATGTGATCTCAGTGGACTAAAGATAACACACAGGTTTAATAATTCTATAAATAAGTAGAATAGTGTAATGTCATTACGTGTGCATGTACAGCAGGTTGAAGCTACTGCAAAAAAAAAAAAGCCCTAAATGTCTTGAAATAAATGTCCAAAATAATAGCATAATGTGTTGTTGGCAAGGAGCTTGTTCAGGTTACCTGCTTGGTTCTCTGCTGATGGCATTTTCTCTGCAGCAATGGTGCTTTGGTTAGAGTGGCAAGGCAGGATGCTCTCTGTGACGTTGATTTCTACAATGTGTTTCACACTTGTCTCATATTTATACCTGCCATTTGTTTGGGTGAAATACATTTGCATTTGGTGGATTAGATAATTTTTTAATAACTATAGTAAGCAGGTACACTTTATTTAAAAAGTGCCTTTCAAAACCGGAGTTACACGGTGCTGTACAATGTAAAAACATAAAACCACAAGATAACAATAAAAAGCAGCATGAGCAACAAAAGGTTGGCATGATGTATAAAGCAGAGAGCTGACTCACAGTCCCTGGAATAAGTGTGGCAAGGCCGTGAGGAAGGCCCCAGTGGCCATGATGAGACAGCCCACTCCTATCAGTTTAGGCCGATGCATCTTGGCCCCAAAATAGCTTACAAAAGCTATTACCAGCAAGTTACCTGATGGAGAAGCACACCGCTGTGGTAGTAAATCATGTGATGGAGATGTGTAGTAGTAAGAAAAAAGAAGTAAAGGAGATAAAAAAAAAACAGATTAAGCTTAATGTAAGCTTTTTTTAAGTTAAAATGACTGCAATTGGATGCATATTATCTACCCATTTCAAAGCTGCCATCGACGACTCCAATGAGAGAGCTGGGGATGTCAAAGCGTCTTTCAATCTGAGTGATGGAGCTCTTCATGTAACTACCTCCAAAGGCTTTGGCGAAGTATACAAAAGAAAGGGCTGCCAGAAAAAGCTGAAAGTGGTAAAAGCATTTCTGAGTTTGCTGTATATGTATGTATGTATGTATGATGTATGATGTACAGTACTGTGCGTAAGTTTTAGGCAGGGGATGCTGTTTCGAAGGCGAAGGGTGGTCACGGCAATTGTTGATTTGATACAGCTTTGCTTTTCCCTCACTTTGTATTTTATGAATTGATAAAAAAAAGTAAACAATTAACATTTCTATTTTTATTTATTTATTTTTTCTAACTTTGAAGACTTCACACCTGCCTAAAACGTTTGCACAGTACTGTAAATGTGAATAAAACGCTTTCAATTCCTTTCCATGGGCAAATGAATGTCAGACTCAGCAGACTGTCTGGGTCATTAAAACTTGTGATAGGTTGTTATAACAAAGATTACTTTATATTACAGACTGACAGAGACAGCCCCAGGCCCATTAAATATCATATGTGCATGATATACTAAGTAATACAAGTATGGAAAGATTACTAAATACAGTATGAACAAAACGTTAAAAGAGTGAGTTATAGTCATTTAGAAATGCACTGGAACCTGAACTGACGTACAAACTGCATGTCATCTATCAGGACTGACCTTTTAGTGACACAGCACATCAGTGTTTCTCCCCTCTGATTCTAGTGACCTATATTCCTATTTGGCGAAATATATTATATTGAAAAGAGATTTTTAATCTCATTATGAAATTCTAAACACTTCTTTTAGGTTTAGGTTCTAAATAAATACCTACAATCTTAGGATTTACATTTCTCTTTTATTAGTCTTTTTTTCTGTTGATTGAAGTGTTCTTTGTATAGCACCATGCAATAAAGAAAGTTAACGATTAAAAAGCTGTGCCTCTGGGTCAGAGGCTGTCCCATGAATACATTTAGACAACACAGCCACAATACCCTAGCTTAACTTCCAGGAATGCAAATAGGTTATATTATATAATTTAAAGAGGTCAAATCTAATGGGTAAAGTAAATATTAGCGTGTGTTACCACATTTCAAATTTTTTATTCAACCTTGATTTTATTGGTGGGTACTTGTTAGTAAGTGTTTGTATGTTTTGTAAAGACGAATGCTGCAACTCTGTCATGAGTAAGAGTTCCTAGCAGTGTATGTTACATTCTGTTTGTCAACATTTTTTCCTGATGACCAATACAAAGTGGTAATAAAGTTTGAGAAATATGTTTAATAAAAGCCTTAAAATATGGTTTATGTTTCATATCTTTTTATATATAGACAGTTATGAGAATGAGAAGGATGCCAAACTGACCTTAAGTTTGGAGCAACATCCCTCCCTTTGCTTCTTGGTTTCCACACTCATGGTGATGTTTGACAATAGACTCCACAGGAAGGAATTAAACAACTGACCCACAGATAAGCAACAACATCATCATTTGAGACAAGAATCTAGTGAAATTCAACTGCCAGCATTGCATTGCCTAGTCAGTCCCTTGTTTCACATTAGAAACAGGACAGAAATAACCTGTATAAAAAGAGTAAAGCCCAGGATTTCCCATGATCGTCTCTTTACAATGGTAACAAATACAACATATTATTTAGTAGAACATGCACAAGACATAGAGTCTTATTTTGTAATGTTTGAGCAATGCACAAGCAAAAAGACTGCTAGTTATGTTACGTCAGATATGTGAATATATATAAGAAAGCAGTCTTCTGTTTTAATTGGACTTTAAAATGTCCCTTTAATTACTCTTTACATGCAATCATGATCCTAATATGAATATTAATGATGCTGTATATTTATACCCTTTACTATATAGAAAGAATCTTGTGCTAAAAAGACTGTTAGTCCTTACAAGATAAGTCAAATATCCAAATAAAAAAAGTGTGCTTCTGTATTATTAGGATGTCAAAATGTCAAAATGCCACAATTGTAAACATTATACAAAGATCATGCCTCAATCATGATCATATCACAAAAATAATCTCACGCTAAACTACTATATTTGATGCAATACTCACTATGTTGTAGTAAAATTGATTTCAAATCAGAAAAAAAACGTGAAAAAAAGTGTTTTACCTGAGCTGAAGCCGAAATCGGGTGAGAGGATGGAGGGATGTTCTGTGAGAGGTAGTTCGTTTTCACAGGCAGGACTTTGAGTTCAGAACATGGTCTTATCCAAGAAACATTATGACATCAGGCCTTATCAGTTACCCACCACTCAGGTGTACTTGCTGATCGTGTCACCAGATCAATCCTCTGAAAAAGTGAACTCCCTTTCAGGGGGAAGGACCCAAAGTGAAAACCACGTGAGCCAAAGTTCACTCGCCCAAACACGGAAAACACACAGAGAAACACACACACACACACACACACACACACCCACACACAAACACACACACACACACACACACACACACACACACACCCCCCCCCCCCCCCCCCCCCCCCCCCACACACACACACACACACACACACACATCCTTTGCTCTCTAAACATCACATATACAAGAATACATCCATTCCCAAGTCCAACAAACATTAATATGAAGCAGGTAGCAACTGTTTATTTGACAACCCTGTCATGTGTTGTATCAGTCCTTTCCTCTCCCCGTGAAATGCATGTTTTGTAACGCAGGGTGTAGCCTGACCTGTTCAAAGTCTTCCTTTTCCATTGATGTCCTGCCGCTTCAAACAAAGCCTCTCAAGCTCCAGATGGATATTTGAGTAAAGACCACCACAAAAACTCAAGCAATTCACACATGTATCATCAATTAACTGATTGATTGTGTTAACAGTTAGCAGGCACACCCTAAAAACTGCCTTATAGATATTGAGCATGAGAAACGACCTGCAGCTAATCAGTGGCTAATACTCCCTACTGAGATGCTGAAATAAGACCATTTAAAGGTTTTGGAAAAGTTGACAATGTGTAATAAAAGCAAAATGAATACTGTATTTCTGAATAACATCTTTTACTAAGAACATTTAAAGTCTTACACTTAAAAAACGAAAGAATCATAAGATTGTGATGTAAGAATAATTACACAATAAATTGGTCCTGGTGTGTACATAGTCATACATGTATATTCTTTGAGATTAGACAGAATTTTCACACACATCGATTACATTGATGCAATATACCTGGCAGTTGTTAAATGTGCAATATAACTTTAGGTCTAGGCTACTATATTCTTAATGGAAATAGAACCAGAACAATATCATTTGATCCTTATCTTCTTAATTGGGCATTATTTTTGAGCTAAGAAAACATTCAGCTAACTTTCACCCAGACAAAACACACACACACGCATAGAAACAAATACCAAGGCAATGAAATGGCAAAACCAGATTGAAAGTCTATTTAAGTTGTATAATGATCAAAATCAGCACACACAGGGAATATGATTTCTTCACTCGTTAAACACCAGTAAAAAGTGTATTTAGTTAAAAAAAAAAAAGTTAGATACGTTTTCTTGGTTTATATTAGAACACGGAGTTTAGCGCAGTGTGCTGCAGCTCTTGCATTCACAACTAGTGACATGATGGTACTGGTATTGTCTGGAAGATCCACCTGAACACTCCAGAGTAACAGACTGTCTCTCAAAGCTTCGTGCTTCACAACACTTGAATGTAGTTTCTACTTGGAGCCCACCACTAGAGAGAGACCACCTACCGGAAAGAGAAATGTGGGAGAAAAGAGCAAGAAAATGTTAGTTCAAATCGTCAAATTATGTAACTAAGATCAAGGTGTCCACATTCACTTTCAACAGCATACAGTTACGTCAGTTATAGCAATATGTTGAAGTGTAAAGCTCTTCTTACTTGGACTGTGTGTCACACTGTCCCTCACATATGGGCAGCCGTAGTGTAGCAGTGCAGTTGTCCACATTCACATTCATACTGGACAATGTGGGAGTACAGCTATGAGAACCTGGGGTATTGACATATGGAGTTACAGTAAGAGTATGTACATCTTGATCAGTATATGTTCAAAGAGCATGTAAAAAGCCTTCTCAGTGCCCATTGAGAAATAGAAATGTAGCCCCATTTTGCCACTAGAGGGCAAAATACCACTTTACCCACCACTGGTGCCCCTTTCAACAGTGGGACTAATAACCAAGCTTACATGTGAAGCAGCAGTGCTGGTCATCCCAAACTCTGTCCTCCTGGTGACAACCAGAGCACAGCACAGTTAACAACAATTAATGAGTGGCTCATCAATGAGACTAAAAGATGCTTAATGCTGTTGCATAGTCTGAGAGACAGTGGTGTACCTCGGGGCAGCTCTGGTTTGGACACACCCTTGTGTCCGTCTGAATGCCCTCTCTTGAACAGTGGTAAGAAACACAGGGCTGGGCTACGTCTGTCCACCTGTCCCCCACCTAGACAAGCAGACAGACAACATCAAATCACAGTGATAAACCTGTAAAACACACTTTTCCACCCTGCCTTATTTTCTGTATTTTTTGCATATTATTGAGTTTAAATTGTGTCAGAACCGAAGGGTGTGCACACGATATTTAAAGTGTAATTGTGTTTTTTAATTAGCTTGTCAAGTAAATCCATCATCACTTAATTATGTATTACTAGGTATGTTTAAAGGTCTGAAATCCTTCAGTGTCAAAAATGACCAAAACACACTAGAATGCACACACATGATGCCTACCTTGTATGCCGTGCCCTTGTAATGACATGTCTTCTCAACTGCAAAGGAATTTCGACAACATGAGGTGAGGAGATGTTTTAAAATGAAGAGGGAAATAAATTCCACAAGAGGCCTGATAGGTCCTAGAAGGATCCATGTATGGCCATGCTTTGTAAGTACCACATGTTTGTCTGCCACAGCAGGAGGTTGCTGGGACTGAGGTTTGGCTGCACAGAGGGGCCGGTTCAGGATCTTTGGGCCGACACTCTTCTGTCTGGGTCTGGTTGTTGCACGTGCACAGGTGACAGGCAGACTCCCATGTCTCTCCTGGCTAGGATACAGAATACACAGACAGAACATGTAGATAAAGGTGCAAACTCGTCATATCAAAAGGTAATCTATGATATAACAGATCTTACTAAAATAAAAAACAAAAAATAAATAATGTCCCATACCAGTTTTGGCTCTCCCAATGGGCCTTTGCAAACTGAAGGAAAAGAAGTGTGAGACAAACATTACAAATCAGAGATCAAATAAAACACCATCACCGATGTGACCAAACATGAACTGACATAGTGCTGTGCGGCTGAAAGCCATTCTAGTCTATTCTAAGTGTACTTACAGGGGCACTCAGACACACACATCTTCTGGTGCTTTCCGGCCCTGATCTGACCACTAGGGCAAAAACAGCCTTCTTTCTGCTCCTCCAGGACAGGACCAGAAAAACGCACCCTATATTGACGCGTCATAAAAACGTATATTTTGTCAAATATTTTGGATTTGGTAGGGACACATATTTATTCTCAGAATCAACTTTTTGGAGAGCAATACAAAGTATATTTGCTGAACACAATTACTTGGCTCACTAAAAAATTGACAAGGATATAATTCGTTTTTGTTTTGCCGCACTTCTGAAAAGCTAGCCTGCCTGATGGACAACTATTAAGCTGAATTAGCCAACTTTGTCTCAAGCAGTTGTGTTGTATGAACCGATGCGGATATGGATAGTGGCATATCTGCACACACCTAAGGAGCACTCACCCTCCTTGGCAGTAATCATCCAACCTGTCACGACATTCTCTGTAAACCATCTCATCTGGACACGTCACATCTGGGACATAAGCAAAGTTGTAACTCTGTAAAAAGTATCTGTTTATCTTACACTGGAGCTTTTTCTGTTCACCTTGTACTAAATATTTACTTCTTTGAGTTTGGCCACTAAATAGAACATGTTCATATTGAATAACATAAACGTTGGTCAATCATATAATGCTGGAGGTACTTACCGCAGGTGCCATTGGTGAGGCGTCTCCAGTCCACACAGTAGCCTTCCTTCTTACACTCCTCCGCAGCCTGCTCCAGAGCGGAGCAGCCCAATGACACGTTCTGACACGAGTCAAACCTACAGTTCTGCTCCAGAACCATTAGATTCACCTTCTTGCTGCACTCGGCAAACACTCTACATTAGAGAAGGATCCAACAGGGCAAGATGGATGACATTGCAATGTTGCACAGATAGGTGAGGAGGCTGGAATTACAGGCATATAATTGCATTTAAACCGATTCATAACATGTATAGTAATACAACTGACTTAATCTTTATGTTTGTGTTTGTAGTGTGGTGTTGTACAATTCTGTGTGTCTGTCTTTGGGGTGAACTTACACATGGTGGAGCAGTTCACACTGGTGGTTTTCAATGCACGTGGGCATTGTAGGTGGAGGGGGTGTGGCATAGCAGGAGACGTTCCTGGGGGCGGACCGACAAGAAGGCTTCCCTGGATCGTCATACAGCCAGTCATAGGCCGTCTTGCTACAGCAGTCGTCTGCTTCTATCTGGCCTCCGGGACGGATACATGAGCTGCCGCCGCACTCTCCTAAAACATATAGGAGGATATGCTTAGAAACACAACATTAAAACATGCACACATTCGTGGAACCCTACTCCTAAAACACTCACATGGAAACATGGTTGGAAACACACACCTGCCATGTAATACATGCCAGCACACATACACGTAACATTGCGACCCACCACATTGTCCCTGTGTGTTGTCCTTAAAGTGTTCCATAGCCAGGTTGACTACCACGACGCTTTGGGGAGTGAGAGACACACGGGAGCGAATGCTTTCCATGTAGATGGACACCATGTAGTCCGTGGTCTCAAACCGCATCCCCTGATCCTCATATGGTGGCCGGATAACAACCTGGTTCAGAGTGCTCTGACGGAGAGAAAGACAAAGTGCTGAGTCTATTTCAATTGCAACGATGTTCAATGCACGTGCACATTCAATGCACACATATGAATAATCCAAAGAATACAAAACGTCATCCTAATTATCCTGGGTCTTTGTTCTAGGATGCAGCTGACCAAATAAAACAAGTGTTAAAACAAGTACCTCTATCCTGGCCTCCTCCGGGATGATACTCAGGGTGGCAGTGTTGTTCTGGTACATTATTATGATGCCTTTGGCGCACGAGCCATCGAGCCCAGGGACGCAGAAGAAGTTGTCCACCACGATGGTCAGATGGTGAAGTGGTGTGCGCTCCTCCACCAAGACATATGTGCAAGAGTCCAGGAAGTCAAAGGTCACACCCTGGAAGGAGATGTAGTGCGGGTCTCCGTACAGCTCACAGCGGCCTGGGGAGGGGACGGAACAGTCAACAGTCTGACTAAACACATAATGCCTACAAGAAGTAGGATAGAGACAGCAGAAGAGATAAAGAAACAGAGAAATGCAGACGAAGAATAAATAGGAAGTGAAAAACAGAACATAAAGTGGGAGAATAGGAAGGAAGAAATGGAGCGAGACAGAGAGAGAGACAGAGAGAATGCGACAAAGAGGGACAGATATTAACGGAGAGAGCTGTTACATCTGCTCTGCCCACGCCCTCTACCTCCCGTCCTGTGCCTCTCTAACCTACCACCACTCCCCCCAGTATTCTCTCCCTCTCTCTGTGCCTGTGTGTGTGTGTGTGCGTGTGTGTGTGTGTGTGTGTATGTGTGTGTGTGTGTGTTTGTGGAGACAGGTGTGCTGGAGTTGGACATACGTAGTTACCCTGTTTATTTCTGACCTGACTGTTTTGCCCCCTGCCCCCGTTCCGTCTGCTCTGAATCTGGTTCGTATGTCTCCAGTCCCTCTTCTCGTCGGTCCCGCCTCCATACCCCTACTCACCTCGCCCCAGCCTCCGTTCCTGGTGTCCTGCAACCTGCCCGAGCTTTCCCTGGCCTGCACCAGGTCTCCTACCTGCCTTTCAATGAATCCCATTGTTACTTTATCCCTGTCTCCTCATCTTAAGTCTGCACTTGGGTTCACCTGCTCCACCCCACGTAACAAGAGCAGCAGCCGGAATGTCAGATAGTAAGCCGTAAGAGCACTCACAGTCACACTTCCAGGAATCACAACAGCCGTCTGACACCAATTGGGCCTGTCTTCTGGGGCACTGTGGGTCAGGGAGGGTTGGACAGATCAGTGGGGTTAACTCCAGCCTCCCCGCGGTGTTACAACTCTTATTGTAGCAGTCCTCTGTCCATGTGTCACCACACATCCAGGTCTGGTTCTTCCTCTCATCCCTGCATTTACACTCAGGGCCTGGGGGGAGGGATAGAACGAGAGTATTAACAGTGTAGTGAGAGACACTTGTGTTCATGTCCACACTATATGTCCAAACTATACTGTAGAGTGCAGCTCTTGCATATTGCCCTGCTTGGTTGTTATACTGTGCAGTCATTTGCCCAAATGTACGGTGGAGACCCGCAATTGTGTACACCCCTTTACTTAGTCGTAAAATGGATGCCCTAAGAACATAGACTTCTGAGCATCTCCGTCTATGCCCTGGGTACCTAACGACTCCACTAACCAATAACTCTGCTAACGGTTCTATATTGGTGTTTGAACTGCACCTGCCTAGGGGGGGGGGGGCGTTTTCTGTAACTTTTTCATGATCATATCTAATTAAAGTCTCTAGCTGGAATCCCTTCTTATGGCTCATTGTTCCAACATACCACATGAGCTAGCCAAGCTGCTGAGCTAGCCTAAAAAAAGTCCACAACAATACGTTGGCTTTTAATTGTGTTACATGTTTTGTAATTACAAAGATTTAGTCCTGATCTATCTTATGTTTTTGTGTATCTAACATTTTTTTTTTTTGCAATTTATTAAAGGGTTTCAATCTCTCACGGTATTAACAGTTAAAATATTGTATGCATAATGCAAAGTATAAAGCACAGCAGCCTACTAATACATGAGTTGATGTAAGTGCTGTCAGTGCTGTCACTGGAGTATCACCTGCTGTGGTGGTTTCTGGTGCAGGCGTTACAGTAGATGTCATGGTCCTCTGTGTAGAATCTGTGGTTGATGATGGCATGGAGGTGGAGGTTGCTTCAGCAGTAGTTGCTTGTTCAGGCGTGGAAGAAGAATGGATTGTGGGGAGTTCTGTTGTCTGAGTAGATGCAGTTGTAGGTTTGACAGGTTTTATTTCAGTGGTAGCTGTTGTTTGCTCTGTTCCTGAGCTGGTGAATTCATGGGATGTTGTTTGTGGAAGGGTAGCATTGGTTGCATAAGAGATTGTTGTTGTTTTTGTTGTTGTTGTTGTTGTAGGGAGCGTTGTGGTCTCAGTGGGTATGTATGGAGTCGAGGTGATAGTCAGTGAGCCTGTTGAAAAGGCTGTACTTGACAGAGTTGTTGAAGTCTCTGGACTTGTGCTTGTCAACACAGTTGTTGGTTCAATATAGAGGGTAGTGGATTCCATGGTTGTGGCATCTCTGACAGTAGTTGTCGATAAAGTTGTGGTTGTGGGCTGAATAGTTGTCAGTTTTACAGAAGTAGGTTCATTTGTTGTGACTTCAGTAATGCTGGTAGTTGGTGTTGTTCCAGACTCAACAGGGGGTGTTGTTATCGTAGTTATATTCTGGATTGTTGTTGATTGCGTTGGCATCGTAGATGAATCGGGTTGGTTTGTAGATGTCTCAGTAAAGTTGGTTGTTGGTATTGCAGTTGTGAACTCAGTATATGTTGTTGCTGATGCAGTTGTAGTGGACTTTTTAGATATGAATGTTGTTGTCTCAGGTATATTTGTAGTTGTTGTATTGGTCTGTGTAGAAGTAGTTGCTGTTACAGAAGTGGTAGGTTGTTCTGAGATAACAGGCGAAGTTTGAGGTACCCAAGTTACAGAAGAAATTGTTTGAGTTACAGGGTTTGGTAATGTGTATTTTGTAGAGATTAAACGGGTAGAGGATGTGGGTATGGTTTTCATGGTCGTTGAATTGGTTTTTGCAAATGGTGTAGGGGTGGTTGGGTTTGTGTTCGTGGTAGGTGGTTGGATTGTAGTCACTGTGTAGCTTTTTGTGGATGTTATAGGTGGACTGGTTATAGTGGTAGATGGCACATGTTTGGTGGTTGTATATGTAGATTCTAATGGTGTGGTGGATGAGCTTGTTTTAGTCGTAGCAGCTGGATCAGTTATGGTGGTTGTACTTGTAGTTTCTAGAGTTGTTGTGGATGGACTGGTGGTGGTTGGCAGAGTTGTAGGTTGAGTTGTTGTATGTTCAGAACCTGACAAATTAATATGGTATCTTAATTTATGTACAAAGGTAATACATTTTTTAAAGATGTTTTACTATTTCACGATAACATATTGAGCAGACTAGTTTTTAACTTACCACAGTGAATTGTCCCATTTTCGCAATAGCTGAGAATACAATGCAAGATAACAGTTTTTTCAGTAACACATTTTGTCAAATCTAAGGATGCATTTCTCAGTGAAGTATTTCAACTTACCATTTCTCAGTGTGTGTCCATACAACCATGCCAGCTTGAATCACTGTATCATTGAAATAGCATGTGCAGTTGTGCAGAGAAGAGCACCCCCCAGTGTTTTCGTCATAGAATGGCGTCTTTTCTGGACATCTGGGGTAGCAGCCTATTGTGTAGAAGAAATTGATATGGTGGTTCAAGACAATCAGTTGGTATACGATTTCCACAGTACATACAATATATCTGTATAACAATGACAACCTACACTGTTGAGTTCAATTTAGTCCAGTTTGATATGGTGTAGCACTGTACCGTGAAAAAGAGACTAAGTCAGTCAGTTCGTTTTGTTACCTTCCAGTTTGCCAGTAAAGTGGTTGCTTTGCCCACAGGTCTGGATGTTGCCACAGGCCTCGTAGTGCCAGCCGTATTGACCCCGCTCATTATAGTAATCACAGTAAACCGCTGGGGAGGGAAAGACATATGGCATATGGTTGGCACTATTCAACCAACCAACCAACAAATCGATATACAATGAATTGTGACCTTAATTTGAGATGTTTCTGCTATATATTTACTAGCCATGCAGTCAACAATAAACTTGATACATACGACACAAATCAGGCGTCCTCCATTTGACACAGACATCCTGATCACTGCAGGCTTCAGCGTAGGCAGCCACAGCCGTACAGAATCCAAGAAACTTTCCCTCAAACTCGCAGGAGCAGGACTCCTGCACACAGGCCTGGTAGTAGGGCTCAGGGTCCACCTGGACACCCCCAGAGCACACACAGTATAGACGGGGTTAGACCAGCTCACCGTGTTTGGACATGAACATGTAAGAGACACATGGATAATCTGTCCTGCCTGTCCATTTGTAAAGCCTTCCACAGAAGGATTCAGATTAAGGGACAATATAATATATACAGTATATAAAGATATAAAGAAGAAATGTATAGGAATGTAAAGCCTAGGTCTCGATGCCTTGTTTATCATGCCGGAGTAGATTTTAGTAGATAAGCCACAGATTTGGACCTCACTAACTGGTGATAGCTCTATAGATGCTATAGCTCACCTTAAGATGGCAGTCCCTGAAGATGTCCCCTGTAATGATCATGCAGCGTCTCTGGGCCCATGCGGAGCAGTAGGAGTGACGCTCGCATGGGAACACCTCGGTGGTAACGTCCGAGCAAGGGGGAATCACCGTTTTCCAGCTGTTGCCAAAGGCAAGAGCACTGGACACCACTGGAAATTATTATGGTATAATATTTTTGCTTAGTCGTTTTCTATACAAGTAAAATTATAGTTGTAGATTAGGCAGGCATAGGGGTGTGTTTTTGGGGGGGTGGGGGTGGGGGTTAGATATAGCTTAAATATTCGTTTTCTCCATGATGATTGTTTCATAGTAATTGTTGAATTCTGAAAAACTGCTACTGGATATCAATTTGTTGTCTGTTCACAGTTGTCTCTCTTCGATCCTTGGGTAAAAGCTGGACTACCTGATGGTAAGACAATCTAGGCTTCTTAATATCTGCAAGTAGGCCTTTAAAAAGTAGGGGGTGTCAGACCTTGAGACTCCTTATTCAAATCATGACAGCATTGGTGTTTGCACGACTTGCCCCTTATCAACTCTTTACACTATCACACAACTCTGCAACGATCGGAATTTGGAGAAATATGTAAATATTGAGTGAATGTCCTACATTTAGGTCTTATGCGGAAGTCTCAACTGAACAAACAACTATAAATCCTTTGTTGAAGGATAACATTTTTATGCTGGATAACATTTTACAAACTGATGATATACAGTCAAACCTGGAAGAGAACAGAGTGCTCTTCCACAGGGTGTTTGACACTACAGTATAATGACATAATTAATGTTAGAAATAGATTGCTACATATAGTACTGTAAAGAATTTTTGAGACCAAATTAGTGTACGGTACCTGACGAGCCACTTATCTGAAGGTCATTCATCTCGTTGGAGTCAAAGTTCCCACATAGACCACATACTTCACCCTGCAGGGTGACATTGTTGTAAATAAATATACATGAAGAATGGAGTGGAAAGGGTCATATTGCGTTTGAAAGAGAATCTATAAACACACACCCTCCATCGAGGGTCGAGCTGTATGGTAAGCCTGGTGTGTTTGTCCCAGATGAGGGTGAGGCCTAGGTTGGGCACAGATATCATGATGTACAGGCCCACCGAGTGCGTGGAGTAGAGGGGCATGGCTTCCATGGGCCGACTGCCCAGCGCCTGTCTGGTCACATTCATGTCACTAAGTGTCAGACGGACAGACCCCTACAGACAGATGAACCAACAAAAAGCATGTGCATTACGTATTCTTTGTATTCAATAAACCGTAGGGAGTATATTGAAAATAAATGGAGAGAATGAGTGCGCTGAAGTCAATTAATATATGAATAAACAAGCCTAAGTAGGGGGAGTAACAGTTTCATGTAGGAGTTGATAAATACATGGGTGAATAGAGGACTGTTCTAATGAAGCACAGTAAACTGTAAGGGCAGGAAAAGTTTGATTAATTTACCTCCAATTCTAGGACTATAGCTCGAGAGCAGGTGAGGGCTTCGTCACAGCAAGGGACGCTCTCCACTCTAACAGAGAAGGACCCCGAGCCTCTCCCACAGTAATTCTGAGCAATGAAAAACCAATGATTGTATCCTCTATTTCTTTCCGGGCAGAAAGTACAAACAGCATGAATTTAATTAAGACTCTATATTGACGTCTATAAACTTCTGGGTTCCGGGTCTGATTACAAAAAAGTTGTTTTGCTGTTTTGGTCCGTTAGAAGTATCATTACTCTAAAACGTAGATATGTTGGCCATGTTCCATGTCCCATGGTCCAGTATCAAATTAGTATTTGCATTGTTTGGTAATTATATTACTAGCAGCTTTATCTCACCTCTACAAGTGTGTATTTACAGTGGCCATCAAAGCGATACCATTTGGAGTCAAACGTTTGGAAGTGCCCATTCCCATACACCTGGCACTTCCCAGGGCATGGCTTGTGATGGCAGTCCCACTTGCCATAACTGCATATACTGCGGGAATTAACAGAGATAGGGATTTAGCGGTAGCCATATTCTAGAGATAAGACATGAACTTTGAGTCCAGACTAAGAAAAGTACATTTTGGACAGGTGTCTGGTCAAGGTAAATTTTTAAAAATTTGGTAGGGGAATATTACTAAGCTAAACAATTGTATTTAAACTTTACAATTGTATGTAACATACTGTCACAGGGCATGAAACATGCTACATTAGGGGAAACAAAGTAAATTGACTCAACCCAGTGTTCCAGCTTGAGTTTGGATTGGTTAGTGTTTCTCACCATGTCTCACAGTTGGTGGTTACACTTTGACCCGCACTGAACACTCTGCCGCTGAAGAGACAGGTACAGTTGTTCTGACTGACACAAAGTCCCCTGTGGTCCTCATACTGCCCTTCTGGACAGTAGCAGCCACTCTCACAGCTCATCATGGCACTCTGGTGGAAAGGGTCCAATTTAAATTGCTGTCAAACACTGGGTAACAAAAAGTGTACTAGTTACTCAGTACACCTCAAATACTTTACTAATAGATTCTGCAGTCATGACGTAGGTATTCTCGTATCTAAATCATAGAGGCATGCTGTATTTTCCAAGTTTATTTAATTATTGGCAGACCCTGATCTTAAATTTTGGAACCACATTAAGCAATTATTAACATTAAGGGGGATGGGCAAAATAGTGGTTAAAAAATATATCCTACCTCAAAGTTAAATAAGGTCAAGTATTTAATTCTTCTGCATTACACTTACATGTCCACTTAAATTAAATGAAGTGTAGTAATTTCAGTTAACTTACGGTGGGTTTGCTGAGACTGTCACATGTTTTCTGATCAGTCTTGACCACAATATTTGAACAATGAACACATTTTTTTCCATCACGACAGCCTGGAATCATTCCCCAAGAAAATAATATTAACATAACAATATTTCAGTTTTATAATATATACGACTGAGCATATATTGAAATGTCACTATATATTTACCACAAGCCTCTGAGCAATGCAACTCTCCATTCTCACACTGGCTGCAAATGAGTCATAAATTGAAGACAAAATATTAATGTTTACTGTTAAAAACATTCTATAATCTGCCTTAATTATATCCATATTACTATATAAACACTCTTTAAAGAGATTTACATATACCAACATTTTCCATTCTAAATACACAGGATACTACGTAGCCCCGGAGGTGAAAGGAACGTCTGTTTATTTATAAATCGCGTGTGCGAGTTATGTTCAAATGAGTTAAATCTGTTATTTATTTTTGATGGACTTACCACTGTCTCCCATCTAAAACAATGGGGCCTGGGGGTGTGGAGCCTCCTTGATGGAAGCAAGGGCACTGCGACCTGGGGGTGCAGGTCCGACCCGCGTTCAGATGAGTGCCTTCTGGGCATCCACACCCCTCCACAGGTGCATCTTTCACCCCACACCTGGGGTCAAGTCCAGACAGGGAGCGACAGGTATGGTTGCAGGCCTGGATTTCATATTCAAACTTCTGGTTGTTGTCACACTGAATAGCTGGGGTTAAACATTGAAACATTGGCATCGGATGGGATGCATTATTAAGATATTTAATTCATATTGCTACATTGTCTGATATTTAAATACATAGTACTGGGAGTGTAGAATACTCTTTGTCCAACTCACTGCAGTTGGTAGCCTTTCTCCAGTCACCCACAAGGATACCCTGGTTGGCACAGGCTTTGGCATAATTGGCCAAGGCTACACAGAGACACTGCTGTAGATTTGTCCCACATGAACAAGTTCCAAGGATACAAGCCTGCAAATACCATATAGGGTCTAGAATTAGTGAAACAGTATCATAAGCAGTAAATATTCATGTGTAGGTGTTAGTTGCCTTCCTTGCCTTTTGGTAAAAGTCAGTTGAAACGTGATCGTGACACTTTCCAAATATTCCACTGGCGTCCCTCAAGATGGAACACTTCCCATCTGCAAATATTTCTATATAAAAAAAATGTAAATATCAATATAAATAGCTTAATTATAGAGTCGTGCTCATTTTTATTTGAATGAACTCATAGTAGCCCTTTGTTTTAACATTTGTCACACAATGTAAAGTATAGCCCAATTGTTTTTTTATCAGGTGGTTTTTATTCGGACGTAAACGCATTACCATTGTTTGTGCTGATGCAGACAGGCGGAATGTCAGGCAAGCAATCCCCCACACTCCAAGACACTGCATATGGTGCAGCTGAGTTTTCTGTAATACCACTGCTGGTAGTGAAGTCATCTGTAGTATCTGCATTGTTGTTGCCACACAGTCCTATAAGGAATTAATCGTTTTTCAAAACTGGTGGGGCCCTTTTCTGTCAACACCATGTCACATCTCTAGTTTTAAAAATGTACATAAATGGACTTTAGACCAACTGCATTATTTACCAAATTTGACTGATGCATATAAGTCAGTATAGACTATTGTTTTAATGACTTGTTATTTTAATTGGGTAAAATGAATTACCCCTGATATTTCCAGTGTGGTTTCCAGGTGGCGTGACATACAGCTGGATTTCAGGGGACACCTGGACTTGCATCTTCAGACCCAAAGATGTCTTGACTTGGATATACATCGATGTCTGCCAGAACACTAAGACATGTGCTGAAGAATCACACGGCACACAGCGCAACCGGAATGTTATTTAAGTGGGTAAGGACATTAATCAATGAATGCATCAAAGTATGAGTCAATTAATGGATGAATTAATAATTGGATGAATTAATCAACTATGAAAAAACAAAAGTTACTACAGATCGGCATACA
The DNA here is from genome assembly GCA_026901105.3 of Galaxias olidus. Classification (NCBI taxonomy): domain Eukaryota; kingdom Metazoa; phylum Chordata; class Actinopteri; order Galaxiiformes; family Galaxiidae; genus Galaxias; species Galaxias olidus. The sequence continues at coordinate 608,170 of JAPMUY010009872.1, forward strand.
ATTCAAATTATTTGAAAATGACTGAATGACTAACTTCCAGACTGACAAAATTAATTTCTGAAACGAATGAAACGTGAATAAAACAACTGAATAAAGCAATAACTAATAGGCCAGATGAGAAAACAAGTTCATTAGTGTAAACAATTCCACAATACACAAGATGTCAATCACTTTTCTCACCAGACTGATAAAGCTCTACGATCTCCTCCTCTCCAAATGTAGCCTTGTTAGCCGAAAAAATATATGTTTCCTGCAATAACATTATAGCATGAATCTTAGTGAGCCAATGGGTTCAGTATACATTTCAGAGTTTATTAGAGAGCCATTTTAAATAACTACCTACCTGGAAAACCTGAACGATTACTCTCTTAAGAGAAGACGTCATCCGAGAATACTCAACTAATATTGTCCAGTTTAGTCCCTGTATGCATACATACATACATACATGTTATACATGAAATGGACATGAAGCTATGTGCGTGAAAATTTGTCATGATACAAGAAAATAGATTGTTTACCTGGGATGCTACATACATGCATTTACCAGGAAGAGAGTACTCTTTTCCATCAAATGTCCTTACAAACTGCCCTTCTATCAGACATCTTTTTGGACAGGTGTTTTCAGAGCAGTGCCACTTGCCTTCGTAACACACACTTTGGACACAAATAAACATATACATACATTACAATAGATTAAAAAATGAAACAGAAATTGTTCGTGTTCATCGTCCACATAACGCTCTAAGGTCACTCTCATTTCTCACCAGGCCTGGCATTTGGTGTGGCGTGTGTCCCCTGAGGAGTAGCTCCTGCCAGCGTACACACAGGGGCAGTCAGACACCCTCAAACACCGATGGCCATCAGTGTAATCATTCAGCACCCTTCCTGAGATACACAAGGACTATTGAAACCTATTGCCATGTAACACATTGTCACAATGCCTTATTTCAGTTTGGGTGAGTGATGTGAAATAAGTGTCGACACTGGACTTACCCACAGGGCAGACACAGGTACTGGTGTTAGCCCGGTCCGAGGCTCTGGGTGGTGGGCTTGAGCAGGTGGGAACAAAGGCATCACCCATCTCCATATAAGTCATGTCTCCTGGACAAGTTGGCTTTGCTGCAAATAAAAACCGAGACTTGGCATCAAGTATATGCACCTCAACCAAAACAATGTCAAACTAGAACTACAACCAAAAAAAACACAAGGACCCTTTTCAAGCACACACGAATAATTTTTAAAAAGTCTCCGGCATATTCCTGCAGCTAATTTGTTCCAAAATGTATATCTGGTGAGGTAACACAGATTGCATGAAATGTACACATACATTTTAGTTACGCTGGATTCGGCAAACTTACGGCATTTGAAATCTGTTCTCCACATCTGTGCGATATTGCTATTCAATCCACACTGTTGAACAACTTCTTTATAAAAAGAGCACCTCACATGTTCCTGCTGTTGATGTTGATAAATATTCTGATAACACAGCTGGAGGAGCAGAACAGCTGGGTAACCAGGGCAGGCAAATGCTTGAGAAACGAAAGAGTTGCACTCCTAAACAAAAGAAGAGCAGTGAAAATGTTGTTATATGATTGATTATATTTTGTTTTATTCACAAATTTTATACAAATTAAAATACCCCAAAAATTTTTGTACATGTATAACTGTATGGTTAGAAACTTTATATACAGTGTAGTCCACTTACTTTAGAAACGGCCGAAATGGAGTCCTGGGTTTGGCAGTTGGCTCCAGAAAGAACGCTTTCGGCAATCGACCTTTGTACGTTGTCTAATTTTGCAAAACAAATCAATACAATCAAATACATTGCTTCCATAAGAGGATTATAAGATCCAGTAAACAGCAGCTCAACATTGTGCTCCATAGATAGGATTACCAAAATCTACTCCAACACAACAATAACTCTCATATGACGGACAATGTATAAGGAACGATATCATGACAATAGAATAAAAGTGCCCAGTGATCTACCTGCCACATTAGGCCCTCCACACAGCCCAGTCATGTCACTGGTGATATTCTGCTCCAGCTTGACCTGCAGTGCAGAGAATAAGCTGTAAACAATTCTTACTGTGGAATAGGTATGGAAGTATGAGTTTTGTTTTAGGCAGAAGTGGAGGCATGTTGGTATGTATGCAAACAACTAAACTTTAACTTAAAAGATGACGTTTGTGCCAAAACTACTATATATAAATGTGTTTAAGTCCCTCTGTGTCAGAGTGTCTCACCCAGAGAGAGTCTATTCCTCCTGGTGTAGTGTGCCAGGTGACAGACAAGGGCAGCAAGGTGCTCCTGAACCTGGTGTAAATGCCGTATTGGAAGATATGCTGGTAGGTGTGATCATAGGGAAGGGACACCCTGGGGATATCAATCATAACATCCATTATTATTAGATTGTGAGGGCACTGGCAAGCAGAGAGTACTACAGCACATGTTTAACATGCTTTTTAAATTACTTTCAACACATTTTACATTTTGTTCTTGCGGGGAAATTGTGGGGAAACAATGCCTTATTTAATTTAAGAAGGAATTTACATTTACTTTGTGCAAAGAACGAATTAGGTAACAGACGATGTGAACAAGTACAAGAGATTAAGACATTCCTGGGGCACAATAAAAGGCAACATGATCCATCTGTTATTATAGCTTTGGGTAAAAACGTCCGTAATTGTAGATAATTGACTGTACATTCCTCTCACGAGAAAAGATTGTATGACTGTGTGTTAAACAGTGACTTATAGACCCCCCCTCCCCCCCCTTCTCCCCCAATGCTTACATTTATCAGTTTTGTAACACAGTTTATCAATGTCAAGTAAATGAAAAACCTTTGATTTTCAACCAGAATTGTTCCGTTATGGAGAACAGTCTTGATTCTGTTGACATTGATCTCAACCCGATCCAGTAGACCATTTTCCCCTCGCTGTGTGGTAATGTCACACCCCACTCGGTTGTGTGTGAAGTGGGTAAGGGTGATGGGGCAAGTGGATCGAATATAGAAGGCCTTTCCGTTGAATGTCTGGAAGACCCCGCTGCCAAAGGTCTTGCATGTTCCTTAACACAAACAGATCAGCATTCAGAGAACTTTGGCACAATGCTCATACAATTTCACAAGTTTGATCAGGCTTAGACTTACTTGTATATGAGTCAATGGTGGAAACGGAAAACACTGGCACTAGAGCTGTAAAATTACAGATGTCCAAGCAAATGAATGCACAGAACGTCAGAAATAATCATCCATAATGCTCAACTCTTAATTGTATTTAGCGATACAATTAATAAACATGATTTTCAGACATGTTGCATTACCTGCGGTGAGAAAGAACCATGCTGCAAACGTCTGCTTGTAGAAAAACATGCTGTGTTTCCAATGTGGCATCACCAGGAGCAGAATCACAGAGTGACTGAGAGGCCGCTCCAGGCACTGCCTTTATATTGCTCAGACAAACACACACAGAGGCAGGCACATGCACACAAATACTTACACACACCTCACCAGTGCCAACCTATTGCATTGGACGCATTGGAATATGGTTGTGTGCAAATATCAGGAAATAAACCTCAGTTTAACCATTCAGATCAAGGTTTCAGAAGGCACTTGATGAGGGGGAAAACCTGAAAAGCCTCATATCCTCAATATCTTCTTTCAGTTCTCAGTATATGCTAGGTTTTAATCTGGTGGAGAAACCCTAGAACAACAAGAGTGACCTCCCTGATTCTTTGTGCCACAATTTCACCTGTATTTTCTCTAAAACAGAAAACAATTCCTGGGCACAAACAATACAAGGGACGAAAGCGGGAGGGACATACGCTGAACATTATCCTCATGGACTGATGATTTGATGGATCCAAAAAAACTTTTCATTCAGAGTTTGAAAGAAATTAGCTCAGTCCTTTTTGTCTGGTTACAATTGACAAATTACAGTGCCGTAAACTCCTTGCCCAGAGAAATCAATTGCTAAGGTCACCAACTGCATTTTAGAGAAGTCTTAATGTATTTAAGATAAACTTAATTGATTAATTAATTTTAAAAGACTGTTTGTTAAACAGCTAAACATTAGAGAAAGACTGCAATCTTTCTCTCAATTGTCACACAGAGAAATCAATGAAAATGTGTGTTGTTATATAATTATTTAAAAGACTTTTAAAATATTGAATGTAAAAAAATTGTTTTATTACATTTTATAAGTATTAAACATAAACAAATTATAGGAAACGTAAGAAATACTTTGGGATAGTGAAAAACAGAGAATGAGTTAGGATAAACTGCATACTTTTATTTTATTGCACTATTTTCCAAGTATTTTCCTGGATCTGACATTTTAAACAGAAAATATTTCAGAAAATGTTTCATTACATAACAATTACCCTGGAATATTAATAATGAATTGTCCTAAAACACTATTAATAATGCAAGCCATAAGGCAAGCTATTGACTATTCACAAGGTGAATTTGATACAAGGAAGTAAAAACTTTGAAGGCACCAAATCAAGTGTGTCCTGATGAAAACCATTTCCTCCACAACCCTACCCAAACAGAGAACTGACACGGTGTTAGGCTTTACACAAACATGATTAGTTAAAGATTTTCCAAATTATGTTGAAGGTCATTGGTATAACTGAAAAAAACATGGATTTCCCATGATAAAAATGTTACAGGGAAACAACTTTCCTTAGACTACTGCAAGCTTCACAACACAATGCAAAGTCCAAACATTTTTTTACTGTGTAAGGAGCGTGTTAGACGTGGCCCCATATATTGAAACGTCTTGGCGCTTAAATTTTTTCACTATTGTACACGATTGCCCCATTTCATAATATTTAACTATGATTTGTATCATTCATTCAGTCAACAGAAGAAAGATAGAAGGGTCAACAGTTTCTTGAAAGCAAGAGGCCTGTTTCTTTTTCAGTTTTGCAGGAGACTAATGGGTAAAATATTAAATCCTTTTCCAGGAAGGAACAAGACAGATGTATACTGCTTGTGTCTGGCTGTGTGTTGTGTGTGTATGTCTTTGTGCTTTGTGTGTTGGTTTCCTTTTGATCTTACCCTGCTTTACACACACAAGGAAACTCTACAGTTTGTTTAACAATAGCCAAGATCAAATATAATAATCTGGGGGAAACGATTTTTAGGTTTACTATTGTCGATCTAAATCATGTATTATTGTTAATGACTAAGGAGAAATTAAATGCAACATGACATCACAAAGTATATGTGAGCTAAGAGGTAGAACAAATGTCATACGATCTTGCTAGCCACTAAATCATACAATACTGTGTACAGTAGCAATTATCAAATTTTCAAGGGATTTAATTTGTTTTACTGTTCTGTCGATAGATTTGATGCAATCTAATGTAAACATTAGGATTTCCCTAAACTTGTTCACCGGCATCCCACTTGTTCCCGGTGGGGAAACGTAAGAGCGGGGTGAGAGTAGTGGTTTAGATCATACAGACCCTATTTCTAAATACACAGAATACAATGTTATAATATCCATTATTCCATACTCCAAGATGAGCACTTCAAAAAACAATATTTATAATGGATTTTGGTTGAGAGCAGATATGTTATCGGGGTTTTCAAGTGGGCACCCTCCATCCTGGATGTTTGGTTAATTTGAGCCCACCACACCTCCAGAAGGCTTAATGGTGAGCAATGATATCTCAGAGCCACAGCCACTTCCCTCTATATCTGTTCTCGGCATGGCCAGATAATCAAAAAGAAGAAATACCCTATACACATCCCCACCTGCTGGCTTGAAACATGGAATGCTCAGACAGTAGAAATATGAATCTTACAATGTAAACCTATCTTCATGATGTTTGAAAATACCTTATACAAATACCCTATACCCACTTCAAACTGCTGGCTTGAAACATGGAACGCTCATTGGCTACTTCTTTCATCTGACAGCTTTTATGGTTTGGAGAAATTCTTTGCCGCAGATCCCTATTTCCTTAGGTCGTTTGGTTGTTGATATTGCCACAAATCCTCTGAATCCAACTTCCACAGGACACACCTTTGTTCTCCTGCCACGCTGTAATATGGTGTATTTGGAACACCTACATTGTGCTTCAAAGGTTTCGATGCTGGAATTTTGCACTTCTTGATCCTGGTTAGTGATTAACCATCATTACCCTCTCTCCCACAAATTGAGATACTCCTGCCCCATCGGGAGCATCATGACGGGGAGCGTCATCACCTGCTGGTTTAGGAACAACACTGGGCTGGATCGTTAAGGGGGCTCTCCCCAGCCTCAAGGACACATACACCAGAGGGTGTGCAAGACCAGGGACAGTAGAATAATTGATAAAGCCACTCTGACAATGGTCTTTGCTCAAAGAGAAGGAATATACCCCTAACTTATTTAACTTTTAATGCATTTATATTCCTGGGCACTGGACATCTTTCAGTGATTTATTTTTTGGGGTAGTAACAGATTCATTTGAACTAAGAAGAAAGAAATATCAAGATTGCATTGCCACAGCAAGTCCTGAAGAGGGCACAATCCTACTTCATCATCCATGTGATAACTGAGGGAAATAGGAGAGAGGGATAAATATTAGTACATCTGTATGGCTATGTTTTTCAACTTGGGTTATATAGCTACATCATATTTGTGTATATACCATAGTGTGAAAAGCCTTGCAAGCTTGAAGCCAGTATTAATTAGGTATAATTTAGACGTAAAATCAATTAACCCTCAGAAGACTAACGTTTAACGATAAATACACGCCATGATTCAGAATCAACAGCCACAGACGTGGACAAGGTTTGAACTCAGGCCCTAAGACGGCTATGCTCTAACTTCAGAATAGTTGGACAAGCTAACTATGCTTCAGGGCAAAGCCTAGAAATAGGCATCTTCTTTACGTCACACCTACGCTGGCAGTGACGAACTCATCGAATTGCCTGCTCCTCCTCTCACCTTTTCTCTTCTCTTTACCCATTACCACGCAGAACGGCCCTCATCAGAATCACTGGGATGTAAAACATACTGCAAGGCTGGAGAATAACTTTTGTCAACTGCAATTACCCTGTACAAAACTGGTCATTGTATTCGGATTAGTTGACGTGGCTACCTTGCGCGAATGTTTTAGACTACAATAACTTGAGTTTGAGGAAAACAATTCTTATTGACCTACAGCGAGTAATTTCAATAGTCCTGTCAACATTTCGTGGGTTGGTTTACATCCCCTATGTCCCGAAAGTCAAGCGACAATGACTATAATCTTCGTAGTATGAGCAACCTGATGGGCGAGAAGAGGAAAAAAGTGAATGACGGAGGAGAACGGAGTCTCATCAAAGCTCCCTCAAATGCGAGCATCAACAGCCAGGCAGCCTCTGCTGTCAATACAGCAGCATCAGGTTCAGCAGGTGGCTCCGCTGCCTCCACTGGTGATTTGGAAAGAGCAGCTCGGAAACAGTTTGAGCAAGATGTCACACCTGCGTTTGTTTACATTCTAGCAGTTTTCTCTGCGCTGGGTGGCTTTTTGTTCGGCTATGACACCGGGGTGATCTCTGGGGCTATGCTCCTCCTTAAGAGAGAAATGCATCTTAGTGCTCTGTGGCAGGAGGTGCTGATATCAAGTACCGTTGCAGCGGCCGCCCTATCAGCAGTGCTCGGCGGGTTCTTGAACGGGCTGTTCGGACGCAGGGTCTGCATTCTTCTGGCTAGCTTCATCTTCACTGTCGGGGGAATAGTACTGAGTGCTGCTCCGAGCAAGGAAGTGCTCCTTGTGGGGCGCGTCATAGTGGGTTTTGGACTTGGTAAGGCATGTGTTCCTTGCAGCTGTATTTGACCCTCTCTTCAATGTAAACTGGTCTAGACATATGAACCGTCTATGTGTTAAATAAAAGAAAAATGTCAAAGAGGTGGGAAAGTCAGTTTGGGCACATAACTGGGCACATTAGCCAATCAACTTTCAGGACTGATCAGGACAAGGTCTTCAAACTTCTGCAGTATAAGCACTCAGGAAGTTATTTGTTTAGACTCAGTGTGTTCCATCGTTTTTTCTGTGTGTGTGTGGGTGTATGTGTGTGTGTTTTTTTTTTTATTATAGACGCTTTTATACAAGCAACTTACAGTGAGATTACAGGAACAGTCCCCGTGGAGCAATTAAGGGTTAAGTGCCTTGCTCAAGGGCACACTAGTGGTGGTGTTCCCAGGTGGTTTTTGAACTAATGACTAGGCCACCACTAACTATCTCCCAGTCAGGTGGTAAACTGATTAGTTGTCATCTTAGAAGAGGAAGCACAGACAAATCATAGCAGTACTGTCATGTTGGATTTTAGGGTTTGCATATGTGCTTGGCAGTTGTGTGACTTTCTGTGCTTAACTAAGGTACAACTGACAAGGCTAGAGATGTTTGTTTGAACGTTTTCTCTCTTCCACTATTCACAATATTCCATACTCTCCTTTGCTTTCTGCTCTTTTTCTCCTCTCTTCCAGTTTCACAATTTCTCTTTCAATTATTCTCTTTATGCTTTGAAATATTTAATCACAATTTAAAGCTTCCAAGCATATTTATAACAACTGAACTTGCACATGATTCACATCCTCAAAGTTGTTTCTGATTGATGTTTATTATTATTAAGAACCCGGTGATGGCTGACATCTAATTGCTTTGGTCATTAGGGTTCACTGTTACAATTAAATAATTGCTCACCTTCTTAACCTTGCATTCTTTTTCCATATTGTGACCATTGACACACTCCCACAGACTGGCCTCAGAAATAAAAAAAACACCCCCAATTAGACTGCATAAGCTATAACAAGGCCCTTTTTCCGGCTGTGCAATTATTCTGACCAATGCTGTCACCCTTCCTGTTCCATTTAGATGATTGCGCTCCATAAATTAATTGTTTAGCATTTCTGATAACCCACCAAAAGGTCATGCAGGCTGTTTGTCAAACTAGGAAATGCCATACCTTTTCCCCCTGATCTTTCTGTCATAAGCCTCCAGTTTGTGTACTTGGCTCCATTTATTCTGACCTTTAGGAGAGCCAGTGAAAACCAGGGCCTGTGCTTTGCTGGGTTCCCGATCAAACTAACAGCCTGCGTTTAATGATGCTTCTTAAAGGAGAGTTGACAGCTTATCATTACCTTTTATTCGTTTTCTTATTTATGTCTCTCAATCATGCTGTCATGCTATTCAGTTTGGTTTTGCTACCTGATCTTTTTAATCAGAGAATTTTCTGGAAAATGTTTGCACCACACAATTGTGTGTAACACACAACTGCGTTACTGTATACGGTATTTACACTAATGACAGCATTGTAAATGAGAACACGTTAAATAATAATTATTCAAACAATACCTACACAATTATAACTTATTTTAAGTGCTACATTTAATTTCAATATTTTTTTTTTTTTTGGTCACACTACATTAGTTGAGCTAAAGTGTTTCCCTTTACTTGGAGTGTGACTCCCTCTCCAACTGTCCACCACCCACTCACAGAGATACCCATAGGGAATCTCCCGCGAGCTGTTCTCAAAAGTTGCCTGGTCCCTGGCCAGCATACCAGAGTGGCGGCCTCTACCATTCCCACTGCTTATTGCTCCCTTTGGTGTTCCTTGGTCTTTTACCATGTGACTCTCCAGCTTTAGAAGCCCGATTAAGCAAGGGGGCGTACCCATAAGGCGATAGCTGTGGACAGCGTTAGAGGCTGGGAGCTGTCCGTGGTGCTGAAATGAGAGGTAATTCAAATGACCGTCAGCAGCCATGGTGCTGTGAGAACAGGGACATTCTGCCTGCTTTCTCTGCCTGTGGCCTGGCCCATACTAGCAGAGAATCTCTATTTTTCTCTCCTTGTTTGCTTATTCAAACTATAGAACCGTCTTATGCGAAGGGGTCAATAGCATAGCTTATTCACATTCACATCCTCCCTCCTGTTGTTGTAGTGAGGGGCCATGTGTGTGAGGAGAATTGTGATGGGAGTCTGAGCTGGATAGGATAGGCTGTTGATTCCTGAGGTGGACATAGAGATAAATTGGTGGTGCAATGTGGACAGGAGGGAATTGTTTGGATTGTTTGCACTTTACCAGCCCATTTCTCAGACGGTGAGAATTAATTTGCTGCCACATCTCTTTACCTTTCCACTTTCCCAAAAGTGATTTTTGGTAACATCAGTGCTTAGGTGAAAGTGGATTCTATGTCAATGTTTACCTCCACGATTTTTACAGACATATTCCTTGGGTGAATTAATGAAAGGACGTGAACCACACCCAGCCCTTTCCATCCCAGGATAATATATCCAACACCAATACAAAGCACACAACTCCCAGATATTGATTTACCCTCCCTGTGCGTTGCTGCATCACAACTACCAGCAATCCATTCCCATGGCAACAGGTAGCTAGGTTGTCTGCTGGCCAGCGGGAAGGAGGGAAGAAGCTGGAGAGACTATTAATAGAGCTTATCAAGAGCCAGCTCGCGATCTCGTGTCCCTTGTATATTAAAGCTGGGCAAACATATATATATATTTATATATATATATATATATATATATATATATATATATATATATATATATATATATATATATATATATATATATATATATATATATATATATATATATATATATATAGGATGTAAATATCTTGTCGTTTGACAGATTGACACATTCTGTCTGAATGTTTTTTCCGGGATTTACGTCACATCCACGTGCTGTTTATGTTGTGATTGTGGTTGTTGTGTTTGTCGTTATTAACAAAACGATAAATTGTTTAGATACAGTGAAAATGACGGTAGAGAGCGGGCTTTGGATTGAGACTAGGACTTTTGTCCTGGGATTTTTAGTTACCTGTGTCTGCTTTAAAGTAACCCATTTCTTCTCTATCCCAATGATGATACAAAGCAGTTGGAGTTGGAGAGCTGTATATGGACAGTATACCTTGGCAGTACCATAACCTATTATTACACACTCTGCCCTATGTAGGTGTAGCATCCATGACAGTGCCGGTGTACATCGCAGAGGCATCTCCCCCCCATCTGAGAGGTCAGCTGGTGACGACCAACACACTCTTCATCACTGGAGGACAGTTCACTGCCAGCCTGGTGGATGGCGCTTTCAGCTACCTACGTCGAGATGGCTGGAGGTGATTCTACAAACGCCCACAGAAACATACAACACGTGTTTTTCAAAATGAGCACAGACTATTTGCAAAACGTGACACTTACTCTTGTGGCAAGTGAGAAATGAAAGGTCATTGCGCCAAAATACATGGTGCACTAAATATATCTGTTTTATGAGATATTGGTTATTGATGTTATTTCCAAATAAAACACAGAGCCACCATTACCCTTTAGCACTCACACAGTGCCACACACTCGCATGCACACCTCCTTGGCCTTTCTTGTTCTCTCTTTGTTTCCTATAAGCCATTTCGGAATGAAAGACATCACTTTTGATATCTGCAATCTCCTCTCCCCCCTGGTTCTCAGTGCGGTCTGGTGGTTCCTGTCACGTCAAATGACAAAGCCAGATCGGTGCGTCACTCTAAATGTCATCACGCATGTTACTTTGGCCTCAGGCAGACCTAGCATTTGCTGAGAGCAGGGTTAAAGTATTCTTTAAAGATAGCTCTTTTTTTATCATGAACGCCACTTCTTTCCTCTTTCTTCTTCTTGTTCGTTGAAGCTGGAGCTTACAGCCTCCCACATGTTGAGCTTTGACAGTCATAACTGCTCGGAGTTAGATAAGGAGTCGTCCTTTTGTGGTGCGAGGATTTGCTCCGACTGCAGTTCTGGCTTAGAAGATTGTGATCAGAGATGTTCTCTTCAATGTCGTGATGAGTCATCGTGGGATTTTTTTTAAGCGTTTACATCTGGCTCAGATATTGGTTGTTTGAAGAATGTGCTGATGACTTCCTGTGTGCGTTCAGCTGAAGAGGAACCTCAGCTGCTGTTTCGTCACGCAATTCAGACTTTGAATCAGTAATGCTTTTAAGTTCACAAAGAAATCTTCAAGCTCCCGTTGAACAGCTACAGTGGTTCACTTTGCCCTCTCTTCCTTACCTGCTTTGTTACTGTTCTCCTTCCCTCTGTCTCTTCCGCTCTCATAAAAGAACTGCCTCTTTCCCAGCTGGCTACTTTGTTCTCTCTGTTTTGCTAACCCCTTCTCCTCCGTCTCCCTCCCCTCCGTGTGAAGGTACATGTTGGGTCTGTCGGTGGTCCCGGCGGTGCTCCAGTTCCTGGGCTTCCTCTTCCTCCCAGAGAGCCCGCGCTGGCTCATCCAGCGTGGCCTCACCCAGAAGGCCCGCCGTGTGCTCAGCCAGATCCGGGGAAACCAGAACATTGACGAGGAGTACGACAGCATCAAGAACAGCATTGAGGAAGAGGAGAAAGACGGCGGAGGAGGTGAGGGGGAGGAGGAGGAGACTGTTTATTAAGCGGTATCACGCTCTGTTTCTCTTTCTTCATGGACATGTTGCCAAGTCAGGTCATTAGAGTCACAGTGGGTTTTTCACATATCACATGATAGCTGATAACTCCATCAGATGACATTGAGAGTTTATGGACGCATAGCAGACAGTTAAAGTGGAGCTATGTGAAAGTCAGGGCAGGAAGAGGTCTGCTTACCATGTTTAACGACTGCACACTAAAAACCAGTGAAAATATTCCTGCTCTGACTGAATCTTCAAATATTGAAAATGGGATGCTTCACCTTCACTAATCATTTATCATGCTCTTTTAATCTTTTCTCTTACACTGTCCCTCTCTCTATCTTTTTCTCTCGTTCTTTCCCACTTAGAAGAATATTACACAGCTTCTCCTACAGTTACCCCATTCACGTTCACAAGAACAAGACGTATGCCAGATGCATTAGACATATCACAGGGAAACTGTTAGAGTGAGATGAAGAGGGGGGGAGGAGAGCTTGTCAAATTGGATGCAGTCTGCTACTAATCAACCATGACGGACCCACAGCATCAGAATGACCTATCACATATCTACTGTTTTTTCTACTGGCTTGGATTGAAGTGCTACTTTTATTCAATCACTCACACACACACACACACACACACACACACACACACACACACACACACACACACACACACACACACACACACACACAAATGAAATATGTGAATAAACACACACTTCAGGCATTGAAAATTGGTAAATCACCTGTACTTGTGATTGCTCCTGGAATAGCCTGCCTCTCCCATGAGACTCCCACGTCAGCTATTTCTACGAAAGAGTAGGCCTTTTAGAAAGCCTAGAAAACCACAGAGTTAAGGAAATGAAAGGATACACCAAGAATGGAACAGTTGTTGAATGCCAGTTGACGTTCCTGTGTCTCCATCAAAGGTCACCCCGGTTCTGGATGTATGGATCGAAGGGCTTCTTGTAACGCTTAACCTATAGTTCTTATTGGTAGAAAAACACAACAGAAGTATTTGTTAAACATAAGACCCATTTCCTGTGCAGCTGCAGCTTTGCTCGGACGCTACATCAAAGACGGACTAGATTTATCCGGTTAAAATCAAAGAAGATGATGGTGTGCTGAAGACATTGTACAGAGCGTGTTATTATAGCCTCATGTAATTCATAAATAACACTTGAGAGTGAAGAGAGATTACATGTGTCAGTCCCGAGCACCTGCAATTAACCTTGTCTGACTTTCACTTCACAAGTGCCTTGTGAATTGAAAATCGCTTGATGCTTGATGATTTGCTGGTGGTCCAGAGCGCCACCAAACAGAGGAAGAGCTGTTGATCTCTGTCAGTGCCGCTGATCTTCAACATGAGCGAGGCAACAGTATGTTATAGCAATATATATAGATACCAATATAGGTAACAGAATGTTAACCTTTGCCATTGTAGCTCATCCGGGGGTGGGGGATGGTGGCGTGTATGTGTGAGGGGAGTGGTGTTCCGGGTTGATCACACCTGGGAAAACAATGGCATGTTTTGCCCCTTGCCAGACATCCCAGTTGCCATGGTAACAGCACATCTCCGTTCCCCATGTCCCTGATGTCTCACCTCGGATGTGACAGGGATGAGGGTGTTCGCGTGATCGTGCCACAAACGGTCACATACACTTCATAAAAACACACATGGACACACACACACACGCACATACATCAATCCTGTACTATATCTGTACCAGTAGCAACATTGACCTGCCTGTCATTGCCATAATCTCTTCCTGGCACTACAGGTGGTACGCATATCAGAATCTGGTCCCTTGCCCTCCTTGTCAGGTGTCAGTCCTTCTCCTTCTATTGACTGTGTGGCTGTCATTTTTATGGCGGTATTATATAATGCTCAATTGTTATGCTGCTGGCTACAATGCACTGAGAAATTAGAAGTATATCGCTAGTACCTAGATATGAGCAATGAGCATCACTGTGATGGGGCAGAGAGCTGGTCTTTAGGTGCATGCGGTTTGTTTGCTATATTTTGTCTGTGTGTTGCTTAGCCCTATGCATGAGTCTGTGCCTCGTTATTGGACTTCATTGTGTGTGTACATTGTGTGTGTGTGTGGGTTGTGGCTGTTGTTGGGGGTAGCTCTGATCAAGCCTGTTTTGGTCCAGGGACAGCCGCCCAGGAGCCAGGAAGTGAGGCGTGATTGAGCTGATGATGATGAGATGGAGGAGAATGATGATGACAGTGAAGATGTGATACCAGCCCCATTCAATGAACCCTGATTATACTGCCCTGTTAGAGAAACTGAGCTCATGTGTATCTGAGGTCAAAAAATAAATAAATAAAGGAGAGCTAAAATTTGTTTCTAGGATGGCAACAAATTATGGAGCAGACAGATAGAGCAGATATGGCAACCGATGTTGTTGCGCTATTAGTTGCACTCTGTATCTAATGTTTTCCGCGCTATCAGAATATCAAATGATGAAACTGAGCACAAACCACTACATGAGTTTATTTTAGTGTACTGTGGTATATTATCCGTTTCAGTTCAAATATTGGTTAGTATGTAAGCCCTGGTCCTTGTGTTGTCCGTTGCCTGTTCATTGTTTGATGTTTGTTTATTTGTTTATTTGTTTAGCCGTGTGTTTTCGAGCCTGCCTTGTGCTTTTCGTTGTTCCTGGGTTTTTTTGGCAATAAAGCTCCACTTCGCAGAATATGCCTTCGTTTGGGTTTCATCTTTCTCCAGCCCATGACATAAATATTCCTGAAGATGTATCATTGCCACGATTTTCTCAATGTCAATTAATTATTCGCCATGTTTGAATTTTATGAAACTGCCAGTTGCCCGGGGTATTATTAAATCCCTTTAGAAATCATGAATAGAATGAGTCTCACTTTGTTGGGGGAAAGATTGTGATTATATGTCTGGAGTCTTACATAATGACCATTCTGAGAAAAGTGCAGAGGTAAGTGTTGGTCACTAACCAGCAAAGGATGCGTATCCAAAATCCAAAAAGCAACTCTATATCTGAATGTGCTGCTCATGTGTTTGGTTTTTCTGTCTGTAAAGAGAGCCTTGTTCAACTTCCTCATGTTCAATTCCTAGACTCATTACCTCTAGACGTGAGTGGGATTTGCAATTCCATGTTGAAATAAGAGATCATTGATAATTTTTTTAAAGACTTTACTTCCACTTTAGCATTTCTGTGGCTTTTTATGTTCTATAGTGCAGTTTAAAAGCACATTGAATTATGGCAGAATATATTTTCAAATATACAATATTTGGGATCAGGGAATAAGCACATACTGTACATTCTATACTCTAGCCATTATTGGCAAATCAGAGGGTACTAACTATGCATTGGGGACATGGAAGTCCTGATGTTGAAGCCATTATGCAAGTGACATTAATAACTAATGAAAGGCAAGGTCAGCCATGACTGCTCCAGGCTGCAGATGAAAGGATAATGAGGGGAGATTTTAAGAGTAGGGCTTTCGTTCAAAGGTGTGAATAGAAGGCGATAGAAAAACAGTGCATGGGCAGTCACTCTTCCTCAATTGAGGGTTGGGAATGCAAAGTGCAGCGTTGTTCTCATTATTTGCTTTCTGTGGTAGTCAGTATGTTTAGAGCTAAACTAGTATCCCTGTTGATTTAAAGACACATTATCTTCTCGCTACAGTATAATTGGACCTAGAAAGTCCAGCATCTAAGTTGTTTATTACTTGGTTTCCCCATGTGGTGAAGAGGCAGCCATTTTGTAAATTGCTTTTGACATCAGTAACCTGGTCTCTTCTATTTAAAAATAAAACATTGGAAGACAAGGCATTTTCCCACAGTGTTTATTTTTTAAGTTATTTTTTATGATAGTGAAATAGAAAGTAATGTTCCGATGAATTCCCTCCTTCCCCTGTATCTAATTGATATATGGAGTTTTAATCAACAAATCCTTTGTTGACATGAATATTAGCAAGACATGAACAAGCTTAATGAGTTATGTTATCATACAAACAAGTATTTAGCTTATTAAATGAGCCTTGGGTAACTTCAAATGGATCTTTGTTTACAGTTTACATGGAGAACATGGAGATAATATTGAAACTATCAGAATGATAACCTTCCTCTGTACCCTTCGCTTTTTAATTCTGGAAACTCTTTTCAACCCCTCAAATGGGCTAACACTCGGTTTGTGACAGATTGAATGTCTGAGGCCATTAGTAGGTAAGGAGCAGTGTGGCTGTTGTTAACCAGCCAATTAGGAAGCCCTACAACTATTTGCATTGGGGCAGGTGTGCTGCTGGCAAATCATGAATCTCAGTGAGTCATAAGTTGTACTACCAGACTGTCTGAGTCATAGCTGCTCCCCAAGATTACATTTTTATGCCAAGCCAAAACCTCCTGTTGATAGGGAGTATGAGAGACTAGGCATACTAATGTGATTTGGAGCTCTATAATGGGGTGGGGGTTTTGTCATGATTTACACTTGCTAATTTGACCTGGGATATGGTTCTTTAGTCCATCCCTAACTGTGCCTCAAGAATAAGGCTTGATGTGATTTGTGATTGTGTGTGTTGTTTTTTAATGTGGTCGCAGGTGTACGAACATGGTCAGTCATGACATATACTCATGCACAAACACACACACACACACACACACACACACACACACACACACACACACACACACACACACACACTCACAGCTGGTCACTAATGAACAATATAGTACTGGCCACACTGTAAATCTGGCAATTGTGTTGCAGTCTAATATAAAAGCTCTGGTGTATGAAGTTACCCGGGTTAGTCAGTAGCTCTCTCTCTCTCTCTTGATTTAACTCCTCTCTCTCTCTCTCTCTCTCTCTCTCTCTCTCTCTCTTCTCTCTCTCACTCATTTATTATTTCTACTCTATCTCTTGTCTGCTGCCTCCTCTTTAGCCATTATCTGTCCGCCCTCACACTCTTCCTCCTAATCTATTGCTCTTTTCCTCTTGTCCTCTCCAAATTGTGTTTTGGGTCAGATTTATGTTCGGAGATTGTTGTCGGCATTGTGAGACCGTTCTGCCTTTTACCACAACACACACACACACACACACACACACACACACACACACACACACACACACACACACACACACACACACACACACACCCAAACACATAAAGAGGACTGGAATAACAGACTAGCACGATGGGGTAGATAGAATTTAAACAGTTTAGATTTAAACAGTTTGAGCCTCTTGACTAAGTTGTAAGAATGTAGTAAGAGTCTATGCTGTTTCAGCTGCACCAAACCATGGCTCGATAATGTGAAATCTAAGCTAATTACAATCAGACATCTTATGTCAGGGTTTGTAAAAGGGAAGTATACAGTGGCGAGTCGCTTGAGCATACTAGAAGGCAGAGAGGTTCAACATGGTTCAACGAGAGATTTTCAGCTTTGAAAATCTCCAAAATGTAATTTTATGTAATGTTCCCTGCATGTAGAATTTAGGTATTTCCAAGTGATGAACAGAATTATTGACAGCATTATTACCAGATTGAATCTGCACATAGCTTTCAAAAAGAGCTCTGGATTGCTGCAAGGCTAACTCAAAAATAGTCACAGTTAACTTAAGACAGATATAGCTAGTCCTCACTTGTTGACTGTCAAATCAAGTAGGCACTGTGAACATCCCGGCGTTTCCAACGACAACAGCTGACACATGCCAGTGCGCGCTTGTTTTTTTAGTCCAGGGCTCATCGCATCTTCTACTCTTTAAGACGGATGTTCACTACTCTGGCATGTCCATCTTCTGTTTGTCTTTGCTAGTGTTATGCCAGTGTACTATCCACTCGTATCAACTGTGCATAGTGACTGGAAGAAGAAAACTGATAAAGAAACAAAGTGAGAGGGACAAAGAAAGGGAAAGAGATGGAGTGGGGGGGAGTGCTGCTTTTTGGCCAGGTCTCTCTCGCAAAAGAGATTCTGAATCCCAATGAGACTAACCTGGTAAAATATAGGTAATTATAATCTTAGAAAAAGAGAGAATGAACCAGGACGAAGAGAGAAGACAGTCGGAGTGATTATTTTCTGTCTACTTCTCCATTTCACCGCTGGTCTCTAGCAGTTTATTAATGATTGAGCATGGGGAGCAGTGCAGTGGCTTCTCTATCATGATTTCCCCTCAGTGCTCATCAAAACCCCAGCCTTAGCATACCCATGGAGAGGAGACATTTGAATTCCGCACATTTACATGTGTGTCTTTGCATGCATTACATTATTATGATTTTATAGATGTACAGTTTGTGTATGTGTGTGTGTGTGTGTGTGTGTGTGTGTGTGTGTGTGTGTGTGTGTGTGTGTGTGTGTGTGTGTGTGTGGATGTGTATGTGCATATGTCTGTGGGTTTTTGTTTGTGCGTATGGATTATCTTTCCATACATTATATCTCTGCATGTTGACCACCCCCGCCCATTAAGATGTAGGGTTCCTTACAGACCTTGTTTTTTTCCCTCCTATTGTTATTATGCACTTCCTCATGTTGTTCTTGTTTGATTGGATCAGTTCACTCAAATTTCATTTCACTCAAAGTTCAGTGACCTCCCTTGTGGTGCTAAAGTACTGTAGACACTATAAATGAAGACCAAACGGCACTAAGGGACCACAGAGAAAAGCTCACAGGAAAGCTGTACATTATGCAGGCTGGGCTGAAATGGCTTCTTAAAACCCCTAGCATTTACGTGATTTCTTCCTCATGCGAGTGTAGGTCTCCCCACAGTTACAGGAAGCTCTCCAACATCATGGACATTTGCAGCCGGGGAATTTGAGTGCTGTACATTCAAAATAAACAAACACCATTTAAGTCACTGATTGAAGGGAAGTCAGAATGTGTTTGAAAAAGAAGTAATCAGCAATCAAAAATCTGAAGTTGCCTGCGAATGTTATCAACAGTATTGTGCCTCTACATTGATCGATCTCTCTCTCTTTACTCTCTCTCTCTCTCTCTCTCTCTCTCTCTCTCGCTCTCTCTCTCTGTCTATCTCTCTGTGCACTGAGTAGGGATCTCGATTCCCTCATTGCATGTCTGTTTACATAACCAATGAAAGGTTTTCAAACACTTTCAGTCCCAGGGAAAGACCACCACGCAGTATGAAAACGATACCCAGGCATGAAGAGGATCAACACAGACAGGGAGAGTGGATATGGGCCACATTGATTGGTAACGGGGGTGCCATTAGTTTTTACAAGCAATTTCAGTGTGGTTTTGAACACTGTATACACCATCAGCCTTCAAAGTGAGAGTACTTGTGAGTGCGTGTGTGTGTGTCTGTGTGTGCGTGTGTGTGTGTGTGTGTGTGTGTGTGTGTGTGTGTGTGTGTGTGTGTGTGTGTGTGTGTGTGTGTGTGTGTGTGTGTGTGTGTGTGTGTGTGTGTGTTTACACTATCAGCAAAGCAACAGCAGGCAGCAGCCTAGGGCATTAATCAGTTGGGAAAAGGGACAGGGCTGAAGCTGAAGTATTGTCATTGCAGATGATCCATAGTTCAGTGTCCTCGGTGTGTCAGGAATGCATTTAGCAAATGTAACAGGAGCCAGATGTTGTAAGTGTGTTTGTGTGTGTGTTCATTTGTTTGCTCTTTCATTTGTCCATAGGTCCATCCATTGGTAACTCCTAGCAACCATAGGTCCTTCGTGTCCGTTGATAAACACAGCTGCAACCCCACATCTGCAGAGTTAGAATGAGGAGGTTGAGAGGAAATACACTTGGAGGAAGGGAAAGAGGGAGGGGGAAAAAACAAGTAAGCCGTGAGGAAAAGGTGTGTATTAAGAAGCGGGAAGAGGACCGACTAAAAAGGGGGAGGGAATAGGGAAGGGAAGCAATCATGGGAAAACAGTGGGGGAATGGAAGAGTGGAGATGAAGTGGGAAAGAGAAGAGAATGGAAGGGAGGGAGGATGTTGCCATTAGGAGAGGGCACACAATATAAAAGGAGGGATGAAAATTAAAGGTGAAGGGAAGCGCTGATAGGAAGGGTGAAAAACCCTAATTTCGTGTTAAGCATCTCCTTGATTGCATTCTTCTATGGCAGCCCTCAATTACAAAAGAATCCCCACTGGCTGTCTTACCGTTATTCTATCCAACACTTATGATGCCTTAAGTATTTGATGATTGAACGGGTGAAGTAAACGCTGTTGCCGTCAGCGCTGCAGCCAATGGAATCCGTTTGTTTGTTCTCCCATACCGAGTCCTAAATGAACCAATAATCACGCCTGATTAGAAATGGTTCCAAGGCGTGTCCAACTGTAGGGTGCCTTAGGCCATATTAATAATGGTTCTCACTGTATCATTTCACACATAATTTACCTATTCAATTTAGAAACTCAATTTTCTGGGGTCAATGCTGGTATTTTATTGTCAATGAGGTTCTTGGAATATCTCGGAACATTTTGATAATTCACTTGCTTTCTCCATCCACCATATCCTCTGTAGAAGCTGGGGGCGGGGGGGGGGGGGTTGTCTTTTCCTCTCTTTGTTTCTCCCTTTTCTTGTGCACTACTAGATACTTGCAATATGCAAATCTTTTCGATTTTCTATAGCATTCAGATATTTAGTTACTTTAAAGTGTAGAATAAAACAGATCTAACAACCCCCCTTGCCAACCTGCCTGGAAACAGCCTGCGTAATTGGTCAGGAGAAAATGTTGGGAAGCAGCAGCGAGAATTGCTCTACCAAGGTTGCCAGGAATTGAAAAAATTGGGGATCAATATATGAAAGAGCAAGAAAATGTTTTTTCATTAAAATATTTTCTTGCTCTGCAGTCTTTTTTATGAGATTCTTTCCCTTAATAAATATGGTTGCATTTTTGTAATATCACGTTATCATGTTAAAACTGAATACTGATATCTAAAAGGACATCACATAAATTATGCTGGCATATTTACTTCACATAGGGTAGTTCAGTACAAATTCATGTAATACAAAGTTTTTGGGAATGCACATGTCAAAGAGAGCTACATGGATTACAAAATGATTTGCAATACTATTTAATTCTCTTTATGGCCCTGTGATGGATTGCATTGTGTTGTTCGTTTTGGTGGGTATGTCTTTATAATGCTTCCCATTTATCATGTTACTGTATTTTCCTCATTTTGTGTGTCTCCCTCTCTTCGTCTCTTTGGTCCCACTCCATTAGCTTCCATCTTCTCCTCACAATATGTTTCTTACAGCGCTGTAGTATTAGCTTCCCATCCTCTCTGCTATTATTAGATTAGGGGTGAGCTGTGTCCACGTGTTGAAATAGAGGACAGTGTGTGTACTGTATTGCTGTTGTGTTTGTTTTTTGTATGCGTGTCTGATTGTATGCTGTTTCCTATGTTTATACATTTCACAAGATTTGTGTGTTTTAATCTCTCGGACTATATGCGTGTGTGTGTGTGTGTGTTTGTGTGTGTGTGTGTGTGTGTGTGTGTGTGTGTGTGTGTGTGTGTGTGTGTGTGTGTGTGTGTGTGTGTGTGTGTGTGTGTGTGTGTGTGTGTGTGTGTGTGTGTGTGTGTGTGTGTGTGTGTGTGTGTGTGTGTGTGTGTGTGTGTGTGTGTGTGTGTGTGTGTGTGTGCGTGCGTGCGTGCGTGTGTGTGTGTGTGTGTGTGTGGTTTAAATCACATGAGTGTGTCGAGTGAAGTGCAGTTAGTGCTTCATTAAAAGAGCCATTACCTTTGCAGCCATTTCAGGTGGGTCCATGAATCCTGATTTGTTGGCGAGGTAATCAGATCGCCGTCTGCTGGCATGGTCCTTAGGGACCGACCAATCACGCTCTACCAGGTTTACGCTCTGGAAATAGGTTCAACCGATAAACACATTACAGGAGCCAGCCATCATAAGTCTACTACGAGTCGCTTCATCTGCCGCCATGTGCACCATGGATGCAGCGTTGGTTTAGTCTTTTCAGCAACATTGACTGTACTCAGGGATTTACCTCAAGCTATCACTCCCCATGTGCCGATTAGGTCAAGTACTCTGAGAGTTAGATTAGAGTTGTACAGCATAAACTTGTAGGAATCCATTGCTGAATAAGATTTTATGGGCAGCTGTCTATTCTTAATGAATGTATTAAATAACAACCCAATGAAAAGCTCATATGATTCTCTATCAGGGTTGTTTTTTAGATGTAATTCCTACATTATTGGGTGTGTTTTCTTTGTGTATGTGTGAGACAGAGACGGAGAGAGAGGGACAGATAATGAGAGTGAGTGACTGAGTGATTGACAGAGTGATTGAGTGTGTATCAGCGGGGAGCTCCTTAGCGAGTGTTGCCAGGCTGTCCGGGAGCTAAAGGAGATGTTCCTCCACCCTGCATCCACCCACTCACAGCTGCTCCCCACTAACGGCCAATCCGTGGCAGGTGTGTGTGTGTGCAACTGTTTTTGTGTGCATTTGAGTCGTGTGATGATGTTCATGCAACTTGGTGTGGATTTGTGTGATAACTTATTTCAGTGTTTGTGTGCCTGCTTTAGCAAATCCAACATCTGCTAGATCATTTTTTTAATCAGACAAAGTCATTTCTGTCCAGACGCTCCCCCATCCAGCTAGGACTGCAACTCCCAGGGGAGCTGGGTTTGAAGCCTGTTCCACCACTCTGCTTCAATAAGCTATACAAAATAAATACTCTTGCTGCTCCTGTATTTTGCCTGCTTCCGTTGGAGGCTGGATCAATGCGATTATGACAATTATCTGTTTGGGGTTTGTGTGTGTCCATGTCTCACCAGAGGGTCCAGTGATCTGGCGCATGCTGACTTACCCACCGACACGGAGAGCTCTTGTGGTTGGCTGCGGACTGCAGATGTTCCAGCAACTCTCTGGGATAAACACCGTCATGTGAGTACGAAGCCTTCAGATGGTAGTGATAAGTCGGACAAATGGCTGCTTTCGACACCTGCTTTAATACCAGATTGCATTAACAGGATTGCACCAACATGACGGGGTTTTTGCTTAGCATGCACATTTTATTATATACACATTCATATGTTAGGTTTATAATAAAAATGTAAGAACTGGGACGTGTGTCACTATCACCAAGAGTTCGATTTGTTATGTACACTCATTTGACAACATGCAACTTTTTCTACCCACAGAAATACGTGGACTTAGGTCTTAATTGAGCTTAAAGACAGGAGGTGGTCGACACTGAAATACATTTCAAAATTAGTGTTGAGACTTAGTTCTTGTCAATATATTTTTCAGTAAATTCTTTTCATGTTCACATGGTATTTTTATGATAAGGGTCTGGGATGAAACTGCTCTCGTTAAAGAGGTCGTCGATTCCACACAGCCTCTGCCTTATAATACAACAGAGTAAAATACTTTTTTTGACATATATAAGACGAAGTAGTCCAATTGAAAGCACTGGATCAATTGCCACAATATTATATTGCAAAGAAATCTATCTCACTGTCCACGATTGATTACACAGAGAGCTCAGACTACTACCATAATGTGTTATTGCCTCCACCTGCCTGAGTTGATAGAAGGCCCTCATTCCTCCGTCCATCTAAATAGAGATTGCATCGTTCATCTCTGTCGTCTATCCCCACTGAGATGAACTACATTCCAAGCATTGTAAACAATCTTTGGATTTCTGTTGCCCGGCAACTATTGGCAATGACAGCATTAGGACCAGTGTGGCGTGGTGTATATGCATGCAGCACGGCCTTGGATAGAATGCCATAGCAAATGTAAAATTGCCGTGTGTGTATCTCTGGATGGGTGTACCGGAGCCACAGGTGCTGCTGACAGTCAGGACCAGGGCACCAGTGCTGACACAGTCAATCTGTTAGGCGTAGACGGAGACCTGTCAGTTCGAACAAAGCTGCATGTCTCTCGATATGTTTTTGTGCCCAACTGCCTGCCTTCACTTCGTCTGTCGGGCTGGCCCTCTATCTGTCTCTCTCTGCATATCTATATTGCTCTGCACGCCCTTTTAGCCTGCTGTCAAGCTGTCTGGCTTCTTTCTATCAATAATTTTCCATAGTTATTCTTTCAATTGGTTGTTATATTATCGGTCCATTAGCCTGTTTGTCTCAGCCTGTCAGACATTCAATCTGTCAGTCCTTCAATGTATCGGTCGGTTTGTCCGTCTGTCTGGCTTTCATTTTATTCACTCTTATCCGCATCTGTGTTAATAGTCTGTCTGCCTCTCCCTTGTGTCTGGGATAATGTTGTCTCAGTCAGCGCCTTGTGTCTAAGGTTTGTGCCCTCCTGTACCGAGCAAGACTCGGGGAGGCCACTCGGCTGGAAAGGCGCTCTTCTTCCTTTGTACTCGTGTCACATTCAGCCAAGGGCTCTATGTCTGTGTCTATGTCACTCAGTGAATGACTCAGCGTGTCGTTTAGGCAGTTGAGTGGCAAGTCAGACTTAAGCCTCTCGCTTGGGTGGTTAAACAGAGTGTGCAAGGCAGACCAAGAGAAAGTGGGACAAAAAGGGAGTAGAGGGAACGCAGTCTGCCAGATGATGCCCTCATGGAGATAAACAAAAGGCACAGACAAAAAGACGAATCGGTCATCGCTACAGCTTCCCGTTATCTGATATGTTCTCTCTCTCACAAACAGACACACACAAACACACACACACACACACACAAACACACACACATGCATTCACATGCAGAAAAACATAACCCCGGTTGGTTGCTCTCACACTGCTCCGTAGACCCTTAACTCTGCTCTCCGAGGTCTGCCTTTGATCATAGGGATTTCTTTTTTACAGTGGCTTTCACTACTGTCAAGTGGCCTAGTGTCAGAGGCAATGCTGCGGTTAGCAGAAGCCTGTGGCCCCTCTCCTGACTCACTCTGTCAAACACAGGTCCAGATCTGTTCACAGAATACACTTACTTGCAACCGACAAGAAAATGTTTCATGTATTCAAATGGCCTAGCTTCAAATGGATGCCAAACACCTTCACACTGAGCTGGGTTACATCAAAGTTGGACTCCTCGCCCTCTCTAGAGTGCAGCTCTGAGCAGGTGCAGTTTGGACAGGAGCTTTTGTTTGGCTGTCAGAGGCTTTTCTTCAAACTCGGCTGGTTGTTAGGGGTGTTAGGCTGATGATGTGATCATCAATAGTCTGCAAAGGTCCAGCGGGACCCGCCTGCCAATCGGCTGTCAGCCTGAGCTGTATCGACCGTCTGGGGAGACGTGTTCCCTGGGCTCTGATGTTCTCTTCCTGGCCTTGTATCAACTCTGATCAGCCCAGGAAGAGAGCTTTGCGGACGGACCTGTTGTGTCTATCTGGCACTTTCTTTTTTTATTCCTTGTTCTGTTCTCTCCTTCCACTGCTCTCTTGTTGGCCGTCTCCCTCATTCTCACCGCCCCGTTACTCATTGTTCCCTTTAAGTTTCATTGTGTCTGAAACTGAAGATACTATGGATAGCTCTCGCTCTCGCCCCCCTCTCACAGCCTCACTGACTCTGCCTGTCAGTCAGCAAAAGTGGAACAATTTGGAACAACAATGGGGGGAATTATCTGGACGAGTGAGGATGTCATCCCTTCCTATTAGCCATGGAATCAGAATGATTCGATTAGCCACATTATCCAGCATGCAAAGGTCAGGCTGGGCTGCCAGGGACCATTGTTGTGGAGGGCTCGAAAGAGGGAGGGAGAAGTAGACAAAACCATAAGTGGAGGAGAGATAAAATGGCGTACTTGTGGGACAGAGAAAGAGTGGGAACAGGGGAAAGAAAGAAAGAAAGAAAGGAAGGAAGGAAGGAAGGAAGGAAGGAAGGAAGGAAGGAAAGAAGGAAGGAAGGAAGGAAGGAAGGAAGGAAGGAAGGAAGGAAGGAAAGAAAGAAAGAAAGAAAGAAAGAAAGAAAGAAAGAAAGAAAGAAAGAAAGAAAGAAAGAAAGAAAGAAAGAAAGAAAGAAAGAAAGAAAGAAAGAAAGAAAGAAAGAAAGAAAGAAAAAGGTAGCAAGAAGATGTAGTTGGGAGTGGACATATTGGTGAGTCCAGTATTTCAGGATGGCATACTGGCACCTGTTGAAATAATCATATTTCTACGTTTTGATTTGTATAATTATTGTTTATCATCATCATCATCATCATCATCATCATCATCATCATCATCATCATCTTCATCCGCTTTGTCTGGGGTCGGGTCGCGGAGGTAGCAGTTCCAGCAGGGCATCCCAAACTTCCCTTTCGCGGGCCACATTTACCAGCTCTGACTGGCGGATTCCAAGGCGTTCCCAGGCCAGTGTGGAGATATAATCCCTCCACCTGGTCCTAGGTCTGCCCCGCGGCCTCCGCCCAGCTGGACGTGCCTGGAACACCTCCCTAGGGAGGCGGCCAGGTGGCATCCTTACTAGATGCCCGAACCATCTCAACTGGCTCCTTTCTATGCAAAGAAGCAGCGGCTCTACTCCGAGTCCCTCACGAATGGCTGAACTTCTCACCCTATCCCTAAGGGAGATGCCAGCCACCCTCCGGAGGAAACTCTTTTCCGCCGCTTGTATCCGCGATCTTGTTCTTTTGGTCATGACCCACCCTTCATGACCATAGGTGAGAGTAGGAACGAAGATAGACCAGTAGATTGAGAGCTTTGCCTTCTGGCTCAGCTCTCTCTTTGTCACAACAGTGCGATAAAGCGACTGCAATACCGCACCCGCTGCTCCAATTCTCCGGCCCATCTCTCGTTCCATTTTCCCCTCACTCGAGAACAAGACCCCGAGATACTTGAACTCCTTCACTTGGGGTAAAGACTCATTCCCTACTTGGAGTAGACAATCCGAGTAGACAATGTTTATTGAATACCATATTAGTTATTGCAGTGACATAATCAGCTTAATCATATTCTAAGAATACTGGTTCGATCACCATGTCTGGGTAGTTGATAAGAGTTGAACGTAGGACGGTTTCACCCATTTCTTTCAGCACTATCACCTGCTTATTCTAAGCCAGGGACATGTTGTTCCCAGGGTATAAGTATTCTGTAAATGTCTGTGGACTCCACTCTCAACTTAGGCACACTCTATTGGTAGAGGTTGGCATCAGGGGGTCCATTGACAAATGAGTTCTATTTCCTTTGTCAATGTTTGTGTGATTAATTCTGAATAAATTCTTACAACCTGATTATACATACAAAAAAACTTCTTCCACACACTGTCATTAGCTCTGGTCAATAGGGAGGAGAGTTCGGTGTTCACAACATGGCCATCCTTTGGAGAGCTCAGAGAGAGGATGCCAGCATGACACCATCAGCACTAAACATAGGTTATCAGTGTTGATACATAACAATTCTAATTATAATATTACATATAATTATAACATCATGATGTTGGAATATTTCCCAAGTAAACAATTATTGTTTATAACAGTTATTATGTTCAATGCAATCAGTTTTGTGTTTGTCATCTCTTGTTTCCCGTTACCCAGCAACCTGCCAATCAATGAATCTGTCAGATTGTTTTGTTGCGGATTTATTTTTCAGCATCTTGGCCTGCCAGACGTTTTATAGACAAATGTAAAATTTGAAATATTGTTAGAATCCAATTACTCATAGGAGTGAGTCATCTGGCAAACCTGCAAAGAGTGGCAAACGTTTTCCAGTGTATGTGTGACTGTTGTCTGTGTCTGTTTATGGGTGTGTTTGTGTTAACGTATGTGTGTATGAAGAAGTGAGATGCCAAGATTTGATGATTTATGACTATGTGCGTATGCTCGTATGTGTACTCGTGTCTTTCGTATGGCATTCTAATTTGTCAG
Organism: Galaxias olidus; assembly: GCA_026901105.3. Classification (NCBI taxonomy): domain Eukaryota; kingdom Metazoa; phylum Chordata; class Actinopteri; order Galaxiiformes; family Galaxiidae; genus Galaxias; species Galaxias olidus. The sequence continues at coordinate 636,293 of JAPMUY010009872.1, forward strand.
AGAACACTTACCGAATATACCTCCACATATGCGCGCGTTTGACTGTGCCCTTGCAATTATTCTGCGGTGTGGGTGTGTTTCCTACTGCACTGTATGATCTATAAGCAGCTTAGGTAGTAGACCCCAGTGTGACACGCCTGTATTGTTTCTTATGCAGATCATATAAGGGCTCACGTAATGAGACCATGCTAATGTTTTAGCTGCCTAACAGAAGCCTTACTCGCTGCTCTTCCACAAACACACAGGCCTCTCATTTGGTTAATCCGAAGCAAGCCGCCATTTAGATCCAGACAATTTGTTATTTTACAGGCACTGATGCAAGAAGTCTGGGGAGAAGTACCATGGTATTTAGCATAAATGTCATTGCAATATTCTGAGACTTCTGAGTAGTCTTTGGGTGATTTGTCATTCTGAGCTTGCCTTCGAGCTTTAGGAGGTAATTTGGTAACCGTTAGCAAAATATGGGACTATGAATTCCAAGTATAATTGTAACAAGTTGTTGCTCATATAATGCTGGTTTTGTTTATTTTAAATTTATTTTTTTGCTGTTGAACAGCTACATTTGTGTATGTAGTGTTGTGAGTGTGTGCCGCATCTGCTTGTGAATGATTGTGGGAGGACATTTCACTGTTGGCGGTGGGAAGCTGTTGTATTCAATAGTATGACGCGACAGTATTCAAATGAATTCATTAAAAAAATAGGCCGGTTCCCTAGAGAGTCTCACGCTTCTACGTGTGTTTTCTTCTTCTCCTACTTGTTCGTCTCCCGCGATGCTCTCTCAGTTTCTCTCCCTCCCATCTTCTGTCGCCAGCCGCTCATGCAACCCATATTTCTTTGTTCTTTAAACCTGCCAATCAATTGAGCACACTTTAATTTATCTTTGTATGCGTGTGGAAGAGTTCAATTAGTATGAATTCATAATATAATTTAATTTGACTAATTTTAAGGCAATTCACTTAAATTAATCGTATTTATGATGACAGCCTGGTCATAAACCAATAATGAAGTTATAGGGGCAGAATATTTCAACTACTCTCTTTCTTTACTCATCTCTTCCACGATATCATGGTACTTGATTTGAGACTGACAGCATCCATATTTCATACTGTTACCTTACTGACTACATCCTGGCTCCACCCGCAGACAGGGTCATATTGTTTGTTTACTTCTCCTGTCATGCACCCACCAACCAGTCATCTATTCATCTTGTCACCTTTAAACTAATATGTCACGATGACCTTCTTCCAGAATACCAGACTTTTGGGCCCAAGGCTGGCTTAAGCAGTCAGATAGTGATAGGCCAGCCATTGTTACTGTACATGTGGGGTGTAAGCCCCGACGGGTTCCTATGGGAACGGTGTATTCTTAGTATGCCTTGAAGGGTGCAGAGTCCATGAAGGAGACGTTTGATAGGTTAGTGAATGTCAGTTCTTAACTAAGGGATTAATGTTCCTCTTACTACTTCCTTGGTGAAGCAGACTGGATCAATGGAGTAGCGGGAGGATAGGGAAAAGAAGAATAGATGGATGGAAGTAAATTGAGGTTAAAATAGCTGGAGTGGGAGAAAGAATGCACATGCATACATGTGACTATGAGGGGTAGGGTTACAGGAACAGCAAACATTTTTTTTTAATAATAATTGATTTTTCTTTTTTTAATTCACCTGATATCCTTTATTTGTATGTATTATATACAGTGCCTTGCAAAAGTATTCACCCCCCTTGGAATTTTTCATGTTTTGTTGCCTCACAACCTGGAATTAGAATGGATTGTTTGAAGGTTTGCATCATTTCATCCAGAGAACATGCCTACAACTTTGAAGATGTGATTTTTTTTTATTGTGAAGCACAACAAATAGGACAAAATAACAGAAAACTTCAGCGTGCATAAATATTCACCCCCCTACGGTCAGTACTTTGTAGAGCCGCCTTTTGCGGCAATTACAGCTGCAAGTCGCTTTGGATAAGTCTCTATGAGCTTGCCGCATCTTGCCACTGGGATTTTTGCCCATTCCTCAAGGCAAAACTGCTCCAGCTCCTTCATGTTGGATGGTTTCCGCTTGTGAACAGCAATCTTCAAGTCTGACCACAGATTCTCAATTGGATTGAGATCTGGGCTTTGACTAGGCCATTCCAACACATTTAAATGTTTCCCCTTAAACCACTCAAGTGTCGCTTTAGCAGTATGCTTCGGGTCATTGTCCTGCTGGAAGGTGAACCTCCGTCCCAGTCTCAAATCACAGGCAGACTGAAACAGGTTTTGCTCAAGAATATCCCTGTATTTAGCACCATCCATCTTTCCCTCGACTCGAATCAGTTTCCCAGTCCCTGCTGCTGAAAAACATCCCCACAGCATGATGCTGCCACCACCATGTTTCACTGTGGGGATGGTGTTCTTGGGGTGATGGGATGTGTTGGGTTTGCGCCAGACATAGCGTTTTCCTTGGTGGCCGAAAAGTTCAATTTTAGTCTCATCTGACCAGAGCACCTTTCTCCATACATTTGAGGAGTCGCCCACATGCCTTTTGGCAAACTCAAAACGTGCCTTCTTATTTTTAACACTAAGTAATGGCTTTTTTCTGGCCACTCTTCCATAAAGCCCAGCTCTATGGAGTGTACGGCTTATTGTGGTCCCATGTACAGATACACCAGTCTCTGCTGTGGAACTCTGCAGCTCCTTTAGGGTTACCTTTGGTCTCTGTGCTGCCTCTCTGATTAATGCCCTCCTTGCCCGGTCTGTGAGTTTTGGTGTGCGGCCCTCTCTTGGCAGTTTTGTTGTGGTACCATGTTCTTTCCATTTGAAGATGATGGATTTGATGGTGCTCCGGGGGATCATCAAAGATTTGGATATTTTTTATAACCCAACCCTGACTTGTACTTCTCAACAACTTTGTCCCTGACTTGTTTGGAGAGCTCCTTGGTCTTCATGGTGTGATGCCTCTTGCTTAGTGGTGTTGCAGCCTCTGGGACCTTTCAGAAAAGGTGTGTTTATACTGACAGATCATGTCACACTTAGATTACACACAGGTGGACTTCATTTCACTAATTATGTTACTTCTGAAGGTAATTGGTTGCACCAGAACTTTTGAGGGGCTTCATAGTAAAGGGGGTGAATACATATGCACACGCCAATTTCCAGATTTTTATTTAAAAAAATTATTTTTAATATATATTTTTCTCATTTCACTTCACCAACTTAGACTCTTTTGTGCAGATCCATCACATAAAATTCAGATTAAAAAAACTGTTAAATTACAGGTTGTAATGTAACAAAATAAGTAACTAGCCAAGGGGGGTGAATACTTTTGCAAGGCACTGTATATTTTTAAGTATGTTAATTTAGAAGCATGATTGCACAAATAGACAAACTCCCAAAAATTCCCAAATGACCAAAGATATATTATACAAGCATGCCAAGACCTATGCTGGCTCCTTCTCAGGTGGAGACCTAGTGGTCTAAATACAACGTGTGATTTAGTCTTGAAAACACACACCCAGGCCACTTCACACGCTCTCGCCTGCATCAGTCCACCTGCGCCTCAGCAGGGGAGTCTTCTGACAACCTAACAACCCTTGAAGCCTTCTGTTCTCCATCTTAGTTTTCTTCTCATGATACTACCTGATCCAGCTTGTTTCTTTTCCTCTGCCTTTTACTTTTTCACTGGGATTTTTCTACAGCCACCTGTTGTAATTCATGGTGTGATCTTTCTTTTTCTCATTTAAACTCCCACCCTCCTCTCTCGTTCTCTTCCTCGCTCTTCCCTTTGTTGTCACCTCTCATGTCAGAAGAAAGGTGTGAATTGAATCCAGTGCACTGACAGTGTCAGAGAATTCTTTTCCATTTTGAGAACCGTAGTTAAGGCCGTGATGCACCTTCTAGCGGTACATTGCATTCTATGCCTCAGATCTCAGTTTGTTTGCGATTGTGAGCATGTTCTATGTGTTCATTTGTGCTTTTGTTTCGTGACAAATATCATTATTTAGATTTTAGTACTGCTGGTATTCAGAGGAAATCATGTGAAAGAGTGATGCTTGTTGTAAAGACATTAATGTATAAAGGTTTTCATCCAGCCATAGTATAAATGCATAATTTTGCTTCATAAGATGAGGCATTTTTACTTATACAAATATTTCCTTTATTTTGCTAGCCATTGGATTTAACCTTTTTTTAATGTACAACCCCGTTTCACGCCAATATGTCAGCTTTTATCTACAACACGTAGGCATACTTAATATATATTAGCATTTTCCAATTAAGTCATTATACTTTGTGTAATCATTTTACGACAACAGCTTTATTCAGTTCACCACGCTGCAGCTTCAGGAAACATTTGAAAACCTGTTAAGCTGAACTCGGTTTGGCTTAGTGCACCTCATCTCTGCTCAATTTAGGTCAGCGCCAGGCAGTTCAGTTCAGGTTAGTTATGTCCAATCCAGCCGAGCCCATCAACGTCAGCCATGTCCCCAGAGATGCAGGAGTGAAGGGAGGTGGTGATGAGAGGTCCTGACCTACTGCTGGTTTGTCTTATTAAATGTGATTGCGATAGTGGGTTGGTTTCCACAGACACCACTTTCCACCTATGACGGGAAAGAGAGAATTTGTAATTTTGAAAGCTAGGCAGCAGTCTCTTTTTCTCTGTCTGTGCACACATACACAAACTGACACAGCTGGTCACTAATGATTAATAGATATAGTACTGGCCACACTGTAGAGCTGACAATTGCAGTCTAATATAACAGCTCTCTTTATTTAACAATCAAACTAGAATTTTGCTCTGTACTGCTTACAGGGATTTTACATATTTTCTCGAAGATGAGTTTTGTTGCTCTTTATCAACCAAGTATCTCGATCTGTCCCTCCCAGAGTGGGCGTGTGTCAGCGTTCAGACTGGACCTGAGAAAAGAAGATGACGAGTGCCATCTGCACTGTCAGCCGAGGCACAACCCGCCGCCATCCAGGGCCGGTTTGCAAATAGATAGAAACCTGGAACAAACCATCTTAGTGCACACAAACGGTTTCATTTATCTCTGTTGTGAAAAGGGCATAGTACAACTAAATTGATTGTAAGTGTAGAACTGTGCTATTTGGGTCATGGAGACTTTGTAATCTTTCTGAGATGCAGAATAGATTCAGAGTCATGTTATGTGTCTTCGAGTATGCTAATCGGGCTGAGCTCAGCAGGTCCTATTGCTGGAGGTAGTAACAGTGCTTTCACTCTTGCTACTGCTCCTTGAAACATGTATGTGTGTGTGTGTGTGTGTGTGTGTGTGTGTGTGTGTGTGTGTGTGTGTGTGTGGGGAGGGGGGAGGGGGGGTCAACAAGGGAAAGACTGGAATATGCCTGCGTGTCTCTCTGACTAACAGGTCACTGTGTCCCAGCATGGCATTTGTAGATCCATGGGCTGAGATCACAAAGGCTTTCTCACCTCCCACAGATACAGCCTGCAGGCTTTCCTTGTGAAATTAAACACATGGAATTTGGCTGAAGCACTGAGTTCAGTTTTTTGGTGCCAAGCTGAATGTTTTAATTTTTGCTCTGGTAGTTTTAAGATGTCTACTAATTTTGGTTACCTTGTCACACTTTAAAGCTTATGCAAATTTAGCAAAGAGTGTTTTTGAGACAGGAAAAGGGAGATAGAGTCAGAGACAGAACAAAGAAAAAAAAAGAATGCAACAGTGCAGCACGGCTACCTGTAGTGAAAAGGACAGTGAAAAGGATAAAAAAAGACGCAGTTCCTTAATTTTGACAGTTTTTATTAAAGGTTGTTCTATCTTTTTTCTTCCACGTCCTGATGAGTTTTATTTTATGGGTTTGACTCTGTAGGTGTGTGTAGCTGCATAGACATACTGACTTGGGAACCCCAAATATGACACATGGGGCTTAAAGCCTGGCTCATGTTGAGCCGTTTCTCCTGTGGTTCAAAGCCTTAACACATTTTCATGTGACTGTGTATTTTTGTGTTTGTTAGACATGACTCTATGTAACACAAAGAAAATGTATTTACTGTACAAAACTGTTTGTATATTTGTCCTTCAATGCAAAACCTTTAAAATAAAATTCAACGCTCGTACTATTCCAGTACTATCCAGAGGTTCATAATTTGTATTCATGACAGGTACTTTTTGAGGCAGTGGGCAGATTTCAGATGGATTCGTTACAATGAAAATTGTATTGAGGTTAATAGTACTAGCCTTGTTCATGTGGCAGGCTTTTGCTCTTCCACTCTGCACTGAATTAATTTGATTTGAAATGATGTACAAGCTTTCGACCATTTACCTTGAACATTTTTCCAATCTATACTTGTTTGACCATTGTTTGCTATTCAGAGCATTTAAATATATAGGAATAACCTGCTCCATTTGTAGGAGTAGGCTGACTTGTTCACATTATTTCTGGTTTTGTCCTATGGTTCAAAGGCTGAAGGCATGTCTCTTCATTAGACATGAACACATCTAACAGCATTATATAAAAATTACCTGTAACAAAGCTGTTTGTATATTTATCTTTCAATGCATAAACTTTGGTAAAATTGTAGTTAACTCTCAACACTATTTCTGTCATGCTATTTAGATATCCAAAAATTCCAAATTTTAAATAATTACAGGTGCTATATTTGAGTGGGCAAGAAACGGCTAGCTGTTTAGTGGCCTGTTGAAAGACATGAGAGGCAATCTGCCTAAGTGAAGTGGCCTGGAGCCATAGAGAGGTATCATGATAATTATATGAGGACACACCGGGCCCCGAGAAGGAGGCTTAGGGGAGTTTACATCTGTCGATCTGGATTGGTTAAGGAAGGAGTGTTTGGAGAATTGTCACTCAACTATAGAGGTTGTGATTGGTTTGGCCGGTGGATGACTGTAGGTGGTAGACCCGTGGGTGGCGATGATGGGACTGGCTGGCTGGTGGGTGATTGCCAAGTGAGTTCAGAGAGGATGTCATAATGCCCCCAGAGCACCTCAGTATAAAGAGACATATTAACACATGGATATTACTATATAACTTTTCAAAACATTCCATTTTGGTTTCTCTCTGCTCTATTTGATTTAATTAAGATCGGACGCTTTATTGGTACGCCATTGTAAATGTAAAACCAAACAATACTTATAGTCCCAAATCATGAGAACAAAAACTATATGCAAAAACATTATCATCAAAGTTAAAAATGTCTTTTTAGCACTCGGGACAATTCTACCTCAATTCTATCTCAATGTGGCAATTCTAACTCACCCATTGAATCTTTTTGAACGGAAACGTCTATTACTTCACAAACCATTTCTTCTAGTCTGCTCAACTAACAGTTACTATGAAGGAGTCAGCTAGGTTGCTGACCACCTTTTGTACCGATCTTCCCTCCTTCCAGGTACTACAGCGCCACCATCCTGCAGATGTCGGGTGTGCGGGACGAGAAGCTAGCCATTTGGCTGTCTGGGCTCACCGCCTTCACCAACTTCCTGTTCACACTGCTGGGTGTGTGGCTGGTGGAGAGGGTGGGCCGCAGGAAGCTCACCCTGGTGAGCATCATTGGTAAGGATCAGGGGTCATATCCATACTTTCTTTTGAGTGGAATGGACCGAGACCGATGACTATATTTAGAGAGCCCAGTGACACAAGAGAACATTACAGAAAGAGTAAATAAATAGACAGCTATAGGAAAGGCTACATTTACAGTACATACATACTGTGTTGTCATTTGGGATTTCTCCATGCAGGTACATGTCTGAGCCTTTCTCTATTGGCCTTGGGATTCCTGCTATCTGCGCAGACCAGCCCTCCAATCACACTGCACCCCACTAACCCCTCGCTAGCCAACTCAACCTGCTCTACACACATGTAAGTACAGCCAAACAATTAGTACTGAAGTCCTCTGTTCTATAGTGTTATTTATTGTGTATTTTGCCCCACTTAGCTTATTCTAACGTTTTCCTGTAATATCTGACTTCCGTTTTCTGCTTTTCACTGTAACCCACTAAACTTATTCATAGCCATAATTCTTAGGCTCTTGAAGGTTGGTCTTGTTTCAATACTTATATTGCAGTGTAGCTAACGTATGTCATTATACAGAAATCATGGCAGAATGAGTGTAAACAATGTGCGGGTGAGGGCCACTCAAATCAGAGTGATTCGCTAATGGAAATTGTTTTGAGGCTGAGAGTACTAGCCATGTTCATGTTCATGTAGAAGTTTACTCTTACTCTCAACACTGAATTAATTGGATTTGAAAATCTGTACATGTTTTGGACCACTTAACTTGAACATTCTTACAATCTCCGCTTTGTGGGAACATTGTTCGCTTCTTACTGTGGTTCAATTTATAGCAATAGCAGGCTCCATTTGCATGATTAGGCAGAATGGTGCAGACTATCTCTGGAAATAGAAAGCAGCGAGACAGAGGGAAATGGAGAGAGAGAGAAGGATAGAGAATAATTGTAGCAAGTGAAAAAATGAAAAAAGGGAAAGAGTGTGATATGGTGTGACAGACCACAGAGAAACTGTGTGCAGAGCATATCATAGAACAGGCTTGGGATGTCATGCCTTAATTCGCTCTCAGACCCGTTCCTGGCACTCGCTTTATCTTCCTTTCTCACTCACACAAGCATTGGAAAATAAACTGACACAAGTAAAACCACAAGATACATTTTTCTATAATGAAGGAAAAACAGTGACACTGCGAGCACAGAGACATGCACACACACATCCCTCACTGTGACCTGTTCACACTAGGACTGCAGGGAGCACCGTTGCTTCATTCATTTGGATTATCTGGAAGTCCACATAACTATATAGTCTCAGTTCAGTAAGACACACTCACCTACTGTCTAAAAAAGATGTCACATATAGTACATACACGTGCAAGGCTGCAAGAGACACATTGAGCCAACTACAACTCATTCACGGTCTCCTCCCTTCAGGTTGTGCGAGCCATGCATGCTGGACCCAGGGTGTGGCTTTTGTTACCGTGAGAACAGCACAGCGTTGTATGCCTCCTCCTGTGTGCCAGTCAATATGGCTTCCCCTGAGCAAGCAGCATGGGGCCGGTGAGTGTGTGTATTTGCGTCTACTGAGAGCTGCGTAAGAAAGTAGTTTGGTTCGAGGTAAAGGTTATATGCGTGTGTATATGTATACAGCAGACGCACCAGGCTTTTGAGCATCACCTTGATCCACTCTGACAAGTGCCTCATTTTCAATTCGACTCAAGCAAAACAATCAAACCAATCCCCTCCTTTGCGTAGGTGCTCTAACTCCAGCCAGGTGAGAGAGCAGACGTACTGGGCCTACAACTACTGTCCCACTTCCTATTCCTGGGTCGTTCTGTTAGGCCTGATCTTCTACCTTGCCTGCTTCGCCCCAGGTGAGATGCCATCTACTGTCGCTGTACTCTGTTTTAGCCCTCACGTTGCTCAGCTCAAAATATAAAGAAACGTCAAGAAATGTCCAACATGAAGTCATCAGGCACTTCCCTGTTTATCTCTCTCTCTCTTTCTCCCAGGGATGGGTCCCATGCCGTGGACAATCAACTCTGAGATTTACCCTTTGTGGGCGCGCAGCACAGGCAATGCCTGTTCAGCGGGAGTCAACTGGACTTTCAACGTGCTGGTGTCGCTCACCTTCCTGCACGTGGCCCAGTACCTCACCTACTATGGTAGGGTTCTACTCCATCTATGGTTCTGATCGATAGCACTGCCGGTTTGGACCCCTCGATCAATAACCCTTAACAGCAGGTCTGCTTCTAAAGCAGGAAGTGACCTTTCACATGACTCTTACACCACATATGTCAAGGGGTGATCATGGTATGGTCCTGGCATGTAACACTGAAGGCTTAACGTAATTTCATACAATTAGGTAATTGGTAAGGGTAGGTAACTAAATGGCCTTATAGTAGTAATGGAATATATCCAATTACATACCATGAAAAAGCCTCTTGGTTTGCATTTGAAGAAAATGTCAGAAATAATGTTTGTGTCAAAGTAGTGGTCTCGTATAAGGGCAGTGTTATAATGGTCAGCATAAACAGAAGAGTGCAGCATTATAATGGTAAGTAAACTCCCACTAAGCCAGTGGTCTTGTGATGTTTTTCAAGATGCTCTCTAATGATGTACTCTTGCGTAATGGTGCTTTCAGGGGCCTTTTTCTTCTACTCAAGCATGGCTCTGCTTGGCTTCCTCTTCATCTACGGCTGCCTGCCCGAGACCAAGGGTCGCCGGCTGGAGGAGATCGAGTCGCTGTTCGACAGCCAGCTCTGCTCATGCGGAGTCAGTGACTCCGACGAGGACCGTCAGGTTGAGTACATCAGGGTCAAAGGTAGCAACTACCACCTCTCTGATAATGATGCCTCAGATGTGGAGTAGAATTCTGGCCCCATGATAATGGTTGTTTTATGTAACTTGCAGAAACTCTATCCCTCTCAAACAAACAAATTATTTGCATCGCTGCAAGATATTTTACATGGCATCTTGTTCATCTTCAGTCTCAGCAGACCCATAGTTATTCACATTGTTTAATCAACTTAATACTGTACTTTGGATGTTACATACAACAGCTGCAAAGAAAATCAACAAATTACAGAAAACTATTTCCTTTTCCTCTGTAAACTTTTAGCTGTCTATAGGAGTAGAGAATCGGCTTTTCGTATCAAAAGTTGGTTGCATCATTAATGCAGTTAAAATGTAGATTTACTTAAAAACGGTGCAAGAAACTTGAAAAATATCTCCGTTAGCATAAAACCTCTAGTGGCACAACTTGACAAGAGGAAGTTAGAATATAATTATATTCAATAACACATTGGGCTTGGAAATCATTAAAAGCCCTGTGGCTAAAATGTTTGGCAGCTACTGGCAAACTGTAGTATGGGCTAAACAATTCCCGCTAACACATTAAAAGAGGAAGGATAATAATATATTCAGAATTCCTTTGGATTAATAGTACCTCAGATTGTTGTTTCACAGATGGGTTTGTCTGTAACCAAGTTATTTTGCAGTCAATGTATTTTAAGGAATAACCAAACCATTCCGTTTACGTTTCTCACCATTTTAAATTGACAGTTGATGTATTTTTTTGGAGGTAAACACTGCCCCTCTCTCACTATCATAATAGCGATATTGGGAGAAAGTGCTTGCATCTTTGTCTACCATTGAGACTAAATCACCAAATCTCAAGTACCAGTGTTTAACCTATACAGTAAGAATATTGCCATATTTAAGCTATATACGTTATCCAAAATGGACAAAAATTTCAAGGTTTGGGGCAAAACGACTGTGTTCCATTACCTCTTGGAATTTAAACCTTATTTTTAACAAAAATACCCTAAATTGTGTTTGGTGACTCTTTAATAATAGCACTGTTTTAATTGGTAACTATTTGTGCCATTAAGTTACTCATTGTCGTGTATGAACCATTATATTGGTGCCTATGAGATGCAAAAATTTGTTTACAAATGGTAATGCATTTTTGATTTGGAAGTTACAAAAACTTTTTATGACAGCTAGTAAACAAATCACAGCTAGTACCCCGCAGTTAGATCCCAAACACAAAAAATGGCTAGTTAGTGATATACAATGTCATGTGATCTGCGTAGCTTTTTCACATCTAATTAGTTCGAAATCACTTTTTGAGTTTTGTCTTCCTATTTAGCCTCATGTACAAACGCAATGAATATCATTAACATGAAAGACTTGGAGTCTTGTTTTCTCAAGGAGTATACTGTAATTGGTAGTGCTGTTTTGTATATTGTAAAACTGTGTGAGGTAACACCTCATTCGTCAAGTATACATTGATCTATGTGTAGCAAACTCTGAAAGTGGATAAGTGCTGAGATTAAAGTAGTGTGTTTATTACTTGTACACAAATTAGGTAAAATATTTATGCTATTTTTGCTAAAACCATAAGCATTGGTTCTTTGAAAGATTTGTATCGACATCTCATAGCACTCCATGTTTAGATCTGAGGTAGTTGACTTAAGTCAGGTATTCACTAAAAGACAAGGCGTCTTCATTTTTATCAGACAGGTTAGTTTTATATATTGAAAGAGATTTATTGCAAAACTACACAATTGTGACAATTCTGTAACATACCACAGAAAAGTATAGGATTTTGTGTCAGCCAGATATTTGGTGTGATTGTTATTTAAAATGCACTTTGACAACTTATTGTGTTACATTGCCTTCGCTTTAACTCCAGGTAGGGAAATCCAATGTGTTATGTATGGTAAAAGTATAAGGATTTTTATGTGAAAAAAAAATTGTGGTTCTACATTAAGAGGTACCAGTAAAATAATAAAAAATATGTACAGTGCTGTATAGTACATTTGCTTGTGTAATTGCTGTAAATGTTTTGCTAGAATTTATATTATATACAACTGGATATAATGAACTATGAACACTTGAATATGTATGCAAGGAAAGGAATAAACAATCTGCTTAAATCGCAAGTTCTGGCTTCAAATCAATTTAACATCTGAAGGACACTGTTAAATGTGAGACACCGCCATGTTCTTTTTTTTACTAAATAAATTAAAGTTATGCAATACTTAGCAATTAACACAAATAGAACATTGCCCCTTTTACCTTGCTCCCTTATTATCCATCCCTTTTTTCTGCTTCAGCATGAGCAGAATATCAGCTATTTCCTGAAGAGTTTCAGCTTCCTCTGAAAGCCTGTTAACTCTGCCGGCAGATGCGACCTGCTCCCTCTCTTCTGGGAGCTCTTTCATAAGAGACTCAGTCTCCAGAAGGTCTTGTATTTTTCTTTCATCTACACCCCCAGCAATCAACTCAAAGCCGTCTGCAAGACAAAATAGACAAAGATTAAATATTATAATTGATAGCCAGCAAGTATAGCTCTTAAATTTTTATGGATAATCACGATGAGATGCATTGATAAGAATGAGATGCATTAATACAGACCAAGCATTGTTTGATATACTCTCATACTCAAAGACACAGTATAACTTGTTTTCAACTGAATACAATTGCTGCCCTATTGACTATTAGAGCAACTAGAGGCAACTTTTTTTATATTAACGGATTATCAATACATTTCCTCTGATAGTACATTGTAATGGGAGAATGAAAAAATAGCGGATCAGATCAGTCCTCTTGAAGTCTCAATATTTAACATAAATTTTGTCGGCCACCGAGCACGATCTCCCGTGAAACTGTGACGAATTGCTTTATGGCACAAGGAAGTGCGTCACTAAATCAGGATGAGATGCCCATACTTGGAGTATAGACGTTAATCGCGCTAGCGATATGCAGTAATCACAAGCATTCCACATGTCTTCTTTGCAACGGTTAAGGAAAATAATTACACTACGCAAACAGTAGGGGTTGCCAAAATCATCTCCAACAGATAAACTACCTCTAGTAACTTTAAATACTAGGACATCAGTGATATTTATTTTATACCTGTTTCATTGGTCACAATTAGATCCTCTAGCATTGGTGTTGAAGATCTGGAGATGGACACACTACTTTCAGTGTTGTGACACGTTTTGTTTACAATGTTGACTGAGGGGTAGCCAACCACAACCTCATCCTCTCTGGGTGTTGCTGGGTTGATCCAGGGCGTGTGTGGTTCTTCTTCCTTTCTATAGCTGTTTGCTGATATCCTTAGGGCCTGATGTATTTCAGCATGATCTCTGTGCCCTGACTGCCCCTTTGTGGTTAGGTGCTGTACTACACTGTCAACAGTCTGGTTACAGGAATTGGATTTCCGGTCAGGTAAATAATCCACTTCATCCCCTGGCACCCAACTGCACTGTGTAGAAGCCTCACATGTTAGGCTTGCTTGGATTACCACTGTCTGTGTTGCCATGTCTTGTGTTTGTCTGGACCTCATCTTGGGTTTTCTGTCCATGAAACTTTGAGGTTGAGGCAATGTAAGAGAGGGTATTAACTGAGCATTGTTGTAGCCACCTACATTAGACGACAGTCTCTCAGAGCAGGCTGAGCTCTCCTTAGATCTGTTGTCGTTGCCACAGTTGCCGTTGCATCTACTAACAGTCTGTTGGACACTTGGCCTGGTTTGGGAGGGCCCCAGTTGGGTAGTCCACTGTGGAGTCTTACGAAGATTAAAAGTCTCCTCACGGACGGACTCAAAGTTCTGAGAGGAGCCACCATGAGAATACTGTTGATAGTCATCTTTGTCCTAATCAGAGGTTTAGAAAGGTCAAAGAAAAAAACTTACTGCATTTCTGACTTATCATTTGTAGGGTGTAATAATATATCAAAGTAGATACATTAATAAATCATTAACAGCCCAGAATAGTTGGTGATTGATTACTAACGTCATCAGAATCTGAACTGATGTAACCCCCTCTTGGAGAATAACTTGGAGAGGAATCAGTCAGTCCACAACAGTCCACTTGACCAATATTGTTTCCTGGGCATGCTGGGCAGACAAAAAATATGAAAGTTAGTCTTATTTTGTTTCATTTTGAATAATGTATTAAAATGTATGACATCATTAGATAATTTGGAATAAGGTAAGTATAAAACTTACTGACATCAGTGCAGTTGGAAAGCTGATGAGAAACACAGAAAACAGTGACACCAACGAAAATCACCCTCTATTTTTCTTTGACTGAAAAGTCAACACCAAATATTTGACCATTAGGGGACCCAAGAACCAATTCTATGAGCTAAAAACATCTCCACTAATGCTTACCTGTGTGAGGCAGTCTAATTCTGGACCTTTTGTCTGGGTGTCCTCCCTGAATGACAAAGACCATCAGAAGGATCCATGTTTTTATTCTCTTAATTGTACTTACTTTACATACAGTAGAGAGAGTCTTACTGTGCTATTTGTATGCGATTTGTTTCCTCTTTGAGATATATCTTGGATCTTTGATAACCAGAATGAGATGCTGCAAATAGGAGAAAATAACTAAATTTCTGACACAAAACATAATTTTATCTGATAAGTAAATCCGCAAGATAAAGTTTAGCCAGTCCTACATTCAGCTCCATGCTCTTTGCTGTTGACACAGCTAAAAATGTCCTTTCCATGTTGCTCATCACTCCCTGATTGGTTGACCTGCAAAATAGTTTCCTTGTTTTCTGAGTGGTTGAGGGAACACTCAATCACCTCTCTTGCCTCAGTGTTACTGTAAAGACACATAGCACTTTAGAGGCCAACTTAATGACCAAATAAACATTACAATGATATATTGAGTCCATCACTTACTATGGTTCCGTGCTTCGAAACAGGCCTCTGGCAACAGAAGGTGTGTTAATTTGATATAGTAGTCCACTAGATCCTGAGACCCAAGGTGTACACGCTCTCACCCCTCCCGGTTGTGAGACAGTCTTAAACTACCAAGCAAAAAATTGGCACAGAGAAACAATACGTTACAGGAGTATTTGAGATCAAGTATGTTTAAATATAGAGATTCAGTTCAAATAAAATTACTACTAATCTGCAGCATTATTTGTAAAACAAAAGAAACACTTAACTTAAGCAAAAACAACTAATAATTTAAAATCATAAGAAAAAAACTTTACCCTAGCTTGTGTACCTGCAATTTCTCTGAGCTAGACATATTCCAGGGAAGAGGGGGGAACTGGGGCTGGTTTTGAGACTTCTGCTGATGGGGGAATCGGCCTGAGGATGACGATGAGACGGAGGAAAAGGGACTGAAAGAGTCTACTATGTGATGCTGGTAGTCAGACACACTTTTATCTGAGAGGTTTGACTCCAGGACTGGGGATAGCTGCACATGGAAAAGTAAACATCCTCATACAGTACACCAGGAAAGGTTCCTTTTGATTTTGGTAGATTTCTAACAATGATGCTGCAAGCTACCTGTTTTAGAAATAAAATAATGAACTAACCTGATGACATTTAAGCTGTTCCGATAGGCAGTGCTTTCTCTTTCTAATACCAGGAACACTACAATTGAATAAAAGGCCATTTTTGTTAATTTTAAATATATTTATACAGGGTCAAAAGACTAAGTCTAGTGCAGCAGTTCCCTGTTAAAAAGACATTTAATACGAATACAAAAACCTCAAAATAAAGCAAAGAAAGCATTATAGAGAAACAAATATCACTTTCTTATAAGTAGTAGCTGTAAGTTAAGTTTTGTTTGCCGCAAGGAAATTCCTATAGCCACAAGTGAGTGCCAGGCTATTTCAATATGTGAGGGTCATTGATGAGCTCATGATCCTATTGGTTAATTTGATCAAATAATTGTGCCCACCTAATTTATTTACTCTTTAAACATAAAACTAGCTGGAATACCTGTAATGAGGCTGACTCTCAACCAGACTCAGGCGTGATGGAGAACAAGGGGTCATAGGAAGCTCTAATGGCATATCTTTAATAGACTTGGACAATATTTTTTTGGGATCACTGATGTGCGTTATTATTGGTGGCTCTGAAACACACAATAAAATATTTTTGATAGGCCCCTACCTAAAATCACCAAATAATACTTAATTGGTTTATATTCAGACTGATCATCCTCTGAACTTACCACTGTTTTCTTTTCTGGCAGAAATCTGATTGACTATGAATAATGTGACTAAATCCATACTTCCAGAGCTGGCACTTTTGGGGGAGTTTGGTAAAGGTATTCCTAAATGTTTCATTTTCTGCTGCAGTTTCTTCTTCTCAAAGAACTCCTGGTAAAAACAATATTTTCCAGGTAACCGTTGTTGCTGTCTAACACAAATGTAATGTTAGCAGTAGAACTACTGTACTACAACATTGTATAATGTCTGGTCAGTTTTTTACACGTTACCCTCTGCTTCTTCATATCATTTTTGATCATATACCGGTTCCTGTAAGTCAGAGTGTATTACAATTAACGTTATTAAATGGCAAAGGTTTTTTCTAGATAGCCGTGTATTTTTTTTACCGAGGTAACGGCCAATTTCAAACAAACAAATAAATACCGTTATTTGTATCCCTCTTTTACCTTGTGCCCCCAACCCAATTCATTGTGCTGCTCTGCTGGACCCAAGGCTAGGTATAGACAAGTAAAATAGCTTTAGTCGTCTAATAACTGGTAATGCTTGAACTTTTTAGTATCGCAAGTAATCTTAGTTAGACAGACAGTTGGTCAGTTTAAATTGCTACCGCTTTAATTTAGCGAGTTATCTTACCCCACTAACAAGTTTGCTAACTAGTTAGTTATCAGCAGTTGATTTACAGGACTGCACGTGACTCAAACCTAATCTTATCCCAGACTAAGCCGCGAGCGTGATTTTGTACTTTTGTGATTTACAAAATATAGCACAGACTAGATTTACTTGACTTTTGCACTGTCGGTACATACTGGACCAGTACCGCACTAAGGCGTGTATATAGCCTCATTGCTCATAACAAAGTCGTACTTTCATGTCCGGAGGTTCATTTTCATAGTAGCGTGAAGGCAGCGACATTAGTCACATTAGTGGCGTGACGTATGCAAACAAGGCGCTGAAATCTCAGTTCTGCCTTCAAAATAAGAGCTCGTCTTTGATTAAAGTAGTGCAACCAAAATACTAATTACAAATGACAAATAAAGTGTTATATATAATTTTTTATCAGAAATTGAGCACGTTCCACTGCAATTGGCCAAAAAACTTTAAAATTAAAAAAGTTTAATTCTAAAATTTTGTATTGTAAAAAAAAAAAGGTATTACAAATAATTATGTAGTAAGTAAGTCTGTAAGTATTTTATGAAATATTAAAAATATAAAGCAAATAGGTTAACCAAAACTATAAGGTTGCTTCAGGAAAACTATAATTTTTCTAAGTAATTGCATATAGTTTGATGAAATAAAGAGACACATGCCCCTAATTTAGCTCCAAAGGTTTGACTTAAAAGGTCAGATAATAAATGTATTTGTGTTCTTCACCTCATAATATTATTCATCCTTTGTGTTTGATTCTTCATAGAAACCACAGCCCACTCAAGAATGCAACTTTAACCTTAAATCAACCAATGAACCTGTTCGAATAAGAATTGTCTGTTCTCTAATCAGAACATCCCCCGCAATACTTTGCCTGCTCTGTTGTAACCTCATCTCTAAAGGCCCCAGCCTTCTTTACATGGTCCTTAAAGCCATGGTCCTTTATTCTCTGTAAAGGCCTCATTACATTAAACCTGCTTTATCTATGTGAAATATAGAAGTTGTCTCAGTAAAACCGTATGTTTTTGTTTACTTTAGACCCTCAGCTAACAACATATGCAGAGATTATACTTAGATTTGCGCAATAGCATGTGTGGTACAGGTTGAAAGGTCGCATATGTCTCAAAGTCTATAGCAATGATTTTATTCTCTGCAAAGGCCTCATTACATTAAACCTGCTTTATCTATGTGAAATATAGAAGTCTCAGTAAAACGACATATTTTCCTCTACCTTAGACCCTCTGCTAACACAATATGCAGAGATTATACTTAGATTTGCGCAATTCCATGTGTGGTATAGGTTCAAAGGTCACATATGTCTCAAAGTCTATAGCAAGGCGTTTTTTCTCTGTAAAGGCCTCGTTACATTAAACCTGCTTTATCTATGTGAAATATAGACGTTGTCTCAGTAAAACCATATGTTTCTGTTTACCTTAGAACCTCAGCTAACAATATATGCAGAGAATATACTTAGATTTGCGCAATAGCATGTGTGGTACAGGTTGAAAGGTCGCATATGTCTCAAAGTCTATAGCAAGGCGTTTATTCTCTGTAAAGGCCTCATGACATTAAACCTGCTTTATGTATGTGAAATATATAAGTTGTCTCCGTAAAACCATATGTTTTTGTTTACCTTAGACCCTCAGCTAACAATATATGCAGAGATTGTACTTAGATTTGCGCAATAGCATGTGTGGTACAGGTTGAAAGGTCGCATATGTCTCAAAGTCTATAGCAAGGATTTTATTCTCTGTAAAGGCCTCATGACATTAAACCTGCTTTATCTATGTGAAATATAGAAGTTGTCTCAGTAAAACCATATGTTTCTGTTTACCTTAGACCCTCCGCTAACACAATATGCAGAGATTATACTTAGATTTGCGCAATTCCATGTGTGGTAAAGGTTCAAAGGTCACATATGTCTCAAAGTCTATAGCAAGGCGTTTATTCTCTGTAACGGCCTCGTTACATTAAACCTGCTTTATCTATGTGAAATATAGAAGTTGTCTCAGTAAAACCATATGTTTTTGTTTACCTTAGACCCTCAGCTAACAATATATGCAGAGATTATAGTTAGATTTGCGCAATAGCATGTGTGGTACAGGTTGAAAGGTCGCATATGTCTCAAAGTCCATAGCAAGGATTTTATTCTCTGTCAAGGCCTCATGACATTAAACCTGCTTTATCTATGTGAAATATACAAGATGTCTCAGTAAAAACACATATTTTCCTCTACCTCAGACCACCTGCTAACACAATATGCAGAGATTATACATAGATTTGCGAAATTCCATGTGTGGTACAGGTTCAAAGGTCACATATGTCTCAAAGTCTATAGCAAGGCGTTTTTTTCTCTGTAAAGGCCTAATTACATTGAACCTGCTTTATTTGTATGAAATAAAGAAGATGTCTCAATAAAACCATATTTTATGTATCTTATACCCTCGGTTAACAAAATATGCAGAGATGATACTTAGATTTGTGCAATTTAATGTGCGGTACAGTTTCAAAGGTCACTTAATTCTCAACGTCTGTGAAATGACGTTGATTCACTATTATAGCCTCAGTATATATAATTACACAACATACAGGTATATATATATATATATATATATATATATATATATATATATATATATATATATATATATATATATACAGTGCCTTGCAAAAGTATTCACCCCCCTTGGCTTGTTACTTATTTTGTTACATTACAACCTGTAATTTAAATGTTTTTTTAATCTGAATTTTATGTGATGGATCTGCGCAAAATAGTCTAAGTTGGTGAAGTGAAATGAGAAAAAAATATATATAAAAAATTATTTTTAAAAATAAAAATCTGGAAATTGGCATGTGCATATGTATTCACCCCCTTTGCTATGAAGCCCCTCAAAAGTTCTGGTGCAACCAATTACCTTCAGAAGTAACATAATTAGTGAAATGAAGTCCACCTGTGTGTAATCTAAGTGTCACATGATCTGTCAGTATAAACACACCTTTTCTGAAAGGTCCCAGAGGCTGCAACACCACTAAGCAAGAGGCATCACACCATGAAGACCAAGGAGCTCTCCAAACAAGTCAGGGACAAAGTTGTTGAGAAGTACTAGTCAGGGTTGGGTTATAAAAAAATATCCAAATCTTTGATGATCCCCCGGAGCACCATCAAATCCATCATCTTCAAATGGAAAGTTCATGGTACCACAACAAACCTGCCAAGAGAGGGCCGCACACCAAAACTCACAGACTGGGCAAGGAGGGCATTAATCAGAGAGGCAGCACAGAGACCAAAGGTAACCCTAAAGGAGCTGCAGAGTTCCACAGCAGAGACTGGTGTATCTGCGCATGGGACCACAATAGGCCGTACACTCCATAGAGCTGGGCTTTATGGAAGAATGGCCAGAAAAAAGCCATTACTTAGTGTTAAAAATAAGATGGCACATTTTGAGTTTGCCAAAAGGCATGTGGGCGACTCCCCAAATGTATGGAGGAAGGTGCTCTGGTCAGATGAGACTAAAATTGAACTTTTCGGCCACCAAGGAAAACACTATGTATGGCGCAAACCCAACACATCCCATCACCCCAAGAACACCATCCCCACAGTGAAACATGGTGGTGGCAATATCATGCAGTGGGGATGTTTTTCAGCAGCAGGGACTGGGAAACTGATTCGAGTCAAGGGAAAGATGGATGGTGCTAAATACAGGCTTTAGGGGGGTGAATAGTTATGCACGCTAAAGTTTTCTGTTATTTTGTCCTATTTGTTTGCTTCACAAAAAAAAAAAATCACATCTTCAAAGTTGTAGGCATGTCCTGTGGATAAAATGATGCAAACCTTCAAACAATCCGTTCTAATTCCAGGTTGTGAGGCAACAAAACATGAAAAATGCCAAGGGGGGTGATTACTTTTGCAAGGCACTGTGTATTTATATATATATATATATATATATACGCCATCAAGCCCTTAAATTAAACCTCTGTCCTCACTAATGCCTCTGCTAACATTTTATGGAGAATATCTGTTGTGCAACTGTGAAATAGACAGGCTTGAAAGGGTCACATGCATTACAAAGTATTTGAAAAGGGTTATTTTTCTTTATCTAATAATCACAATTGTCCCCTATACCAACAAATAGAACATACATTTTAAAATTAAAAAAAACATGGTTTATGCAGGCCGGGCATTGCAACTTCTCCATACATTCCTTATGGAATTTTCTGTTGCATTGAGTCTGTAAAATAAATGAAATTTTTACATGTATTAAGTGGCATCGTTGTTCCTATTTATTCACAAATTCATTTATTATTTATTCTTAAACACATTTAGTTTAATCACCTCATTACTTGCATCCATAGTTTGGCCACAGTCAAGGCATAAACCATGTAGTTGATCTACCGGAATTTTAGAGAAGTCATGAACATTTTATAATATTGACTCTACAATTAACTATGAATATAAGGTAGTAAATATAAGCTAACTGACATTCTTTTCATACTGTAAGACAGTTGGTGAAATACATATCCTTCCTTATACCGAAAAGATTTGTCAAACAAACCAATGACAAAAAAAAAAACAAATTAAAAAACATATTAATATATAGATAGGTGGAAAAAAATATATGGTTTTATATATATATCATATATATTTCATATAGATGAACCGGGTTTAATGTAATGAGGCCTTTACAGAGAATAAAATCCTTGCTATAGACTTTGAGACAAATGTGACCTTTGAACCTGTACCACACATGCTATTGCGCAAATCTAAGTACAATCTCTGCATATATTGTTAGCTGAGGGTCTAAGGTAAACAAAAACATATGGTTTTACTGAGACAACTTCTATATTTCATACAGATAAAGCAGGTTTAATGTAACGAGGCCTTTACAGAGAAAAAACGCCTTGGTATAGACTTTGAGACAAATGTGACCTTTGAACCTTTACCACACATGGAATTGCACAACTCTAAGTATAATCTCTACATATTGTGTTGGCAGAGGGTCTAATGTAAACAAAAACATATGGTTTTACTAGGACAACTTCTATATTTCACATAGATAAAGCAGGTTTAATGTCATGAGGCCTTTCCAGAGAATAAACGCATTGCTATAGACTTTGAGAAATATGTGACATTTGAACCTATACCACACATGGAATTGCGCAAATCTAAGTATAATCTCTGCATATTGTGTTAGCAGAGGGCCTAAGGTAGAGGAAAATATGCGGTTTTACTGAGACATCTTCTATATTTCACATAGATAAAGCAGGTTTAATGTAAAGAGGCATTGACAGAGAATAAAATCCTTGCTATAGACTTTGAGACATATGCGACCTTTCAACCTGTACCACACATGCTATTGCGCAAATCTAAGTACAATCTCTGCATATATTGTTAGCTGAGGGTCTAAGGTAAACAAAAACATATGGTTTTACTGAGACAACTTCTATATTTCACATAGATAAAGCAGGTTCAATGTAACGAGGCCTTTACAGAGGAAAAACGCCTGGCTATAGACTTTGAGACATATGTGACCTTTGAACCTGTACCACACATGGAATTGTGCAAATCTAAGTACAATCTCTGCATATTGTGTTAGCAGAGGGTCTAAGGTAAACAAAAATATACGGTTTCACTGAGACAACTTTTATATTTCACATAGATATAGCAGGTTTAATGTAATGAGGCCTTTACAGAGAATAAAATCCTTGCTATAGACTTTGAGACATATGCGACCTTTCAACCTGTACCACACATGCTATTGCGCAAATCTAAGTATATTCTCTGCATATATTGTTAGCCGAGGGTCTAAGGTAAACAGAAACATATGGTTTTACTGAGACAACTTCTATATTTCACATAGATAAAGCAGGTTTAATGTAATGAGGCATTGACAGAGAATACTTTTAAATATATGTTACCTTTCAACCTGTACCGCACATGCAATTGCACAAATCTAAGAATATTCTATACATAGATTGTTAGCAGAGAGTCTAACCTTAAAAAAAAAAAGTTTTAATGACATATATACATATATATATATATATATATATATATCATTAAAACTTTTTTTTTTTTAAGGTTAGACTCTCTGCTAACAATCTATGTATAGAATATTCTTAAAAAAAAAAAGTTTTAATGATATATATATATATATATATATATATCATTAAAACTTTTTTTTTTTAAGGTTAGACTCTGCTAACAATCTATGTATAGAATATTCTTAGATTTGTGCAATTGCACGTGCGGTACAGGTTGAAAGGTAACATATCTAAAAGTATATAGAAAAGTGTTTCTTCTCTGTTAAGGCCTCATTGCATTAAACCTGATTTATCTATATGAACAAAAGATATATATATATATATATATATATATATATATATATATATATATATATATATATATATAGATAGATAAAACAGGTTTGATGGAATGAGGCTATAATAGTGAACCAACGCCGTGCTATAGATTTTGAAACATCTGTGACATTTGAACCCATGCCGCACATGCAACTGTGCAAATCTAAGTATAATCCCTGCATATATAGTTTGCAGAGATTCTAAAGTAAAGACAAATATATGATTTTACTGAGACATCTTCTTCATTTACTATAGATAAAACTGGTTAAATCTAAAGAAGTTTTAAAATGATAATTTATGAAATTCTTTGATTCACGTGACCCTTGAACCTCTGTCTATCCTTTAATGTCTTAGCGCTTTCGAATAATTCTCAATCTCCAATTAGCAGAGCATTTACAGAAAAAAATAAAGGTGTGTTTCACCGAGGAGTCTACTATTTTCCATTTAGAAAAGAGGGTAATTTGTTCAGATAACCATCGGACCTTTGAAATCAAACATTTGGAGCTCAATTGCTCAAAAATTATAGTTTTTCAGAAGCAACTTTATTGCTTACATAAAAAAATAAAAAATAAATAAATAATGAGAATTCGTTTTTTTTAATTATAACGTTTTTGGCCCAGTTGCAGTGGGAACGTGCTTGTTTTTCGGATTAAAATGAAATATAACACTTTTTTGGTACTACATTCATCTCATTGACGAACTCTTATTTTGAAGGCAGAACTGCGATTTCGGCGCCGTGTTTGATTACGTCACACCACTAATGTGACTAATGTCACTGATTTCACGCAACTCATTTTCATTGACGTGTGTATGTGTGTAGAGTTCTACTTCTCTATCAGTTGGCTTTGTCACTAGCACGCTGGAGTTGACGTAAGTACGCAACCAATCGTATGTCGTGTCTTTTCGGGGGTGTTACCCAATGAAAATGCTGCTATGCCTTGTGAAAAAAATACTAGGATGTAGCGGCATCTTTTTTTAGCCTATCTTTACACAATACCGTCAAAAGAATCCCCCTTATTACATCTTTACTTTTCGGATTTTTTGACAAAGCACAAGATGTTTAATATGGATACCGTAAAGATTTGCAATAATGTATTCAATATATATAATGTAAAGAATAGCAGCTAAGACAACTTGCTGAGAACCTTATTGCACTGTAAAGAGAAAGATGTCTAATATCCTGGATGCAGCGTCCAAAGTGAAATGGGACCGAACAACTGTGGCGAAGCGAGCCGTGTTCCTTGCGGCAGCTGCCTACGGAGTGAAGACGCTCTACCCCATCATTTGCAAACAGATAAGCAAAAGAAAAGATAGCAAGGAAACTAAGAATTCAAAGGGCGAAGGGAATGGATCAACTTGTTTAGTTAAATCAACTGCGGAAATAACGGAGCACAAGAAATCCCCGGGAGTAAACGCAGAATTTTTCAAACAAATACTGGAACTTATTAAAATATTGTTTCCGAAGCTTTTTACAAAGGAACTGGGGTTGCTTTCTTTGCATTCAATTGCTTTGATATCAAGGACATTTTTATCTATATACGTGGCAGGCTTGGATGGGAAGATCGTAAAAACTATAGTTGAAAAGAATCCTACGAGCTTCGTCATTCAGTTGATGAAATGGCTCCTCATTGCTATTCCAGCAACATTCGTGAACAGCGCAATCCGTTACCTCGAGTGCAAGCTGGCCCTTGCATTCCGTACTCGGCTAGTGGACCATGCATACCAGACCTATTTCACAGACCAGACCTACTATAAGGTTAGTAATATGGACGGTAGGTTGGTGAACCCGGACCAGTCTCTCACGGAGGACGTAATGATGTTCTCGCAATCTGTGGCGCATCTTTACTCGAACCTCACCAAGCCCATCTTGGATGTAATTCTGACCTCGTACACACTCATCCAGACTGCCCGCTCTAGAGGCGCTAACGCCAGTGGCCCTACCTTGCTGGCTGGGCTGGTGGTTTTCGTTACCGCCAAGGTTCTGCGGGCCTGCTCGCCCAAATTTGGAAAGCTGGTAGCAGAGGAGGCCAACAGGAAAGGCTATCTGCGTTACGTGCACTCCAGGATCATTGCCAATGCCGAAGAGATTGCCTTCTACAGGGGCCACAAGGTAGTCAACTATTTTGTTTGACATACTCTATGCACTCTTAAATTGACACTTTCACAACTTGGATTAAAACCTAGTAGCTTGCCCCAAACAGCCAAGATACCTTTACTTTATTGCATTGTATATAAAATAAAAATAACATAGATGTATTCAGCCTTTTATATGGTTTAAAACATCATACATAATATGCATTTCCATCCAAAATGAGTTACAGTAATGTGTTGTGGTGTCGGACAGGTGGAGATGCGCCAGCTTCAAAAATGCTACAAGGCCTTGGCTAACCAGATCAAGCTCATCCTATCCAAGCGCCTGTGGTACATCATGATCGAGCAGTTCCTCATGAAGTATGTGTGGAGTAGTTGTGGACTGGTCATGGTGGCTGTTCCCATTATCACTGCGACTGGCTATGCAGACAATGGTATGTGTGTGTGTGTGTGTGTGTGTGTGTGTGTGTGTGTGTGTGTGTGTGTGTGTGTGCGCGTGCGTGTGTGTGGGCAGGGGTGGGGGGTTGTACTAATGCAACCGCTATTCAAACACATACAGCCTACAGGGCAGTTTAATGGAAACATGGCCTAGTGTCCAATGTAAACATACGTTCTTCTTCCCCCTTACTTCTACAGAGACAGCTGACGGCCAGCCCCAGGTGCTGGTAAGCGAGAGGACAGAGGCTTTCACCACTGCCCGCAACCTCCTAGCCTCAGGGGCTGATGCCATCGAGAGGATCATGTCCTCCTACAAAGAGGTGAGGTCTAGTGCTATGGTCCTCTTCTTTCAGCCACCTAATCAACTGAGTACATTTCTGTCTACTTCCAGAGCTGTAGCAGGGACAAGTTTTAGGAAAGAACAGACGATTCTGGCCTCATTCATTGACAACACAGATTTAGAAAATTAAAAAAGGCAAAAGCTCATTCATGCAATCATTCTGTTGGGTTTATTCTGAAGCCCATAAGAGGATTTGCCTGAAAAGGGCATTTTGTTGGCTGCATGACACCTGCTGGGGCTGGGTTTAGTCATTTTTGTTGTCATATGCACATTCCAAATGTTGTCGGGATAATTCACAAATTCCTTGGATATGAACTAGTGTATGTGTGCAGATTGTGGAAGCTGAAAAGGCACTGTGCTGTCTTACTTTGTTACACAGTGTTGGACATATCCTAGCAAGCCCTTGCTTGCATGCGTGGTGGTTCTTTACATGTCAGCAGCAACCAGGGTGGCAGGTAACCAGGGATAGTGAGAGAGAAGACACATTCCTTAGGCAATAGTCTGCTTACGCCCCCTCACACACTGCGTCCCTCCTGCCATTTCTTGGATGCTTATACATGACATGGCCACAAGTGTCAACAAGTTGTGTCACGATTAGTTGTGTCGTCACTGGCTTGGTAGTTTTTATGGTGGAGTGTTGCAAATGGCCAACAAGAACATGCTATTTTCCCTGTGTTATTTCTGAGCTGTTTTAGTCATTGTGCCACAGTTGCAATAATGAATTAGCCTATTTTTTCCCAGTCTGTGGTAGTACATGAGATCAAGTTGGACGTCAATATGGAAAGACGCCTTGAACTTCTCAGGCACTGTTTCTGTAACTACTCCCCCACCTCAGTCAGGCTTAGCCTATAAAATGTAGCTACGTCTCTTCTCTGTGTGGGTAAATCCAACTGTGAATAATCCCCCATCTGTTGATCTGCTAGCCTAGCCTGTCAATAGATTATGGCATCCTTTAACAAGATTCCCTGTAGAGATTTTGGTGTATCAAAGCATATATCTACTAGTTCCTATGGTAAATCAACTGCTCTAGTTATGACTAGTCAACCTTTTACCCATGATAACCATGCACTTTACTAAGCTTATTTTCGAGAATCTTCCAACCTTGTGTGCATGTGTATTTGTTTTTTGGTTTCATGTGTGTGTGTGTGTGTGTGTGTGTGCATGTTAATATGGCTCCTGTTGACATTGCAAGCACATCGGTTAGAAGATCCTGGCACACACACGCGCAGCTTGAGGGCTTGAGCTCTGTTTACTCTGAATTTCCTGCTATGTTCTCTAAACAATGATATAATAAGCACTGCAGCGATACAAAGAGAGTAAGATTAAGTTTAACAGCTATGTTGCATAAAAAAACCTTAGCAGGATATTTGGCGTCACAACTATGGCCTTATCCCTCAGCTTGTGATTCTTACTAAGGCACAGGCAGCATTGTGCAAAGCAGTCCACCACTGTGGCTCTCGTTGGTAAGCTTTCACATTGCTCCATAGACATGGAGTCTATTGTTGAGCAATGGACCATATAAAAAAGGACCTTGGTTCCAAACGTGGTCAATGAAATCTGTTGCGTTGTAAGAACTGACTTTTCGAAACGTCCACACTCCTCTGTTGATAAGCAAAGACAGTGATCCTTACTGAAAGCAAAAAATCCACCCTGGCATTGTCACTGGGCACTGCCCTGAAACGGTGTTGGTTCTTCTGATTGACATTTGTCCCCACTATGTATGTGTGTGGCAGGTCACAGAGCTGGCGGGCTACACGGCGCGTGTCCATAACATGTTCCTGGTATTTGGGGAGGTGCAGAGGGGTATATACAAGCGCTCCTCCATATCCACCTCTAGTGGAGGGGAGAAGAAGAATACTAGCAGGCCAGAGATGCACATCGATGGACCTCTGGAGATCAGAGGTACACGTTCACACACAATCATTCACACACACAAAACTACTTTTGTAGTCTTGTGGAAGTATATGATTTATTTATTTTATTTATACAGGGTTAACCGACTGAGACCAGGTCTCTTTTCCAGAAGTGCCCTGTTTAAAGGCAGAATATATAAATAAATAAAAAATGTAAAGTAAAAGATGAAAATATAAAAAAATATGAAAATGTGACTGGGGAGTAAGAATTTGTTTACATGGAAGAACAAAGAGTAAGCTTTAGATTTACACTAACTCCCAAAGCCGTCCTGCATAACATATTTTAATAGCTCTTTGCTATAATGTCTAACCTGCATGTTTAATGCCATCAGAGTGTAATGCTTTTAGTACCTATGCTTAAGGAAAATGTCCAGATATAATCTAGCCATCCGACTAATTGCATGGCGATAGTATTGTAGAGAAATTACATCTATATAGGTAACCATTGTATGTTAGAGGTGTCTATGGGTCCCACTTTCCCCTGTCCACCTCTTAGACCATACGGTTGGAACATGATGGTGATGGGCACCAGATGTTTTGGGGTCTAAACAAATGTGTAGGGCTTAACCTCTACGCCAACGTTACCCAATAACAGTATTCACAGGTTAGTTTGTTTCTTTATCATTTTAGGGTATCTCCAATCTCTTTTTGTCTCTCCCTACAGGGACAGTCATCGATGTGGACCAGGACATTGTGTGCGAGAACGTTCCCATCATCACACCAAATGGAGATGTTGTGGTGTCCTGCTTAAACTTTAAGGTGAGAAAGATCAATCAGATCATATCAACTGCATGCTCAGGATTAAAAACCTGGCTTGTGATTGCTCGTGTATGTGGTTCATTGGTGTTTTTCCCATTTGGTCGTGGTTGTGCCAGTCCCAGTGGCTACAGTCCAGGGCCAGTTTTCGGTTTTATTTTGAGGATGTACAAAAGCAATGTATTTCCTGTGCAGAAGGAGGAGAAAGTAAGTCCACAATTAGATCCTTGTGTTAATTATTGTAGATAGAATGCAAAAAGGCAATGTGTGTTTTATTACAAAATAATAATGACTAAGTGATTATAATGATTTGTGTTGCATTCAGAAGAAAAGTGAACGAGTGAAGTGAGTGCAGCATCGCAAACCACATGTACTCTGCATGAACGGTCTAAACTGCCTAAGAAAGGGAGCACTGAAAGTGCATTGTAACCTTCTCTCAGGTGAGGGAGGGGATGCACCTGTTGATCACGGGCCCAAACGGCTGTGGCAAAAGCTCCCTGTTCAGGATCCTCAGTGGCCTGTGGCCTGTCTACGGAGGACGTCTCCACAAGCCATCCCCACAGCACATGTTCTACATCCCTCAGAGGTACCCAAGCACAAACAACACGCTTGTCGGCAGCAGATGAGCAAAACAAATGTCAAGACAAATTTGGTGCACTCCTAATGTACTCTCGTCAGACACACACTCGAAAACGCACAACTCCTGCTGTGGTAGAGGGTATTATATTTTGTAATCATATCCAGTGTAACATGACCTGTGTGTTTAAGGGAGGCAGTTGCAAGGGGAAACCAGAGCGACTCTCCCAGTGAAATATTTACCATGTCTCCCAGGTGCAGCCTCCGCCAGCTACTCCGTGGGGAGCCCTGCATATTTTATATGTGATGAGATGGCAGGGCATTCAGGCTGG
The DNA here is from genome assembly GCA_026901105.3 of Galaxias olidus. Taxonomy (NCBI): domain Eukaryota; kingdom Metazoa; phylum Chordata; class Actinopteri; order Galaxiiformes; family Galaxiidae; genus Galaxias; species Galaxias olidus. The sequence goes on from JAPMUY010009872.1 coordinate 666,210, forward strand.
CCACTACAGTAGATAGAATGAGTTACAAAACGCTTCCTTTAGCACAAAACACACCTAGCCTTTGTACTCACTCACTTCATGAAGTGGCCCAGAGGTTTATACATGGACAAGCCATTCAAAAAAGGGGTCCCCTTGATGTAAAATGAAATGACCTGCTATTTCAGGTCAGACTAAAGTTTCGGGTTGTCCTTAGACTTTGGGAAAAATGTTCTGAATGGATAATGGATAGAATGGTAGGTTAGATTCCTAACACCTGTCTGTGTCCCTCTGTAGGCCTTACATGTCCATAGGGACACTGCGAGACCAGGTGATCTACCCAGACTCCCTGGAGGACATGCATGGCCGGGGCCTCTGTGACAAAGACCTGGAGACCATCCTGGACATAGTGAACCTCAACCAGATAGTCACCCGGGAAGGAGGTACAAAGCTGTGGCAAAGAGTGTGTTTGTGGAAGGGAGGGAGGTGTGTGTGTGTGTGTGTGTGTGTGTGTGTGTGTGTGTGTGTGTGTGCGCGCGCCTTTAGGGGTCAAGAGAAAGATTCTAGATTCCACATAAATTTGTTTTCCTTTTGTACAGAAATGTGCGATCAAACCACTATGTAAAGGTAAAACAAAGATAGTTTAAGACCCATCACCAGGGTGTTATCCTGGGACAGGTGTTAGGAAGAACCATCTATGTTATCAGGCCATCCTGTAACTGCAGATAGAGATCACTTGGCTTGGTAAATCCTTTTGAAAAATCAGCAGTCTATTAAGTTCCGGCATTACTGTTTTTAAAAGTCTGTCTGTGCTTTCCGACTATTTTGTCAGCTGTGGTCCCGTCCTAATTGACAGCCAGCTCCCTCTTAAAGCCCAACAATCAGGCCTATTGTCCAGACCAAAGTACAAATACCAGGGCCTGAGTGATCATGAATGGCTGTTCTGTTCAAGTGTGTGAAGGGTCCCGGCCTGAGGTAATTTAACTAAAATAATCTCCGTAATCTACATTTCCTTATGTGGAGCTCCATCTACTGGACATTCGTATGGGAGTGATGTGCCAGCAAAGAACCACAATGTATATCTCTCCTGCATCAAAGAGAGCCTTTTATGAACGTGGAAAGTTTACATTTTGAGTGTAGCTGGGTCACTCTTTGGAACGTTTTATTAGGTAACTTAAGTCTTGCAGCTGTTCGGCAATTCTATCGTTTGATGTAGTATGCCTTGCTTGTTTGATTCTTCCAATGTGTTATATGTTCTCCATACTCAAAACAGTACATGCTGTAAAAATAGACGAATGAGGATGGCAGCAAGGCAGGTTAACCCACCCATTGCCCCGACTCTGTGTGTTGTCAGGGTGGGACGCCGAGATGGACTGGAAAGACGTGTTGTCTGGAGGAGAGAAGCAGAGGATGGGCATGGCCCGCATGTTCTACAACAGGTGAGATCCTAGCTCATGCTCACAGAGTGGATAAGCCCTTTGATCTTGACATGTTTGTTGGCTAGTTACCGTGTGGTATTGCCTAACTGATTGTCTGTCGTGCCAGGCCAAAGTACGCTCTGCTGGATGAGTGCACCAGCGCAGTGAGCATCGACGTGGAGGGCAAGATATTTCAGGCCGCAAAGGACGCCGGCATTTCGCTGCTCTCTATCACTCACAGGCCCTCTCTCTGGTAATAAATGCACACACACACATTGTAAAGGTTACAGCGTGTTTCCTCATGTACCTTTTAAAATGGAGTCTAATCAAGCATTTTGGGACACACTCAAATGATTAAAAAAAATGTATTTGCCATATACAGTAGGAGGGAAATAAATTTTAAAAAAAAACGGTTATATACATTTTTATAGCGTTTTGGTTAACCATGGGAAAGGACCCACATTGTGGAGTGTAGTTTTCATTTTTAAATCATAGAACTTTGAAAACACACATAACCAGCAATATGTATGTGTTCACCCTCCTTTGTTCCAAGCTTTTCGTAGTGTTGACTTGTATATTGAACATCAGACACACATATCCTATATTCTGTTCTCAACCGTATGATCCAATGATCGCCTCATGTTAACAGGAAGTACCACACTCACCTTCTCCAGTTCGATGGTGAGGGTGGCTGGCGCTTCGAGCAGCTGGACACGGCAACACGCCTCTCGCTGACTGAAGAGAAACAACGTCTGGAATCCCAACTCGCTGGCATTCCCAAGATGCAACATCGACTGAACGAACTCTGCAAGATCTTGGGAGAAGACTCTGTCCTCAAGACTGTGGAGGAGGAGGAGTAAGATAAAAAGAAGTGAGAGAGAAAAATAAAGAGAGCAGGGTTTGCTAAAAGTATTATGGATCCTTTTAACACAAACCATATGTTCAGATACATTTCTAGTGTCAGGACTGTGTTTTAAACTTTTGTTAACTTTGTTTTCTTTTTTGATTCGACTAAGAATTGCAGATGAAGGAAGCACACTTTTTTTCTTACTTTTTACATGTAGTAAATTTTCATTGTCTTGCACTTTATGTAACTAGACGATAGTTTTCACGTCATTGCTGTAGATCCCACTTTAATGCTATTTAGCTCTCTAAATTATATTTTACTCTTATCTTTTATATATGCCGCTATATAGACTTGCTGAAATGCTTGAGAAAAGCAGTCATTTCTATTTCAGTTGACTTGATTGTATGACATCAAAACCTTACAGGCTTACAGACCATCATTTTCTTTTGTTCTATAAATCTTCAAAACGTTTAACACATTATCATGGTCATGTTTTGATTGTAATGTTTTGTTCTTTGGTACCATTCATCTTTTTTTTTTTGCATGTTCATATGTTAGCAAATGTGTTGTTTAACATATAGTTTGTATTAGTACAGTCGTCCACTGTTGGCACACAACAGCTCACAAGCATTTAATCTGGTACAGACCAAAACAAAGAGTGAGACATTTTGGCTCCACAAATAGAGCGGTAAGCTATGCAGATGTAAACCGATGGCTGCAATAAGCTGCTCGTTTGTTGAACATATACGATTAGGTCAAGAAGCTCTCCTCACAAGATTTGGACCATTTGAGAGCATGTACAGACACACAAATAGTTATGTACACACTGGCAATAAGTCAGAGCTCTTGTGTTCACCTTGTGTCAGATGCATGGTGCTGTGTTGTTTTTTTGTTATCAATTACATACTGATTCTCAGAGATGTTCTTTGTTTCAGTTGAACAACATAATCAGATGGTTTGCAGGTCAACATCTGTTTGTCTATGATTGGAGATTTTGAAAAATACTTTTATTTTCTGGATTTTTGTAAAATGGCTGATGTATTCTCATCCTCGTTTCACAATTAATTTAGATGATCTGTAGCTTGCATCCTTATCTTCTTTCTACAGACCATAATTTTTTAATCCATTCATGTTCGTTACCAGCAATCTCAGACTGTTTAAACTGTGAAGTTTCAATGATAATTACTGTGTTCTTCATACAGTGTCATGATTGTATATTTTTATGTGATTATTTCTGGGATGTTGTAATGATCCAATTTCTTTCTCTTTAACCTATTTTTGTCCGCCTCAGATGAGGAGTGTTGCTAGCCAGTTTCCCGCTATAATCCTTTTCATTATTGTTTGTAAGGCAACCATGATTTCAGAGCAGCACTTCTACTCAGGTGATATACCGAGAGTCATGTCGCCTTACAGCCTGACTGCAGTGTCCCTGGACTGCATAGTTGCTCGATGACCCTTTTACTCACGAAGATACATGATTTGGATTTCACATGATAATTTAGTTATTTTGTTGGTCAATACCACTTTAAAGCCTAAAGTTGTTAATATAGTGTTTAAATAGTATGTTCACTGCATTATTTTATATTAAATTCTACAGCTTAGAGTAATTAGTAAACTGAGATTTTTGTCTTAAAATGTTGATATGTACACAATGCTTATACTTGTATATTATTGCATGAGAAGGGTGTGTCATCACCACTCAGTTTTTTGGTTCGTTCAATCTACCTGAGCTTGACCTTTGCACTGGTAAAAACTTAACATCAGGAGGAGGAAACAGCATGCTCTTTGATGAACGTCCTACTTATAATGGTGCAGTTCTTAATCCCCAATTTTATCAGCCTAAATATACAATCCTCAAACCCCTTAAGGTGTGAATGCAATATTCCTAATTTTTATTGGCATCCTTATAGGCATTATTATATGTTTGATTGGCATAACTACATACATGAAATTTCCCAGCCTATGTGCAATGTTTTTGCTAAGACTGACAGAAAGAAGTGTACTTTAATGATTGAAAACGGTGTGAACATTACTTCACAAATCAATAGGGGTAATATAACAAATGCCATGCTGGAAATTTTTAAACATTTGGTCTGTTAAGTTATCGCACAAGTTCAACATGAAATATAACTTACTGTAGGCTGACAATTGTATGTTCCTTTTAATACTACATGTATGATGTCCTTACTAACGAATGCTTTGATATCCTGATGTTATTCCTTTTGTTAGTAAGAGACTGAATGTATCCATCATTACTATTAACTTGTTATTGGCAATTAAATAATGTTAGGTCATACAAGTATGTTTTAGTTAGTTGAATTGATTATATTTCATATTCTACTATATTGATTTTTATCAGGTTAAGATACACTTACCTCTTGGGGTATGTGAATTTGGCCTTTTTAATGTTCATAACCTAAATTTACAGATCAGAAAAAACTCTAGTTTCTCATTGTGTTAAAATATATGATGGTATACAGTGGATCATATGTTTATTCGTTTATTAACATACTGCAATGCTAAAATGTATTTACCAGCGCATTTCTTTTGAGATCTTGTTCTACATCATGCATGCATAGTGTGTATTAGTTAGATAATCATAAAGGTCACCTTGCCATGAGTCTTGTGTTCAAAAGACCATGCACTAATCTCACTGTTGCATTGCAAGATGATGTTTGTTGCTGTAAATTAAACAATTTAGTGCAAGCACTAATAATGTTTTGAGTTTGGTTAGATCCTTGCAAATTGTGTTTGAAGGCTTTCGGGTATATATATATATACAATGAAAATATAGAAATGAGCAATATTGGAATACAATCGTACGCATTTAAATGAAATGTAAAGTCTAAAATAAAACATTTCTTCAGAGTCCATTATTCATAGTCCTAAGCATAGATTTGTTATGTGGTCCTAAGGTAAGGGGCTGCAGAGGGAATCTATAGCATTATGCATGACCTCTGAGTGAAGGAAATGCACAACCACAAGATGGCACCAGCAGTGCGACTTCTGGCCCAGTCATCTCAGTTTTATAGTAAATCCACACCACCAACCAAAAGTAGGATTAAAATGCAAAACACATAGCCTACAAAACAAATAATTAAGGCCAACTCATTTAGTAAGACTGTTCAGCACAATGGCACTGTCCCTATAATAGTAGGGCATTATTAGAGTATGTACTGCTTCAACTTGTAAGGTGCGGAGTTTGCAATATTGATTCTTAGGATAATGCTCTGTTTGGACTCCAGAGGCGTGGCTAAATTACGTTTTCCTTTTGTGGACCCACGCAGCGCAGGAGCGGAGCAAGTGTATCCCGAGTCAGCCCCTGCAGCCAGGCACTGCTAGCATTTGACTACATATGCAAGCATCTATCGACAATGAAGTCACAGGTTTCAAAGACTACCTTTACGTAAATAAATTATTCAGCTCAGTAAAACTATGGGGAAATGTTCAGAACGTGTAATTTTAAGGAGCGGCTGAAGTGAATACGGGCTCCATACGCTTGTAGGACGACGCTACATTTAAGCCGATAAAGGAAAGAAAATTCAAGCTATTTATACCCCGGTCCATATCCTACCTACTAGAATCCTGCACCATGACCAGCGGCCAGGATGAGAGTTCGGTGAGGGTAGCTCTCAGGTAAGGATGTGGTATTCCTCGTACGTGCAGGTTAATTATGCTACTATTGATCACGCCTTTTCAAATATGAACTTGTTATATTATTGGGCATGTAGAGCATAATATGTTGCAGCTCCCATCCTTGTCCTGCTTATTGTTCCAAATACTATTTAGAAACTGATGAATTGCAACAATGATTCAGTAATCTCAAACTATTTAATTTTCTTTTATAGCTATTGCATGTTGTTTTGAAGAACATTCGAATCAGTCATGCGTGAATTAGCCTCAGTTTTTGTCAAAGGTATCCTTATAATGTAAATGTAAAATGTAAATGTAAAAATGTTACCATGTTTTGTTTAAATCAATGTCACCTTCCGATATTGCTCACTCAATTCGTTGCTGTCTCTTTATTTATGTCTACGTCATGTCTATAGCCTTCGGTACAGACTTGGCTCATTACTAGAAATTTTGTCTATTTGTCTACCTATCGTCTCTATACTATAGGCCCTTTAGGGGCTAAAACATTTCAGTCTTTGGGTTGTCATTATTATGTCTTCTTTTATGCATAGTGAAGGCTTGAATTATTGCAATACTTTGACCTTTTGAGTCTAATTTAAATACAGCCTATGTAACCTTTAATCCTTTTGTGCTCGCACTTCAGGTGCTTGTACAAGCCTGAAATAGCAGAAACCACTTGACCAGTGATGTATGATCTTTTTTGTTGACAGACCATGTGGTACTGTCTGCCGTTCTTTTAGTTTAGGTAGTGGGTCATGCTGAAGATTAAGAAAAACCCACTGGAGCTGTTTTTTTATATAAAGTATGAATACCAGTCAATGAGACAATAGAGTGGCAACAGTTGGGGGCTGGTGTAGCCTATATGTTAGTGTGTCTCACTGTGTTTGCGTTTATGGATGTGTGTGTGTGTGTGTGTGTGTGTGTGTGTGTGTGTGTGTGTGTGTGTGTGTGTGTGTGTGTGTGTGTGTGTGTGTGTGTGCGTGTATGTATGTATGTTAGTGTGTGTTTGATCTAAAATGTAACGTAAGCTTGATCCGTGGAGAGGAGAAACAAAGGTCTGTCCTTCTCCGGTTTCTCTCCCTGTAGACGGCTTGTCTCTCTCCTGTTACTGCAGGTAGACTTTGACCCAGAACTCTGTTTACCAACTCATGGTGCAGGACTGCTATGATTGCATTTACAAGGCTTTCTCCCATTTATCAAGAATATTCTGTGCCTCTCCCAATTCATTCATTCATTAATTCCTTATTATTTTTAAATAAATGACTATAGAAGGGAATGTCTTCACTGTAAATTAGTTATTAATACACATAAAGAGTTATCATCAATAAATACATCCCTGCCACTAAGACAATGCACAGAGTGAAAGCACAGTGTTTGCCCCCAATTATTTTGTTAATAGCTTAGAGACAAACTAGTGTCTATTCATGTTTGAACACCCTACTGTTGTGTCCTCATAGCAAGTCATGGCTCACAGATGATGGATTTGTAGCAATCTTTGGCTCCATTGATTTGTTCTTTTGTCATATTTATCAGACTCCCCATTTATTCAGTTGAACGTGTTTAGATGTCTGTAAATTACAAAGATATCTATGTTGTTTTACAGCCTAAATACCATGTGAATGTTTATTTTTGTGTGGTGTTATGTTGCGTGCAGTGATCTGGTATTAAGAAGAAGACCCACCGAGATTTAAAGACACAGTATCATCTTCGACTTTAAAAGGAACATCCCTTGCCTTCCGACATCCTCTCTGGAGGTGGAAAATGTTTGGTCGCTCACTAATCACCCATCCCACACGCAAGAATGCATCCCCAGACTTTCTCTTTCTCTCTCCCTCCTTTCTCATACTTTCTCTATCCCTACTTAGTAAGGTTGCTTTGCACACACACACACACACACACACACACACAAACTGTACACACAAGCACAGTTTGGGGATAAGACACAAAGAGGCCTTTCCTGAACCTGTTGCTGCACCTGCAGTCCTGCCATTGTAGCTTTAGAATGTTGTGGGCAAGAGCTCACTATTACATTATGCACACACCCTCACAAACCCTTCTCTTGGTCGCTCAAACCAATGTACTGAAACCTAGGCATACATAGGCCTGCACAAACTTTTTTTGCTATTCTCGTTCTTATGAATGACTAATGTGCTAATCCATATGAAAACAATCAATATCCTGACAGAGAGTTTAAAGGTTAGACGCATAGATAATATTAAGAGTCAGCCATACAAAGCAATGTAAACAGACACCCAGGCAATATTACAGTCATGAGGTCACACACGTCGACATTCTTTGGTCAGGGTCTCATTAAAAAGATGAAACTGGCCTGATTTTGTCTAAGTTAGTTTTCTGCTTTAGATCTGTTTGGCAGAAAAGGGGCTTCCTAATCTGTCTGATAAGGGAGTTCTTGCCCACTTATGTCAGCCTTGTCTGTTGTCTGGCAGTTTGTCTCAAGGATAATGACATCAGGGCATTTTATATTATAAAATGGTGATTACTCTACAATCCTTCACATTCAATATTTGTTTAAACTGGAATGTGTGTTAGATTAGACTATCATCTTAAAATGTAATATTGGAACAGTCTTTAATCATTTATTGTAAAAGTCAAATATGATTACTGTAAACAAAAAAAAAGCCCCCCATAACTGTGTTGATATTGTGTTCATGATTATTCCCCATAGCAACACTGTAATTATTTCTGGACTTCAGTAAACATGCAGAGAATATACCTAATTAGCCTTAATGCACCTAAAAGATGTTGAGTGATACATTTATCCTGACATTTATGAAACGTTTTAGCTGAATAGATTGTTTTCTTGCGTTTTCAAAAACTGTTATTATAGTATCTTGCTACTGTAACAACCATTTCTGTTTGTTGTGGTAGTGCTGTTTCTGTCAGTCAGCATTTTAATCATTCTTCAAAGAGCTCAAAGTAAAAAGCTGCTGTAATACGTCTTTCTTCTAATGCTATTCTATTAGAGTAATGAATGGAACAAGGAAAAAGTCAAAACTGTTGGCTAGCGTAGTTCATGAGACACAAGAAAACATTATTTAAGTTTTTGTTTTGAAATCATTGATAGAAAGATGTAATCCCTGCTTTCTAGATTCACATGCAATATTGGATATCTAAATCAGGATGAGTCGTAGTTGTAATAATGGGAATGCACTTGTGTTGCTCTAAGAAGAACCTAACCCCAGGCTTAAGTTACTTAACTCACATGTGGTCTTTGACTCCATGTATGACAGTGCCTGGCTGAAGGCACATGTGCTGTTTGTCTCTGTGTTTTAAAGAAGTGTCTCACACCTGACTGACTCCACACAGATGGTGCATTTCAATTCTATACAACTCGCATATGAAATGACACACTTTGTGTATGCTGTGTAAATATGCTTTCCGGTCAGCTGTGTGCTTACGTAACTGTGTGTGTGTGTGTGTGTGTGTGTGTGTGTGTGTGTGTGTGAGAGAGAGAGAGAGAGAGAAAGAGTGCATATTTTTGACTATATGTCTCATCAAAATATTAGAGCTGCTCTATATGATTCGTCAACAACGCTCTTGATAGGAAAAGAGAAAACAAATCAACCTATTAAACCTTTCTGAATGTATGTTGAGTTATGTTTGTGCAAATTAATCAGTCAAGTACTTTGTTCATCAATATCCATGAAGTCAAGCATTAACATTGATGACCTGGGGCTGTGGAACAGTGAGAACCGATAATGAAAATTGTGCTGCTCAGTTCCAAACAAATTTATTTCAGTTAGTTCACCTTTTTGACATCTGCTAGGTAGGATGTAGTTAGTATTCAACATGTTGATAGGTTATCATGGATTTCAAGCTTGGAGCAGATCCAAATGCAGGCTGTCATACGGAACTGAAAACAACTGGCCTAACTTGGATAGAAAAAGAAACAAGCAGCTCACAGTGGGCAAAGAAAATTACTTCTTTTATCAAAGTTTACCAAGGCACAAAGAACACAGGGCAATGCTACCACAAAGAAAGAAAGGAAAGTGGCATATAAATACAAACACGATACCTAATCAACCAATAACAAATTAGAACTAAATGAGTCTAACTAAACACAGGTGTGGGCAAGAATCAAACAAATCAAGCAGCCCAGTCCAGGCTGTGACATATAGGTTTTAAATACAAACGGGTATCCATAGGACTAAAGTATTTCTATGTCTTTGAATGGTAATTTTATAGGGCCTCACAAATTTCCATTTTCTCTGTCTAATTTAAGTTTGGAATTTCACTCTACGTCCAACCTATTGGGCCTACCTACTTTAAATTCACTACTCTCCTATTGGTAAGACTCAGTGCCCATCAAAGCCTATCCTCACCCCCCTGCTGTTATCAGGGTGGATTATATTGAAGTATGCTCACCTGCTGCTAGCAACCCGGATCATTGCATTGTGTGTAGTTATGATAAATATTCATGAGTTAGCGCTGGTGAATGTTACACAAAGACATATACGCTGAAAACCATCTGCCAACATCCCTCGTGATGTAGCACAAGTTAGCTATTCACTAACCTCCATCCAAGTAGGGCTCAGGTTGAATTGCAGCCACTTTAGGTTGTCCTAAAATTGGTCTGGTTGATCTTGTTTGTCTGCTCTACGTGTATGAGTATTTATGTGTACGTGTCTGAGTGGTACCCCTTGAAAATTTCCCACGCCTGTTAGTCTGTGATAGTTTGCAGCACCATTGAAATGGAGGGAACTGCCCAAAATGACTCAGTTGTCCGAGACATAGTGAGAGAGACTGATTGGAATAGTATTGCTCCGCATTCTAAAATCCATCACTGTTTGAATATAAGCTCTTCAACCACAAGTCCTTAATGACAGGAATGTGTCCACCAGTTCATTTCCAGAAACCGCACACCAATATCCTTGACGTTCTGTATTCAAAATAGGAGTTTTCCACTTCTGTACGTCAAATAGTGTGGCTGCTCTCTCCGGGACCGATATTTCCTTTATCTTGTGTTTCCATTTAGGTCCCCCATGTGTCATCATTGTGTGCTAACCCACCCCTGTCATAACAGAATATTTCCACAAAGCTGTTATTTGGTGACACAGAGAGCCAGAGGGATAGAGAGACATAAAGAGCAAGTAAAGAAAGAGAGTGACAATACTGGCTTGCCCGTGGCCTGCTGTCCTTAAGTACCCTATGTAGCTGTCAGTCAGTTGGACAGCCGCTGCCATTCTTCCTGCTCTCGCCCAGTACTGCTCGGTGACCTCTGATCCAGGAAGAGATTGTTACTGTGGCCACTGACCTCATCCTTGTTCTGTCATACCATGTATTTAGGGTCACTGTAAGGCTAGCTGTAACCATAGTAACACCCGCGTGGTATAGGGTCAATGTGGTCATGATGACCCTGTGAAGGCAGGGGTGCCAGCCAACCATGTAGAGCCCAGGGAAACAGACCACAACCAGGCAGGGACAAGTCAGTCCAAGTCTCTCTTTCGCTCACTCTCCTTCTCTCCCTTACCTCTGGCCACTCGTCTAAGTGTATAAGCTTCCTTGGCAACCGATGTGACATCGCCCACTTGTTTCACCTGGCACAGGCGGCTTCTTTCAAAGCAAAGGTAGCTTGAAAGAAAGTTACTTAAAAGCTTGACACATGTCTACAACAATGGAAAGGGGGTTATATATTAGTTGCATAATACTTTGCCATGGATCTTTGTATGAAATCACTTAAGCTCTTTTGAGCTTTTTAGGGGAAAGGCTTGTTGGAACCTGCTTCTTGGAGTGCTTTGACAGGAGGCTGACACAATGAATTGCCTCTTGATCTCCACTCCAACATCCAAACAATGAAGAGACTGTAACTAAAAACAGACTTTCGCTTAGCTGTGCACCATGCTCTGTTTGCTGTGTCCATTTTCTCAGCAGTTTTATTAACTGTAACAAACTATGTATTTTCCATATACACATACAATAGTCCAATGTATTGTTAGCATATCGTGTATTTTAATCTGTTGATTTTCTTGACCAAGTCTGACTGATTTTATCAAATGATAATGCAAATACTGTGGAAATATTTGCAACAACTATAATGGCAGTTTTCTATCAAAGCGAGGACGATCAAATCAACCCTTCCGATACGTCTTTCCTTTCATTTGGATCTTTCTGTGGTTCCTCTTCCTTTTTGTCTTCCTGTAGCCTAAGGCAGTCATTTCCCTAAGCCAGGTTAGACCAGTTTCTACCCAGGTGAGCTGGGTGAGGTTACACAATGTGGTCCTTTGCTACGAGCGGCCTGATGGACCTAATTACATAATTATCAACCTAGCTGAAGGGTCCGTTCCCCAATGATATGGTGTGTGTGTGTATATGAGAGAGAGAGAGAGAGAGAGAGAGAGAGAGAGAGAGAGAGAGAGAGAGAGAGAGAGAGAGAGAGAGAGAGAGAGGTGTCCTATAATCACAACCTAAATGGGAGATGGTTGAAACCTACTGCTTTCTGTGTGGATGGTGCAGTCTGCAGATGCTGGCTTGTTGTAATTCATCTATTAGGTCTGTCTTTGGCTTTACAATTTAATTAAAAACCTGAGATGGAACACTGAAGGAAATCAGATTATTATGTTATTGTATGAGATTGTCTTTGCTTTGTTGAATCCTGTTATTGATTAAGGAATGGATATCATTATGTCGCTAGTTTTATTGGTCGGTAAAGACGCAAGGTCATGACATAATGGTAATTTCGCGGAGGGGCAGTTTGACAACGGCAGTCAGGAAGAGAGCATTGATCAATATGCTTAGGTAGCAGTCTCATTGGCCGTGTGTCATGGATAAAATTATGTCAGCAGGGGTTCTGGTGCACTGTGATTGGTTGTGTGCCAGGAAGGGAATGAGGTCAGCAGGTGCTCCTGTCCTTTCAGTGCACGGTGAGTCAGCACCATGGTGATGCTGAATCACCACTGTTTACCAGCCTCAATGTCCTTTGCCGGGCGAGCATGATGACATTCAGCATCCAATTCCGGTTTTGCATCCCATTCCCTTCAAAGCGCATTACTTGTCTAGACCTGAATAAGAACGTAGGAAATGTCCTGCAATGATACAGCAAAATACAGCTAAGGCATTAAGAATGCTTTTGGTTCAAAACATGTTGTCCTTGCCTACAAATGATGTGTTTTATTGTCCTAATTCATTAGGCATTTTTTGTTGTTGTGCATACTGTGCAACACTAGCATTCACAATACAACATGCACAGTGTTCAACGAAGCCATTTACATTGTTTCTGGGAAGAAAGTGTGTGTTTCTTTGTGTGCGATTTTGTGTGGAATAGTATAGCAAGACAGAACATTACTCTCATATCTAGACTAGGATGGACAACACAAATAAACTTAATCGAGAGAACAACTAGCATTGAAACATAGCAGAAAAAAAACCTCAACAATACACAATTGTTACTACAAAGAGTTGCCTGTGAGTGAGTGAGTGAGGGTTAGCCAGTACAGTGTGCTGCTCTCTTGGCTGTCACTGTAATCGCCATAATGAGGTGGGAGCATGAGGCTTACCGGATCCATCACAAGGGAAGGGGCTGCGAGGATGTGTGTGTGTGTGTGTGTGTGTGTGTGTGTGTGTGTGTGTTTGTGTGCGTGTGCATGTGTAAATGAATGTGCTCACACAAGGTTTTTCATCTTATACTAGTGCTCATTGAACTGCAGACCACCTTTTTAACCTCAGCCCCCGCCCCCTTAAACCTTAGCCTACCCCTCTAGCCTCAAACAGATTAATCGTCACTTTGAAACTTCTTGTTAATTTACCAAGCTAGCTTAATCTCACTCAAGAGCTGACTTGCTTGTCAAAGTGAATCAATCTGGATTTTCTATTATCAAAATTGTGTGTGTGTGTGTCTGTGTGTGTGTGTACGTGTGTACGTGTGTGTACGTGTGTGCTAGTGTTTTTATAGGAAGTAGAGAGATAGCATTTTCTCATTAAAACAGTTTTGAAATAACCACCTCTTCGTGGGACTGTTTAATATGGCTTGGTGCGAAAAGTCTAAAGTCTACACAACAGCCCTCACTCAGCCAGTAGAGAAATGTGTTTTTATATTAACCATAGGCTGAAACCTGTCAGTATACTATTCCAGCCAGGGGTGTCTACTGTCTAGGACAGTCCTCTGCACCCCGCACAACATTCAGCAGTGGGTTTGACCGTTAACCCCGTACTCCTGGTATCTTTAACAGGGCTTGTCATAAAAGTGGCATAGCATAAGCTACACTGAGTATTTTTTCATTATATTAAAGGTAGCCAACCCTTCAGTGTGGCATGGAAAAACATATTTTCACATTTTATGTGTTGGCACAAAATACTTGGAACACCTTTCAGGATTTGTTTTTTAAAAGTTTACAGTGTGATTGAATTTGTCATGACCAACCTCAAAGCCTTTCATCTCTTATCTACTCCCCTTGTTCCTTTTTAATGCAACCTCTCCAATCTGTTTATCGGCCTCTTTTGTTGCCTCTCTACCTTGTTGCCAAAGTGTCATTACAGTTCCTTACGGTGCTGTAAGCAGTGATGAGTACTCCCATTATTACAGGGGATTACAGTGATGGCTCTGTCATGTTATAGGATCCAGGCCAAAAGGATTAATGCTTTTTCTCTCTCCTGTGTTGAGCTCCTAGCCATCCTACCCCCGTACTATTATAGAGTCAGAAACAGTGGGCTTGCTAGGAACAACGAGCTCTCCTCTACTCTACTGTATATCGAGTCTACTTGAGGGAACAGTAGAGAAGGAAGCCACTCTGTGTTGTAAATAAGCAACGTTGATCCAAATTCAAATCTGACGAGTATGACACTTAGGCCTATACATCAGAACTATCTTTACATTTTGTTTTTGTATTAAACCAACAAAAATCAAATTTTCCACTGTGCATTCATTACAGGAAAACCAGTGGCATTGTTTGGATGGAAACTTATCTCCGGCCTGCTTAGGTGTACTATTACCGTTAATGCTCCAAGTTTTCTCCAGCTCCCCTGTGTTCTCCTCTGTCCCTCTTTCTCATTGAGGGTGTAATCCCAGAGAGAGGATGCTAAATAGCTGGAGTCTGATGTCACACATACACAATAACAGCTCTGTGGGCCTACTGGACTTGAACCTCTCTCTGATGCGCTCTCTCTCTCTCTCTGGTACACGCCGCCCGGCCCACGCTGTAATATTGTACTCTTGCTATGGTGAAGGTTAGCGGAACCGTGTTTCTCTTTCACATACAGTATAAGCAATTGCACGCCTGCAGGTCAGGGAAAGTATGCAATTGGCCTTCCATGTGAGTAGTATGCAAGTTACACATGCAAACATGACAGGTGATCCCCACGAATGCATGGACAAGAGCATGCCTGTGCACACTCACTCACACACATACATATCCATAGACACAAGTAAGCGATCACGTGAATGCAGACACACATGCGTGTGAAGAAATCATGGTTCCTGCCAGCATCCATTCCCAATACTCATTTATACAGCCTTGGGGTTCTCAGGTAGCTGTTCTATTTCAGTTACTGGACTGTGCCTCCTGTAGGCTTCCTCTCACTCCCCCTCCTTTAAATACTGATTTAATCCCAAATATTTCTCCTTGTGGACAGTCTGCCTAACCAGGTTTTTTATAGAGCAGGGACTGGACAGGAGGAAATGGTGTAACCTGATGGTGTTTGTTTTGATGAAAGCAAACAGAGCAATGCCTTAATGAAAGCCAGGGTGTGACTGTTTACCTAGCCAGCACGTTCCCAGAGTGCTCCCTGTCCGATTTCTGCCTGTAGCATGTGGGAGGATTAAACAGTACAGGCTCTGTGCGTACGGGCCCTGCTGTGGAGAGATGTGGCAGCATGCCTTCTTTAACTGGCAGACAGTGACACACTCTCCACACCACATGCAGAAACAGCATACTGAAGCTGTGAAAAGAGTGCACAGCAAGATTGAGAAAAAAAAAAAGTGTTTATAAAATAAACATTTTGTCTGTAGTTTTGCAGGTTTTCTGTGTATAGCATAAGTCATAAGTATTTAGCAATTACAACCAACAGCCTAATATAACACGATATCCACAGGTTATTGGTAATGTTTTTTATTACAAATATTTTACAGTACCTACACAGTACTTTGAACTAATCCATCTACGGTAAAACTGTTTACTTCAATGCCTTCCATTATCTTTTCAAATCAAAAATAAATTCTTATTCTTACTTAAGTGTTACTTTTTTTCTTTCAATCTCATATCTCTCTTTCTTCTTTCTGTGACCTTTTCCATTAGAATTCGTCCTCAGCTGGCGAGGGAGAAGATTGAAGGATGTCATATCTGTACATATGTGATGCCAGGTGAACCGCAGGTGATCCTGGGAAAAGACAAGTCTTTCACCTACGACTATGTGTTCGACATGGACTCACAGCAGGACACCATTTATGCCGACTGCACAGAGAAGCTCATCGATGGCTGCTTCGAGGGATACAACGCCACAATCTTTGCCTATGGACAGGTGTGTACTACTAATAATGTCAACCCTTAAGAAGCGAACATGTAAGGAGATTACAGTTGAAGATATGTACTACAAAGCAAACCTAATCTAATCTAATTCCTGCGCAATTGCTATTAACAGTTTTTTTTGTATAATGAACAAATTGATAAACAAAAAAACTAAAATGTATTGTACTTCATATACTGTAATATCCAAAGCCTTAGGGAAAGCGTTTGTCTGCACCACCCACGTATTGGTGTCCGTGCCCTTGTGGTCTGTTATGCCAGAGTCAGAATACCACAAAACACATACATTGAGAAAAACATTTTTTTTGTCGTGGCAGATAAAGCTTTTAAACTGATATTTGTTGTTTGTTTCAACTTGACTTTATGCAGGATAATTGATAGTTACTTGGTTATCTCCTTCCAATTGTCTTTATTGGAGCTGTTTTATTGATTTGTAAGAGAGAGAGAGCCAACAGACCATGTAAAACCCAGTCACATCGGACATGTCCCAACATGCTACTCTAAAGTTTATAGTGACTTGATAGATTAGCCCTGTGTAATTCTGGCCACATTCCCCTCTGTGTCAGTTGTCTCCTTGCACTTCATGGAACGTTTTCTCTCTTACCCAATCTCTGTATAGCAGAGCTTTGCCAGCAAACCTTTTATTCCTGCCCTACTCCTTTCCTCCTCCTTAAATTTCAGTCTGTGCTTCTCTACTCTGTTTTTTCCCCTCTCCTTGCTACATTGTTCTGGGGGTCCTTGTCTTGCTGTCAGAGAGGCTTTCATAGGGGGCAGTGCAGGTCACACACACACACACACACATCGACACTCCTGTTGGGGTCTCTTTAAGGGGATGCTCCAGGGAGCAGAGGGGTGACGTGTGAATTTGGGCACAACGTTGCATTCCTCAAGTTGTCACCATGGTGACTGGGCCCGGCCCTCGAGTAGTAGTACCATAGATCAGGGATCCGCTTCACACCAAGGAGAATTATTGTGACAAAACGCTTAGTTATTCTACTTTTTTCTTCCAGTGTTTTCTTTCTTGTGTCTCTGAAATGTAAGGAATCCCCATGGGAAAAAAGAAATAATCAGCACCATACTGACAAAACAACATTGTAAAAACCAGCAGTTTTCTATGTCTGCGCGAATAAAATTACATTTTCAAAGATATATAGGAAGGATCAACCTCTCAGTTTTACATACCTAAATAATTGAATGTTTGGATAATAAATCTTCAAATGCATTTAAATTGATCAATTATCACTACTCACGCCGGCTTCTCTCCCTGGCGTACAGACGGGCTCAGGGAAGACCTACACCATGGGGACGGGGTTTGACGTGAGCATTGGGGACGAGGAGCTGGGCATCATCCCCCGGGCTGTCAGCCACCTGTTCAGGGGCATCGCCGAACGCCGGCAGGCCGCCACGGAGCAGGGGAAACCTGTGCCCGAGTTCAAAGTCAACGCACAGTTCCTGGAGGTTCGCACAACCACACACTTACAACATAAAACATGTCATGTTGAACCGTTGAATAATTTCTATATAAATGAATTGAATTGACCTCACAGAAACCCACTGAAAGGACTAGAATGGAAAGCTTTAGCTGCCAACACCATGCCTGACCAATGCCTCCAAACTCGAAGCTCTCTGACTAATAACACCCTATTAAAAGCTACCGGGTAAACAGCAGTCTACTAGAAAACCATCAGCAGGGCGCTAATGAGGTTGAAGGTCAGCCGAGAGGGTCAAGGGCTACCAGCTAGTTGACCACCACGGATTGAACTGTCATTTGTCTCTCTCATTGTCAACTTGTCTCTCTATATACCATTATATTTAACTACTGACAAGTAGTTTCTAGCAGCTGTGTGTGGGGGGAGTGGAAGGGAGGAAGGGGGTTTGTGTGGGGGAGGGGGTCAGTCAATAGTCATCGGTAGGGCAAGGAAACACACTGCTATCTTATGCAAGGATAAGCCAGCTATGTAGCGGTTAACAACAGACTGTCTCAGATTATCACCATAGACACATTCCTAAACACAGACCTATTTGTTATGGAGTGTTACATAAGTAATTTCTTGTATTACCTTCCAATGTTATTTGTCAAATATGTTTCTTACAAAAAAGTGTTAATAGACTAATAATTCAGCCCCCTAAGTAACAAGAACTTCCTGTTTTTGTTTTTCTGCAATATCAGTAAAACTGTAATGTTTTTACTTCTCTACTTCTTTCTCCAGTTGTACAATGAGGAGGTGTTGGACCTGTTTGACTCCACGCGGGACTTTGAGGCCAGGAAGCAGAAGTCCCACATTAAGATCCACGAGGACGCCAACGGAGGCATCTACACCGTGGGAGTCACCACACGCACCGTTAACACCGAGGCTGAGGTAGGTCTGGAATAACATCAACCCTAACAGTCAAACTAACTGCCAACTTCAGTATTCTATTAAAGAAAAAAATATGAATTGGGCGTGTGTTTATGATACAGTATGTGTTGTGATTGGGTCTTGGCCTATATATGTATTACAAAAGACAGTGTAGCCATTGCCGTTCCTTTTGCACTAGCTCCTCTCTGCCTTTCTCCCTGCCTCCCTTTCCACCTCGCCCTCGTCCTCCCCCACTGCTCCAACAGATGATGCAGTGTCTCAAGCTGGGCGCTCTCTCCCGCACCACAGCCAGCACCCAGATGAACGCCCAGAGCTCCCGCTCCCATGCCATCTTCACCATCCACCTGTGCCAAGTCCGTGTCTGCGCCCCCGATAACGACGTACGTGCCACCGCTGGCCGACGGGGAGCCCGGCCTCCCACACACAGTCCGCCTTGAGACAAGCCACACAGCTGAGCATGATCTCACTGCACACTCTTTCTGACCGACAGTGGTTACATTGAGAACGTCATAGATGGCTACTGTTGAGACGACTGAGTTGCATTATGGAAGACTGTGGATCCTTGATCAGCGTTTTCATACCATGCAAAGCTATCACGTCAAACAATCAATGCTATACAATCAACATCCTCTAAGATAACGTTTCTGTAGATTATCACCAAGCTCGTCTCTACTTTACTTCATACACACACTTTTGTTTTCCTACATTGTGTTCGTCTCATCTCTCCCAGGACAATGAGAAAGATAATCGTCTGGCCAATGGCTCCTCGGAGATGAATGAGTTTGAGACGCTGACCGCTAAGTTCCACTTTGTGGACCTGGCTGGTTCCGAGAGGCTGAAGAGGACTGGCGCCACAGGGGACCGTGCCAAGGAGGGCATCTCCATCAACTGTGGACTGGTCAGAACCTCTTCTACCGCACTAAACTGTAGTTAATAGAGCCATGATGTTCTGACCTATGCATTGCATTTGAAATCAATTAGTTGTGCATTTCAATTTGAGTTAAATAAGTGCATTACAGTGGAATTAAAGCTATGGCGTTACCAGCTACTGAAACGCAATTTGGTTGGTGTAAAGATTTATCTTCCAGGTTGATGTAAAAATGTATATTCCACTCTGGAAATGAGAGTGACATTACTCCCTTACAATCATCTGTAGTATGTTGTGCCGACCCCTTGCTAATATAGAAGCAAGACAGCCCTCTAGTGGTTATACTAAGTAATTACCGTTTTAAACCAAAGCTCTCAGTCTATTTAATCCATCTATTTCTAGCTCTCCCTTTCATTGAGGTTAATGCTCGGCCTCCTTCCTATTTTCCACAGCTTGCCCTCGGGAACGTGATCAGTGCCCTGGGAGACAGGAGTAAGAGGTCCACCCATGTGCCTTACCGCGACTCCAAACTCACGCGGCTGCTTCAGGACTCTCTTGGGGGCAACAGGTACCCCCCCCCCCCCCCCCCCATTCCTCTATTTAGACTTTCGTTTTGTGAGTGATGAACAGACTTTGGTTGTATCTGGCAAAGCTCTACATTTCTGACCAAAAGGATTACGTATCCATACGTAAATGTGCGTGCTCTCCCAGTCAAACAGTGATGATCGCGTGCATCAGCCCGTCGGACCGTGACTTCATGGAGACGCTGAACAGCCTAAAGTACGCTAACAGGGCCAGGAACATCAAGAACAAGGTGATGGTGAACCAGGACAAAGCCAGCCAGCAGATCAGCGCCCTGCGCACCGACATCGCCCGCCTCCAGATGGAGCTCATGGAGTACAAGACGGTACGGAAGGAAAGAGGGATGGAGGGAATGATGGAGGAATGATGAGTCAGTACTATGAGTCAATACTAAGACAACCTCCGTCGAATTGTGTTCTATTGTTTCATATCACAAAAAAAGGGAGGGTAATTTGAAACAAGGAAATTCTGCAATTAACATCATTTTAACAATGTCTACATGGATTTGATGCATCGATCGATTTCCATTGTCTCTGTCCAGGGCAAGCGTATGGTGGGTGAGGATGGCATGGATGGCATCAACGACATGTTCCATGAGAACTCCATGCTACAGACGGAGAACAGTAACCTGAGGGTGAGGGTCAAGGCCATGCAGGAGACCATCGATGCCCAGCGGGTGCGCCTCACCCAGCTGCTCAGTGACCAGGCCCACCGCACACTGTCCACAGCTGGTACGCTGTTCCAGAGCGTTTATGTTGTTTATTTTATTATTTATTACACTGGAAAAAGGATTAAAAGTTTAAAAACAAGGCGAGTCTAAACTCAACGACCTACTACTAACTACTAAACTACCTGCTCGCTGGGTGTATAACTTGTTGCATTGTGTCTTTATATCCTGTAGTATTTTGATAATACAATTATGTATCTTAAAGCTCGAACTGTACCTTTCAGGTGAGGGAAATGAAGAGATTGGGAACATGATTGAGAACTACATCAAAGAAATCGAGGAGCTCAGGTATGGAGTGAATTAAAGTCTCCAAATATGCATGACCTGAATTGAAGCACTCATTAAACAGCATTATTATCGTCTGTCCCCCAGAGCCAAGCTGTTAGAGAGTGAATCTGTGAGCGAGAGCCTCCGGAAGAACCTATCACGTGCCTCCACCCGTTCCTCCATGTATGGAGCTGGTCCTAATGCCTTTTCCCAATCCGTCCTGGCTCCCGAGGCAGAGGCGAGCGACATCATCGAGATGGCCAAGAAAGATCTGGAAAAACTCAAGAAAAAAGAGAGGATGAAGAAGAAAAGGTAAGGCTGTGTCTTAGTGTCTTTATCTTTCAATTTGAATGTACAAGTGTGGATTGCAAATTTAAATGCAAACAAAGACAAGACCAATCAAATTAAAACGTCTTTGACGCTATGCGGGGAAACAGAAAAGTAGGGATTTAGATTGGCTTTTTCTAAGCAAAGGAGTGTGTCCAGATATGTTTTGGGTAATTAGCATTAGCTTGTTTCTATTAGCATCAGCAGTTTCTGCCCTAATCATTTCCTCCAATGGTCTGTGATACATTTACTCACCTTTTGATGAAATGACTGTGCAAATAACCGAAACCAAGGACAAATTTAGAGGTCTAATGTAGCAATACTCTCTTTATAGGTTAGCGTCTAGATTCAATTAAGAAAATCTTTATGTTGACACTGTAGATCGATCTCCAGTTAGGCAATAGTAATGTAGCGTATTAGGCAGCTTCGATTCATTTATTAGAGACAATGCTGTTTATCACACTCAATTGGGTATCATGCACTTTTTGGCTACTTGCCTTGCTGTCTGGTATACTGTCCCATCCACAACCAGCTACCCTCAACCAACCAACCCCCCTCCCTCCTTACCCTGGTCCCGTTTACTGCACCCTCAACTCCTCCTATTTGTCCTGCCCCACTTCCATGTACACCTTCTATCTTTCACTTCCATTCACTTTTTTTAATCCTAAAGATTGTTGCAACTGGAGTCGAGTCACCACAAGGAAGTTGACAGCAACAGGTTTGCACCAGCCCCCCCCCCCCCCCCCCCCTATCCTTTCTTTACTAACCGGCCTCTAACGTGGCTCCTTCTACTCCAACAGGTATCAGCCAAAACCTGAAGGGAGCCCTTTTTGTATTCCCTCCTCCTTCCTCTCACTTTGTTCCTCTCCTCTGTTACGGCCATGTTGAAACTCAGAATGTGACCGCTCGCTACCGTAGCTAACACCCCCACCTGACTGTGATTCAGTGTAGTTCAACCTCTTCTCCTGTCATATAAAGAATTGACTGTGTATCAAATTGAGCAATCCATTACTAACAACCTGTCCGGCAATGATTCTAACGACCAATGAGCTGGTTGTATTTTCTATCAATATCAATAATTGTGTGATATAATACACGTGGATGTTACCTGTATTTTAAACTGCTAATTGTAGATTTGATATGTGTCAGGTATAACGTATCATGTGGCCTCAGTTCTATCCTAATGACTAAATCTCTGTTTTCTAGTGTGGTCAAGGAGGGAGTTCCAGACAACGATCAGGAGCAGGCCCATGAGGATGCTGAGGGGGTAGGTTTAGCATTGTACTCAGCTGGCAGGTCTAATTCATCATGGAATTCAATGAAATATTTGAATGACTGACGGATCTGTTTTACCTTTCTGTGTGTGTGAAAACAGGAGGCTAGCGACCATGAGGAAGCAGACGATGCAGAGGTAGAGGAGGACGACTCTGAGATGGAGGGAGAGGAGAGCTTTGACGAATCCGACTCTGAAGAACTGGATGAGAAGGGTACCCTATAAAGTCACAAAGCGATAATGGTTGCATGGATACAATCCCAATATTATGGTAATAGGGGATCATTACATTTCAGTCACAAGGAACTCTGTGTATGTGTTTATTTGTATGTATGTGTGTTTGTGTGTCCTGTCAAACAGAGAACTTCCAGGCAGACCTGGCCAACATCACGTGCGAGATCGCCATCAAGCAGAAGCTGATTGACGAGCTGGAGAACAGCCAGCGGCGTCTGCACACGCTCAAGCAGCAGTACGAGCAGAAGCTGATGATGCTGCAGAGCAAGATACGAGACACACAGCTGGAGAGGGACAAGGTGCTCCATAACATGGGTACAGACTGCCTATAGGAGCCCCTGAAATCTGAAGCACGCACACGCATGCATCAACATAAACTAAAGCAAGAGTTATGAATATATAATGATAAAGTCATTTGGATGATACGTCACAATATGTTTATGCAATCACTTCATTCTAGATCTGCACACTGTATGTGTCTTTTAACGGACGCTCGATTTATTCTGAGCTCTCCCGTCCTTCTCCAGGCTCAATGGAGTCGTGCACGGAGGAAAAGGCCAAGAAAATCAAGTCCGAGTACGAGAAGAAGCTGACGTCCATGAACAAGGAGATGCAGAAGCTCCAGTCAGCCCAGAAAGAACACGCCCGCCTTCTGAAGAACCAGTCTCAGTACGAGAAACAGCTGAAGAAACTCCAGCAGGACGTCACGGAGATGAAGAAGACCAAGGTAGACCGACGGATAGTCAGTGCTAGAGAGGATGGACTGTACATGTACAACTGCAGGATTGACAGTCACATGACAGCTAACCTTTAGCACTGGAAAACATTTAGCCATACCAAATATATCTAACCGCATAATAGTGCAATGTACAGTACCAGTCAAAGGTATGGACACACTGTCCCATACACTTTAATGGGAAAGTGTGTCCAAACTTTTGACTGGTACTGTGTGTTAGGGAGTAAAGTGTTCAAACGGACTTAGCTTTTGTTTGTTTTTTGTCCAGGTGAGCTTAATGCGTCAAATGAAGGATCAGCAGGAGAGGAACAGAGCCATGGAGTGCAGACGCAACCGAGAGATCGCCACACTGAAAAAGGACCAACGAAAGCAAGAGGTGAGAAAAAAAGGGAAATCTTTTGACTTGGAGGGATTTTCCTTTCCAGCATTGATTCTGTTTCTCTTTGGGTCTGTCGAACATTGTTAATCATTGTTTGTACAACATGTTAAACTATTTTATTACTTCCCTTCAGCACCAGTTGAGAACACTGGAGGCCCAGAAAAGGCAGCAGGAGCTTATCCTACGGAGGAAGAACGAGGAGGTGAGGGTTACAGAATTACGTGACCAGAGACCCTGCTAGAGTCTGATCAGAGCTGTGCTTTGGCACCTCAAAAACAAAATGTCTGTGTCTCTGCACTGAATTAGGTGTACTACTAGTAATAAAGAAGAGATAACGTCTCTCTAAAATAGGTTTTTAAATGTAGTAGATTACTTACCTATCTATATTTCCTTTCTCAAGGTGACAGCCCTGAGGCGGCAAGCCAGGCCTGTATCTGGAAAGGTCAACAGGAAGGTCAGCCTACCGGAGCCTGTGCAGGACCGCTCCATCCCAGGAAGGCCTCACTCTGCTGGGGCATCCTACTCCAATGGCAGCAGGTACGCCCACATTTGCTTGTGTGTGCATGTGTTTGTATGTGTATGTGTTTGTGTGTGTGAGTGCTTGTGTGCGTGTCTGTGTGTACCTACCTCCCTATGAGACACGGATCCGTTTAAAAAGGAATCTTAACAGAACGGTTTTAACATCATATAAGCTAAGCAGCTCCTCATATTCCCCTTTGACCACAGGAAGTCTCCAGTGAGGATGGGCAGTGCCTACACGACCAGAACGGTCAGGGCCAAATGGCAGTCTCTCGAGCGACGTGTCAGCGACATCATCATGCAGAGGCTGACCGTCTCCAACATGGAGACGGACATGAACCGACTGCTCAAGGTGACAACAACATAAAGCTCTGCCCCAGTGCTGCTTGTGGTTTAAAGTAGCAGCATGTCACCAAACACATTATCAACTAATCCTATTCTGTTGGCCAAAGTGAAATGTCATATCATACGTCCTGCGTATCCTTTGTGAGGTTCTGGGCACAGACTGAGCACAGACATCGTGGTTTGATGTTGGGAAACAACCTTTTATTAAAACTTCCCAAGCACGCACGCACGCACGCACGTACGCGCGCACACACACACACACACACACACACACACACACACACACACACACACACACACACACACACACACACACACACACACACACACACACACACACACACACACACACACACACACACACACACACACACACACACACACACACACAGCCCAGAGCTGTGTTGCTGGAGTTGTTGTGGTTGTTGCTGTAGTGGTTTTTGTTTGTGTTGCACAGCATGCTCCGCTGCAACCCAACCCTCCATACGCTGCTCTCCCTCTGAACCAATCCGACACCCTTAAATAGCATTCCTCCAACTAATCACCAGATTGAACTCACCTGGGTTCAATTTGGATCCTGTCAGAGGAATGCCTCACCACCACGGCCCTGCAGCGCCCTCTACTGGACAGATGCCGTCACAACCCTCACAGCCTTATTAACCAACTTTACTTCTAAATCCCCTTGCCCTTCTCTCTCTGCTGTTTGCTCGTCCTACTCCCTCAGCAACGGGAAGACCTGACCAAGCGGAGGGAGAAGATCTCCAGAAAAAGGGACAAGGTGGTAACGGAGGGCGCCGACGCCGACAGGACCCTGGGCTCCCTGAACGAGGAGATGGAGTCTCTCTCGGCCAACATCGACTACATCAACGACAGCATAGCCGACTGCCAGGCCAACATCATGCAGATGGAGGAGGCTAAGGTATGCATATGATTCCTTACAAGGCAATAGAGATCATTCCTAACAGATTGTATGTCACTCAAACTAGAACGGTTTCCTTTAACTTTATTATGGAATTTTTTTTATTCCAATAAGTGTGTTTTTCACTTTTGCAGGAGGAAGGAGACACAGTGGACGTTACCGCGGTGATCAGCTCGTGTAACCTCTCAGAAGCACGTTTCATGCTCGACCATTTCCTGTCTATGGCCATTAACAAGGTACCTGATTTTCTCCGTTTTAATCCATATCACTCTCTTGTTCAATGCTCGTCTGGGTTTGACAGTGACTGTTTGATGAAAGCAGTTTATTAGCACATTATTTATGACATTATTAGAACCATTCTTATTGCTAAGGAAAAGAAAATAACTACAAATGGTTATATGTAGCAAAACTATGACTCATAGTAGCTGTAGTGTAATAACGGTGAGGTGTAAATGAGATCCTGTGTGTGACCTGTGGTCCAGGGTCTGCAGGCGGCCCAGAAGGAGTCCCAGGTGAAGGTGATGGAGGGCAGGCTGAAGCAGACGGAGATCAACAGCGCCACACAGAACCAGCTGCTGTTCCACATGCTCAAAGAGAAGGCTGAACTCAACCCTGAGCTGGATGCGCTGCTGGGCAACGCTTTGCAAGGTAGGCTAGAGGCAGACATCGAAGTCAAACCATACATTTCGGGTGTTGCAATCCTGTTGTTTAGGTTTGGCAAAATATCACATTTCCTTAAGATATCAAATATTCATGGGATTATAAAATAAAGCGCAGCACTTTTTTATTTTTATTTTTTGATTTTGTTCCTGTCCCCCCCCCCCCCTGTTGTTGGGCTAAATTCATGCAGAGCTAGATAGCCGGTCAGTGGGTAAGTTGACGTTCAGGGCATGGGTGGGGACCCCTCTAAGTTTCCCAAGCTAGCTAAACTAACCACCATGGCATAAGTACACTTGCATGGAATGGTTTGTTATCCCCTTAAACCCTATTCCCTGCTATGGATAAGAACACCTTTTGCATTCTAGATACTGTAGTATTGTTACAGCAATAGAACCCGTTGAAGAGAAAACATTAGCTATGTCTGAACTCCATGTCTATCTTAAGTCCAGTCCTACTCAAGATGGCTCATATACAGTAGCATTCAGTCGTAGCTTCCTGTTGTTTCACTAATATTTTGACCCCATGTTATCTTCTTCTGTCTTAAACAGTTGACCCCTCACCTTAGTTTGCTAGAACTCGGAACAAAATGGTTGGTGTTGTTGTTACTACTAGCTACATCAGCATGACATCTAAAAACTTGACTGCATTACCTTTCTTGCTGTTCACCTTGCTTCAGATACATAACGCATCACATTTTGACTATAAATGTATTTTAAAATTTGATATTGACCAGGCTACTTCTCATAGTCGTTGAACAATATGTTAAATGTAATGGAACTACAGTATAGAGTCAGGTATAAAAGTGTTTCCCCTGATGCAGATAATGGAGATGAGAGCAGTGGTGATGAATCCACCCCCAGCCCTGCCACAGAGGGAAGGTAAATATTGCTACTCATCTTTGTCTACTGGTGACAGTCCAGCTCACTCTTGACCATTTAAGACTTTGACCTACTCTACTCTTTTTACAAATGTATTATTACTATGTGTTTTTAGCTCATTAGCTTCTGATCTGATGAAGCTGTGTGGGGAGTCAAAGCCCATCAGAAGCAAGGTACTGTTCAGACACTTTCCAGATGTATTTCAATTACATAAAAAAAGAAATGTGTTGTTGGGAAATGTCAATGTCAAATTTGACCCCAAACCCTCAGGCTCGTAGACGGACCGCCACTCAGATGGAGCTGCTCTATGCCAGTTCAGGAGACCTGTCCTGTGAGTCTCCCACCGGAGAGTTCTCAGGGCCCCTGCTTCCGCTGGCTGAGGGCCAGGACAGCCCTGGAGACCTGGGGGCCACAGCCCGACTAACACCAGACAGAGATATCACTGTCTCCCCATCGACACTCACTGCAAGGATAGCTGGCATGTAAGTCTATACATTGAATACATGGCAATGAATAGCCATCATTGTGTGCAACATGTATATTTAAAGCCAAATAGTAATATCATATCATTATTTATAAGGTGAAATGCCTACACTTGTAGTTTGTTCCCATCTCTGAAGTCTCCCCTGCTGTTGCCCTGTGTAGTTCTGGAGTGAGGTCTCCTACAGGCTCGGAACGGAGGTCTCTGGAACGCTCACCTTTGACCCGCAGGAAGTTACTAGAAAAGGGACAAACATCATCACAAACGGCCCCAGTTACAGCCGCACACCCACTCCCAGTTATCACCACGGAGCCCAAGGTTAAAGGCATAGACTCCAAATCACCGTAAGCAGTTACTACTACTACATGCACATACACCATTATCTCTAAATAGTAATCGTATCGTTTCATAGTTCTCCTGTTGGGTGTTTTTATTACGCTCACGTTATAATCCCATTTGATTACATTTGATTTGATTTGTATGGGACTGTGTGGTTAGATCTCTAATCTTTGTTTGTGGTACAGGTTGGAGGAGTCTCCTGCATTTGAAGGCCACAGGTAAATAGGTCCCAAGTCATCTAATAATCTCCTTCTCTAATTCCCTCCCTACTTTCCCTATATGTCCCTCTGGTGTTATGTTAGATTTCTACTAAACACCTACATTAAAGGTAAAACGTTACACATACATTAACATTCATACACTGGGTGATAATTATGTTTCCACCAGAGGGGTGATCAACCCGTTTTCGGCCGCTAGGAGTAGAGGTACGGCCAAGCTGCAGTGTGTCCACGTGGCCGAGGGCCACACCAAGCCTGTCCTCTGTGTCGACGCCACCGATGACCTGCTCTTCACCGGCTCCAAAGGTAGGCAAACACTCCCTTCTTTTATCAGCAACACGTCAGTCAAATACTCAAGCAAGAGTCCAAAGATCTGCGTCACGTGGTTCTAGATACCTCTGGAGTTCAAGCCTTCATTTGTTTAACGTGAGTGCGTGTGTGTGTGTGCGTGCGTGTGTATGTGAATGTGTATGTGTGCGTGCGTGTGTGCGTGCGTGTGTGCGTGTGTATGCGTGCGTGCGTGCGTGTGTGTAGACCGGACGTGTAAGGTGTGGAACCTGGTGACGGGCCAGGAGATCATGTCTCTGGGAGAGCACCTGAGCAGTGTGGTGTCTGTCAGGTACAGCTCCAGCCTGGTGTTCACCGTCTCCACTGCCTACATCAAGGTCTGGGACATCCGGGACTCCGCCAAGTGCATACGCACGCTCACGTGAGAGGACACACGTTCCTAACACACATTCTGTGGCCATTAGGTCTACCCACGCACACTTTATAGTTGTTTTCCTTTATCTGTTGTAGGTGTGTTATCTAATAACATGAATCGATTTGATTCCTGTAGTGCTTTTGTAAAACCCAGAGACGCTTAAATCTGTGTGTGTGTGCAGGTCTTCAGGCCAGGTGAGCGCAGGGGACAGCTGTGCGTCTTTGAAGTCTGTGAGCATCCCTCCAGGAGAGAACCAGATCAACCAGATAGCCCTGAACCCTCCGGGCTCCTTCCTCTACGCTGCCTCGGGCAACTCTGTCCGCATGTGGGACCTCAGGAAGTATGTGGCATGGCGTGTCCATTGTTGTCTTACTATTAACACTAGCACTTTGTCATATCGTTAGGTAGTGCTATGCAAATAGTATGTTTGTTATTGATATTAGTATTATAGTTTTAATTATATATAATTATAAATATTATTGTCTAGTACCTTGGTTAGCAGCGTTTGAATTGAGTCGAGTAACATAATCGCATATATTTTTCCATGAGCCTTATTTCAAAGCTACCTGACATAGACTGTAAACTACTGCTACTGAACAACAGATGTCTGCCTGTGTCAGGTTTGGGTCGACGGGGAAGTTGACGGGCCACCTGGGGGCGGTCATGTGTCTGTCCGTGGAGCAGATGGCCAACGGACAGGACGTGGTGCTCACCGGCTCCAAGGACCACCACATCAAGGTGGGCTCACACTGCCAGCTGAGTCTGCTGTTGTTTTTGACAATGTAAAGCGCTTTGCAAATGAAATGTATTATTATAATGTATTATTATTACTGTGCAGAGGGCCGTTTGGGGGTATTTTACCCAAACCCTAAATGTGTCTCAGATCCTAATACTCCAACTCAGTACATGTGTGTGTGATGTGTGTGTTTGTGCACTAGCACATACACGGGAAAGTATACTTCAAGATATATTTGTGTGTGTGTGTGTGTGTGTGTGTGTGTGTGTGTGTGTGTGTGTGTTTTGGTCCCTCAGATGTTTGAGGTGACGGAGGGGGCCCAGGGCAGCGTCAGTTCCAGCCACTCCTTTGACCCCCCTCACCAGGATGGGATCGAGTCCCTGCTGGTCCATGGGGACAACCTGTACAGCGGCTCCAGAGACTACTGCATCAAGAAATGGGACCTGGCCCGCAAGAAACTCGCACAGGTAGGAAAGGAGACTCCCAACAGGGAGCCACACAGGACACTATGGTATACACAGCCATTCCTCACTAAACAAAAAAATGACAGGCAAATTAGCTATCCAAATCCATACACCTCTTAGAAAACCTTCAGCAGAAACTGTCCTGTTTTCCTTGAAAGTGTCCATAATCATATGTATCTATCTAATACATTTGGTGTGTCCTATCGCACCTTGTTGACATAACGTACGCCCCATGTGCTGCAGCACGCGAGCGGTGCCCACCCGGACTGGGTGAGCGCCCTGGGGCTGGTGCCAGGCTGCCCAGTGCTGCTGAGTGGCTGCAGGGGAGGCCTGCTCAGGCTGTGGCACTCCGACTCTCTGGCTCCCCTGGGGGAGGTGAGGGGCCACGACAGTCCCATCAACGGCCTGACCACCAACAGCAGCCAGCTGTTCACCGCCTCCGAGTGCGTTCACTTCCTCCTGCACTGTGATAGAAACATGTTTTGTAATGATTGCTTTATCTGCTTTCATTACTCTTCAAGATGGATGGATGATTGTTGCAAATGTCTCTTACCAATTTCTTGATGTTTATTTTCATCCAACCAGCAGGAGGTTGATGTGATTTATCTTTGATGTTGGTTGTCAGCTTATGGTTTTGTGTGTTCTAGTGACCGGACTGTGAAGATCTGGCAGGCCAAAGGCTCTCTGGAGGAAGGGATACACTGACCCTCACTCTGACCCTAACCCTGACCCTCACTCTGACCTGGGTTAGACAAGAGAGAAACCACCTGAGACTAGACTGGATCCTTCGCTCTCACTTGCACATGCTAATCGGGACACTCATAAGACTGATTGAAAGACTGGTCTGTCCAAACTGTTCCTTTCCGGATTCTTTAGGATCCAACCATATCGTCCTGGCTAACCAGTCAGTAGGATTGATTGGAATTCATGTGAGGAGTCATTGGGATGTGTCCTGCACAGCTAGCTCGACTGTTCACCAGCTATATGGGAATACTTGCTGTCCTCTTGGCTGTTCCACTGTGTGATCTGTGTGCATTTCTCTGTGGAATCTTACTATGATGTGTTGACTCATTTCTGTGAGAGGAGTGGTCTGCTCCAAGGAATGAAAGATTGTTAAAAAAGCGACAACGGTACGTTTTTCTACGGGTGCTCCAGCAAAATCTCTCATTAAAGAAAATGACTAACTCAGTAAAGTCATCTGAGGAAATTTAATGGAGTTGGAGATTTGAAGTCTGGCAAGTGGCGTCAGAAGTGCTGTCGTGCAGAAACACTGACGTGCAGAAACGCTGGATTTATCATCTTCAGACACTCTGACCCGTGTTTCCTTTATTCCTAGTAAGCTGAGGCTAAATTAGTCTCTCACTGAAAAAGGGA
This sequence comes from Galaxias olidus, assembly GCA_026901105.3. NCBI lineage: Eukaryota > Metazoa > Chordata > Actinopteri > Galaxiiformes > Galaxiidae > Galaxias > Galaxias olidus. The sequence continues at coordinate 697,948 of JAPMUY010009872.1, forward strand.
GCTTTATTCAAATGAAAATGTCACATAAAGGACAATTATTGTTGAAAAAGTACATGATGTCACAAGTTTACATCAAATGATGTGAAGTATGGATATGAGCACATATCTGCAGTCTAGCTGGAAAAAGTGACAAAATGCAAACCATTGCTGTATTGCCCATCATGATGTGAGGGGCTTATTCATTTGGTTGAACTGGAAATATATACAACTGCAGTTATTATAACTCTCTGTATTGCATAATGAACATTCGGCTTGCTATTTTCTTTCGACCCATATCCTTATGTTTGTATGTTGTGTTGTTCAAAGTGGCTCCTGTCAATCATCATAGAGCTGGAAATATCAGAGATAATTTTTGTCCAATAATGCCAATGTCTTTTGTAACAGACTTGACTGGACTGCACAGACATTATGAAATTATGAAACAAAAGGTTTGTGTTTCCGTGCCTGTAATAAGTCCTATACTGTAGATACTAGTATCGTAGCACTAATGAGTTTGGCCTGGTGCCTTCACCCATTTGTTGGGATTATCAGACCACAGCTCTTTGTAAATAGTGACCCCTTTCCCCTCTGGTGTCATGATTGTTATAGTGAATCTAATGTCAGTTGCAGTGTGGAAATAAAATGCATCTGTCAAAAATACCCTGAAGTCTTGACTCGATTGATATTTACAAATAAAGTTCTTTAATGCTAGATTGCCACATGGGGGCAGTGCACTATCATTTACTAAACTGCCATTACGCTAAGCCCTATGGGGCACAATCACCTGGTAGCAGAACGAAAAATAAGGGATTCAAACTGAATTTTCACCACTCGGCAGGTATTAATGTGCTTTAGTAGAGCAGACCCATGGCCAAGACTGCATACTTAGCTTATTAATAATACTTATGCTGTAGCTGTAGTTCATGCTGCAGTAAAATCAAATAAAAGATACAATCGTCAAATCTCTATTAAATCAAAATGTAAACCATTTTACCAAAACGGAATGTTTGTGATCTGAAGCAGTGTCTGGTCTCAGCAATGTCAGCGTGAGCATTTGGTTCCAACAGCACAATGCAATAAAAAGAGGTTGTTAAATATTAAAATACTATGATAGTATTAGCATATTCTCTGAAAGTTTTTGTGTTCCTTTGGTATGTCTCAGGTTTCTGCCATTCAATACCTCTACACAATAATACTGTGAGACCAAGGAGTTGATCTTTAAGCTTGTGAAAAAATCAATGCAGAAATAAACCCTTTCCTTTGAGCCAACGTGTGGGTTGAATGTCCCGGTCTCCACTATAGTTCAATAAAGGTTGACCTGGAGGTGTCAATCTTTGAACCACATTTAGCTGTAAAATCACCATGGGAATAATGTTTATGGCAAATATCACAAGGAACATGGTAATCTCAGTACCTCGGATCCATAAAGTTAATTCCTTTGGGAAAAAAAATAGGCAGGGATTATGGAGGTAATATGCAGCTTCATCGTTCCTTCTGGTGTGTGTGTGTGTGTGTGTGTGTAGGTTGTGTGTTTGCAAATGCCAGTTGCATTGTATCGTTTATATATTTTTTATCCAATGAATCATCACCCCTTAAGTGCCAACATTTATTTTCTGAACAGAAACATTTCACACCGTTTTGTACCTCTCTTTCTCTCTCTTGGCTCCCAAGTCTTTGTTCTTTACAGTGGGCACTGGAGAGAAGATGAAGAGGCAACGTGACAGGGAGAAATAAATAGATCTCTGGGGAGATATGGAGGGGTAGAAATAAATATTTCCTCAGAGAAGAGAGTGTGAAGCTCACCGGAGATGGGTCAATATCTATTGTGTCCAGGGAGAGGCTGTTCTGTAAGCGGCCATGGTGAATTCCTTTGCTGTAACCAATGGACGAGGCTCTGTGGGATAAGTCGCTCTCACTGCCTTACTGGAATCAAATATTCTCAGCTACACTGTGTGGTCTCTCCTTTCGTCATTTCACCCTCTGTTGCTTTTTCATTGTTTCCCCTAGGTGCCCAGAGTTTTACCTCTGGGGTCTTAGCTCTTTTTGTAGGCATCTTTAGACAAGAACCCAAATTAGGTTACCACTTTTTTGAGTGTACGTTTGAGTTTAGTGGCCTTTTAAAATGTGCTCCCCATCCTCCTAAATATCATACCATTGCTTGCTCTCACCTATTGTTACAGCTATGTGTATACATGATTGTGTTATGCATTACCGATCAAAAACGATTGCTTTGTTTTAGGCAGTGGTTTTGTGGTGTGCCATCTGAGTATTTCAAGTTTGAATTTGTACGCCTTTGTGTGTGTGTGTGTGTGTGTGTGTGTGTGTGTGTGTGCTTGAATGCTAACCCTTGTGCGACCGTGTGCATTTTCCTGGCACTCTTTGGGCGTCTTTAACAACAGTGGCTCTTTGAGCTGTGTGGTGGTGGGGTGATGTTATAGCCCAGAGGTGTGGTAATGGTTTCTTCCACTCTACAGCCCAGGGTCCCGGAGAGCTATATTTGGAGTGGAGGTCAGACATCAAGCAAACTGAGTAATACTGATGATGCCTCACCCAGGGATCCAATGTAGCCTATGCTGTCCAAACAGAGCATAGCTATGGCTTACAATAAAACACACTTTGCTTGGCTATGGGGAAGAATAAAGCACGTTCTCTTTCTCTCGCTCTTACTCACTCCCCTCTCTCTCTATTGCGCACACACACACACACACACACACACACACACCATACCGATTATCATCATCATCCTCATCATCATCATCATCATCATCATCTCTCATTTTGGCCTACAGTGGGAATGATGTTCGTTCAGATCCAAGAATCTCTCTATTTTATCCGGCTGAGATCCCTTTCATTTCTTTGTCCAAGCTGCCCATTCCTCTTCTTGCGCGCAGCTGAGAGGCAAGTGTGACATCAGTCCACCGATAGTTTCCAAGGAGCGAGCAGATCTCCGGCTCTACATGCACTCTTTTGCCGTTCGCCAAGTAGGTGTAGTTTTCTGAGCTGAAAGGGGGTTGGACACACATGTTTTCCGGGATGAACATTAACAACAGTTTCGTGAACATGGCGACGATAGGAGACTTCGACCCGCTTAATGCGTCTATCCCCGCCACCAAAGTTGAAATCACAGTCTCTTGCAGGTAAGAGAATGTGTCTTTCTATAACTTAACTATCACGTAAGATTGTTTTGAGAAGTGTCGAGAAATTATCGTCTTTTTTTCCAAATTCTGAAAGTTTGACTGCGATTTTCCTTTCTGGAACAAGTGGTAATCAGCCCAGCTAGAACACTCGTTGAATTGTATTTTCTGTATATTTGAATTGGGTTGTTTGTACAACAGCATATGGGCTTATTTGTAAACAAAAGATTTCTCAACTAATAGAGTTACTTTGGCTTCGGGGAATCAGTATTTTTTATACTATATTTACCTGTTGAAGGCCCCCTTTTTAGAACTTCAATTAACGGTGCCTCAATGTATACTATACTTACAGCCCTGTTTGGTTATGCATGTTCAGGACATGCTTGTCATACTCAAAAACATTCATGGTCCTGCATATAGGCCTACAGCACAAAATGTGTGATTTTAAATGTATACATTTATATCATATTTGCTGTATGATTGAGTCTTGCTCCATTGCTCTGTTTCCCAAGGGGGAGTGTCTCTACCGAAAACCTTCATACACACTTTATTTCCATGGTGTGTGATGCATTGTTTGTATTTGGTGAGATTAAGCCATGGTGTTAACCCGTTGTAACACAGTCAATTTACTTCTTCAAGCTAACTGTTCTATCATATACATTTATTTAACCCCGTTGTAGCAAATTCATATTTGTTTACCTGATGAAGCATAGCTTTTGTGTTCAACTGTTCAACTGCACAGTCAGTGGTAGCGCCTGGTTGTCAGCTGAATATTGAGCAAGTTAATTAATATTTACAAATGCAGGTATTTTCCCATTGCATCTTCCTCCCAGTTTCTCCATTATTGTATTGTAGAAATTGAGATCCATTGAGATTTCCTTTAGAGATTGGAAATGTAGACCTTTTGATACCAAAATGACTGTATAAATACAGTAGGAGTTCGGCCCATGCCCAGCAGGTCGCCCAAATGATTGCCAGGATTGATTAGAAAGTCAGGAAATTATGTTGGATCAATACCTTCAAGCTCTGTGTCAGCACTTGCAGGCAGGCAGCTTGGCAGACTCTCTCACACACCCGCACGCACACACGCACACACGCACACACACACACACACACACACACACACACACACACACACACACACACACACACACACACACACACACACACACACACACACACACACACACACACACACACACACACACACACACACACAAAACAAGCATATAAAAGCTGGTCCTCATAATGCTGTAGCTAAGAGACTGTGCCTTGCTAATTATAAGTAGTAATATTCCATTGCCCTGAGATACAGTACACAGAGGTTTGGAAACATTCACATTTGTTTTAACTATATAACTGTGGTTGCTTTGACCTCTTTTTTATAAAAAAAATCGAATTATTTTATTAATTCAGTTTGAGTCTATTCCATGTTTCTGCTTGCTCATGTTGAACTGTCCTTCATGTTAAAAACCACTACAATAATATACATTATGATATAGTGCCTTTAGTCGAATTCCACTCATGAATAGTTCACTCTTCCATTTGACAGAAAATATAATTTTAAAAGGTCATTTTTGGAGGTTATTTGTCAGACTCACTTTAGAACAGCTGAAATATCTATGAGAAAATGTTAGTGTGGTTACGGTCATTTGTTCCCATAATGGATCATTTAACGGAGTCCGCTCTATCATAGACCAAACTTACCCATCCAGTTTTTAAAGCCCTTTCGGTTATAGTTGGATGGAACCCATTCAGAACGTACTTTACTCATATCATAAGTCAGTCTCTCTCTCTCTCTCTCTCTCTCTCTCTCTCTCTCTCTCTCTCTCTCTCTCTCTCTCTCTCTCTCGCCTGTGGCCCCATAGCAGACATCCAAACTGTTGACACTGACAGCTCCATCTCCAGTCCCCGCTCCTCCCCTGTTCACATGTTTGCTCCACCGTACTGTGTCAAGGACACACAGCGAACACTGTTGACTGTAATCATAGGCCGTTTTACCTCAAGGCCTATTAACAGCGACAGCTTAACTGAACCTGTACCTTTGTACTAACTTGGAACATATTTTTCTGGCTCCAAAAGAACCGGCTACGCCTAACGTATGGCCAACTCACCCCTGAATTCACTCTCTCTAGTCTGGGCTCTTGCTATTCTTCCCAGTCACCAATGCAACTTGTTTGTCTGTCATGTTGCCATGTACCTTTTTAGGATTTGACTCAGACACAGCACAAGCAAAGGAACCAAAGATACTTCTTTCATACCAGAACAATATACAATATTCAAATACCATGTTTCCCTTAACAACAATCAAAGCATAAATCCCCTCTAAAAGCAGCTTCTGTTGGTAAAACCCCAGTAGCTGTGTCCTACTGATACAGCTCCTTTGAGGCTGTATCACAGCAGATCCAAGCGATGTGCGAGGAGTTCGAAATACAGGAAGGGCACGTCCATGTTCAGCTTCTCAGATGCAATTGTTTTACTTGAACGTTTAGTACTAGAGGTCCAGATTAAGAAGAGAACCTCAGTACAGGAAGGTACTATTGTGAAGGATTTGTTGGTGTTTGACCAATTAATTTGTCCAGTTCCTGCAACCATATGGTTTACTTGGAAATGCTCACAGCAATTATCGGTGCAGTTCATTTAACTGTAGAGCCACTATAGAACATTTAATGACTGCACAAAGGTACATGTTTATGGGGTTAATGGTGAGATACAATGACAAAAAGCCTATGGCTAAGTATACAATGAAAGACAACAACACCCAGAAGTTAATTCATCATTCTTTTTGGGGGGCCTCATAAATATGTATTTAATTTGTAGTGTTGGCTTTTAGTGTTGTGCGTTTTAGAAATGGAGGATGTATGGTGCGGTTGGGTTCCATCAGCATTATGGCTGATGCTGATAGTTCATTTGATTTAGCTGGCTTAACTGAGATGTCTAATTAAATTGTGTTTACTAAAAGGTACACTGACACAAAAAGCAGATGTTTCAAAACTGACCTATTCATGTAAACCCGTAACAGTAAAGAAATACTCAGACCCTCCACTTGCACCACAGCCTCAAAATATTTCACATCCTTTAAAAATTGGGTTTCTAATTTGACTGCAAAATTATCAAATCTTTCAGGTCTCTCCAAATTTTTCAAATCAAACATTTTTAACCGTGAAGAGACTTTGGAATGTGTAAAGTCATCTTACTCAGTCTATGAAACCCTTTGCGAATGAAAAGCCCTTTTAATGAATTGATATTTACAGTGGTGGGCTGAGTCACGTTGGCTGCACTCAACAGTAGACCACAAAGAAGAACCTGTGGAGCAGACACAGAGGAAGGCTGTATTTACCGTAGCATTGAAGCTAGATGCTTGGCAGTGCTAATCTGCTGCAGGTATAACTGCTGGCAGCTGTCGTCATCGTATGATTAGGTTTTATTTGGCCTGCCAAGCCCCGTGAGACCCCCACTCTGTTAATCCCTCACTGGTCTGATCTCCATGCAGAGCCTCCCTCTCCAGCACTCGTTTTCCATGATTAACTACCTGATCAAGGCAAACAATCACTCACTGTTCTCCAGAGAGATGCCATGGCTATTTGATCCTGTGGACAGATTTGGATCTGTAGACAGAATTTCTAAGTTGTACATTGTATAGAGCCTGCCCGATTACCTATATGGGCCTATCATAGATACAGTATATAGGTATTGGCATTTGTGCTGATTTTTTTAATTCATTTATTTAACCAGACGTGTCCCATTGAGATAGATCTATTTTACAAGGGAGCTCTGACCAAGAAGAAAATATCAGCATAAAATATTACAAACATAGAACACACGTAAAGCAAAAAAACAAGCTACGTAAACATTAAAACAATATGTGATTACATATCTTTGTCACAAGTGTTTGATAACCACATTTGAGGGAATATTTTAGATGTATAATATCGAAAATCTTATACTCCCTGATATCGGTCAAGCTCAAATATAAAGAAATGTTTGTTTTACTCTTAGTTCCTGGAAGCTGAAAATATGACAAAGAATGAGGCAATCTGGGCAATCAGGCAGATTGGAAACACATTATTAGTGTTGTGTTATCAATAGAAAACAGAGTATTAGTCATGTATGGTATTGCAATATCTGAAGGGAAGACGTCATATACTTTTCCATAAAGGACACAGGAATAGGCTTTGACCAAAAGATCCCAGGACAATCTTTAATACATTACTAGGGTTTATCATTTGTTTTTCAATGGGTAACTGATTATTTGATTCCAGCAACCCTAAATATCCAGACTTATTCGAAGTAAAATTGGCATCAACCCACGGACATCAGTATACCAACAATTGATCTAAAACAAAAAAGATGTTGCTTAAACATGTCTTGCAGTTTGTCTTCACATACATCAGAATGGCCAGTGGGTCTGACAAGGCCTTGGCAGCCCAGTCAAACATATACCATAACCAATGATTCCTGTTAAATCCTGTTGTCTCCCATTTAATCCGCGACCCCTCAGAGCCTGCTGTCGTCCCCTTTTCTCCTGAAGGATATTTCTGGAGCTCCGCTCCCTGTGTCTGCTGGAAATGATTGCGCTGACCTTTTTGGCCCATAAAGAGCCCGTGATGGCCTGTATTGAACAAGTGACAAGTGCGTGTTGTCTGCTTTTGAGGGAAGACACGGGGGCCCGCTGTGCCACAGCTCAATACCACCTACAGGCAGACACAAAGGAGGAGGAGGGGTGTGAGCGATCTAAGCAGGAGACCGCCAGCCGTTCACATTTACATTTGACTCGCAGCCGAGGGGCTCCCAAAGGCTTGGTCAGTTAGCCCGGAGTAATGGAAGACTGGGAGGGAAGAGAGAGAAATGACTTCTGAGTCTTCTGGTCGTGTCTACGTGAGATAAAGACATGGGTCGAATGGAGTCGTTGGGTAGACGTGAGATGGTGAACTCTGACCTGTGCATGGGCAAGCTCAGCAGCTGCAGTCCGGGGCCACGGCTCCCGCCGTGTAATCCAGTTTGGCCGTCCGCGGGAGGCTGCTGCAGCTCGTAGAGAGCCACGCAGTGAGGAGATTACTATCGACCGGCCAGACCCTCTACATTCCACTCTCCCTCGCCAGCGGCATGGAGGACAAGGCTGATGAAATATGGCCATGGGACTCGACAGTTCACATTCTGCTGGCTGGGTTATACCGGTGGGTGGGCGATGTACGAGCCTCGGTTGTGTTTGCTCGTTGTAGGTTCATGTCTACTTGGTTTATGAGTGTTATTGTTTGCACCTGTGTGTTTGTGTGTGAGGGAGAGAGGGAGAGACTGTGCAGATTTGCGTGAGTGAACTGTTCATGCACGTGCGAGAGTAGATGCACAAGACATTCCCACACAATGTGCTGGGTGATGTGCATGGCTAAGGCGCTGTGAGGGCTGTGCAAGCAGAGTCTTCCTTTTCCCGTACTGTCCTTGGAGCATCCCTGCTCACCCCGGGTTTACCACTGGCTCCCCCCCCCCCCCCTCTCTCTCCGCTCCATTTATCTCCGGCTTCAAAGACACACTGTGAGTCATCCCAGCCACTGTTCTCCTCACTGAAGGTAATGCTTTGAGTCAGGGTGCTTCTCGCTTTAGCTCGGCATGCACGCACACACGCACACACGCACACACAAACACACACACACACACACACACATAAACATACACACAAAGGAATCCTACCACACATATAAGGCAGGCAGGAATGCTAGTGCAATAAATGCTGATGCAAGTGAATGTTACACACACACACCTACACGCACACATCCAGACTTGCATACATGCGGAGCCACTCGCTCCTAGCCTATAGTGGGTAAAGAGGTTGACAATCTGGCAGAGGTACGCTGTCAAGGTCAGGTGCACTTGCCTTGTAGAGCTGGAGGCATTTAACTCCTTCACCAGAGCCCACCGCCCCTCCAAGAGAGGCTGGAGAGAGGCCTGGAAAATTGCCTGGCTCTCAAGGTCAAGGACAAAAATGTGTCCCACCCCCCCCCCCCCCCTCCCCCCCTACACACCAAAGATTAAATCAGCTGGCACAGTTCAGGACGGTGGAGTGTCACTCTGCGGCCGCCGCTATCCCGGCGATCAGCAATAACGGCTATCTAGCCGCGGTAATAGCTAGCTACTAGCTACGAAGAGCTCCGCTGTCCTGCTAGGTGTTCAGTGGAGCGCACAGCCCACGGGGAGGGAGGTGGGGAGGCGGAGGGGGTTTAACCCCTTCACAATGATTCCCTGCTTCCTCACGTCACTGTCCATCGTGTTCCCCGGGGGCCCTGTGACGGCTGACTCTACAGAGAGCAGGGGGTGATTAGTCAGGAGACTTTCTATGGGGCCTGCCGACCACGTGAGGAGTAATGGCCGCCGCGTGGTCCTGTGCCAGGCCCCTCAAGGTTAAAAAATCAAAAGCTCTGCTTCATTACCGGACACGCACGCTCGCACACACGGCGAGCGGTGTGATGCATGTACGCACACGCTGTCGAACGAGCACCCCCCTCCAAAAAAAGGTAACTTTTGGAGCACCCTCATCTTTCTCTTTACTGGGGAAAAACCACATGCATTTGCCAGGAACATTTAGCATATTTATAAATAGATTTTCCATAAGAAACGGAACTCAAATGCCTGCTTAATCCAGAGTTACCTTGTTGATCCAGTAGGGAAACTTGATGAATTAGTCCCCTGCCAGAGGCGTTTAGCAGTGACACTGTAAAGTAGACAACCGTAGCCTTTTATCAAAGGGTAGGTCGTTCAGGCTGGCTACTTGGGAACAGCCAGGAGGCTCTTAACTGGTCCTGAGTCCATCATCCATCGATAACTACTGCAGTTGTACTGTACAGGGGAGACTTTTCAACAGAGTCCCACTGCGCTGCCCTGGCACACCCATCCACACACAAAGCCAGACACACAAACCTTCTCCCTCAGGATGAGCTATTGATCTTTGCCCTGTGGGAGGAATGAACTCAAATTTCATCTAATTAGTTGAATCACTTGAGGCATTATTGAGTGTTTTTCGTTCAGGCATGATATTTGTCATAATTTAACGAGTGTGTTGCTTGTGCTTCATACAGCACGTCATTATTCGGAAACGTTAAGGTGAGCCTCTTAACATTATGTCTGAAAGGAACCTTCTCTGAAAAACTGTTACAAGAAGATATTGGGCGGGTACTTGTGCTGTGACTCCCAGTCATCGTCTCCCTGGTGATATCTGGGGCGACAGACTGCTGGGAAGGCAGATGCTCATTTTTGCATCTACACTGGCTTTTTAAGATAGTATATGCTTTGTGTGTTGTGGGGTCTGTGTATGTATGTATGAGGGGGGAGGGGGGGGGGGGCTCAGTCTTGTTCCCATACCTTTTAAAACTGTCAATATTATGTTCCCGATTGAGACCTCTCATGTCCTCTGTTTGAATCACTCATAATGGGTGGTCATAAAACATAGAACAGAAATTGGGGGCCAAAGGGACAGAGAGAGTGTGTGTGTGTGTGTGTGTGTGTGTGTGTGTGTGTGTGTGTGTGTGTGTGTGTGTGTGTGTGTGAGAGAGAGAAAGAGAAAGAGAGAGGGTATGTGATGTATAGACCAATACAGAGAGACAGACAGGGATCGGAGTAGACAAAAGGGAGAGTCAGTGAAAGTAATTGTATATCGTTCCTCCCAGTGGGGGCTGTTAATGTCCTAATGAAGTCCTCCCCACTCTGGTCACATGGCCACTGCTGATAGTATTCCTTCGGGCTCTCTTTCTGTCTCTCTCTCTCTCTCTCTCTCTGTCTCTCTCTCTGGAATCCGACGTTTTCTTCCTTTGTTGCCACTCACTCTGCTATCTCCGGCCTGCTGGCACGGGAAAGGCCCGGAGAGAGACAAATGAGAGAAGGAGCACCTGTTCCAGTGCAAAGAAAGATGGAAGACAATGTTGAGTTAGTTTGTTCAGGCATGTGCCGATGAATGGGTGAAGGGAACGCTTAAGAGCAAGCCAACGACAGCATGCGCCATGCAAAGAGGACAATCATGTACACAGTCTCTCTCTCTCTCTCTCTCTCTCCCTCACTCCCTCTCTCCCTCCCTCTCTCACACAGTCCTCTCCTACCTCTTATCCTTTTGTCTTGCTCTTAGGACATCCTTTTAAACAGTCCCTCGTTGGAGCCTCGACCTCTCTGCGTGCAGCCGCTCAGACACGTCCACACACACGCACACACACACACACACACACACACACACACACACTCACACAGACCCAGCGAGTCAAACCTGCGGTGCGCGGCAATGCGTCCGCATGACAAATACCCTCTCAGCGTGCCCCCATTCATCAAAGAGCCGCAGCAGGAATAAATATGTTATTGTGGGCCTTAGTTAACATGGAAAGCCTTGATAGATGGGACTGGCTTCTTGAGGTGCCCTGCGCAGCCAGAGCAGACACACGCTGTGAACACTACAAAACGCCAGTGACCGAGAAGGGTTGGCAAGTAATGAGTGGCTCACCGATGGAGAGAGGTGTGACGTGTGTGTGTCTGTGTGTGTGTCTGTGAGCGTATATTTGGTCTGGAATTGCATCATCCCTAAAAGTGGGGAAGTGTGGATGTAGATGTTTCTGCGCCGTGCTTGTGGCCGTGTGCACGTGGGTGCGTGCGTGCATGTTAGTGTGTGCGCTGTGCAAGCTGCTGAGACTGTCTCTTTGCTCTAGCAGACCCCGTCAAGAAAAATTAGGGCAGGTCTCTTGGAGAGAGGCACAGAGAATTTACAAGCTGCTGATGCTCTCCTTCTGTCTGTCTGTCTGTCTGTCTGTCTGTCTGTCTGTCTGTCTGTGAGTCAGCTTCCTAGTTGCGGTACACGGGGGATTTCTGTGTGTCACAGATTGATGGTGATGATCAGACAGACGGGGTCCAATCATTTGATAGTTATTAGCAGATCAGTGTTGGTCTACTTGACCCGTGGAAGGGTGCTCAGTGACCTGTTAAAAACAGTGCAGCTCTTCTGGGCATGCCCAGTTGGTTATGTTCACTCCAGATGTTTCCAAGAATACTCCTGCTCTAAAAAGAAAGGAGGTCCAAGGCACTCTTCTGGCAAAGTCTTTTTGTAAAAAAAAAAATAAAAAATCCTTTATTGTGATGGCTATTTCATAATGCTATTCTTACACACACACACACACACACACACGCGCGCACCTGCGTGCGTGCGTGTGCGCAAAGCCACATGTGTCAGAACAACTACTCCGGCTCTGTTGCCATGCACAGTAGGCATGGTAACCTCCACTAGTCCTGTGTACCTGTCTTTCCCCCCTTTCAGTAGAAATTGAAGCAGCAAAAAAAATAGGTCAATAAAAAAGGCCACTTTGACAGGAATATACTTGTTGCGAAGTATAAACATTTACGAAAATGGTTGTAGTTACACGAGCCACAAACAATATAATGTATGTGTTCAAGGTTGTCGGAAATATGGCCAAACTGTGATAAATTAAATGCATACAAAAATCTAATCTGGTCCAATCATTTAACTTCAGCGTCTGTACAATGATAAACCTGTTTTTTTGCACAGTTAGGTTGTGTGATAGTCCTCTCTCTGTGTGTGTGTGTGTGTGTGTGTGTGTGTGTGCGTGTGTGTGTGTGTGTGTGTGTGTGTTTCTGGGTGTGTGCATGCAAGCATGCGCACAGCTTATCTAGTTCAGTGAGGGAGTGCATTCTCTGCAGAGCCATTATCCAGGTCATAGTTGTGGAAAAGAGAAAATGAGAGAACATGAGACCTGAAGGAAGAGGGGCCTTATAGACCCTTTTTGCTCTAAAGATATGAGATAGACAGACAGGAAACTGGACTCAACATTTCAACCTCAGTTGATGAAAAAAGGCACAATTGACCAACATGAATATGACCAATAGAACATAGTTGTTGCTTGTATTATTATTTTATAATTTTTTTTGTTACATTCTTGCCAAAAGCATTCCTATTTGCAGCTTTCTCTTCATGACACACTGTGCCCATTTATCCAGTCCCCCTGCTCTAATTCTCTCCATTCATCCCTCCTTCCCCTCTCCCTACCTGGACCTATAAAAGCGATATCTTTATCTTCCTCAAAATGCTCACCTCCTCCCAGGTCGCTCTATTCTCTTCTTCCTGCCATCTTTCTTCTCTCTTCTCTCTCCATCGGCTCCTCTTCGTCCAGCGGCGGAGGTAGCCATGGACACTGCTTATGTCCAGCAGGCCAGATATAGCTCTGGCCAATTTACAGTTTCACAGAAGTCAACGCAGCACGAGAAACTGTTGAGGTAGTGGATGATTATTAATCACTCTCTCTCTCTCTCTCTCTCTCTTTCTCTCTTGTCTTTCTCTCTCTCTACTTTGTATGTATACACTTGTGCATTCAGTTCCACCAGTTTAGAATCCTCATTTATTTTGCCACCAAACACACGCTGGCTTGGTGAGGTGCCCAAGAGACTCGTTTGTCGAGTCGCCAAGGTAACGCTGTCAAAAGTAGCCTATCGCACACATCCATCGCTCTGAGAACTTTGTGCGCCCTTGCTGGATATGTTTGTCGTGGATTTAAAGTGTGGAGCGGAGTCATCATTAGTGACAGTGCCGGTGTCCTGCCTGGCAGGGATCGGCACATGCCGACATGGAGCACTTCTTGAGCTCTTCGGAAAGGGCACTTGTGCTTCTTGCACCCGACGAGTGGCAAATGTACACAGAGGTTTCTGTGTTGACTGGCTTCGGTATGCATGTTGACTACGTCATAGCACAACACCTGTCAGGAGCCATCCCCCTGTTCAGAGGATAAGAGAGGACCGGAGGGAAGACGTTCCCTCCAAACAAATCAGCCGCTGGGACTGAATAGCCCCCTACCAGAAAACCCCCACAACCTAACTGAGGACACAGGGACACACTGCCTGTGTCTGCCAACTAGATGGGTTGCCCTCTACCCCTCTCTTGGCTGCTGGTTGCTACAGTAACCATTTGCCTGGATTGCCTTTGCAATGCCGCTCGCTACCCAAGTGGGGCGAACAGGAGCGAGAGGCTGCGCCCTGCTGGGGCTGGTGACTTGGAGGAAGCCTGAGTGACATGCTGCGTCCCTCACGGGTCTTTGTGTGTGTGTGTGTGTGTGTGTGTGTGTGTGTGTGTGTGTGTGTGTGTGTGTGTGTGTCTGTGTCTGTGGGAGAAGCTCTTAACAGCCGTTCAGAGTAATGAGACAGGCCTGTCATTTCTATTGTTTGGTTAGAGGAAGGTCTGTCATCCCTATTTTCCCTCCTTGATTCCGTCCCACGCTCTTTTTCTCTCGCTCGCTTTTTTTCCTATTAGAATTAAACTGGCAGACACTAAAATAGCAAGGAGTTTACAGACGGATGTACAGTATACCCATTGCACAAACATAGAGAAATGGGTGGCCATATATCACTCAGACTCACATTATAGAAAGTTGGCAAATGAACCGGTGTTCTCATATTTATGTATCTTATGATTCTGGTTTTCTCCCAGACAGAAAAGTTTTTAAACTCTCTGTCACCACTCCCAACTGAGTGCATGAAGTACCACATTTCAGCTTTGGATTGACAGCTGTCAGAGTTTGAGGCTGAGGGCTATCAACCAAAGCTGTCCCCGCGTCGGCTCCCATGACTAGGGGAGCTGATGTGGCACCTCTGGGCGACTACTGTGTGTGTGTGTGTGTGTGAGTGTGAGTGTGAGAAAGGGAGAGTGAATACATAATCAATGCTGTTTGGGTTTTGTAGTTTTTTTTGTATGAGAAATTAACGTCAATGAATTGTTTGTGTGTGTGTTTGCGAAAGATAGAAGAAAAAGTTCATGTTTGTGTTTGGCAAACCTTTCATTTGAGGCTGACTGTCTTGCTTTTGTCTATTTCACTGTTTTGAGTGACAGCGTCAGCCTTCAGCCTGCATAATTCTCCAGATTATCAGGTTTGATGAGGAGGAAGCCCCAGTATCATCAAGGGAAGAAAGGCTTAAAGTGTTCAGCCTCTTCCCACTGTGGAGAGCGATGGAGAGGGCAGGGCATGAGTCACCTCCCCTGACGTGTGGGCTGGAAAGATGGTCCTCACACACACAGACACACACACACACACACACACACACATACAGGGGAACCCAGGAGCTAAGTTTGACTAGCTGTGTGTGCTCTTCCTGTTAACCTTTATTTCATGACGGAAAGAAAATTGAGAATTCCTCTCGATCCTACCTCTCTGACCATACCAAATGTAATTGCATCATGTCCTGAAGCTCATTCCAAATGTTGCATAAGTATTTAAATTATTTTTAATTAAATATAGCAAAAGTAAAAGTTTAGCTAATGGGCTTAGGGCTAGCATTGCCCAGTTTGTGCAATGGTGTTGAAGTCGCTATCCGTAAGTTGAAATAAGACGATAGAATTTCTTTTCATTGATTTGCTGACTGTCATATTATTTTCTATCTCTAACAGGGCCCAAGCTATTTCATATACATTTTGTAGCACTTGTTGTGCAGCCTCATATACTGTGGTAGACACTAGACAGCATCAAGTAATTTCATATACCATTTGTTTGATATAGTCACATAGAATTAGGAATCTTATCGATGAGAACCACCAGGGAGACGGAGACAGCCGGGTAGATATAAAACAGAGATCATCTCCACTCTACCTTCCCAAAGCTCTCCAAAGCCACTGTCAATCCCCAGGATCTGTGCGGATAAATAGGAACGTTCGGTCATGACATACTGAATGAACAAGGAAACAGAACACAGGACAGTAGAGCCACCTGCTTCATCCCTTCGATTGATTCATCTCTATCTCTCCTACATTTGACCACTTATCTCCTTCCCAATTTCTATATCTCACAGCAAAGTCGATATGTGCCAAAGCCATAATTACATGTGAGACCTATTTTGTGAGTTTAGTGACCCTGATATTTCCTGAGACTCCACCTCCCGCTGGGTGCAGAATGGATGCAGGTCGGCTTTAATGCCCTTTCTGGCAGCAGGACAAGTTGATAGGAACAAAAACGGCTGTATGTTTTTGTCTTTCAGGCTTTGGTAATACGTTTTGAAGTTGCTTGTTTTTGTAGCGCAGATCCAACATTGCCTTCGATATACAGGGCAGCTGCCATTTGTTTGTTCTTGATTAATAATGCAAAATGTTTTATGTTTGGCGCAATGCAGGTATAAGCTGGACTAAGCTGAGCCGTGTGCCTTACATGTTTCTGTTCCTCGCCGTTTCCAGAAATGGACTGTTTTTATCACACTGCTGTGATAAAAACCACCGCCTCTCACACTGAATAAAGCTGACTGTTTTTTTTATGATTTTCCTCCACAGAAATCTACTGGACAGAGACACCTTCTCCAAATCAGATCCAAGTAAGACAGTGTTTTACCTTAAGTCTTTAACATATGATGCACTTTTGTTAAAAAGCACCAATTAAAATATTATAATAGTGTAGTCAGTGTTGTTGTTACTGAAAACTGCTTGTTTAAAATCCGACCTTCTCCAAAGCACCCATGCTGATCAGCCATTAAAACTCTCTGCACACTTATGAAGTAACACACAATCCATTCCAACCAACACATCCAGACCCTTGTTCCTTTGACCTGCGCCTGACCTTTCTAAAGCGGAACCTGTAGCCACCAGTTCACAGCAGACTCCACCCTGCACCGAAATCCAGTCAAAGAGGCAAGGCTGACCTGGACTGCCAGTTACATTGTGATAGACTTATAGACTTATGTTTGTCCGCTCATTCGGACCTCAACAATTTATAAGAAGCCTTTTTAATCCTAGGTAATTGAACAGTCCACATGAGTATACATATTGGCTTTGTTGATGAGATAATGAGTTAACTGAGTTAGGCTTTGAGTGTAGATAAAGATTGAACAGTAGTATTTGCTGTTCACCTCACTGGTAGGAGCTGAACAGCAAATACTGATTAATACTTATAAAACAAAATAAACCAGTAGCATCAGAACTCCAATGCACCTAGACCACAAGAAGAAAAACAACAGCAATGGAGTCAGAGTAGAACATACTATAGGACACGGTGCATCGTCACGTACATATATGGTTTGTTGTGAGAGAGGCTACCAGGAACGCTTGGCAGTCAACGGCAACCGCACCTTATCCTCAGCCCGGGCAGGTTCAGGGGCGTGGGGAGTCCGGTATTTATGTAGGTTCAGGGGCGGCGCGAGCTAGGCCAGATTGAAGGAAGGAAACTGGGTGCATTTGGGAGTGGTAAGCATGCTGCATTGAAGAAAACGGGATTAAAGAAGGCGCAGGTTTGTGATCGTGACTCATTCCATCGTCTAAATGTGTGAAATGGGCCCACGGCTCCTCTGACTAATGATGAACATGGCCTCCGTAGTTTACATAAAGAATCCCTGTGAGGGCCGTTGGCGCGGCCGTGCTTACTCCACTCCACAATGATACTGTCCTCGTTCAGGCAGCGCGCAATAAAGCTCGTCTCAGCGTATTGTCTCAGGCATCATTGTGGAGATTGTCTCCGCTGCCTGGAATGATACACGCTGATATTCTGCGACGCCTTGGGCTTCAGGTACACACATTAACAACATTTACATTTTATAAGATGAAGCCTGATATTCTGACTTAGAGATGCTCTCGCATTACTGGTGGGGAAATACCAAAAGTTATGATGTTAAGCCACTGGGAAATAAAGGTTTGTGCCTGAAAGGAGCAGATGTGGCTTTATTGGCCAGTGTGTGATACTCCACCCTGAGTCACACTCTCCCTCTCTGTACTATGTACGTGGCTATCCCCATTTTATGTTTGGGAGAAAAACGGTTACTTTGACAGGCCTTTTGACTATTGATTACAGTATTGTGATTGGGAATGGGATGAATGCCGTCAGGCGGCACAATGGGCTGCCTCCCCGCCTGTCAGTCCGGGTATCGGTGTGTGATGGCCTTTCATTACTGGCTGATTAATCCCTCTCAGCTGCTGCTCACTAATCAGAGGCACATTGAGGCCGGGGTATTTCTGCTCCGCATTGTTGTGGCTCTCGCCGTCGCTACTGTATGCCGTGTGGATGTTTGCTGCGGTTCCCTCTCTTGTTTTCTTTCGGAGCCTTTTGTCTGGCTCTCGGCTTCTTTTCACCCTCGACTTACAGTTCATGTCCTCGCGTTGACTTGCATGCTTTTTTCTGTAAGTTGCTCTCCTCTCGTCATTGTATCTTCCTTTGTGTACATTTGCGTGCGAACGACGTCTTGTAAACATGTCATATCACTATGGAGCTTTGTCTCCGCCATGTTGCTGCTGATATTCAGTGGCTTGCCCCGCCTGCTCCCCCCCCCCCCCCCTTCTCTGGATGCACAGAACACAGAGAGAAGGAAGTCATTTCTGAATGAATTGTAGTTTCTACGGGATCTGATTCCAGCTCAGTGTCATGGCTTACGAGAAGATTCTGATCACAATATGGCAGCTGACATATTGCAATGGCTACGTAAGAGGCCGGCCCTGTCACTGGTGCATGTGTGCTGGGGTGGGTGTTGTTGGGCAGATGAAAAGATCGGAAGATGGCAGGATAAAGGGAGTGGAAGATACCAATCGGCTCGACAGGAAAGAGGAACTCCCAATACTGAGGGCAAAGGCATAAGGGATGGAGGAGAAAAAAGAGGACTAAATGTTACCCTTTAGGCTGGGCTGGGCCCCTCCATTGAGGGTCATGAACGAAGCACTTCTTTTTTGGCAAAGGGTATTGTCGGTATAGATCCCCTTCATTTACACTGGGCCATCCTCTCACGCTCGCTGGGGCCTGTCTTTGTGTGAATAAAATAGATGACTTGCATGGGGAGGAAAAGCATGCTTTGAATAGAACGTGTACGTTTGAGTGAGTAGAAGACGGAGGGAACGAAAGATAGCTGGAAGAGAGGGAGTGAGGGAGAGAGGGAGGGAGGGAGCGACAGTGGGGAGCTGCAATGGGAGACAACGCCGTTCCTTGTACAGTACATTCCAGTCATCGGCCGCGCCGTCAGAGGCATTTCTGCTCTAACTAACTGGCTCAGCTCTCTCTGGGGCTGCTGAGTGGGTGATCAAACATGGCTCTTTGTTGTGTGTGCGGGTTTGTGTGTGTGGGTATTCGTGTGTGTGCATGCATGCGGGTGTGTGTGTGGGTATATGTGTGTGCGTGTGCATGCGTGTCGTGTGTGCCACACATGGGTGTGTGTGTGTGTGTGTGTGTGTGTTGGTGTGTGTTGGAGTGTGTGCATTTGTCACTACCTGAACAGGACATCAAAGGCCTAGAGGCGAGTGCATTATGAATTTGCGTCATGACCTTTCAGAGAAATAAGCAGTTTGGAGAAGACAGCATGAGACAGTCAATTTTGTTCATTATCTTTTCCATTAGCAGAGACAACAGTGGACACAAAATAGTATGCCGGTTGTTATACAGGAGCACACAAAGACCGTGTTTTTCACCATATTTTCATTGTTGTTGTTTGATGCCATTATTGCATTTAGAAGTATTGTCTGTAAAGTCTGCTCGAGTCGAGAGCATCTGGGCTGCTCTCACCTCCCTCTCTGCCTCCAGCATAGTCTGAGTCTAACAAACGGTCGATCTATTCTTAGACGATGGTGTCCCTTTCCCTGTACATTGACCTGCTGTGTGTGTGTGTCTCTCTCTCCCTATCCCACAGTCTGCGTGCTCTACACACAAGGCATCGGCAACAAGGAGTGGAGAGAGGTGAGTGCTGCAGCCAATGGGAGTGCGTGTGTGTGCGTGTGTGTGCGTGTGTGCATGTGTGTGTGTGAGAAAGAGAGAGAGTTTTATCTCCAGCATTCACACATATTAATATTCATGCATGCAAATGGTGATCTTAATCATACAGCCCAATCATAACACTATTTTCATGAAGCTCAGATCATCTGCATATAATATTGATCAGTCAAAAACCATGTAGCGCCCAGTGACTGGCTATAGACAGTTCGTATGAGTTCATTAGTTTGATAATGTAAAACAAGATATAACCCCTCTCTCTCTCTCATTCCCCCTCCCTCTACCTCTCTCTCTCTCTCTCTCTCTCTCTCTCTCTCTCTCCCTCCCCCTAACTTCTCTTTAGTTTGGGCGAACAGAAGTTATTGACAACACACTGAACCCCGAGTTTGTGCGGAAATTTATCTTGGATTACTTTTTTGAGGAGAGACAGAACCTCAGATTTGATCTGTAAGTAAAACAATGTTTTTGTATGTACGTGTTTCATTTAAGCATTACTCTATGTGTGGTTTCTCTCCCATCATGCCCATATCACGTGTGTGTGTGTGTGTGTGTGTGTGTGTGTGTGTGTGTGTGTGTGTGTGTGTGTGTGTGTGTGTATGCGTGTGTGTATGAGGGTGTGTGTGTGTATGCGGGTGTGTATGAGGGTGTGTGTGTGTATGAGGGCACGTGTGTGTTTGTGTGTGTGTTTGTATCAGTAACACGGCGCGGCGTCCTGTCACAGTGGATAGTCAAATGGTCGTCTGCCATGAGTGAGGGCACGGGGTCATGTGGGCATGGCCTCACCCAGACGAGAGTGGAGCAGAAGTGCTGCACGAGAGACCGTGTGTGAATGTGTGTGTGTGTGTGTGTGTGTGTGTGTCAGTGCTGGTTACCATAACAACCAGGGAACTGGGGAGAAGGGGAGAATTAATAACGGACTTGGCACATTCCTTCAGGGAGGCAACATCTAGCCCCTCCAAATACCTTCTCCCTGTTACGGTGCACATTCCATTTGGCAATGGGTTCAAAACAAATCCTCCATATTGCATCAGTTGTCGTAGTTGCTCCCTGCTACGTCCCCACTTGGAGCTGGTCACATGCATGTCGGGGTGTGATCCCCAGGAGGAAAAGAATATGTGCTCCATTGTGAGGCTGCCAAACCGGGACACTGCCCAGGCAACCCTGCACAGTGCGTGCACATCCCATCCACCCACTGTGTTTCTGACCAGGCTTTTGTGAGCCCCTCACAAGCACATCCAGCCCCACACTGAGGGGTAGACCCCGGGCAGTAGTGCCCGCGGTCCGCTGGAACCAGGCTCTATCGGCTGCTGAAACGCCAAGCATCAGCCGTGATCGATGGTGCCCTTCATGTGCATTTACAAAGCACCTCTGCACATCGCGTCCGTGTGTGTGTGTGTGTGTGTGTGTGTGTGTGTGTCTGCGTATGTTGGATTAATGCATTAGCCACACACGCTTGACGCATACACACATCCAGTGGACTGCCTGAGATGTTTGCGCATCGGAGAGAGTGACAGGGAGGCAGGAGTACACGACAGGCTATAAATAGAGTCGGGAGCCCTAACGCAGAGCACTGAAGGAGGGGGAAATCGGCTGCTGCACACCTCGCCCGTTTGTGTGTGTGTGTGGGTGTGTGTGTGGGTGTGTGTGTGGGTGTGTGTGTGCGGGGGGGGGGGGGGGGTTAGGTGTGTGAGCCTGTATGTGTGTGTGCCTCCTCCACTGCCCTGGCTGTGTTCCACCTCTATTTTATCCATATCTTCATCTTCCTTGTAGCAATAACAACAACAACAACAACAACAACGATTAACATTTGACCTGTTTCACTGTCAGGGCCACTGGCACGCAGATAGGCTTTCCCCCTGTCTGCTTCCCTATTGTAAAGGTGGCTTCAGGACAACAAGATTGGTTCATGTTTATTCAAGTTTGAAATTGAATTTTCTGGAGCAAGCTCGTTGAACTTTCCTCAGATGGGGTTTTTAGACGGACAGGGAGAGATGAGTTCAAGGACAGTAGAGTGATGTAGCGCCGCTGAATGAATGCCATTCCCACGACCAAACGGCAAACGTGCGCACACACTGACGCCGACTAATAGACACACACAGAGGTTATGACAGGAATAAACACAGACTCTAACATGTTTCCTGAGCAGGAAAATTAGCCTCTGCGCTCTAATGAATGTGACAACATTTTGGTGTGTGTGTGTGTGTGTGTGTGTACGTGTGTGTGTACGTGTATGTGTGTGTGTGTGTGGGTGCTACTATGAGTGTGCTTGTCTGGCCAAGCTTCTGTTTGGGTGGATGATTAAATGCATGTAGCTGTGCGGGCAAGAGGACACCCCTTTCAGACATGCAGGGATAACCCTCTGATCCGTCTCCCACCACGTGCCTCTGGATGGCCTCGACACACAACGTCACGGCTCCCTGGGCCACTGTGGAATAGCCCAGCTTCAGGTTGTCTGTTGGAATGCATGCCAGTGCATGGTGGACCAAGGAGACTTGTGTGTTTCATCATCTGCATGCACGCACACACACACACTGCGGGTTACTGTGATATAAATACACGCGCGCCGTGGCTGATCTGCTCCCCTGCCTGTCTGCCTCAGTATTCCGCAGTGGAATTCTGTCACAGAAAATAATTGAATGTGTATTTGTGCGCGTGTGTATGGGGACTTTTCCTCAGTAACATGAAAGTGTCTCGTTCCGTCTCTCTCTCTCTCTCTCTCTCTCTCTCTCTCTCTCTCTCTCACCCTGTGCGTTTGTTTTCGTCTGTGTCCTGCCCACTGTTCTTTTCATGTGTCAGGTCCAGTGAGTGATAGGGAGCCAGCTCATTGGCGGGGACTAACATGGAGGGAGATGATAGCAGATGAAACGCTCAGCCAGCTCAGCACTGAAACGACCCTTGGGCGCGTCAAAAATGCTATATGTGGAAAGGAGAGCAGATGGATGCGTAACCTGTCCAATTGCGATATGTTGCTAAGATAAATATAGACAGACACACAGAATGTTAGGATGGTATCAATCGATGCGTGCAAAACTGTGGTATTTAACCCGCTGGTGCTACCCCTTATACAATGATTAACAAAAGACAACACTGGCGCACAACTGTTTCATCAAGCTAGCCACAGAGCTAGCACCAAGTAGCAAGTGTGTTTCATGAGAAAGCGGCCCCCTTAAGATTTCCCTATGGTCCATTTATGGTCCTGACCAAAGCAAACGGTGATGGCTGTGTGGATGTTGATCTGATGACTGCCTGTGTCGGACAGGGTGGGTGGGGGAGAGGCGTACGTTTTCAGTGCTCGTCGAGAGTCCTCGCTTAAAGCCCAACTAAATAATACCATAACACCACACCCCGAGGACACACTGACAAACACACGCACCAGCATGTTCTTCCTCTCCTGATGCGGTTGAACCGATATTTCTCTAAGGCGACGGGACCGCTCGAACAGCACGCCAGTCTTGTCGAGGATTGTCCGTTTCACGCGTCATGGAGTCTCGTGTGTTTCTATGCCCTCAGACCACGTTGTGCCTGGGCTGGAGGGCCGGGTCGAGCACCGGGCACCCTCTACTCTGTACCTCCCTAACTCTCTGCCTGTTTGTTTGTTTGTTTCCTTCTCTCTGCTCCTTCTCATTTGTCTCTCCTTGTCTCTCTCTCTCTGTCTCTCTCTCTCTCTCTCTCTCTCTCTCTCTCTCTCCCTCCCTCTCGTTCTTCCCCAGGTATGATGTGGACTCCAAAAGCGCCAACCTGTCCAAGCATGTGAGTGACTAAACCAGCCTTATTCCACTGTCCACTTTTGTGCGTGTTTTTGTTTGTACTGTATTTGTGTGTCCGTGCATGTGTATTTTCTTTTCTCTGCATGTGTATTTACAGTAGGTGGATGTCTGCGGACCCTTTCATGATGATAAGCACATAATATTTTGATGTTGGTGTGAGTGGCTGAGTGTGTGTGTGCGTGCGTGTCCCTACCCTTGTCATTAGCTCCCATTAGTGTGTCTCCCATGTATTACAGTAATCTGCCTGTTATAATGAGTGTGTTTAGCATGCTATAAATGGCACTGTCCCCTCCCCAGCCACATCCTAGCCTTTTTAGCATATCTAATGAAGACCGTTTTCTGTATTCCAGCCTAATCCATTGATAGCCGTGCAAGTAAACACAGATTACAGTCATTTAAAGAAGAGCAATGCGATGAGTCAGCCTTTTGTTGGGAGCTCTCCCGCAGGGTGGCATTAGGGTAGTTTATCTCCACGGGTCGCTAAGCAACAATTCTCCCCGATGATAACATGCAAGAGGATTCGAATAAAGTTACTTTGGCCATCCTTCTTGGAATTCCCTCTTTGTGTGTGTGTGTGTGTGCGTGTGTGTGTGTGTGTGTGTGTGTGTGCGTGTGTGTGTGTGTGTGTGTGTGTGTGTTTTAGGTCAGAGGGAGATTGCTCAGTCATGTAGCAGGGCTGAAAGAGTCCCGATGTCAACTGTACTGTTCTCCCCACAGAGAAATCCCTGCAGGAATTTTGAATGAAGAAGGTTTTTATTGCCCTGGTCTGCACCCTTTTTTAGTCTAGAGTAGGTAGATGAGCAACTTCCAAAAGTCATTGAGGGTGACAGCAGTATGTGTGCGTTTGTGCGATATTGACAATTGATGGTCGAGCTTTGGGTGAGCAGAATAATAGTGAATAAATCGACTTATCTGACTAACATCCTCCCCTCAGCCAAGAACTATGAAGGTAGAGCCCAGAAAAAAAGCCTATCCACCCAGAAAGATCTTTGCCTCCAGATTGTGTCCTGCGGTCAGATTAGATTCAATGGATTTACAGACTGCAGCAAATATGTGTTGTTGGTTGTTAGTATGTCTGTGAGAACGTGTCTGCTGAGCCAAAGCACTAGCCCTATACTTATGTGTTGCAGGCCATTGATTCACAACACTGTCAATCTCAAAAGAACGAAATGCCAAATTCCTGATCATCATTATTATGTCATCTGGTAATAGTGTGTCTGTTTGAATGACACCATTGTTAAACTGGGTCTTCTCCAATAATAACTATGGGAGAAATGGCCAACTTGGTTGACCTATTGATTCTAGCGGGGGGGGGGGGGACTGAAAAATGAAATCAAAGGTCGACTTTGTGCACATTACATACAAATATGGGTGTTTGAACACAGACGTGTAGGATTCACTGTTCACTTGACAAGGCTTTGTCTAAAGAAATGCAACAGTTTTGAATCACAATCATACTGGGTGGGAATAGATAATCAGCAAAAACGGATTGTTCATTGTGACTGAAATGAATGAAAACGGTAGAGATTGGTCATGATCAAGATTTAGTGGAGATGCGTACTTGTTCATGGAAGAAGCAACATTCACTGTCTTGAGTCTACTCAGCTTGGCTATTTCTGTGTTGTCGCACTAGTTTCTATGATGAATGCCATCTGATCACATTATTTGTTCTAAATACAATGAAAGGTATTTTGCCGGGACCAAGTCACTCTTAACTGGAACAACTTGGTAGCCTTCCACTGATTACGGTAACGCTGTGGTTACCATCAAACCAGTCTGTCCACATAGCAGATCTTGCAGAGCATCACATCCTTTGCATTCCTCAGACACCGACGAGTAACGATTGAGCTATCCCGGGAAACGACCATACCTCCATGAGAAACCGTTTTTCGAAGAGATGGCACATCTAGAGAGCGGCCCAGATACAACCCCCTGTAATGTAGCCAATCACTGCATCCCCGTATCAGAAACCCCCCAGGGGGGACATGGAGCCCAGAGGAAGGGGTGTGGCCTGTGAGGAGGAACAGCCAATCACCTATGTGGTGCACCCTGTAATCACAGGACAGAAGGGATGTGTAACTCGTGGTGTCCACTGGGCCGTGCAGGCTTGGAAGGACATTGAATACTAGAGGTACAGGTGTTAGAAGGGCGTCAGTCTTCACAGGGAGACGGTGAGGGCACAGTAGATTATTGTACCACATCTCATGACATCAGGCTGCATTTGGGTTCCTTTGGAATGACGGAATCGGAAGATGAATTGTAAATTTAGACCTTTTTTTAAATGAAACCTGTTCAACACCCGTAGTGGATCCAGCATACAGAAGAGCCACTACTTAAGAAAGCATCTCAGTGGATGACCTGTCCTGATGCGGTTCTTTTTAGTTCTCTAGTCTGACAGTGTAAGCTGTTGGTGAGAATACCTGTATGACAGGCAGGGATTTAGATGGCAGACAAACTGACTGGGGCAGCGAACAGACGTATTGACAAATAGGAAGACAGGCAGGTCGAACTACATAAGGCTGACAGGTAGAAACGCAGGCGGGCGGGTGGGTGGGCTGGCTGGCTGGCTGGCTGGCTGGCTGGCTGGCCGGCCGGCTGGCTACAGGTAGACTGATGGGAAGGCAGGTGTGGATAGCTGCCTAATGTACCGGAGAGAGTCATAATTGAGGATCTATATGGGGAAATGGCCTCATCCGTTTTGCAGCAAAATGAAACATTAAACATTCCGGGACTGTCTGTTTGATCTCATAGACTCTTGTACCGGTGAAACAGCTATATAGGCTTTCTTTTATTTTTCACCTTTTAACATTAAAGTCTCTCGCTCAGTCTGTCTGTCTGTCTGTCTCTCTCTCTCTCTCTCTCTCTCTCTCTCTCTCTCTCTCTCTCTCTCTCTCTCTCTCTCTCTCTCTCTCTCTCTCTCTCTCTCTCTCTATATATATATATATATTTATATATATATATATATACAATCCTTATCTGTCTCTCCCTCTAAGAGACAACAGGGTCTTTAAATCAATAATCTGGGACTTGAAATGACAGCCTTGGCAGCTGTAGTAGCTGCTTATCCCCAGGCTTCGATGGCCTCTGGGGGGATTCTGGGCTCTGGATAAAACCCATCACAGAGTGTCTGTCTGTCTGCCGGAGGAGGAGGAGGAAACTTGCTAAGGGGACCTTGGGACCTGGGTGAGAATAAGACAGGGAAATAATAAAGAGAGAGGAGACAAATTGAGAGGGGACAAGACATAGGGGTGCAGGTGGGAAACCGAGAAGGGAACGGTCCTTTGGGATTCGGAAAGGCAATTTAGTGAGCCCCCTCACAAAATGTCCGTACGTATTCCTCTCTTCTCTGTACAGGCATGTAGGTGAAGACTTCAGGGTAACCTATGCTGTGGCTGCTGCTGCTGTTGTTTCTACACAGTGGACACATGGGGCTAGAAGGAATCACCATTTTGTGTCCGACATAAACCGCATTGTTCTGCTAATGGTCACAATGAGGGACCAACGGTGGTATATGTGTTAGTGTTTGGATACATGTGCATGCCTCATTGACCTATCTAAATCTCTCTCTCCCTCCTGGTCTCTTTTTGCCTATCTCTCTCTTTGTCTTTCTCTCTCTCTATCTCTCTCTATCCCCCCGCGGCTCTCTCCCCCCTCTCGCTCTCTCTCGCTCCCTCTCGCTCTCCCGCGCCCCCCCCCCCCCCCCTCTCTCTCTCCAGGATTTCCTGGGCCAGGGGTTCTGCACGCTGGGAGAAGTGGTGGGATCGCTGGGCAGCCGATTGGAGAAGCCTCTGGGGTGAGTAGACGTGTACTGTTGCTCTTCAGGCATTGTGACGCCGTACCAGTTGCCTAGGGGATCGGCTGGCACACCTGCCACACGAGTCACATACCTTCTGCACAACCAACAGGCAATTAGGTAGAGCAATGCCAAAAAACGAGTTGTTGTTCTTTTGTTTTGGTTGATTCTTTATTCTTACCCCCATCACTTCACAACTCCTAAATCTTAATTTAGTATTTATGCTCACACCTCTTTGATTTTCTAGCTTGAAATCACCCATACCTAGACAGTTTCACAGAATCTCAACTAAAAAGTCTAGAAGGAGGATATGAACGCCAAAGTAAAGTTTTGTGTTTCATTAGAGGTACATGACAGATACGAGCTTATATTGGCTAATGAGCACACCCACGGACACACAACAAATGAAATAACTGCTGCTTGTATCGCGTTCACAAATGTAGTTTACAGACTGTGTCACACCACACACAATTGAGGCAACAGCCACGTATCTTGAACCGGTCCAACTCCCCCACAGAAAAAAAGCTCTTTATCAGCACCTCTTTTTAATCCGGTTTGCCAGTTTAGGGGAGCCTTGGTCACTTGAGTAAAAAGAGCCATAAACAAAAGGCAGCCTGGAAACGTCCTCTGAAAAAGATCAACAAAGCCAGTCTGGCAAGCAACCACCAGCTGCGTGTATTGTGTTTTGTCAGCTCTGAGTGAGAGTTTCTCTTGGCTTTATTTCAAGATGGTCACCTTCCTATGTTGCTGTCACCATGGTGACAGCAAGACCTTACAGGTCTCCCATTCACCCTCGTATGTGTGCAGACAGTGTAATATATTACGCATGCATTTGTGTGTAAGTGAGCGTGGTAAAAGGCTTCTTGTAAAGTCTTCATTTTTCTGGGTTTGCCAGTGTGTGTATGTGTAGTGTGGGTCCCATTAGGAAAGATCTCCAAAGTGCAGAATGATGTCAGTTCAAAGGGAAAACCCCCGATCACCACCAGTCCCCCACACTTTTGCGCACAAACACACACAAATGTGCTCACCGTTAGATGCACAACACTCACACACACACACACCCCCCCCTCGCACACACACACACACACACACACACACACACACACACACACACACACACACACACACACACACACAGTCATCATCGTCAAGTTAGCTGATCATGACTTGACCACAATATTTATAGCTCTCACAAAATGCTTTGTTGGATAACTTTAATTTGTGTTGGTACAATACAGGAGCCATTGGCAGAGAATATGCTCTGTATGCTGTATATTTAATAATAGATTGTATTGCTATAATACATATTTTATAATATGCTGTACTAATATGAATATTCTATATGTTTTGCCAGATTCTATTCAAACTCAGAAAGGTTATCAATAGGTTTTTCAGTGTTTTTAGTCCCCAACTGTAACTTTTAAGTACAGTAATTTATTGCTCATTTTGCTGTCTTGTGTGTGTGTGTGTGTGTGTGTGTGTGTGTGTGTGTGTGTGTGTGTGTGTGTGTACGTGTGTGTGTGTGTGTGTGTGTGTGTGTGTGTGTGTACATCTGTCTGGTTCTGTTCCTAGCTGTTTTGCTCATCAGACATACACCTGTGTGTGTGTGTGTGTGTGTGTGTGTACGTGTGTGTGCTGTACCTTAGATCCTATTTGAGTACATGCAACAGGGAGCTAGGGATGACAAGTGGGCTGACAAGTAACTAACTCCTCGGCTAATTAGTCTCTACCGTGTTTGGGTAGAGAAGTGGAGGGACATTTCTGTGTGTGTGTTTTAATGACACTGTGTTGTATTGATTATCTCTGGGCTTGTGGCCTGTTGAGTTGACACATTACAACAGACTCAGCTCTTTCTGGGTCATGGATTCCACCAATATCACAGTTGAATCCACTGATTGTTGAGCATTTCAAACAAAAACCCTCCATTTATTTAAAGAGGCCTAGTGTACAGTATGTGTTTGTGTACTTCAGATTCAGATTCAGATTCAACTTTATTGTCATTGCGCATGTCACAAGTACAAAGCAACGAAATACAGATTGCATCTCAACCAGAAGTGCTTTTAGCAGTGTTTAAATAACATAATTTACAAAGTGCAGTATGAAATGATATAAAAAAAGATAAAAAAGATATAAAAAAGATATACATATGTGCAGTGTCTATATCTATGTCTATGAACAGGCTATGGTAACAGTATAGATAAATTACGATATGAGTAGTGTACAGTAGTGGGTGATTTACATTATCTACAGAATGTTAAGTATACAGTATGTACAGTGCAGTACAGTACAGTGCAATGGATGATTTACATAATCTACAGAATATATAGTATACTGTATGTACAGTAGTGCAGGGAAAATGATTTACATTATAAACAGCATATCTACAGTAGTGCAATGATAACTTGGTAGAGTCCTGGTGCTCAGATCCGTGTGTATGTGTTAGGGGTGGGGTGGGGCATGGGGAGCAGAGTTGTGCTGTGTGTGTGTGTCTTGTCCGTGTGTGCTTCCCAGAGGGCAGGAGGGCAAACAGTCCATGTGCTGGGTGTGTGTTTTCTAATGTTTATGGCCCTCCTAAGACAACGCTTCCTGTAGATGTCCTTTATAGCAGGAAGTGGGGCTCCAGCGATGCGCTGGGCGGTTTTCACCACCCTCTGCAACGCCTTCTGGTCCGGGGCTGACAGAGCAGTTCCCATACCAAACTGTAATACAGTTGGTTAGGATGCTCTCGATGGTGCAGCGGTAGAAGTTCACCAGGATGTCTGAAGAGAGGTGGTTTTCCTCAGGCTCCTCAGGAAAAAGAGCCGCTGGTGAGCCTTCTTGACCAGGTTGGAGCAGTTGGTTGTCCAGGTGAGGTTTTGTGAGATGTGGATCCCCAGGAATCTGAAGCTGTTCACACACTCCACTGCCGCACCATTGATGTGGATGGGTGGATGAGTGTCAGCATTCCTCCTGAAGTCCACTATGAGCTCCTTGGTCTTCTTGGTGTTGAGCAGGAGGTTGTTGTCGCCGCACCACGCAGCCAGGCGATCCACCTCCTCCCTATAGGCCGACTCATCGTTGTTCTTGATGAGGCCAATTACTGTGGTGTCATCTGCAAACTTGACAATGGTGTTGGAATTATGTCCAGGTCTGCAGTCGTGAGTGAATAGGGAGTAGAAGAACGGACTCATCACACAGCCTTGTGGTACACCAGTGTTTAGCATGAGAGTGGAGGAGCAGTGATGGTCTAATTTAACATGCTGGGGCCTGTTGGTCAGGAAGTCCAATAACCAGTTCCCGATGGAAGCTCCAATGCCCAGGTCTTTGAGCTTGGTGATCAACTTAGAGGGGATGACAGTATTAAATGCTGAACTAAAGTCTATGAATAGCATTCTGGCGTATGTGTCCTTATAGTCCAAGTGTACTTAAGAGATTTCACAAATTTATCTGTTCTTGGCACAAGCTGCAAGAAATATAAAGATCCACGCTGCAACCAAAACGTGTGGCACCTTCATACAAGTGTCCAACAGATGCAAAATGTTTTGTTTGCCACCCAAATCAATGAAATAATGATAAGCCATTGTTGCCGCCATTGTTTTTTAAAGACGAGCAATGCGAAAAAGTATTTTTTGTGCGTCTCCGAACAAATAACAAAGTACTTTTTGCCTAATTTGCATGGAAACAAAATGCTTTTATTAGGCTGTTTGTCAAAAAGACACATAATCTTAGATATTACCTGTTGGGACTTTAACATGGATTATTGAGTCACTTTCATTTCTTACTCATAAATGCGTACCCCACTTTTGATTTGCAAATAACACTTGAGTAAAGTAAATTCTGCAGGAGCATTTTGCATTACATTTCCATATATTATTGATAAAATGTTCCATCCAACTTAGACATAATGACTTTCAAATGTGTTGTGGCCCCTTTCATATTTCAGAGGCTTCTGAATATTCAATAAGGCCATTTTTGACAGGGACTCTTTATCTCAACGTAAATCTCTTTCCCCCTTTTAGAAAACGAGTTTACATTAATTTTGAGTGGAAACTGGGGTCAGACAGAAGTTAGCAAGAACCCTGGAGTGAGCGTCTGCCAAACTAGAAGAAGTGAAGATGTGAAATAGAAGATGTTTCTCTCCCTGTCTGAAACTATTGAATGAGAAAATAATTGTGTGTTTGAAAGGGGAAGGCAATACTGATGAATTGAATATCAGTGTCTCTCTGTGA
The DNA here is from genome assembly GCA_026901105.3 of Galaxias olidus. Classification (NCBI taxonomy): domain Eukaryota; kingdom Metazoa; phylum Chordata; class Actinopteri; order Galaxiiformes; family Galaxiidae; genus Galaxias; species Galaxias olidus. The sequence continues at coordinate 729,514 of JAPMUY010009872.1, forward strand.
GGTTGAAGTTGTTTTTAACAGGCAGTGGAAGAAAGGTCAGGCCGACTCTCACCTGTCGCGATGGGCCGCTCTGGAAGAATAGGCGGATTCCCGCGTTTGCACTACCTACTGGTGTGTCTAATGATGATTGTTATTTCAGTTAGCTCACCTCTCCTCTCTCTCCGGTGGGGGAGATAATTGTATCGAGGTCTAGGGAAAATGTGTGCGCGTGGGTTTGTGTGTACGTATGTGTGTGTGCATGTCTTTCTGATGTATGTTGGCCCAGGGATCGCCCAGACTTAATTACCCACGGCTCTCCAGACTCTGATTGCAAAACCATGTGTCTTGATAGAGAGAGAGAGAGAGAGAGAGAGAGAGAGAGAGAGAGAGAGAGAGAGAGAGAGAGAGAGAGAGAGAGAGAGAGAGAGAGAGAGAGAGAGAGAGAGAGAGAGAGAGAGAGAGAGAGAGAGAGAGAGAGAGAGAGAGAGAGAGAGAGAGAGAGAGAGAGAGAGATTATACAAAGGTATTGAGGGTCAACATTTTGAAACAGACCTAAAGACCATGCTGTAATGACTTTTTCATCGTTAGAATTGACTGCAACATATGGACATGTGGGACGTGTGACTTGGACTTACCTGGTGATACCAAACCCTCTTCTACACAGGGGGACCTGTACGCATGCTATATTGTCCCAATATCTCCCTCGGTGGGATGTCTCTCTAAGCCAGCTCCTGTTGCTGGTGTGTCTGCCATTTGTCGACAGGACGCTTAGACAATAGCCTTAGCAACTCCCTGCTAGCAATTCTGATGGAACACTATTGGAATAGTGACATTTCCATTTTCACACAACAGTGGCTTGTTTCTGAAATACGCATGGGAGTGCATTTTGAAAATAACGAGCAAAGAACTATCTTTGATAACCCCCTGTGTGGTCCCCCAGTCGCCAGACGGCTATAGTTGTCATGGAGACTAGGCAGCTTGGGTCCTGAACTTTTTGTTTAGTAGGTTGTTATTGGTTCAGTGAGGTGGTATGATGAGAGAGAGACATGAAAGAATCCCTAATGAAGAGAGGATGTCAGCTACAGTGACCTCGCCTCATAATTAAAATGTAGCTGGGAGTTTTTAATCAAGATCCCTAAGGATGTCAACACCGAATGCGGGTAGCAGGGAAAGAAAAAATATGATCACTTAAGAAAAAGTGTTAGCTGTCATCTTCTGTTTTGTATAAAGATATACATACTTCTATAATTACATTCTAAGAGACTGAATGCCGCGGGATGCCTTTATGTAAATGCTGTAATTGTGCAGTGGTGTTCTATTATCATAAGGAGGAAAGCTAAGCTAACAGATAAAATTGAGTCATACTGCTATGCACATTAAAGCTGCTAAATGCAACGTTTTTGTATTAATGGATTATCAGTACCTTTCTACAGTTTGCACATTGTAGTGTCTATGGGAGAATGAAAACATCAGGGTTCAGATCAGTCCTCAATATTTAACACTCATCATGTCTGCCACAGGGCACGATCTCCTGCAAAACTGTGACAAATTGCTTTATGGCACAAGGAAGTGCGTCATTAAATCAGGAAAATAAATATCATACTTGGAGTATAGTTGTTGATCCTGCTAGCGTCCCCCCCCCCCCGTCCCCCCCTTCTCTATATCCCGATATCTTTTGATCTCTCAACTGAAGAAATATGAATCACACATTTGTTTCTCTTGACCAGTGCATGGCAGCACAGCTCTGTGGGTATTGTGATTACACGGCAAATTACCTACCGATTACCTACTGGTTTGAGTCACCTCAAGTTTCGATGCTAAAACATCTGACCATTTCATCTTTTAATTCAAATCTAATCCAAACAACAGAAAATCTTCTCTTTTGTTTTACACAATTCAAATTTACTGCGTCACAAAGAGTTTGAGTCAATATGACTCATCCTATAATTAAAAAAAATAAAACATGCATAATTTTACACTCTTCTTGCATGCTTCAGTAAAAACACAGTGGAGAAAAGCAAAGCCGGAGATGTGCGCTACCGGTGTACATCAGGCCGGTGTGGCTGGAGATGAGGGGGACCTTGCATGAGCACAGACCTCCTGTGGTGTGGCTCTCACTGGGCCCTGATGCACGCTGGTCTCTCTCACTGTAGTGTCTTGGCTATAAAGTGAAAGTGGTTGAAAATGTGCTGATCTGGTTTGGCAGCATTCAGCCTGCTAAAAAATAGCTTTCCATTTAAAGAGGAGCGCCGCACTCAATGCTCAAGGTTACTCTCTGTCATGGCACATTCAGCTAAATGGATGTGGAATCGCCTGCTATTACAGGGCTCTAGACTGCTGCCAATTTGGTGGCAAATGCCACAATAAATCTGTCCACTGCCACTAAAAAGATTTTGGTGACAGTGCTGCAAATTGATTTTCAATGGTGTTTTATATTTATTTTGTATTATTATTATTATTATTATTATTATTATTATTATTAATATTTAATAATAATAATAATAATAATAATAATAAAATCCTGAAGTCATATAGATTGTGTTTGATTATTTATTGTCTTCCTTTGTACTACCCACTGGCAGCATTTCTTTCTCTGTCTCTCCCACGGTATAGTATATTAAAAATAACCAAAAAAAAGCTGCCACCAGTTTTTGTGTTACTGCCACTATCTGAGAAACTATGTGGCAGCCCTGCCACAAGTTTAAAATGTTAGTCTGGAGCCCTGTATTGCTGAACCCCCTTAAACGCTTCAATTCAGAGCTGAGGAGATATACAGTTAGTCAGGCAGGCACACACCTAGACATGAACACACACACACCTGCTAGTCCACACCCCATACACAAATGCACATGATGCTCACTAACAAATGTACACAAACCTCAAGTTATGCCTGCATACATTTTAACAGGAGACACTGATTTTGTGATGAGGCTAAGAATTGAATAATGAAAGTGTGGTCTCTTTGCGACGGCCACAATCGTTCTTTCTAGTTACTGTAGTAGTGTTGCAGTAAGTTCAAGTCAGTGAACAACAATGGGCTCCTCAAATAGTGTCACTCCATCTTAAAAACTGTAGGCGGTATGACTGTCTCAATCGGATCTGAAGGCATCGAAGCAACTTGAGTCCTTGCATAACCTGCGATGATGAAATTACTGCTGTGAAATTGGAATGGTGATAGGGAAACGGCTGACAATAAAAATAAAGGAGATAGTCTCTCTCCTACTCAGATTTAATATTTCCCTTGAGCCATTGTTGTCAAGGAAAACAAATATTTCAGTTGTTTGGGTGTAAAACATAAGCACAAAAGAGTCCTTCAGAATCCGTTTAGTTAAGTCTCTTTTCTAAATGCCTCCAGTTTCCTGATGTGTGTAAAAGGAGCCAATATTACCTTCACCACATGGAGGTCCTTGACCTCAATCCCAGGCTTCCTCAATGACTGCATCAGTCAATTTCTGATAGGTGGGCTTGCAGTGTTGATTATCGGAAGATTAAACCTGCTTTATGAAGTTATAACCTCTTCGGTCACATTATCCGAAACGTCCATCTTCCAGAACTTCCATCCAAACTTTTGTATTTTGTTCTTTAATGCATGAACAGATAGTCGAGAGCAAAACGTTCCAAAGTTTTCACAAGTTTATTAAAAGGTAGAGAACAATGTTTACTTTGGGGGCTAAATTCAGAGCTGAATAAAGACACGCACGCACGCATGCACGGACGCACGCTCGCACGCATGCATGCACACACACACACAGAGGTACACGTCTATGCTTAGTTTGTCTTGGAGGCACCTAAAAACACATCCCACCTGTAGACTTTTCCACGAGGGGATCAGCACCGCTCTGTACCAGACGGAGGGCGGTGTTAAATGCTGCAGCTATGCCAGTGAGAGCCCTGCCTGTCTCTCCCTGAGTGGACTGTCTGTTCTGTGTCCCACAGGGGCATCCCTGGGAAGAAGTGTGGAACCATCGTCGTCAAGGCAGAGGAGCTTGGCAACTGCCGGGTAAGCTCTGCCCTCTACTTCTATGAATAGGTCTGTGTAGGGGTTGGGTGTTTTCGTGTTTTTATTTCCTGGGGGTTGTAGTTTTCCCTCTCCTTCTTTTTTTTGTTTTATTTTCAATCCCTGGCATGTAGCCAGCATGCCTACACCTCAAAACAGCTCTCGGCGTCCACACTCCTTTATAGACCCACACCTGTGTGTTTCCACCCGTCACCTCCCTTCCACCTACTCCATTTACCACGGTCCACAGGGGGCTCCCGCATGACTCCCCAGGGGCCGGTACCGCAGCTGGGCCTGCTCGCTGGCGTGACCGCTTACAGGCACACACATGTAACCACACGCAGTGTGTTTTCCAGCATGTCACAGACAGGATCACAGCATCTGTGACCTAGGCTAGTTCACCCATGCTATTGAAACGATTATGGTCATGAGATCATACAGGGAAGTTCTGACCCTTCCCAGGCACATTATGTTTGGGGAAATGGCCAAACATGGGTTCTGTGGTCTATTTCGGAACGTTTCCTGATGGGGTTTGATAAGTGATGTACCACTGTACAGTACACATGAGGCATACACAGTGCATACCACTAATCTGATGCCTTACGTTTAGGAATCAGTAATGATGCAGTTCTGCGGGAACAAACTGGACAAAAAGGATTTCTTTGGAAAGTCCGACCCCTTCCTGGTCTTCTACAGAAGCAACGAGGACGGAACGTAAGTGTCTCCAGCCATCTTTCACTTGTCACTAGCCCCGTTTCCTCTACACTGTACATCCTCAGAATGGGAAAATTTGTTTGAGTGACTTCCCTCACAGTGTGAACAGGTGCGCACGTGGTTCTCTGAGCCTTAACACCACCCTGCAGGGTCCCCTCTCATCATGCCATGTCTGGCTGGTCAGATAAGGTGGCAGCAGCTCGAAGGGCTGTAGACATGAACGCTAGAGCGGAGGGAGGAGGTGTCGGGGAGGAAGAGCTGAAGGGAGCAGATGAAGCTGCTCCTCTGGCCACCAGGCAGCCCACCCCTGACCCCCTGACCCCCTGACCCACCCTGGCCCTCTGGCCCTCGGGGCTTTCTCTCTCTCTGGGCAGGCGTCAAGCTAGTCTGCCCAGTACGTATCGGTTCAAGGAATAGGACGCTTGTTAAGGAGGCACAGCATCTCTCTCTGTCTCTTTCTCTCTCTCTCTCTCTCGCTCTCGCTCACTCGCTCGCTCTCTCTCGCCTCACTCTCTTTCCTCATTCCTCTCTCTTTCCTCACTCTCTTTCCTCATTCCTCTCTCTCGCCTCACTCTCTTTCCTCATTCCTATCTCTCGCCTCACTCTCTTTCCTCATTCCTCTCTCTCGCCTCACTCTCTTTCCTCATTCCTCTCTCTTTCCTCCCTCTCTTTCCTCATTCCTCTCTCTTTCCTCCCTCTCTTTCCTCATTCCTCTCTCTTTCCTCCCTCTCTTTCCTCATTCCTCTCTCTTTCCTCACTCTCTTGGTGTCTTCTTTTTCTCGCTGTCATCTCCCCACCGGCTCTGAAGTTTTCCTTATCTCTGATTCCAATTATTTTGCTCATTACTGACATGCAAATCTCTCTTTTTCTCTTCTTAATGACGCATTTCATTACATTTCTTTGATGGGTTATGTGAGCTATGTAGAGCTTGAGAAAACAAAACACATTTTTTAGAAAATAAGTCGTGTGTCTTCAGGGAAATTAGGATATCCAAAAGAGCTGCGAGATGTACAAAAAGATGTCTTATCTGGTCGGATGATAGAGTCTGCCTGTTGTCTTCCTGTTAATCTCCCTGTCTGCGTGATGATCTGTTCAGACTATCAGGATTGCGTGGTGGGATGGTAAAAAATGTGACACTGAGCTATGTAAGGATAATAAAGAAAAGAAAAAGAAACCTGGAGCTGACCTCGAGCAAAGGGGTGGGGGTGGTGCTGGGAGAGAGAGAGGGGGGGGGGGGGCGTGGAAACTGTGAAACAGAAAGCGACAGAACCGGGAAGTGTCGAGAAAGGTGGGGCTGAGCGATAACGAGTTGAGTGTAGTCTGTTAGAAGGGCCTCCTGGTGTCCAGCAGTAAAGCTCCAGAGGCTGGAGAGCAAGGGGGGAGGGGTGGGGGTGGGGGGTGGGGTGGGGGGGTCCTTGGGGAAGGTGCAAAACCTGCAGACGCTAGATCTCTGTGTGCCAGACTGGTGCACTTTAGATGTCAAGACCGGGGTTACCAATACATAAATCATGTCCCATGTGCCTGGCTACTTGTCGACCATTTTGTCAGCTGGACTTGCTCTCTCTAAGTGTTCAGACTGGATGGGGGACTATATGTCTGGCTGGCGGTTTGGCGGTCACTCTCTCTTCTTGTTTGTTTGTGCAGCTGGCTCGCTGGCTGACTTCATGGTTTCTTTATTCCCTAGATGCTTTCCCAGCACTTAGTATTCTATTACCTACAGTGAGTGTAACACTGAATAGCAATGACTTAACAGCAACGGACTGCCACGTGTTGATAAATATGCTTCTTTGTGTGTGCGTGCGTGTGTGTTCATGATATGTGTATTAAACAGGGAAATGTTGGTCTTTCTTTTCTAGGTTTACCATTTGCCATAAGACTGAGGTGGTGAAGAACACGTTGAACCCAGTATGGCAGGCTTTCAAGATCCCAGTGAGAGCCCTCTGTAACGGAGACTACGACAGGTGAGAGTGACTGCACACCACACGCCCTACGGAGGACGAGAAGGAGGAGGAGGAGGAGGAGGAGGAGGATGGTGGTGTTTAATGGGAAACGGTCAAAGTGGTAGAAGAACACGTGGCTTGTTCCCGTGTTTCAGGAAAATGGTGTGCAAGCAAAAATGCAGCAGGAAGCTCTGTAAACGGAGCTGGTGCGGTGCTTCTCACCGTGCCGTAGCTGTGGATTTACCTTTTCTGCCCGAGTCTGCATGGAAACACAATGGCTGTTGTGATGGTCGCCGGTGGTGCTTCTGGGAGTATTAATGTGCCCAATGCTGTCATTACACGGGCCAAAGCCAAATACGTCAGCATGTTTATTCCCTCACTCGGACATGCTTCCCCCAGCGGCGTTGCCTTTCACCTTGGGTTTATGGACAGGTGTTATACTACATCTCCTTGAAATGAGCTGTAACGTATTTCTCTATATGCTAGATATTTTTGTAACCCTGAGAGAGTGAGAGCAGGTGTAGGTATGTGTGTGTTTTGTGTGCTAGAGTGATTTTGTGTGTGTGTGTGTGTGTGTGTGTGTGTGTGTGTGTGTGTGTGTGTGTGTGTGTGTGTGTGTGTGTGTGTGTGTGCTCTGTGTGTGTGTGTGTGTGTGTGTGTTGTGTGCTGTGTGTGTGTGTGTGTGTGTCTCCTCCCTGAGTTGGGAGTGGGCTTGTTTGCCAGAAGTAAGCTTCAAAGCCAGAGTGGTGGCTTGAACTGAGGGAGGGAGACATTGATTGGGATCTCTGGTCCTTCTGCCTGTTATAGGCTTAGTTAGAGAGAGCTTCTTATCAGCTGTGGAAAGACAACCAAGCGCGCCCAAATTCACACACACACACACACACACACACATAGACAAATGTACATTCAGGCAGATGCCCACAAACACACACATGCATGTACACACCAGCCAGTGGTGAGGTGTGTGTAAGTCTCTTGAGTCTGGGTGAGGAGATAAGAGGAGGAGGAGAGGGGACATACAATGAAGCGCTGTGTGTCTTACTGCTGATAGTTGCTCTGATGGGACCAAGGTAACACACACACACACACACACACACACACACACACACACACATCCATCCACTCAAGCAAGTCCCTACCTCCATGTCTTCAAAACGCACACGCACAGAGAGAGAGAGATAGCATAAGCCCCAAGGGATGACAGTGTGAAACTATTGTCTTCTGTCAACTTATCACTCTCCTGTCATGTCCTCCAAGCTCCAGGAGCTACAGGGATTGTTTCACACTGTGATGTTAAATTCTATTCTGCTAATACGAAAACGAATTATTTCTACCTATAACCCTGCACCACCACACA